>PPLU03000009.1:0-624420 GCA_003706615.3 Gotozyma montana
AATGTAATCATTCAGATCCTTGGTCTTTTGGAGGCCTAGCAATCGTAAATTTGGGAGGATCAAATCCTCAATTGTGATACTTTGTGTTGAAATGGTAATTGTTTTCCAGATTTGTTGTGTATATAAATTCTACTACTATTATAATCAATTAATTAATTTATATTGTACAAAGTCATAAAAACGTGAATTTAGATCAGAAATCTTCATCGAAAGCGAATTGGCCGTCTGCATTTTCCGCTTGTTTAGTGGTACCAGCCATAACACCAGCTTTTTGATAATCAGACACTCTTTTTTCAAAGAAGTTAGTCTTACCAGCCAACGAAATGTTTTCCATAAAGTCGAATGGATTGGTTGAGTTGTAGTACTTCTTGTTACCCAATGAGACTAGTAATCTATCGGCACAGAACTCGACGTATTGACACATTAGTTTAGCATTCATACCTAATAATGAAGCAGGTAAAGCATCAGTGAAATATTCAGATTCGATTTTAACAGCTTCAACAATGATCTTTTCAACAATGACGGCAGCTGGTTTATTCTTCAAATGAGCAAACAACAAACATGCAAAGTCAGTGTGTAAACCTTCATCACGACAAATCAACTCATTAGAGAAAGTTAAACCTGGCATTAAACCTCTTTTCTTTAACCAAAAGATAGATGCGAATGAACCAGAGAAGAAGATACCTTCAACAGCAGCGAATGCAACTAATCTTTCACCAAACAAAGCTTCTTTATCAGCGATCCATCTCAAGGCCCAGTCGGCTTTCTTCTTAATACATGGGATAGTTTCAATAGCATTGAACAAATATTCGGATTCTTTTGGATCTTTGATATAAGAATCAATTAATAAAGAATAAGTTTCTGAATGGATATTTTCCATCATGATTTGGAAACCGTAGAAACATTTAGCTTCTGGGATTTGAACTTCAGCAGAGAAATTCTCAACTAAATTTTCATTAACGATACCATCAGAAGCAGCAAAGAAAGCTAAAACTCTAGAGATGAAGAATCTTTCATTGTCATTCAATCTGTTGTTCCAGTCATGAATATCTTTACTTAAATCAATCTCCTCGGCAGTCCAGAAAGAAGCCTCAGCTTTCTTATACGCCTGCCAGATCTCGTGGTATTTGATTGGGAACAAGACGAATCTTTTAGTGTTTTCCACTAGCAATGGTTCGTCTTTCTCTAGTTCTTTCAACTGGTGTCTGTGGACCTTGTGTTTGTTCAAGAACTGGGCGTGGTCGGCAGCCTGAGCAGCGAGTTCTTTGGAGTATTCTTCTTCATCCAAGACCTGATCTTCAATGACACGTTTGACGTCTTTGACTTTATGAACAGCAGTGAGTTCAGCTCTGAGATCCTTTGTTGAGAGATCGAGGTTTGAGAGAGATTTGGCAGCAGCTTTTGAAGGGGTTTCGTTAATAGACATGTTGATAATGTTTATTAGGAAGTAATTATTGGAAAGTTCGTGGCTTTTTATAATCGAATGGACGCGTTTTGAAATTTGGGTGAAGTAAACAAACGCGTGAAAATTTTTATGATACGCGTTTACGCGTTTGGAATTAATAAGAAGAAATAAGAAGGTGAAAAGGTGAAAAGGGTGTTGATATTATTGCTATTAGTCAGTTTACTAAGTGTTGTTATTGCTATTGCTACTATTGAGTATTTATCATTACTATTAACTATTAACTATAATCTACTACTATTAACTATTAACTATTACTATTTGCCACTCTAATTATTTCTTTATTAAAAGGTAGGGTAACACCATTTAATTATAATTACAAAATAAAAGTAGGGTAACTGCCCTTTCTATAAATCACGTGATAATCACATGACTCACTTACATAATCTCTTACATAATCACCATTTTTTTTTATTTTCAATATTTTTTTTTTTCATCGTTTTTTTCATCATCAATACTTAAAAACATAATATTAGTATCCAATAATGAGCACCTCCAGCTGCAGATACTACGAGAACAAGTACCCAGAAGTCGATGACGTCGTGATGGTCAACGTCCAGCAGATCGCTGAGATGGGTGCATACGTCAAACTATTAGAGTACGACAACATTGAAGGTATGGTTCTACTATCAGAACTATCAAGAAGACGTATTCGTTCAATTCAAAAATTAATTCGTGTTGGTAAAAACGAAGTCGTTGTCGTTCTTAGAGTCGATAAAGAAAAAGGGTACATTGATTTGTCCAAACGTAGGGTCTCTTCAGAAGATGTTATCAAATGTGAAGAAAGATATCAAAAATCAAAAGCTTCACATTCAATCTTAAGACATTGTGCTGAAAAATTCGGTGTGCCTTTAGAATCTTTATATCAATCCATTGGATGGCCTTTAAGTAGGAAATTCGGTCATGTTTATGATGCTTTCAAAATGTCAATTATTGATGATTCAGTTTGGGATCAAATTGATGCTCCAAATGATGATATTTTAACAGAATTAAAATCTTATATTTCAAGAAGATTAACTCCACAAGCAATTAAAATTAGAGCAGATGTTGAAGTTTCATGTTTTAGTTATGAAGGTATTGATGCAATTAAAAGTGCTTTAAAAGCTGCTGAAGATTTATCAACTGAAAATTTACAAATTAAAGTTAAATTAGTCGCTGCTCCATTATACGTCGTTACTACTCATGCATTAGATAAACAACAAGGTATTGATTCTTTAAACAAGGCATTGCAAACAATTGAAGAAAAAATTATAGCTTCTGGTGGTTCTGCAACAGTGACAATGGAACCAAAAGCTGTTACTGCAACTGAAGATGCTGAATTACAAGCTTTATTGGAACGTAAAGAAGCTGAAGAAGCTGAAAATTCTGATGAATCAGATTCAGAAATTGATGAATAAAGGGTTTCATGTCTATAATGTACAAAATGCTATCAATTAATGTTGTATTTTTAATCAACAACAATCACACGTTGAGGGATCATTACTCTCTTATCATAATTCCCAACAATCAATTCAAGTTCAAGATTTTCATATTGATCTAATGTTGGGATTAAATAGTTCAAGTATCCACTATAAACTTTATCAAATCGTTCACGTTGTCTAGAATTATTTAAAAATCCATTAATTTTCAATGATAATTTCTTTAACGTATTCATTTCTAACATATCCAAGACATTAAAACTTTTAGATGTGTTGAATAAATCACAAATCAGACAAATTGTAGTTGATTTTTTAAAATCTTGTTTTTTAATAATTCCTAATTTTGTAAAATCATCAACATTCCAATTCTTTATATGTTTAAAATCTTGAACAATTTCATCAATCTCAAAAGTTTCAAGTTTTAATTTATCTTTACCTTCATTAGTAACTATGAAATAAAGACTGAATATAAACTTCTTGAAAATAATTCTATTATAACCATCATGAAAGATAATCTTCAAACTCTTTATATTCTTAAAAGTATTAACAATATTAACATTCTTAAAAAATTCATCAATCAATGCAAATTGTCTATCAATCTCATACTGTCTTTCAACACAATTCATCCTATCAAACTCATCATTAAAACAACCAAGATCAAACAATGTTAAATTTTTCAACTTATCAACATCACAACATGACAATATCTTCCTACTTAATACTAAATCTGATAAAGATATACTAAAACTTGTCAAATTTCCAAGTGTCAAGTTCAAACAAAGACCAATATGATACAGATTCAATTCCCCAATCGCTGATTCTTCATCTTTGGAAACATTGCATAATTTCAATACTTTTCCAATAAATCCATCATCAGAAGGTTTGGAATGATCAATGATAATACCTGAATTTGGAATAAATTTAGAAGTTTGTTTTAAGTAATTATTCAAAATGATTCTATTTCTTAAAAAATCATGATTTTTAACATTCTTTATCAATTTATTAAATATTACCAATGGTAAATGAAGTTCAGTAATTGAATCTCTAATTGATGATAATAGTTTTAATATTCCAATGATTAAAAAACTTGGATATTTGATACTTTTTGATCCTGTCTTTGATTGACCACCACTCATATTTGAATGCTTGGAATGAGAGTGCACACCATTGGAAACACCATTGGACTGGCCCCTATTGAATTGAGAAAGATGATGGTTTGGTAAACAATCATCTTGATATTTAATAACGTCATAATAATCATAAATTTTTTCAAAACTAAACTCATTAATGAAATCAAATTGATCTTTGGAACCCCTTCCAGTTTTAACTGTACTGTTACCACATATACCACCTGACTTTAAATCAACATTCCCCGGTTTAATCAAATATACTTGTAAATTCTTAACATAATTACAAAGCACCAATTTTTTTGAATGATTAAACCTTGTTTTTTCAAACATCTTGAAAAACTTCTTTATTGATGCCCTACCACTAATGATTGATTTCCTTAAGGGATACACAAACTGTTTAGTATCATCTAGGTGATTAACAGGGGTCAAATTAGAAGTTGCGATAATGATTATTGAATGATAGAGTATTGGAATAGTAATGTTATATAAATCAGAACATGTCTGTAATAAATGTGCTTTGTCATGTTGTGATAATTGATTAATGATACGAATGAGAATTGGTTTTGAAAGTTTGTTTAATGGTGTTAATGATTCATTGGTTGTTGGTTGGGGTTTGAATTTGTTTAAGATTGGGATTTTGGAAATTATTGACATTGTGTTGTACTGATTTAAATGTATTGATTCAAATGAAGGAAAAACAGAGAATGTGGGTTTTTGTTAATGTGAGAGTTAGATGAAAGTAAGAGAGTAAAACAGTTACTGCTTCACATTTATTAATGCCTCAATCATTATATTTTCTGTTTGGATAAAGTGTCATTGTATTACTTCTCATGAGATTTATGTGTCAAAATAATGATTTTCAAACTCCTACAACTAGATCGCAATTAATTCCATAATAAAGAACATAAATACATAAAATTCAGACATATAACAGTGAGAAGTACATACTGACAATAAATCACAACAAACGACAACTCTTCCATCATAATCATGCACCATCATTCAAATTCTGATTGATTTATCGCTATCTAAACGACCGTATAAAATGGCAGAATTTTAATCTAATATTTTCTGTTCATGATAAGGAAGTTGGAAGTAGGAAGGTAAATACAAGATAATGGATTTATTAATGTTGATTGTTAATTGGGGTATTAGGATGTGAATATTGGTACGTTTGTTCTAAATTTCAGTTAATGACGAAATGTAGCCAAGTTATGTCAAAATTTAAAATTAATTAGGTATTGAACTAGAATTTAGATCATTGATTTACACTATAACAAGAATCAAACGGGTGATACTAATGATCATGAGCCACTAAATTCATCGACTTTAAGGACTGTAATACATGCTTGTAACTCATCAGAGTCTATGCAAACTACTGATAAAGTCATTATAAAATCGCCCCAAAACCAAAGTTTCTATAAAGTTGAAATTACACGTTTTGCAGGTTGCTACATAGATCTCATATTATTTTAAACCAGAATGAATCAGATTATCTCTATTGATCTAGATTGTATATCCACTTAATATTCAACTTGCAATGAACTCATCTCTGATTTTAACTCAGCTGATCATCTCATAATTTAGTGAATTATATCAATCGGATAAACAATTCCTAAATTTATAACGGAATTCAAAATCCGGAAATATGTTGAATATAATTAAATTTTTAGCTTTATTTTCTTTTTCTTTAGTGTTGCTATATTCAATTTTATTTCTTATCATCTTATATCTCGATGAATCTTATGCTTAGTTCATTAATATAAATAACCTGCTAAAGGACTAAAATTTAGTTGTAATTTGAAAATAATTTTCATTGTTGGTTATTAGAATTACAATGAAGACATTCATCAAAGAACCAACTTCAGTCTCACAACAAATTCCAGGAACTGTATTCCTTGATGATAAATTTGATCATTCAGATTCAGATAGTAACTATGATGGTTTAAAAAGGTTACCAAATTCATCAATTGTTTTAAATCCACAACCTTCAAACTCATTAAAAGATCCATACAATTGGACAAAATTAAGAAAATTCATCTATTTTATCACTTTATTATTTTCATCAATGTCTTCTTCTGTCATTGGTCCAATCATTGCACCTGCAATTGCATCAATTGGTGAAGAATTAGAAGTTTCAATATCTTCTGCAATTCAATTAAACGGTGCTTTAGTCATGTCCTTGGGTGTTAGTGCTTATGTTTGTGGTCAATTATCAACAATCTATGGTAAAAGATTATTATTTTTAATTACAAATCTTGCACAAGTTGCATTCAGTATTTGGGCTGCTAAATCAACAACTTATAAATCTTTATTAGCATCAAGAATCTTTATGGGTGGTGCAATGGGTATGTGTTATTCAGTTTCTGGTACTGGTTCAATAAGTGATGTTTATTTCGTTCATGAAAGAGGTAAATACGTTGGGGTTTGGACATTTGTTATATTGTCAGTTAGTAATACAACTCCTATAATTTCTGGTTATTTGATTGAATCATTAGGTTGGAGATGGAGTTTTGGTATTGCTTCAATTGTGTTTTTTATTGCTTTTGTTTCATCTGCTTTATTCTTACCTGAATCAGGGTTCAAGAGGGATTCAATCATTATGTTTAATGATAATTCTGAAAATAATTCAGATGTTGGTGCCATTAATAAGGAAATTATCGAAAATGAATCATTAGAACCAAATCAATTAAGTGATTCATTCACTTTTAAAGATTCTTTAGTTTTATACACTGGTAAAAAAACTGATGATTCATTAACTGCTATTCTTTTAAAACCATTCAATCTATTGAAAAATCCAGTCGTTATTTGGGGTACTTTACAATGGTCATTAGCTTACCTATGGGTTATTTTAATAGGTACAATCTCATCACAAATGTTTACACCACCTCCTTATTCATTCTCAGTTTCACAAACTGGTTTAATTGCTGGTGTTCCTCCATTAATTGGCACAATGATAGGAACGATCTTATCTGGTTACATCTCTGATTATTTAGTTGATTATTTATCCAAGAAGAACAAAGGTATTTCAGAATCAGAATTTAGATTATTCATGATGATACCATACATTATCTTTATATTAATTGGTTCATTTGGATTAGGTTTTGCAATTGAAGATGAAAAACCATGGATTATAATCGCAGTATATCTTGCAATTCTTTACCTTGGTGTTGCATTTGGTTGTAATGCAATCATTTCATACACGATTGATACATTGAATGAATTATCAGGTGAAGCATTCGGAATAATGATGCTTGGTAAATCTGCTTTTGTGTTTGGATTATTGTTTATAATTCCAACAAGCTATTAAAAGATTTTTACCCTGTAGAGAGAGAAATGTAGTTACATTTCTGAGAAAACCCAAGACTATAATATAAAAATTAAAAAATCCTACCCTTATCATATCTAAACCCGGCCTTAGGTGTGTGAACAAAGTAATCAAACCTTTGACATGATCACATACTTAACTCTTATGTCCGAGGAAATCCGAAGAAAAAAAATTCGAGAAAAAAAAAAAAAAAATTGGGCCTAATGAAGGGTAAGTTACCAACTGGCAACTGTTTCAGCGTCTTCAATACTCAAGTAAATCGAGAAATGGTAATTCAGGAACGTAGCTAAAACAATTATCTAGGATTTGTACACGGGGAGTTTCGAATAAGGTCTTATTTCCTGAGAAAAGTTTTTCCGGGGGTTTCCGGCCACTCGAGGCAAAAAAAATATAATAAGGTAAGGAATAAGGAACTTGGTATGCTGAACATGGTGCAAAACATGTTTTTGTGATTTTTGGCTCATTGAGTGCAGGTATTGCATTGTTGAGTTTCCCAATGTATTGGTTTGGTAAAGTTTCAAGAGCACATATTGCCAGTTCTAAATGATAATCCTACAGATTTTATATCTTTTTAAATATTAATACTAAGTACAAGTTTTTCTCTTTATAACACATCATTGTAATAAAATTCAATTATTGAAATAATATCTTCTTCTAATTTCCAATCAATTGAACGATTTTTCAATAATAAAATATATCTTTCACTAAGTTCTTTTGAACCAATTTCAATCATTATTGAAATCATTTGTGAAAGTTTTGTCTTTATTGATCTTCTTAAATCATCAATGTTTAAAATTGGTGATCTTAAAACACCTAATAAGAACAAATATGAAGTACATAATGTAAACACCATATATGGGAAATTAAAAGGTAATGGAACACCTGAACTTTTAGATAATATATTTGCTTGAATTGCCAAATTTGTAGCACGTTCCAAAAAAATAACATTGATTTCAAAAAGTGATTTCTTTAAATCTGAATTAATGAAATATGGTCTCATTACTAATATCAAACAAACATAATATGAGAAATGTAATATCAAGACTTCAATTGGATTATCAATTAATTCTAATGGTTCTTTAACTTGTAAAATAATTGGAATATTTTTATGAAATTCTTTAAAAGATTCAACCGCATTGTATAACAATTGCATATTATGCAACATTCCCTTTTCTTTAAACTTGAATGAATATATCTGATCCATATACTTATCAAACAATACCCATAATATGCTTAAATACTTGAAATAAATCTCAAATATATCATCCTTGTTAACAGGTTCATAAAATCTAGCACTTAATCTTCCATATCCAATAACACAACAACGACCAAATATACTAGTGAATTGTCTATCCAATAATACAACTGTCCATAATAGTCTTGATCTTAATGATTCAAGGTATTGTTTCGTGCTTTTGACAACTTCTCCTGATTCTTCAGTTATTTTCAATGGTAAATCAGTCGTCACATGAAGTCCCATCCCCACGACATGAGATGTTACAATGCAGTTATAACACCAAGAGATTGAATCATGGGACATCATTAATTCTGAACATTGAAGCATCATGAATCCACAAAGGATGTTGAAATATTGTAAAATGTTGGAAGATGTTGAATATTGATGTAATAATTTCAATCCTAAAAATTCAGCATCTCTTTTAAACAATTCAATGTATTTGATCCCGAAATTTGCTGATTTATCAACTAATGAAACATAGATGAAGAATGTAGATAATAAAAACCTTTGATATCCAACTTCTAGATTTAATGGATATTGATCAATCTTGGAAATATCAAGATCAATATCTTTAATAACAGGTAATGAATATGATAATTTTTTAAAATATTTATCAAAAACATCTTTCAACACTCGTTTATCAATCATTGACAATTGGAAACTCAACTGTTCAAAATTCATATCATTAGTGCTCGTATCTTTTGAATTATTCAATATAAACCTTTCTTGATCTTTAATATTCCTAACTTGATTTGAACTAGGTCCAAAAAACATCGTATTACCATTCTCATCAATCTTTAAATTCCATTCCATAGACACTAAATCATCAGTTATAACTTTTGAAATTTCAACATTTTGCATATACTTTCTAAACTGTTCATATTCAGGAACTTCAACAATTTGTAAATTTAATTGATCTGATAAACTGTCTAGAAACTTATTCATCAATGAAACATCATCAACTTTAAACTCAGCAATCGCTTCATCACACGTCTGTTTCAAAAACGGATGGTTTGTAGATATCTCCATCAACTTACCAATCAACAATGAATTCTGCCTTTGTAAAAACTTCAAATCTCCTTCCTTAGGTTTAACTTTCCTGCCATCCAACTTTGAATTATACAAACATTCATGATTGGCTCTCAGACATCGCTCACAGGGCTGTGTGCCATCACACTTCGCTTTCTTGACTCTACAACCGTCACACGCTTTCGTCAAATGCGTCCGGGCCATCAATGTTTACTTTAGTTTATCATTTTGTATAAAACATGCATAACATCACTAAAATTAAAATCTACACACTTATAAAAATGAGTTCAGATACACAGTTCAAAGAACAAATCAAAGATATTCAAAGGCTTAGCAAGCCAGTGATAAGTGAATGTATGAATAGATAACGGACTGATCTTTTCCCCTTTTTGCATACATTCCATTCACGGAATTCAAATTCCGGTCTCCACGATAAAGATATTGAACATTAACATGATTAAATCAGTATAAAAAGGCAGTAATATATCCTTGTAGAGAGTGAAAGTAGATGTGAAGAATTCATCAATGAAAGTCGCTGTTGTTCAAAGTGAACCAGTTTGGTTCGATCTCAAAGGATCAGTTGCCAAAGCCAACAAACTAATCATCGAAGCTGCTAATGCAGGAGCTGAAATAATTGCATTCCCAGAAGTGTTCATACCTGGCTATCCAATGTGGTTATGGTCCAATGCGTGTGATTTTGAGAGAAACAAGAACTACATCAAGAACTCACTTGATGTTAAATCTGAAGAATTCGAATCTATTGTCGAAACCATCAAGGCAAATCCAATCAATGTTGTATTAGGATTGTCTGAAAGGGAAGAAGAGTCAGTCTACATCTCTCAATGTATCTTCAACAAACAAGGTGAATTAGTCCTCAAGAGAAGAAAGATCAAAGCCACTCATGTCGAACGTGTTTTGTTTGGTGATGGAACATCCAGTGACACAAACTCAGTTGCTGGATTACCATTAGGTGAAAGTACTAAACCAGTTAATGTTGGTGCTTTGAACTGTTGGGAACACGTTCAACCATTGTTAACTTTCAACTCTGCTGCTAAATTCGAAAAGATCCACATTGGTTCATGGCCACCGATCTTCAACCACGGTGGATTGTACTCATTGTCAGCAGATGGTGCAAAGGCATTGACTCAGGCTTATGCTATGCAAACACAGAGTTTTGTCCTGTTTTCAACTGCAGTGATCTCTGAAAAAGTCCACGATGCATTAGACTCAATCCCTGAGCCAATGTTCACTTATGGAGGTGGACACAGTGCAGTTTTTGCACCAGATGGTCGTGAATTGAGTGAAGAATTAGGAGATAAAGTTGATGGGATCTTATATACTGATATTGACTTGGATCAAATCACTACAACTAAACATTTGGTCGATGTTGTTGGCCATTATTCAAGACCTGATATGTTGTCGTTGAATGTGCACAGCAGTAATGAAGACGTCTCAAAGACCGTTCCTGCATGAGTTGTATATTAGTATTAGACATGTATTTCGTTTATTATACAAAAATGTAAACAAAACAAAAGAATTGTAAACAAACAAAAGTCTCAATGCCAAAACTAAAGTCACGACTCAGCAACCAAAAAAGGTTCAAATGCACCTATTGCTCGGTGAGAAAGAGATCTAAAGGAGTTTTAGGTACCCACATTAAGGTAAAACATCCAGATAAACAACAACAACAGTACACAGACTTACAGTCTCAAATCGATGAAGTGTTCAATAAACATTGCACTAGTTCTGAGTCGAATACGGAGTTAGTCCATAGAGAAGCCACTTATAAATTCATTAAAGATCTCTTCACTAAGATCGACTGGAGATCCAAGGACTTCATAGCGCATATTGGTAGTGGATTTGGCAAGTTTGCATTGATGAGTGCCATTCATACTCAAAAGGATAGTTACGGATGGGAGATTAAATCAAACAGATATAAAACTTCTCTATTATTGAAGGATAAATACATCAATGCGTTTCCCAATAGCTTTTCGCCTGCTAAACTGGAGTTTTACAACACTAGTTTCGAAAAGAGTGACGCATTGAAAAGACGATTGAGAAGTCGAAAAGTCATAATCTTCAGTAATAACATTAAATTCAGTGATGAATTCCAAAGAAAACTCCTGAGCATATTCATGAAGTCAAGGAAAGATTGTGTCTTGGTGACGACAAAGAGTGTTATTCCATATTGTGATGATATGGCTCTATTCACAGCAGAATACACTGCTCAAGAGTATCCAGTTCCAGATGGTGGATTCACTGGTGAGTCCATTCAGAATTACTATGTGTTTGAGAAGACTAAAGATCAGCAAGTTTCTGGGACATTTGGAAGTGCATTGGATGAATTCTTTGGGAATTGATTAGTGTTAGTATTAGCATCAATTATAGTCCTTGCAAGTATTAGCTTTAGTACTAAATATCAATAATCAAATCGTATAGTCCATTAAGTATAGCATATCTAATATTATTTTTGAGTCCTGAGTAAACCCAATAGGCTTCCCGTAATACTTTAGTTTTACTACTCTTGTCGTACTTCAATATACTCTGAAATATCTACAGGAGTTTGATATCAATTATTTATTAACTGTTGATGATTGATTCCATTGGGATTAACCCAAATATAACCAGTCAACATATAAGATCAGGTTTTTGAACTTTGCAGCTTTCACACATACATAGATTCAAGACTTGACAAAATAAATTATAATAAATTGGACAAGAATGCACTGTATATCAAATCTACTGATATTCGATCCGAACGGTGATGTTATGGAGTGAATACATCCGATCTAAGCTTTACCACGTGTGAAGTGATATATCAGCTATCATAGATCTAAGATGCAGTTCCTCTAAAACATATTCAAAACGAGTATACCAGCCATATTGCACAAGATCAAATAATATTATTCAACACTGGTTTGAAAATTAGTAATTAATGTTTTGATGTTCAATGTTCTGATGTTCAGAATTTCAATATTTCAATGTTGAGTCGTATGACTAAGAAGTTATGTCAGCTCATCAGAGATGTGAGATGTTTCATAGGAGGTTAATACTACAGAAATCAATTTTTTGTTAATTATTAACTGATGATGAGAAGACTTCATTGGGATTCGTTCATCCTCAAATGTGGTCAGCCCAACCAGTCATTGTGTAATCAAGACTCATTATATATTAAACAAATTCTTGATTTAATACTCTACTCTTTACAACAGGACCGATTAATTCTAAGATAGAACTTCATCAGCAATGTTGATATTGAGTTAACTATCAGTCATCTTGAATGAACAATAGATTGCAATGCCGATCACCTTAACGTTTGATATGTGGAAAGCCAAGGACAACGACCATAGCTGGAATATTGCAACAAACGTTGGAATTATGTAGAGTTTGTTGAAACTTCAAACTTTTGTTCGCGTTTAAAAACAACCAAATAGTGCAAATAACAATGATATAACTACTACATATAAGATGCACTTAACTTATTGTTATTGGCTATAGTCGTAGTAATTATTTAGTAACTCGTAACTAGTTAGTACTAGGTAGTAATTAACATGACTTAGCAGTAAGTATAAGTAGTATTGTTATTAGTATTAGTATCGCTATTAGTATTAGCAAAAATAGTCCTTATAAGTATTAGCATTAGTACTAAGATTCAATAATCAGCTATATAGTATATTCCATTGAGTATGTCTGATATTTTAAACTTTACTACTTTCATTGTACTTCAATATACTCTGAAACATCTACAGAAGTTTGATATCAATTATTTATTAACTGTTGATGATCGATTCCATTGGGGGTTAACCCAGATGTAACCAGTCAATATATAAGTCTTAAGATCAGGTCTTTGAACCCTGCAGCTTTCACACATACAAAGATTCAAGACTTGACAAAATTGGACAAGAATACATTGCATATCAAACCTATTGCTATTCGATCCTTAAGGAATAATTATTGTAGCAATTATCCGATCTAAGCTTTACCCGAGTGACATGATATATGAGCTATCATAAACGTATCATCTAAGATTCAAAAGATTCATTCAAACCTATAAAAGAAGCTCTCGAGTTAGTAAGTAAGGATCATAAAATGTTGAAACTTTCGCGTTTATATAAACACGGTTTCAATATTCAATAATTATGCTGTTAATCTATAATTGGTTGTAGTGTAATAGACTGTAACTAGTATCGCACTCTCTTAACATTCACTTCTAATAATATCAATACTAGATACTAGATAGTAGAGTTATAGGAGGTTAATACTACAGAGATCAATCTGTCAAATATTAACTGGTGATGAGAAGACTTCATTGGGAGTTCATCCACAAATGTAGTCAACCTGACCAGTGATCGTGTAATCAAGATTCGTCAAATATATACTAAAGATTTAATACTTTAGTTTATATGAAACTGCACCAGAACCGTTAAATTCTAGTACTTCATCACTTATCATTAGCAGCCCTCAATGATAAACTGGATCTCAACTTTATCAGCAATGTTGACATAGTAAAGTAGAGTAAACAGCACAGAAAATTCCAGCTTGTTCCATTTTATACATAATACATGTGGAAAACTCAAGATAGCATTTCACAGTGGATAAGACAGCGTTGTAATTATAAGTAAAGATTGTAAATTTTGAAACTTTCGTTTAGAAAGGATTTCGCGGAACAGCTGTATCCGTGATTACGTAATTTTTTTTTTTTTTTTTTTTTTTTTTATTTTGACATGTGAATTTTCCGCAACTGGAAAAAAAACACCGAAATTTAATTGAAATTTAATTGAAATTGAAACGAGTTTACTCAATTTCGTCTTAATTGAAGAGACAGAAATGAGTGAAGCACCTTCGATCTTCAGAACGTCGTCGCTCTCGACGCTCTTCACGCGCAAGAGAAACCACAGTGATTCTGACGACGCGAATGACAGCACCCAGCACAATGAGACTGAAAACTCATCTGATTCAGAGAACGAGAACGAAGCTCAGAATCAATTGAACAAGAGACGTAAGACCGAAGAAGGAATCAAAAGACAACAATTCTTGGATCAGGAGAAGAAATACGATCAGGAATTGCCTGAAGAGTATAGAAAATTCAGACCAACGGGATTTAAATTCAAATTACCACCAACTAATAGACCAGTTAGAATTTATGCCGATGGTGTTTTTGATTTATTCCATTTAGGTCATATGAGACAATTAGAACAGGCTAAGAAAGCATTGCCTAATGTTGAATTGATCTGTGGTGTTCCTGCAGATGTAGAGACCCATAAGAGGAAAGGATTAACCGTTCTTAGTGATTATCAACGTTGTGAGACTTTGAAACATTGTAAATGGGTTGATAAAGTCATTCCTAATGCACCATGGTGTGTCACCACGGAGTTTTTGGAGAAACATAAGATTGATTATGTTGCTCATGATGATTTACCTTATGCTTCTGGTGATGATGATGATATTTATAAACCTATAAAGGAAAAAGGGATGTTTTTAGTCACTCAAAGAACAGAAGGTGTGAGTACTTCTGATATAATCACCAAGATTATTAGAGATTATGATAAGTATTTAATGAGAAATTTTGCACGTGGTGCAACAAGACAAGAATTAAACGTTTCATGGTTGAAAAAAAATGAATTAGAATTTAAGAAACATATTAATGAATTCAGATCATATTGGAAGAAGACAAATGATAATTTAAACAATGCATCAAGAGATTTATATTTTGAAGTTCGTGAATACTTGTTAAAGAAGTCGATCTTAAAAGATAAAAAGAATGAGAAAAAGAGGAAAAATATTAATGATACAACTAACGATTATGAATTTGATGATGAAGAAGATGAAGATGATGAAGATACAGATGATGGACCAGCCACTCAATTCGCTGCTGATTTCACAGGTGAACAACCTTCAAAAAGTTCTAAAAGAAGGGCTAAATCACCAACATTTATTGAAAGTCTTAAAGATTGGATGCAGAAAACAGACAGTGAATTGAGTAATGAATTCAATAATGATAGTGAATCCCTTCAATATACTGTTAAATCAGATACAAGTTCCCGCTCCACAGGAAGAAAGAAGACTAGAAAAGCATCTAGCAAAGTATCTGTTGAAAGTGATCAAGAAACTTTAACAGGAAACTAACTACTACATTCATTTTGATGAGATTGACATTACTATCGTTAAAATTTGCTAAACATTCTAATACATTGCACATACTCAATACCCGTACTTCCAAATATCTTTCTGGTAGTCCTCAGTAACGTTCTCATCCTCACCATATGCTTCCTGCCATTTGACAAACCCACCTCTTAGTACCCACACGTTCTTTCCCTTCAACTGTTCAGGAGTCGCCACTCTCAGGAACTTTAAAGCAGCAGTGGGTCCTCTCTGCTGTGACAAGGCACAGTGGAACACAACATCGTCGTAATCAGCCAGTTTCTCCACCAGTTCAGGGAAAACACTAGAGAGTGATGATGATGGATAATGCAATGAGTTTCTGATATGACCTCCAATATGGTCGTAATCACGCACATCGACAACGGCAAAACGGCCAGCACCGTTGCCTGAGCCCTTAGCAAACCACTCGAACAGCGTTTGCGGCTCCACGTACCGAAGTGAGGCCACTGACATGTTAAAACTGATGGGTATTAATGATAAGTGTTGATTTTTTCAATCTCCTTCTAAGTCTCCTTCTAACTTTCCTTCTAGAGTTTACTAGAGTCTCCGCCTAGAAATTTATTCACATGTCAAAATCAGAGTCAGTGTAATTTTTTTGACTCCGGACCCGTATCAAAATTCCATCCAAATTTTTTTCACCTTTTCTCCCAACAACAAACTTTGATCTTTTGAGAGATTATTAGTCATTGCAATGGTCGCACAACTCATCGACGGGAAGCTGATCGCACAGAAGATCAGGGAGAGAATCCACTCCGAAGTCTCTGACATCCAATCAAAAGACGCATCTTTCAAACCATCTTTATACATTATCCAAGTTGGATCACGTCCAGATTCATCAACTTATGTCAAGATGAAGTTGAAAGCTGCTGCTGAGGCAAACATCGCATGTGTTGCTAAAGTCCTTGATGATAAGATCACCCAGGAGGAGATCCTTGCTCAAATTGAAGAATTGAACAATGATACTGCAGTTGATGGTATTTTAGTTCAATTACCATTACCTGATCATCTTGATGAATCTGAAATCACAGCTGCAGTTGCTGCTGATAAAGACGTTGATGGGTTTGGTCCTTTCAACGTTGGTGAATTGAATAAAAAAAATGGTGAACCAAAATTCATCCCATGTACACCAAAGGGGATTGTTGAATTATTAATTCAATCAGATGTTGAAATCGAAGGATCTCATGTCGTTGTTCTTGGAAGATCAGAAATCGTTGGTGCTCCAGTTGCAACTTTATTGAAAAATAAAAACGCTTCAGTTACAACATTACATTCAAAATCTAAAAACATTGAACAACATATTAAATTAGCAGATATTGTAATTTCTGCAATTGGTAAACCACAATTCATCAAAGGTGATTGGTTCAAACAAGGTGCTGTTGTAATTGATGTGGGCACTAATTTCATTGATGATTCAACTAAAAAATCAGGATCAAGAATGGTTGGTGATGTTGATTTTGAAAGTGCATTACCAATAGTTTCAAAAATCACTCCTGTTCCAGGTGGAGTTGGTCCAATGACAGTTGCAATGTTATTAGACAACACTATAATCAGTGCCAAAGCTCATTATCAAATCAACGCCAAGGGTGATAATTATTTCAACAATCCATTGACTTTAAATTTAAAAACTCCAGTCCCATCAGATTATCAAGTCTCTAAAGAACAAACACCAAAATATATTACTGAAGTCGCTGCTGAATCAGGTATCCTTCCAAAAGAACTTGAACCATATGGAGCATACAAAGCCAAAGTTAAATTAGACATCTTGGATCGTTTAAAAGATAAGAAAAATGGTAAATATATTCTTGTCACTGGTATAACTCCAACTCCATTAGGTGAAGGTAAATCCACCACAACAGTTGGTCTTGCCCAAGCACTTGGTGCTCATTTACACAAGAGAGCATTCGCCAATGTCAGACAACCATCAATGGGTCCTACTTTCGGTATCAAAGGTGGTGCTGCCGGTGGTGGTTATTCCCAAGTTATTCCAATGGATGAATTTAACATGCATGTTACTGGTGATATTCATGCAATTTCAATGGCTAATAATTTATTGGCAGCTGCAATTGATACTAGAATGTTTCATGAAGATACTCAAAAAGATGGTCCTTTATACAAAAGATTAGTTCCTGCTAAGAAGGGAGTTAGAACATTCACAAGATCAATGTTGAGAAGATTAGAAAAATTAGGTATTAACAAAACAAATCCAGATGATTTAACACCTGAAGAAATTACAAAATTCGCAAGATTAGACATTGATCCAGAAACTATCACATGGAGAAGAGTCGTTGATTGTAATGATAGATTCTTAAGAGGTATAACCATTGGTGAAGCACCAACTGAAAAAGGTCATATTAGAAAAACAGGTTTTGATATCTCTGTCGCTTCTGAATGTATGGCAGTTTTAGCATTAGCAAATTCTCTAGGTGATTTAAGAGAAAGATTAGGTAAAATCGTCATTGGTGCTTCTAAAGCTGGTGAACCAGTCACTTGTGAAGATATTGGTGCTGCTGGTGCACTTACTGCATTATTAAAAGATGCAATCAAACCAAATGTTATGCAAACTTTAGAAGGTACTCCAGTTTTCATTCATGCTGGTCCATTTGCCAATATTTCAATTGGTGCTAATTCTGTTCTTGCTGATAAGATGGCATTGAAATTAGCAGGTACTGATCCATCAAATCCAAATGCTCAAGAAGGTTATGTCGTGACTGAAGCTGGGTTTGATTTCACAATGGGTGGTGAAAGATTCATCAACATTAAAGCAAGATCTTCAGGATTAACACCTGATGTTGTTGTTATTGTTGCCACTGTTAGAGCTTTGAAAGTTCATGGTGGTGGTGCCGAAGTTAAAGCAGGTGCTCCATTACCAGCTGAATATTTGACTGAAAATGTTGAAATTTTAGAAAAAGGTTGTAAAAATTTACAAAAACATATCTCAAATGCAAAACAATATGGATTACCTGTTGTCGTTGCAATTAATAAGATGAGTTCAGATACTGATAAAGAACATGAAGTTATCAAGAAGGCATCTTTGGAAGCAGGTGCAATTGATGCTATTGTTTCAAACCATTGGGAAGAAGGTGGTAAAGGTGCCGTTGATTTGGCTAATGGTGTCATTGCAGCATCAAATCAACCAAAAGATTTCAAATTCTTATATGATTTAGAAGATTCAGTTGAAGATAAAATTGGTGCAATTGCTAAAAAAATGTATGGTGCAGGTGAAGTTGAATTATTACCAGAAGCTGCTAAAAAAATTGAACTTTACAAAAAACAAGGATTTGATAAATTACCAATTTGTATTGCCAAAACTCAATATTCTTTATCTCATGATGCTAATTTGAAAGGTGTTCCAACTGGTTTCACTTTCCCAATCAGAGACGTTAGAGCTTCAATTGGTGCTGGTTATTTATACGCATTGGCTGCTGAAATTCAAACAATCCCAGGTTTACCAACCCATTGTGGTTTCATGAATGTTGAAGTTAATGATGATGGTGAAATTGAAGGTTTATTCTAATCATATTCTTCTTTTATTTTTTACTTCTCTTTCATCAATTTTTTTGTTAGTCTTTTAAGCTATCCATTTTCAAATATAATACTTAGATCATAATTGAATGTAGTTAGATGGTGTATCATGTATATCTCATTTATTCATCAAAATCATATAAAAAGTGTCGCAAATTGAATATTAATAGTTAAGCATAGTTCTCACAAGGTATAAGAATAGTCAGCCAATTGCTCTTATAATGTCATAAAGTGTAATCATTCACCACCTCCTCCTCCTCCGTCACCACCGCATCCACCACCTCCACTTCCATCACCTCCACCACCACTACCACCACCACCGTCTCCACCTTCTCTGAAATTTCTTCTTGGGTTTGGATCATAAGTACCTCCATAATATCCATATTTCGTATGTGGATGATGACGTCTTGGTAGATAACCAGGTGGTTGAATTGGATAAACGTTCCTATTTTGATAATTGTAACGATATTTATCATTGTTGAAATATGGTGGTGGCTGAATTCTATTTCTTCCTTGATTGATTTCATTAATCTCATTGAATATTGCAGTTTGTTCATAAATCGAACGAATCATTGATTCTTCTTGTTTTTGAGAAACTTCAATCTTTCTAACTTCAATCTCATGTTTGTATTGAATGTAATAAATCAATAGAATTAGAATGTTAAGGAAAACAATACCTGCAAAATATCCAATAACCCCAGGCATTTTACTTCTCAACCCAGTCTTATTACCTGTCTGTTTGACAAAATCAGGATCAATACCCAATATCGTTGAAGAACCAGTAGTGTGTTGATATCCATTAGTATCATTCATTGCAATGATGAAACAAACAAACATAAGAATATACTGAACTGCAAAAAACACAAATCCAACTGCCCAACACACAAACCTAGTTATGATGAACCGTCTCATCACCATAACTGGAGACAAAACCAACGCCAATGCAAAACAAACGGCAATCAAAACGACATAAATGATCCCTAATGCTTTATTAGTTGCCATACCACTTTTTCTTGACCTTGTTGAACTATCAGCAGAACAACTAAACCTTTCCAATTCAGCAATCACACTGTATGAAACGTCAAGCGTCATTGAATTAGGACGAATCGCAGTGTTGATAAGTCGACTGTAATTCCTGTCCAATTGTTGAATCTCATCAAAACTGAGCAATGATTGCGTCTTGTATAAGTAATCTGTATCGATTGAACCATATGCTTCCGAACGTGATGTGAATTGTGATCTGATGTGTGAATATCCCATACAGGACAAGAATCCATTAGCAGGACATCCGATTTTGGAAGTGCCAACTGGATCCATGTAGGTGCCATTGATATGATCTGAATAACAATAAAACCCTGAAGTTCCTAATATCATATGATCATGAATCCTGAAGACTCTTGCAATGTTGAAACTTGGAATCGTTGATTGGTATTTAGCAACAGAAGTGAGTGTCTCTGCAATGGACAATAAACTATCTCTTGCTTGAGTGTATTGATCTTGATTAAGAACCATTGAAGTGAGAGATGAGCCTGAAGATCTTGGATAACCAGCCGCTGAAGATCTAGAGACAATAACCGAGACATCAGTAGCTGTAGAAGTTGTTGTAGTGGAACTTGAAGTAGAAACAACTGAGTGAAATCTGAATTTCCCAAGTATATCATTAACATTTGAATCTCTAGTGTCCAACTTATAATTCGAAGTAGACTGTTCTAACAATGACTTTGAAGCGCCAAAATTGTAAAGACATTGAAGCAAGATCGTGAGGATGAACAAGAGCACAATGAGGTGCCTTGACCAGTAAATAATATTGAGGTGTTCCTTATTAATGTTAAGCATTGGCTCATTCAATTGAGTTATAAACCATTCAATTATGTCTCTCTTTATACTAAAAACTCATCTAAAATTTATTTTTTGCAGGGTCCAAAATTTGTGTCATTCAGCCTCTCGGTTGTTTAATTACCGATTGCCGATTACCACGTTTTCAGATTTAAACGGAAAGAGTTGACGAGATTTAATTTCTTATCACCGGTGGAAATTAAATCATTGGATAGATTGAATAGATTAGTTATTAATATTAAGTCATTGAATGATCATTAGAGAATGGTCATTCAATTCAATGGTCATCAAGCCATTAGTAGTAGTACAATAGATTATATACGTCATACATTTATAAACATCATGCAATCACCTTCTCGTAATACAACATGTAAACGCCTCCTTGTTCTCTAAGAAGGTCTTCAGATCTTGCTTCGGTCACCTGCGTGTCAGAGATCCTCCAATAAGGATACTTACTCACAGTTGATATCTTCTTAAACTTCGGATTCTTTCTCTTTCCTTGGTCTAATGCCACTAGATTCGTACTTGATGCTTCAGTCACACTTTCAAGACCAGGCGCAGTAATTGATGCTTCTGGGGTTTGTAGCACAACTGACCCACGACGTGAACTGCCATTACTGGTGATACTCGTAATTGAAGGTTTTCTTCCCACGATTGAGCCTATTCTATTACGGAATCTAGAGAATGAAGAAGTTGAATCTTCACTATCATAATTACTGTCATGTTGATCAACAGATGATGAAGTAGGTGGTGGGGTTGGAAGTCCTGGTGATTTAGACAAATGTGCACTTGATTGTAAATTATCTGATAAATCATGAGTTGATGAGTTATTTGATTCTTGTTCTTGTTCTTTTGGTAAAACAATTGAAGGTGTCAAATCAATAACCGTATCAGTTGAAACGTCTTTAACAAATTGTGGTTTATGACGGAAACATTCGTAATGTCCGGCATTATGAGTCCCTTGATGTCTAATGATTGCACGTAATTTATAAGTCACATCCTCGGTGTTTAACAATTCATCATTTTCTTCTTCATCTTCAGATGATAAAAGATCATCTTGTTCATCATCTGAATCACCTGGATTTTCAAAAGTCGTTGAAACTGAAACTCCTGGTTCATCAGGACTAGTTTCAAAAATTTCAGCTTCTTCTTCAACGTTATCTTCATGTGTAGTTAAGACTTTTGAATGAATACGTTTAAGATCTTCTTCAGTTCCATGTTGATCAATAATGTTATCAATATCAACATCATCATCATCTTCATTTTCATCATGAATGGTACCATCATGATGTGAACTTGCAACATCATGAACAGAACGAATATCATTTTTCTTATTAATCTTATCTTTTAATAATTTTTCTTCATAAGCACCAACTAATTCATCATTAATTTCAAAACTTAAATCTTCAGGAAATTCAACACGACATCCATTTCTAGTGAAGAATTGTCCAGTGAACATAGATCTTGATAAATGAACAGTTAATAAATTAGGTGCTTTAACAATCAATGTCTTTTTAACAATAGTTGATGTTAAATCTTTAATGACATAACTTTCAAAAGTGTATGATTTAATCTGTTCTTCAATATCTTCTGATAAATCATGATTTATAGAAACGTTTTGTTCATCTAATTTTTTCAATTCATTAATAAAATTTTCTTCATCTTTTGAAATTTCTAGATTTCTTTCCTTTTTAATACTTTCGATTTTTAAAATTGCATTGATTTTACAACGTAAACAATTATATCCAGTAATTGTTTCTTGTTCTGATTTTTTTAACATATC
Source organism: Gotozyma montana (assembly GCA_003706615.3). Lineage (NCBI taxonomy): Eukaryota > Fungi > Ascomycota > Saccharomycetes > Phaffomycetales > Phaffomycetaceae > Gotozyma > Gotozyma montana. Next base: position 22,908 of record PPLU03000009.1, read on the forward strand.
AGTTAATTGAGTTGATAAAACTTGTGGAACTGGTAATGACCAAATACTAAAATCATGAAAACTTGGAGTTGATGATTTACCACATGATAAACAAGTCAATTGATCAGCAAGCATCCCATTGAATGGTAAATTTGGGATTTTAACACTCTTGACCGAATTCTTCTTAACAAATTTCTTTAATTTAAGAATTTCATTCTCTAAAGTTTCTAAAATTAATGAAATCAACTCATGTGCATCGTTTTGACTTGTTGAAATCTTTGAATTGAATATACTTTCAATGACTCTAAGAAATGGCCATACTGAAATAGCTTTTGTTGTAGTCACTTGTTCTTGTAATTGACTAACAATTTCAGCAAGGGCATAATGTAAAGGAATCTTGGGCACGATCTCAACCAATTCCAATTTATTCAATTCAACATGTTTGGACAATATATCATTGAGATACAGATTCAACCCAGGAAGTGATGCAAATGCTTGAATTGAACTATTTGCAAAACAATCATTTCTAGTGTTTATAAACCCAGTTGTGTATTTATCTTTCCTCTTTGATGAAAACATTCTATCACGATCTTCTTGGGACTTGAAGTAGTATGACACGGATGGGGAGATGACGTAGACGGATATAAGTGTCAACGATGCCAATAAAAGCATACGTATCCTTGAACTAATTGGTTGGAACTTCCAATGGGTGAGATACAGATATCGTAATATACTCCCGTTTGAAACGGATTTGATATGCTCTGCAAGACTGACTGGAGGAGGTGGTGTGTTGCTGCTGAATAGTCCTACTAATCTGTTGAGGACCAATGGAGGCATGAAACGTCCCTAATAAACCGCTTTTTTCACTATCTCGTGTGTTTTTTCGGTTTTAATTCAGTAAAAATAAGCGCAAAATTGTTGAAGCTGTTTGGGGTTTTCGGGTGTGGGCGTACCGATAGTCACGTGATGATTAGGTAATCAGTCACGTGATTGTTTATTTTGTATTATGTAATCACCAAATCTAAATTTTGAGACTTAAACAATTGATATTGATATTGATATATTGATAGTAATATTAAGATGGATTTCAGAAGGAGACTGCCCGTACCGCAGCAGAGAAATATGTCGAACAACAGCACGAGGCGGAAAGTCGTTTTGCAACCGGGTCATTCGCCTCTAGACTGGGCTAGAGTTACAAGTAGTGGTGAGAACCTTAGAGGAATAGATCCAAGAAGTTTCCCTATTAAAGTGACTAAAGAACTACTGCAAAGACATAACACTAAAGAAGATTGCTGGACTGTGCTTGGTGGTAAAGTCTATAACATATCGCGATATGTTGATTTCCATCCTGGTGGTGTTGAAGAGATTATGAAATGTGCAGGAAGAGATGGTACTGCATTGTTTCAGAAGTTTCATGCATGGGTTAATTATGAGAGGATGCTGGAGAGTTGTATTGTTGGGTTTTACGTTGGGTGATGTTTGGGTTTATAGAGAAATGATGAACTAATTGGTTATAGTATTTATTTAATTTATTAGAATTTTGCAACATATAAAAATAAAAAAATTGGCTAGTAGTTACATCGTTTGAATCCTGTTCAGTATTTTTGGTGAGTTAAAGTCATTTTTCATTTGCGATTAATTAAGATTTGATTTAAGCGTGTGATGCTTTGAAAGCTTCAGTAGCTTTTTCATATTCAGCTTTACTGGCTTCAAAAGATTTTTTAAATGGTTCTTTTTCAGAATCACTTAAAGCTCTCCATTTCTCACCTGCCAATCTACCAATTTCACCAAAAGATGCTGATGAATTCTCAGCAATCAATTCTGGTCTGATTTTTTGAAGGAATATAGCATAAGGATTAGCTGGTTTCTTTGGTGGTGCATTCTTAGCTTCTTCTTCTTTCTCTTTTTGATAACGAACACGGTCTTTTTCAGCAGCATCTTCGTATGGTTTTTTCTCTGATTCAGATAAAGAACTCCATTCTTTGAACAACAAGGAAGATCTTTCACCAAATGGTAAAGCTAACAATTCATCACGTCTGGATTTATAAGAGTCTGAAGTGAAAAGATTGTAAGCAGTGTTTGGTCTTTTAACCTTTGGTGGGAAAGCAGCATCTTTCTCTTCTTGGTAACGTTTACGAGCCTCACCAGCAGTTTGTTCATAACGTTGTTTCTCAATACTTGAGGTGTTCTTCCATTCATTGGCTAAAAAATTAGATCTTTCTTTGAATGAAAGAGCTAACAATTCATCACGTCTATTCTGGAACGCATTGACAGTGAATAAGTTGTAAGCGGATGCTGGTCTCTTGACTTTTGGAGGTTTTTCCTCTTTCTTAGTTTGCTTCTTAGGGGTTGATTTTGCCTTTGCAGCGGCAACAAACGCAGTGGTGGAGAAAGCTCTGGAGACAATTGAGAAACTGGTGGAGATTCTGAGGGCGGACAACATCTTGAAAAGAACGACTTTGTGCTGAAGATTGTAGTTTTTATTCAGTTAAAGAAAGAATTTAAGGGACAAATTGTTTGTTTATTTTTGTTTGTTTTTGTTTTTGTTTCAAATTTATTTTCGTGTTCCGTTTTGGGAAAACTGTGAAACGACTATTGAAGCCATTGTTTGATTGTTCTTGTGATGAGTATGCTGTGTAATGATTGAATGATGTATTTATCTAGTTTAATCATCAATGATCTTACAACACGTTTTTTTTGCAAGTTCATATGTCCACTACAAAGCTATCAAAGTAAACTATCCAATTAAATCACATTTATAACATATCTAAAGCTTATAAACACTCTTGTTAACATCATTATCAGCCAAAGGAACACACAATGCAGGATTCTTCTCAAAAAAGGAAGAAGGACTAACGATGAACTGCATGAAATCAGAAGGCATAACAGGGAATTGCTCAGTTGATGGAGGATGAGTTAAAGCCAATGTTGGCCAGACAACAACATCGTCATCTCTGATTGATTGAGTACCATTGGCACTAATTGCTAAACCTGTGTCTTTAGTCGACTGATTAGTGAATTCACCAGCAGCGTAGAGATCATCATCTTTGTACTTCGTAGCCCAGAACTGTTGAGTTGCAAATCTGGCTCTTCTAACATTTGATGAATCTTTGTCTGCAATAATCATCTGTCTAGCTGGCATTTCGAATTTATAAGCGACTGGAGCTTCAGTGATCTTGTTGATGGAACTTTCATTGATGACTTTATAAGTTCTATTGGTGAATGGTGATTGATTAATATGTCCACTCTTGTTCAAAATGGTTCTTTTGGAAACATATCCAACATTGTACTTGTTAATACCACCTTTTTCCATTGGAACATAATCATCATAAACAACAGTGTTTTTATCACCATCTAATCTAGTATCGAATCTAAAAGATAATAAATGTTGATGGTATGCAGCAACAACACCTGGTCCAACTTTAGTACCCCATTTAACTTGAACACCATCATCAATTGGCATGGTTGATAAGATACCAGTTGCTCTAACCTGAACAGTGATTGCACCAACTTGATCCAAGACAAAATTGACAATGTATTCGTAATTACCAACGGTAGCAATAGTTTGAACAACAAATTCTCTTCTTCTAGTGACAACAGAATTACCATTTCTATAATTGACATGTTTGAATAAAATACCATAATCTTGTTCATGCATACAAACTGTGTTTCTCAAAGTGATCACGTTGGCAACATCATCAATTCTTAAAGTGTTCAAATACTTGATAACACCAAGACAATCACAACCCAAACTCAACTGATTGGCATTGATACCAAATCCACAATCACCTAAATCGAAAGCCTGCTTTCTATGATATGGAGCTCTAGGATCACCATATGGAACTGTCATTTCATTCAATGCAATTCTATAAAACAATGAACGACCTTGGAACCAAACATCATACAAGACAACACCTTCTCTGGCATTGGTAGCGACCCTGAATTCCCAACCTTGCCATTTGATCTTACTACCAGACACTGAGAATGAAGTACCTTCTGGTTGTTTAACAATCAATGGTTTCAAGTCTTGATTTGGTTTAATCCCGTGTAAATCTGGATGATATTCAACTGGATCGAAGTTTTCCCATTTCTTAGTGACTTCCAACACGTTATCAACACCTGATGGTAAGTAATCCATTCTTACAAACTCTTTAGTCAAGAGCTTAAAAATAGGACTGAACTTCAAAGGAATCGAGTAATGGTTAGCATCTGGATGGTTTCTTTTCAAATAAACGTAACATTGAATCATTGGCTCAGTGGTCTTCAATTCATCATCTGTACCATACATCCATGGATCAATAGCCAACACCCATTTATTATCTTTTGGTAGTTGCAATTTAGCAATTTCAGCAATGACCTTAGGGTGTTCGTAAGCAATCTTCTCAACAGCCATCAGATCCTCAGGCAACAATGGACCTGCAGCGATTCCTGAAACGACACTGTTGACAATAATGTGTCCATAAGTAGCATTAACAATTGCCTTATATAACGGCATCTTCTTATCAGCATAGTAGTAGACATAAGTACGACGAGGAATCGATGGAAGGTTCGAGGATCCTGATCTCTCGAGGTCCAAATACTTCAACATGTCCTTCTTTGGAGGATCGAGTCTATCCAACTGGGTGAAGTGGATCTTCTTTCCCTTGTGCAGACCTTTAACTAGGGAAGCAGTGATGGAGATTTCCTCAGGAGTGATTGAGTCAAAAGGATGAATTGCCATTGTGGTTTGTAAATAGCGATTGTATTGTATAGGATTGTATGAGAAATGATTGTGAAGGGACTCAAAGGGTTATTTATATAGGTGTTGATAAGATTTTTCATGCTCATCGCTTTTCCCAATTAGGAATAGGCGAAAAATCAGTTCACATATTTTGACACAAAAAATATTGGCTGATGAAAAATTGATGTGATCTGAATCGAGAAATAAGCGCAAAGAGTCTGACTCATTGCCAATTTATTCGATTAAGTGATTCATTCTCTCTCCAGTATATTACTCTTGTTCCGAATCGGGAAAGTCAGTCCAATATTAAGTCCAATACCAACTACATCTAAGCAGAAATTGAATACTTTTAGCATTACCGACCCATATAAGACAATCTAATCAAAGAAATCATCATCATCATCATCAAGATCAACATTTTTTCTACTAAACACAATCTTGGTTTCATTTCTCTTATTCTCATCCCTAGCCAATCCATCCAATATCTCAACAATATCCTTCTCCGTGAGTTTTCTTCTAATTTGCCCACTCTGCGCAAGACGAACAACGTATTGCTCAACGGCTTTGGCCCTGTCTGGTCTCACAAGACTCACACGATTGAGTCTAGCTCTGGCTTCAGGATCTAAAAGCTGATCCAATGCTGAACTCAGCTCTTCAGACTGTCCACCACCATTCCCACTACTGGAACCCGCACTCGTCTGTCCAGCATTCTTCTGCAGCTCCTGCAAACGTGCAGCTCTAATCGCGTTCAACTCAGCTTCATCCATCTCTATAAATTCAATATTTCACTCTTCTTCTTATTGTTGATCGAATTTTCAGACTACTAGTTCGCGAAAAATAATTACATAATCATAGTCACGTGGATGATAATTACCGGGTTGGGATGATCATTATACCTCTATTTCAGACCAAATTTGTCTTCTTCTGCGTTCCATCTCTCTGGAATGACTATGCTCTGGACCTTCGTAGACAACAGGTGAGTTCAGATCTCCGAATGGTCTTTCTTTTTTAGCTTTTTCATAAATTTTAGCATCACTTACGTATTCTTGTAATAATGATTCAAATTCTTCATCAGTATCACCTTGATTAGTTGATTGAAATGATTCAACAATTGGTGATATGTAATTAGTAGCCACTGTTGATGCCACTGGTGGGATCCCACCATTGATTGAATTAGAATCTACCAGATTGTAACTGATGACAGATTTTGCATATATGGGTATTATTGAAGAACGTGAAGTGATTGATTCAGATCTTAACAATGGTGTATTTTGATCAATTATTGAAGAACTTCCTCCTTGAATATCAATTGCTGTATTATTTGTTTTCAACCAATATTTACCTCTTTCTTTACTCACTCTGAACCCTTGGTTGAACCTTTTCATTCTTGAACTTGATTCAGGATGTGCAATGATAGCTTCAACAGAATCAAATTGACGATAGTCATACCCATCACCAAGCCATGCTTTCTTGAAATCATACTTCAAATCATCAATTCCAAAAGGATCTTTGAATGCTAATCTGTATGGGAATCTTCCACAACCAGGCAATACTTGTGGTAGATATTCAGTATATGAAAACGAATAATAATGACCAATTGCAAAACCAACTAACTCAAAAGACATTAATATATTCTGAATTGATTCACCAGAAGTTACAAACATGTTAACATATCTAAGTATTGAAATTATCAAACCTTGCCAATAACTTGCAAAAATAATCAATTTAACACATAAAAACTTCCCCCATGGATTAAACTTCTTCAAATCTCCATATAAACACTTCCAAAACATGGCTAATTGGTATAAACTCAAACTAACACTGATATTATAACCAACATTGGCCCATACGAACAACATATGCCAATTCATACCTTCTGCAACGATCAACGCAGCACAAAGAAACGGTTTCAGCCAAACGTACTGAAGGATCCCACGCTTGATGTTCAATAGTTCAAACGGATCAGAGATGTCCATTGGCCTGAGCACCAGTCTCATTGGCCATGGATGCGATACCGGTGCTCTTCCTGATGTCAGCACAACGATGTTTCGCTCACCGTCCAAATAGTCAGTGAGCAAGCTAAAAAACGTATAGATCACAAACGCCTCGTAGATCTCTCTCAGAGGCTCCACGAATGCTGCGATGGCTGGATACGCCAACGATGTGTAGCAGCCAATTGAGTAGATGGGTACTATTAGCAAAATGCGTACAATGAGTCGCTGCTGCTGTGGTTTGCGGTAGTTCTTGAAGTGGGAGTGCACACTGAGTAAAGCGACACCGACGGAGACGACTGTCGGGAGGAAACTGAGCGTAGAGAGACGCATTTTGGCGCAAAGAGTGAGTGTACAACCTCCTTGTTGATATTTCAATAGTTTGGCACAAAAATTTATTTTTTGTTTGTGGTTTCATTATGTCTCTCTCCATTATTAGTGATGTTGGTTGTTTTATTGTTTCTCAGTGCTCTGGGATCGGTTTTGGCTGCTGGTGTTGCTGTGCATGAGACTATAGTGTCGAGGATCCATGGCTTACTCCCAACAAGCGTTCAAAACGAGCGATTATTGCCCTTTTTAATGGCTGGTGCTTTCTTCCCTGATGCTTTCTACAGCTGTTCATCCTGGAATAACGCAAGTGAAGACGCACATTGGCCACCGTACTTACAAACGGCTGTTGAACTACACAATGAACTACTGCTGGAAAAAGAGGTGAATTTTGACGAGTTGCTCGAGTTTCAAGCGTTTTTATACGGTATATTTGCACATCAAGTTACTGATGCATCATGGCATTCACTAAGAATGGAACAAGGGTTTATTAAAATGCTGGCAGCTGTTGAATTCGATGGGAGCTACTCTGCTGCACACACTTATATTGACACTGCTGGTGATTTCTTGCAATTGCTGAAGATTGCAGATCCGTCTTATTACTTACTGGATTGGGAACTACCCAAGTTAGAGTACATTAGAGAGTTGTTCAAGAGAAGAGGGTTCAATCCAACTGAGACTGAGATCAGACAGTGTTTTAGTTTGGGAAAGACTGCTCTTGTTGGAGAAATTGGAGTCAGGGATCCCACTGGGAAAGTGATGTTGAGGCAATCACCATTGTCTGCATTGTTATTAGAAGAGTATTACTTGGGTGGATTGAGAGATATCTCAGAGTCTCTGGAGAGGTGTTTGACTAATTTGAATAGTTGGTTTGCTAGTGACTCAAGTGGTGATCCTTATGACTTGTGTGGTGCCATTAAACATCGTTCTGCCACTTCATCTTCTACGTCGTCTACTTCAAGTTCAACAAATACTGCTGTGACAGAGAATATTGAACAACTAGGAGAGATGAGAGAGATGAGATCAGAAATCTTCATTTCCCAACTCAATAAAAATGAAACAGTTGTTATAAGTCCATACTTACAAAGATCACAATTTGGTCATGCTATATCCACTGGTAATTTCCTCAATGAACCATCAATTGCAATTTCATCAGTTGAAGAAGGAGGATCCGTTTATATCCTTCCATTGCACGAATATGTTTCCCAAGATCAAATCACCACGACTAAATTCAAATCATCACTCAAAAATTCTGTTAATACTCAATCATCTTTCAGTTATACTCCAAATTTTGGACATTCGCTCACTGAAGTGAAACTTTTCCCTAGTGAAACATTTTTGTTAGTTTCAGAACCTGGATCATCATTGCTTCATATCTTTTATAAGAATGATAAACTGTTAATGTTATACAACTCTCAAACCACAACTGAATACGGATCAGGTAAACAGAAACAACAATTCACAGTCATTGGAACGATCCCATCTCAGGACAAGACAACAGAGGATATAATTGTGGGATCTCCTTATGGTGATGATGGATCAGCATCTCAAAGAGGAATAGTCAGAGTATTGTCTGGACAACTCATAAAGGACACGATCAGTGTTGGTGCTAAATCAATAGAGATTGATCAAATCACCAGGAGTAGAATCTACATCAATGATAAGTTCAAACAAGACAATGCATTTGAACAATTTGGAACTGCAATTGCATCAGACACTTCAAACATTTACATATCTGCAAGAGGAACTGGTGGAATTGTATTTGTTCATGATATCAACACATTTGAACTCAAACAAATAGTAAATCAAACACAGATTGTTAATTCACAAGAACTAACTAAATTATCATACCCAAGAATCCCATCAAAAGACTCCAAACTATTCGGTGAATCAATAACCACATTCAAATACAATGGAATTGAATACGTGTTGATCAGTTCAACTGCACATGATGATCAATCATTGAAAGGTGCGTTGCATTTATACGTTGTCAATGCGAATGGTGGACTAGTATATCAGTCTTTAATCACCATTGGTTCATATTTCAGTTGGTATTTGAGCAATGCACAATTTGGATTCTCAGTGACTGTTGATCAAGATAATGGATTGTTATACGTTGGTGCACCTGGTTATAAAGATCATGGTGCTATATTCAAAGTTGATTTAAGAAAATTGATCAAAGTCAATGATGACGAAACTACAGTGTTTTCAGATGGGAAATTAAGTCAGTTGGTTAATGGTGGACAAATGGTGTTGAGTGGTAAACCAATAGATATGTTGCAAACGGCAATACATTACGTTGATAGCAGGGATATCATCGTTGAAGGAAGTGGTTTTAAAAAGAGAAATGGGAAAGGTTATACAGGATTAGGTCGTAATGTTGAGATTATTGATGGATATTTGATTTATTCTGAGGAATATTTTGGATTTGATGAGTTTTTTGATGATACGAAAAAATTAACAGGAAGGGTGAGTTTATTGAAGTTATGATTTGATCATATGGGGTTTATTATGTTGGGATCTATGTACATTTGGCGGTATTTAATTCATTCATTTTGCATTTTAATCTTTGAAGTTGTAGAGGGAAGTGGTCAATTTCTTTAAATGTCTCAGAAAACAGTGATCGTTAAAAGACAGTAATCATTAAAGGAGAGAGATCAATCAATGTTATTCTTTGCAAGTAATTCTTCATACAATCGTTGCTTTTCTAATAATTTCAATTTTTTTTCTTCTTCTCTTTGTTTTTGTTTTAATTGTCTTTGTAATTTTTTATCATTTTGTTGAATTTTTTCACTTTCTGAATTTGCCAATTCTTGAACTTCTTTCTTAACAGGGATAGGTTTTACATTTATGAGTATTCTCTTGTTTAAATCACCTTCAATTTCAAAATCTGCAACTTCATTAAACAAAGCTTTTAAATAATCCAATACTTTATTTCTTCTAATTGATTCAAATTCACCAATTGGTTTCGGTATGAATTTAATTTCACCATTTTCATCAATCTTGGGTTTTTCAATCTCAAATGTTAAATTTCTATTACCAAGAACATCTTTCGTATCTAATAACAAAACAATCTTCTGTCCTGATTTCAATAATCCTTGAATTTCATTCTTTTTTTGATTTTGTAAATCATGATCACTTATTTCCCAACTCACTTTAACATACTTCAAACCAGAAGCACGTTTCTTCTCCCTTGTGCGTCCATAAAGTTTAGACTTTTCTTCTGCTAATTTATCCTTATATGCTTTCAATGCATTGACTTTATCATTGATTTTCAAGAATGGATACTGTACACCATCAATCTCTTGAACATTAATCAAATTAAACAACTCATCCTGTCCTAAACTCTTAATGAATAACCTCAATGATCTCTTAGCAAGACCTCTTGATTCATCATGTGTTGTGATTTGGAAATTAGGATTAATCTCATGAATGTCCTTGATCACATTCGTTAAATATTCATTCTCTAAATCATTCTCACTAGTCGTCCATTTGAAAGTGGCTGGGTTATACGAACTGTCCAGTCTATCTATTGATGGAATCACTCGTTGAGGTCTCTGTTGTCTATCGTTTTTTCTATGCTGTTGATATTGAGGTTTATTATATCCTCCATTCTTAGAATTGTTGTTTCCTTTATTATAACGAGTGCCCCTTTCGTATCTATTGGAAGACGATTGTTTCTGAGAGGAGTTCACATTCTTGTTTCTTTGGTTGGAGTTCACATTCAACTTCTGTTTGGTGTCATCTAATCCAACTTTGTTCAATATGTCCAAGTAGTCATTTTTACTATTTGTATTTGCAGTTCCAAGTTTCAGTTTGTTGAGAAGATCCTGTGAAGATTTGTGTCTTATTGCTATGCAGAGCGAGTTCGAAGATCTGAAGAGACTGGATCTCTTCAAAGTCCGAGAAAGCATGGTGATGTTTTTAATGTGCTAGTTATTTATATTTTTCATTTTTTTTTTAGTACTACATCAATTCAATGTATAAAAGTCATATCATAAAACCAATCTACTTCCAATGTTCAGTTCACGTCCAACTGTTTCATATTCGCTATAGTGAACTGAATGGGATGATCTGTAAAAATCGAGACTCCTGTCAAGGAATTTTTTTAGGTAGTGCGTATTTGCAGTGTCGAAACGATTTAATTCAGAAACGAATAAACCTTCATCTGTATATAATTTCGCCTGAAAGTAGAGATCAGTTTCGTCATTTGTGAAGGTCACAGATGAACAGTCTTTTTTCCCGACATCACCAGATTCACGTCTCACAATTGTTTCATTAACAGCCTCCACCAGTTCATCCACCTTCACTTCAGGAAATGGGAACTTCAAATCAGCAGCAAAATTCTGATATGCAGATCCCCAGCCATGATTACCAGTTGGACTCAACACGTACTGAGAAGTACCGTTATGATAACTCTCCAGACTGAATACTTCCTTTTCGTTAAGTTTAATTGATGATCCGTAAATAGTAGTGATATCCACATCTATACCAACATCTCTTGAATCATCGATTAGATGAGACGAGATGGAAATGGTCTGTGGGAAAATCTTATGTGATCCAAGTTTGTTCAGTCTGATGTTATCATCATTATCCTTCACTAAATAAACATCAGAATTTATTGACGTTGAAATCAACGAGGAGACGAACTGAACGTCTCCATATGCTAGATACCGTTGAGAGTTTGAATATCTTGCAATTGTATTGGTGTTGATCTCCAAAGGAACTTGTGTACCGTTGAACAAATTAACAGTGATATTTGAATGTAATTTAACGGTACGTTCAGCTCTAACAGATTGGTAAAGACTACCTTCACTATCTATTGCTATTCCTTTTCCCTTAAAAGAACTTGAATTATCAAAACTTATAATCTCACCAAAACTTGATTCAATCTTTGGTGATTCCCAATGAAGTAAATTACCAGTTGCAATCCAATTTTCACCAATTTTCAAAAAATCTTCATCTTGTCCATTAGTTATTTCTATTCTTAATTGTGAACCTTTATTATTCCATAAGATTGGCAAGACTGCAGAAAGGTCGATCTCCAATGGTTTTATATCAAAAGCATTGATACCAATAATAGGTCTCCATAAAGCAGGTGAAATACCACCAGAATAAATAACAGGTTCTGGAGCAACTGTACTTATTAAAATATCATCAATATAAACATCAACGGTACGAACTGGTCCATGACCTAAGAATTGATGACCTTTTGATGCGAATATATCTTTGTATTCATCAAGTACGTTGGTATACCAAAATTCTTCACCTGCATTACCTGAAACGTAAAGTTCAAGTTTTAAATGTGTTGTGTTTTGTGCAATTCGTGGAAGGTTGAAAGTCAAGGGATGATCAGGATAATAAATCAATGGAGTTCTGTTTGGTTTATGTTGGATCAACTGGGTGACTTTATGAGATGGACGATTAGTTATTTTGAACATTGATGCAATTTCATCATCTTCTTCGTCTTGTAAATCTTCATTATAATAAGTGATTGATAAACTTGTGTTGAAAGCACCATTTAATTTACCAACAATTAAATTATCCAATTGAAATATCAACTCGATCTCTTCTTTATCCTGTAAAAACAATGGTAAATATTTAGAAACATCTTTAGAAACATCACTATAAACAACTCTGTTTCCTGGTTCTGGAGTTGATGTTCTCCAAATAGGTACATCATCAATGAAAACATGAGCTAAACGATCATATTGAACACCATCAACTGTTGTATTCAAATTCAAAACAACTCTGTTGAATTCAATATCACGAGGTGGTGTAAATGTAGTGATGGCAGGTTTACCCCATGAATTACCAAAACTATGAACTAATAGAACTTCTTCATAAACGGGATTCTTGTGTAAGATAGGCAATCCTAATTCAAAAACTTCTAATGGTTCTTTCGTTGACTCATCATCGTTATAAGTATCAGTGAAAATTGTCAAAGAGTCATCATACTGTGGAACAGATGATAAAAAAGAGTGATCAAGTTCCAAAACAGATGGTAAACCATTAAAACCAATCAATATTAACGAGACAGCCAGAAGGACAAACGACAATCGATGATATCTCCCATAACTATTTCTAAATTTTCTTTCTTGCTTCTCGTCAGTTACAAGCCCTTTCATCAACCACTGAAGACTGATAAACTTGTAATAAACAATTTAAAACCGTTTTTGACGGGTACTAAATGCAACTCGTCTTATTATAAAACACCCATACACCAGTCTTAGTCACGTGATTTCTACTTATAATATAGGCAACATTTACGAATTAAGAGCTATTAGAGTGCAATTCGATTGCAATTCCTCGTGTATAGTATAAGCATAGTACCTGTTGAAGTATACAGTTCATCTTTTCACTTCAATTCTTATTGTCAAATTCAAATAACGTCTTCTTCGTCTTGTAAGACATGAGAATCAGTTCTGAAATTCTCTGGTGCTTCAACACTTCCAACAAATTCCAATGCACCATACACAATACCGACAATTGCAACCAGAAGTCCCAAAATGACTCTGATTACGTGTCCATGGGCAATTAGAACACCAAGTAGGAAATAAGCAATACCCCTACCTATGAATGAAAAAGCGAACGAGGCGTAGGTGTAAGCTGCTGGTGGGATTCTGAACTCTAGGACAATGACACCGGCACCTAAGAGGATAAGGTATATCCCTAGAAAGAACTGCTAATGGTTAGTACTTGCGGTTGTGGCAATTGGTAGTGTCAACATACGTCTTGACTGTGGATGGTTGTTAGTATTTAATTCAGTAAGGAAGGACATTGGGTACGTACACTCCAGAAACGAGTTGGGCCAGGCCTGCAATGACGCTGATTGCGCCCACTGTGAGGTTTGTGATCTTGAATAAGCCGTTGAGGTCTGACATTGTGTATACTATAATCTTATACAGATAGAAGTTGTTTTCTAAAAAGCGAGGACCTAAATAAATTGAAACAAATCTAGTATTGAGAATATTATTCACTAAATGTATGACAATATCACTCTACAGCATACTATTACACACCACTGACTCACCACCAACACAACAAAACCACTACATACTGCTAAACCTCCCTACAACTGATAATGTGCCCCTACCAATTTCTGAAACTACACTCCACCCACAGAATCGAACGCGCATTCTCTAGCCCTTCGTGGCCAAGTGGATAAAGCGTCTGACTAAAGTCTGTACTTACCTGCAAACAAAAGGACTTTTAATAGTTAAATAGCAGGTGGGAAATTCGGTGGAAAGCACTGTCCAATTATCATCTCTTGAGAGAAGTTCCGGTGCGAAAGCGCGTGGACCCAGCCACAAGAAACAATATGGCACTAGCCAATGGGAGGCTGGGAAGGACAGTTGGTCTCTTTGAGGCTCGATTGAGTGCAATGTACAGACACCAGTTGGTGAACCCGATACCGATCATTTTGGTGAGACGTTTTTTTTTTTACCACTACTGTTTATATAATTAATACCCATGATCATCAGCAGCATCCGCAGAATCTTCGCCTCCTTCCGCACAGAAGAAGAGGAACGCGTCTACTCACGCAAGGCCTTCTTCAACCTCCTCGGCTTCCTCGGCTCCTGCGTGCTCTTCTCATTCGTCGCTCAGAAACTAGCAAGACAACCAAGAGAGCTCATCCTCACTGCAAAAGCCCTTGCTTTGAAAGACGCAATCAGCAGGTGATTCTCATTCCTCATATATCATATCACTACCGTCAACACTACATCAAACTCATAACTTCAAGATTATATACAAATAAACTCAAACTTCTATTTACAAATCCAAAAACAAAACAATCATGAAAAACAACATACAACTCTAATCCAACAAGAAATGTTTAGCCATCTCATAAGAAGTCCATGAAATAGCAGTGGCTGGAACATTGGCAACAACTCTAGGTTTAACACCTCTCCAGAACCCTTTCCATCCATGTATTTGATAAATAGCCCTTGCAGCTTTTGGTAATGTATTTGCTTGTTTAACCACTTCATTTGTTGATTCACCTCTTATCTGTAACAATGTTTTGATGCAATCCAATGGTGTAGTAATAGCAGCACATGTAGCACCTGACAACCCACCACACAAGCAATGAATTATTGGATCGTATACATTAGTTGGATTTAAAATTTTTGTTGAAGTTTCATATATGACAAAATTCAATGCAGCAAATGGAACATTCATACTTAAAGTCGTTGGATATGAATAATAAAAACTTTTAAAACCTTCTGTCTTATACATATGCTTGGCCAATCCAACCATATTTAATTTATTTGAACCTAATTGCATTCTTTGTTTAACTGTATCAAATGGATTCATTAATGCATCAGCAACAATAGTTGCAGAACTACCAGCAATTGCAGTCTTAGCAGTATTGAAATCATCTTTAGATTTTTCATCAATTAAATGTCTCTTAACAAATTCATAAGTTGCAAAATAAACAGCATGTGCAGGTCCTGCTCCTAAAACCATTGAATTTAAACCTTTAAAAAGTGCAAATGATCCCTCAGTTGATGAAATCTTAGTTATAGCATTAAGAATCCCCGTATAAACGTTTTTATTGTTCATGGATTGCATTCTTGTCTTGATTGCATCAACTGGAAACATGATTGTATGTTCCATTATACCTGCAAATGCACCCGCTATTAATTGGGCACCCATCGTTGCAGTTTCAGGTAGGGCCTCGTAATCGATCTCTATCGAGTCATGGCCGATGGATACATGGTCCTGATGTTTATGTATCTCAGGAACTGTGTTTGTGGTGGACATTGGAAGAATTGGTGTCTCTTTGGAAATGGTCATTAATTATTGATGAAAAGCAATGAGATGTCTCTGACAGTAAATGTTGAGAATGATGGATAACTAAATGAATAAAAGTGAGTAACTGATAAAGAGTTATGAATGCAGAATGGATCAGTTGTGATAACTAGTGAACTTGTTTTATATTTTGACTCACTAGATGAAATGGACTGTGATGGGGGTGCACACTGTAAAGAAACCCAAATTTCAAAAATTAATAGCAAAAAAAGGTGGGAATAACTTGAAACTTTTTTATTTGCAAAACTGAAACACAATGAGTATTAGATAGAGTCAGTTTTATTGAGTAATACCCAAAAGATGCTTGAAATGAATTAAACAGTTGGACTTTAAAAGTTATTAAAGGCTGAAAAGTCAAAAAAATTTAATATACAGCTGAAAAAAAAAAATTTAAACAGAGCTCCGAAGTAATTCCGAATTACCGATGATTCTCTTACAAATTTTTTTTGTTCTAGCTGTTAAAAATGATTAACTAAAAGATCTTGTTTATCTGTGCATGAATGCAGGTGGAAAATCCCCAGTTTTCGTAAACATGCAGATGCTTTGACAATTGGCGAATCATATCGTCTCGATTTGTCGTTTAGTGGCAAACAATCGATCAATATATACATACAAAGGTCATGAAGTATGTATCTACTGCTGTTTTACTATTATAACGTATAATTCAAATATTCGATCGTAAGATTCTATGTTTGCTTATTGACAAAGTCCAGTATCGTCTGATCATTGATAGCACTGCTAAATCTATTTAGAGAATTCAACATTCTTCTGTTCAGGAACTAAAGATGTAACTTTACCACTTTCATAAGCAGCTATGATATTATTCAAAA
Organism: Gotozyma montana; assembly: GCA_003706615.3. NCBI lineage: Eukaryota > Fungi > Ascomycota > Saccharomycetes > Phaffomycetales > Phaffomycetaceae > Gotozyma > Gotozyma montana. The sequence continues at coordinate 39,569 of PPLU03000009.1, forward strand.
CGATCAATTCCATTTCTCTCTTGGTTTCATGAGTATGAGTACCCATATGTGGTAAAGCCAAAACGTTTGGTAATTTAACCAATTCAAGGTTAACATTAGGTTCATTTTCTAAAACGTCAAGACCAGCTGCTCTTATATGACCATTTGTTAAATATTTATAAAAAGCTTTCTCATCAATGACACTACCTCTAGCAGTATTAACGACAACAACACCAGGTTTTGTCTTTGCAAAAGTTTCATCATTGAATAAATGATGAGTTTGTGGATTCAATGGGATATTAATTGAAATGATATCAGAAATTTTCAATAATTCATCAAATGAAACATATTCTGCTCCATTTTCTTCATCTTCAGGTAATCTATTTCTGTTATAATAAACAAATCTTTCAAATCCAAATGGTTTTAATTTCTTTAAGATATTTTTACCAATACCACCTAATCCAACAATACCAACAGTTTTACCAACTGGATCATTAGCAATTGCAACACCACCAACTGGTTTATTTTTCCATTCACCTCTTAACAATGCATGATGACCAGCATTGAAGTTTCTCAATGCACCTAACAATAAGAAAACATGAGTATCAGCAGTTGCATCATCAACAGCAGCAGGAACATTGGCTAATTGAATACCTTTTTCACCAAGTGCAATTGGATCAATTTGATCATATCCTGCACCATTATGAGCAATTGCAACTAATGATTTTGGGAAATGTTGAATTAATTCACGATCAATCAATCCTGTTTGTTTAACACTTAAGAAAGTTCTTGTAATATATTCAACATTTGAATATTTACCCTTTAAATCTTTAATAAATTCTTCACGAGTTGTCTTTGGATCAAGATCAATAATGTTGGCAACTTCACCAAATTTGGCCCATTCTTTAGAAGTGTAGGAAACTGGTCCACCTAATCTCAAAACTGTTGGTTTAGTCATCTCGTCTATAATGTCTATTGTTTTGTAAAGGGATATAAAGTCAAGAAAAAAAAATGCAGGTTGAAAAACGTTTGAAAGCCACGAATTGATAACAAGTTAATAAGTTGAAAAGTACAACAATTCTATATTTTAAGAAGGAATATTCACTTCTTTATATACACATTCAGGAACTGCTTCATCAACTGAATTACCAAGGGAATAATGAGCCTCAATTGATCTCATTCAAGTGAATTATTCACCTATTTAGGAATCACCAGGCTCTTTTTATCTATTATGGGAAAATCTGCCAGGGATCTAAAGATTATCCGGAGTCAAACTCCCAAAGGGGAGTCAAACGCGAATGACTCGGACACAAACAGACTCAGTCACATGACCACTCACGTGATTGATTAGATAACCGAATAATGCACGTGACCTTTTCCGTAAAGTTGCCCCTCAGCCCCCGCACACAATTGGCTGAAGAAACAAGAATTCGCGGAACACACATTTTCAGACAAAAATGAATGACCAATTTCGATGTCCGTGGAAATAAATTTTAGTGTGAAGGAGATTAGGAGGTGTGAAATGATTTGATTTGACCATTACAAATGGTAATCGGGTGATAATTATGAGGTGTTTAAAAAATTTTCATATTTAATACAGCTAAATTTCCCTTCGTTTTAACTTTTAACTTTATCAACAATAAGATTCATAATGTTCACTAGACAATTCACCACTGTTTCTAAGAAATCTGCAATCGCATTAAATGCAACTGTTTCTCAACACAAGGTTGCCGTTGGTAATTCATTCAATTCATTTGCAGATTATAGAAAATCAGCAACTCAACATGGTCCATTAAAAAAGAATTACCTTTCTAAAAATCAACCAATTGCTAATCCAATCATCTCTAATAACGAGTATGATTATGGTGTTTCTGAAAAATCTAAAAATTTGGCAAGAGCTTATGCTTACAGAGAGTAATTAAACCACTCCTGTTGGATTTAGACCCAAATGTCATTATTAATCAAGATTCTTGATACCACAACCCAATAAATCAGCTGGACTGATCATTGGTACATTCACTTCATCATCACGTCCATCTATTCATTCATTCACTCAGTCATCTTAAGCCCGATTGAATGATTGGTGTAGATGGACTTTTTTACAGTTTCAATTACAAGGTTTACTTATACAAAACAAGATATAAAAAAGGATATGGATATTTCCTTATGACTATTATGGCCGTTTCGCCATTGATGTCTGGTTATATAACATTTGGATAGCTTGTTATACCAATGATATGTTATAAAAATAGAGGATTTTTGTAGTAGTTTATAGTCTGGTAGCTGGTTTAACTTTTTGCTAAAAAAAAAATAATCCTTAAATGGTAACGATAAGCGCGCAGAAAAGTTGGAACGTTTAACGGTGTAGTAGAATGTCTAATGGAAGACTGAATTAACTCATGTAGTCTTGAATGCTGGGTGTTATAACTTGTAACCTTGTATCTATACGAGTAACTTAACACGTTTCTAAACCTTTAATTCTTCCGTAGCTACTGTTTGTTTCCTGCTCTCTAAGCTTGCCGCCTGCAAGAGATATTAAACTATCAAGTTTTGCGGGATGATTGATAGAAAGTACATCCAGTTAACAGTATTGCGGTGTTCTATTTGCTTGAGAGTAGAGATCCATTAAGTGACAGGGCTGCATCAAACACATAATGTTCAACTAATTACTAACTAGAAATATGGAAATACACTATCCACCTCATTTTCTAATGATTAAACATTTCAACTGTATGATAAATTTTCATGGATTTCAAATCAAACAAAACGTTGAAATCAAAGTGGTGACACTATTTCAAATACCATGACTTTAAACAAAGTGGAAATAGCTGATTGTATAAAAGAGGGGTATCCTTAAAAAAATATACTCCAATTTTTCATTTCTCCAATAAAATTTATCGAGTCATGAAAAGTAAAAGTCATAACAAATAGATAAGCCTAGTGTTAATCGGTGAGAACGGGAGTTATGATACATTACTCACTTTCAACATGTTACAATGTACGCACGTCATACTTGTATAACTTCACCTGATGTGACTCCCATTTCAAGCGATCTAAGTTGCTCAAATCGTCATGATTTTGAAGGCGTTTGACCAGATCTCCAATCTTATAATATTGAATTTGAGGTACAAGCAAGCACTTTATTCAATTGGCGGAATCTTATAAATGATCGTCATTTTAACTGGACAAATTAAACGTACAAACAGTAAAAACAGTTTCATTTGTCCAGAAATTCCAATAATTTTTTCTTGCATTAGTTTAAAGTGCTCATTAAGTATGACATCGATCAATTATATTACAAATATTTAATCACATGTCCTGACTCCTTTATCGATCTCATAGCTACGATATTCCAACAGTTTGTTGAGTTTTGAGATACTGGCTCTAACAGACCAAATCCTCAACTCTAAACTCAATAAAACGTTCTTTCATTGTTGAACAAAAGAAAAAGAAAGATTTACTTGCAATGATCAACATTGCTTGTCTGGAAAAATCTGTAAATACATCATCGATTCCTCAATTTCCAGAGTCAAAATAAAACAGATTCCATGTCACTAGTTTAACGAATAATTTAAAACATTGTACTTATCCCGTTTGTCTTTATATCGTTTTTTTTTTAATCAATCATGCAGAAATTTTTGATAAAAATTTTGACCAAATTGCCAATAAAAAAGGTGTCTAAAAAAACGTTTCAAGGGTTCAAACCGTTTTATGTTTTAATCCCATGCCAACGTCATTAAAGATTTCAAATTTGAAAACTGAATTGTAATCATCACTGGAAAGATCAATAGCTTATCAATAGTAACTCTCAATGATATTCATCAAAACCAACACCGTTGGAGCACACTTTCCCCCAGATTTTACAAACACCTAGCCTTACAATTTTTAGAAGGCATGCATATTGTGTCAAATCTTGACATATTTTTTTCTTCGAATTTCTTGTAAACATCTAGAATCATTCAAAGGGTTGTCAAGTTGAATAAACACTTGGGCGTTATGGTCATTGATGGGACTAGTCTACATTGAAACCTTTTACCCAATTGATTGAATATACAAAGAACTTAATGTTGTTTGAATGTATCAATTCGAAAACTATAGATCAGATTCAATTAATAAAAAGCATGAGAAAGATCTCAAAAGATAACCCTGATGAGACAAAGACAAAGAAGTTCACACCCCGTCTAATTGTTTGCCACATTGTGTCAGATATTGGGAACCCTAGGGGTTTAATCTCTCACATGTCATTCAGGTGTTTGTCTGAACTTTAATTCGATGTTGAAAAGTGCGTACCACACCTGCTCTTGGTGGATCGTTTGTCACATCCAGTGAAGTCTCACAGGGTTTAATGTTCTATATCTGGTTGGAATGAAGATGTCAAGCTTCTTGATATTTGTCCACACTCTCTTTCATGAATGCCAATTTTTTGGATTCTTTTCCGTTACATTGTTGTGTTTTTCCTATTGTTGAAAATTAATTTGGTCTGTGGAACTACACCAGTGTCGTGTCCATTGGGATTATACTAGAGTCCAAATATGCTTTAGCACATTAGGGTGACCCTAAGTTTTAACGGTCTACTTCTGTAGTCCAAAACGTACACGTTCTCAACCAGATTTTCAACGTGTTAATCAAAAAAGACTGTTCAACCTTATTCAGTTTATTGTACATGGTAATTAAACTTCCAAACAAGAGAAATATAACAACTCGCACCATAGATCATCCGTATACCAACTATCATTGTACAATTGAGCTTCTACTAGACTTTACTTTTCAAGTCTTGAATTAAGGTTGTTTCTTAATAAAGCTATCCTGTCACAGTTGTGGCTAGTAGTTAATAAGATTGTGGCTAATGATATGAAATTGAAGGAAATAGCGGACAATCATGACACTCGATAGAGCTCATAATATAAGACACGAGCACCACTGTACACTCCAGGTATAGTAAAGAGCCCTAATTGAATCGACAACTTAATACCGTTTCCATGTTGTTTAAAACTCTCCAGATATCCGCGATCAGACCATATAAATTGTAAGAAGCCAAAAAGACATATTCATTTGAGGTACAGTTAAACCGTACGGTACCAATAAGGTTGTGAATTATCTTGAGCACAGTATAACAACTGTACTTCAAACCCACTACTCCCTGATATTGATCTTCAGATAACAGCTTCCTGGCTCTAATCTAGATAATATTCTTGAGTTTAGTCCCTTAATTCTGGATTTAACACATAACGGTTTTCAAAATAAAATCCGTACTAGCAAAAATAAAAGTCCGGCACTAAGTCCTTTCATAACCGAGATTTTGCAAAAATTAGAGTTGATTTGTTCAGTAAAAGCCAGTCCAATTGTGATTCTGATTTAAAACTTGTATTTTTTTACTCGCCATACGTCGTGTTGCTTCCTTCTAACGTTGGTCTCCAATCTTCAACGTCTTCCAGAGTCAGATTGGATCCGAGTCGTTAGTTGACTATGTTTCACTTTCAATTTGGGTGAGTTGAATTTATAAGTGCATTTTCTCAAACATGGCTTAAAAACGAATACATTGAGTCCACTTTAAGGGTGGAAAACCACACTGTATTTGTAGGATCAACACTGCCACTTACATAAAACAACAATACATACACTTGTCAAAACTAAACCTTGATTCCTATCAATGACGAAACTCTCTTTATCTGTTTATCTACGCCTTTAAGGATTTGTCCGAAAAGTTGAAAATTTGTCCATAAAATTTCGCAACCGTTGGAGTTTTTTTGAAAGGTGTGGAAAAACGGTTTGTCCTGCAGATAGTCACATACAGGGCTTTCCAAGTATAAAAGAAAAGCGTTCAGCTCACTCCTTTATTTATCTCCCAATTCCTTTGCAATCCGTTATACAACTCACAACACAATCCATTTATCAATCAAATCGCTTAAAGCCCACACATTCAACACATCCACACACACCTACACATCATGGTCGACCTAGTACCCATTCAGGAAGTCAAGTTCAACCATCCTGAAGTTACCACACCTTTATCTCCTCCACCAGATGAACTCAAACATTATATTGGAGAGTTGGATAATTTACAAACAGATGATGATTATATAAACCAGCCTCCAAGTCTAGAGACGTTACTTTCTGGTCTGTCAAAGGCACCTTACTCTAGGGTTTCATTCATGAGTTATTTGAAATCGAGGCACTGTGCTGAAAATTTGGAATTTTTAATGAGTTCAAATCAATACCTTTTAACAACACGTCAACAACAGAATGATATCAGTTCAAATAACTATGATTTCTTCCAAAATGAAAGATCTCAACTATGGCAACATATCTTTAATCAATTTCTTTCTCATGATTCACCTAAAGAAGTTAACATTCCATCTGATTTGAAAAACCAACTTGTTTTCCATTTCCAATCAAAGTCATTACCACAAGCCGAACTCATAGAAACTACAATGTACAGCATCAAAGAACTATTAAGAGACACTTATTTTCAATTCATTTCACACGTTAAAAGATCAAGTCCACAGTATTTTAATCCACCACATATTGGGGAAATCTCACCTACAAGAGAATTAGATGAGAACTATTCACTTTTACCAACAACGTCTGATTCAAGTGATGTTTTCACTACCAAATTCAGAAGATCAAGTGGTAATGAAGATCCAATAAGATCACCATTTTTTTCAAATCAATCAGCATATTTTGATCCACAAGCAGAAAGGGCACAATCTCCATTATCTTGTGATTCTGCAGTTGTTGAATCAAGATCCAGCAGTTCAGTCACCAATGACACGGTCGATATCCCACTAAGACCAACATCCACTAGTAATGTTACTCATTCTGAAGATTATTCAAGGAAATCAAAAAGTAGTTTCAGTGAGGCTGGTGTTGGATTAAAGAAATTTGCTGGGAAATTAAGATGGAGAAGATTAAGTTCAAACAGTTCAACGAGTTCAAACTGATTTTGGAAGATAGAGATAAATCAGTTATTTACAGTCAAGTTTTCATATTCCTTTGGAGTTTTTTTTTGCATCGGTTTTTTTATTGCATTTGTGTTTTTATCTTATCATGCTACAGTTATTTTTTTTTTAATTTTTGGACCTTTTTTTTTGGACATTCTCTTTTTTGTTCTTATGATACAGTGCAATTTGCTACCTATAATCTAGTCTTTAACTAGTTTTACTGCCACAGGTTGTCTTTCATAGCCTCTAATACAGCTATTATTGTTTGGGATTTTTGATGTAGGAGATGAGCGAGAATCGTGATGAAAGAAAAAAAAGGTGAAGGTCTAGGCGTGAAAGAGAAAGAATGAAAGTGAGAAGTTTGAGCTTCAGGGGAGACAACAATAGTCATTAGAAGGATACAGAACTCACTTCTAATAGATTAGACTCTACTTCCACTTTGTCCCAAGTTGAAACCCGTTAGTACCGTTGCACCGATTATCTGGAGAAGATAACCATGATAACGTCTTTGGGACAAACCGTTTTATCGCTGACTCTTTCCAGATCGGAGTCACTCTGTAAACTCTTCTATTGTCTATTGTTATATAATTAGCAAGAGTTGTTGTAAAACGTGTGAGCCTTGAGTCTTTGCCATGTGCAGAGGAACGTGCTGCCTGGGATTCGTTTAATTGCTGGATTGTTACCTGTGTATAAATAGACTATGGGGAACAATCATCATAAGTATAAACTACTTGCTACTTTGACACTACTTTGTCTTCTCCAGATTGTAGACGTCTTGATAAGAGATTAGGTTTGTACTGTTTATAGTCATTGAAATTGACATTTTTAACCTTCTCTAACTCCTAAAAAGACAAACATGTAGCAACAATCTCAGGATAATGCCTGTCACTGTAAACATTATCCATCAAGCGTCTCTCTTGTCTTTATAGAGTGATTCATCACTACAAGTTTAGCAGGACTACCAGCATCAGGACAAATTCGCGGAACTTGTTGATAACTTATCAGGACATGTAACTACATAGCACTAAAGCACAGACTAAACATAGTCACTAACCATTGGCCTTGAATCTATTTTCCATATACTCCATATTAATGCACTTTATCATCCAAAATAAGTTATAAACCATCTTATTTGTCCAGTAGATGTCGCTTATAAGTTATTTAACTGTGCTAAATCGGACCTCGGTTAATAACGAACCGCTAAGAAAAATCTGCAAAGGGCTGAAACGTTTGATTGAAGAATTGAATTTCGGGTCTTTATAAAACCGTTACAAAGATTTTTTAGTGTTGATTCAAACAAGAAATAATAAGAGAGAGTGGAATTGGGTGTGAAGTTTGAACTTGATATGAATTGTCACTTGTGTGATATCTTACTGTTAATAAACAGTAACTAGTAGTAATTATTGTGTACGGCCAGTCTGTCTCTAAGATTCCACTTTGGCCGTATCCCACAGTTTTCAAACCAGGTCAAGTCCATTTATGTGTGGGAAGACTCAGGAGTCATATGAGTCAAACTACAAAGGCAGAGCCACTTCACATTCACATGAGACAGGGCACAATTCGGAAAAATTACCAAACAGGCACACTTTAAACTAATCCGGACCGGCTACATTCCCAAATTCCCAATTCTATGTGATTAACTAAAACAGTAATACAAACTACATCTCTACAATCATTTTCATATCATGGAATCATTCAGTTAAAAGTCAGAACATATGAGACAAAACTCAAAAAAAAGCCAAAAAAAGCCAAAACGTGTAAACAAACGATATAACCAGGAGTCGTTTGTATAAAGGAACATAATCATTAAGAAACTTTCAAATGCTGACTGTTTAAAAGTTTGAAGTAGCTGTTGGGTAACCATTATTTGAGATTTCCAACTTCACTTTCTTCTTTAAATTTGCAAGTTCTTCATTGTTTCTCTGTTCACCCTTTTCAACAACCAAATTTCTCAACAATTTATTCTCCATTTCCAATGTTTGTATCTTTTTCTCTAAAGTCATTGTCAATTCATTCAACTCACGAACAGTTCTTTCCAATTCTTGTTCTTTTAATTTCTTCTTGATTCTAAATCTTGCTGAAGCCGCCGTATTTCTTCTTCTCTTATCCAAATCAACATCTTCACCATGACGATCACCTTGTAAATTACCACTGTTACTAGGAGTATCATTAGCAGAATTTTGAAATCTTAAAGGAGAAGTGGCACTGGTTGATGATATACTGTTATGATTAGAAGTAGTCACCGTTGGATTAACAGAAACTGAGTTCCCTAAGAATCCATCATTTGCAAACTCACTCAATCCATTGTTTAAATTATTCAAGTTGTTATTATTATTGTTGTTGTTATTGTTGTTATTACCATCATCATTTCCACCATCTATCTGTCCAGTTCCTTGATGTTGGGCAACCAATGCCGCAAGTGCATCAATTTGTGTTTGACTTAAACCTGCTGCAATTAAAGATGATTGAGCTCCTGGTGGGACTGTAACTTTTGGCAAATTAGATAGAAGATCCTTGGATCCATCGTTTCCATGATCGTTATGGCTGTTGAAATTAGTGGTACTGTGATTGTTGCCATTGCCTAAACTGTTATTGAGTTGGTTGTTTTGATGTGAGATTGAAGAAGATTGAAGTGAACTCAATGGAGACAAGACATTGGAAATCCCTGAATTGAAATTAGAAGACTGTAGGGTATTAAACTGTTTCAAATCGGATGATCTATTGTTGTTGTTACCACTGTTCCCATTGCTGTTGTTGTTGTGGTTGTAATTGCTAATGTGGTGAAATCTATCCATTAAATCATCTTTACCATCATCACCATTCTGTTGAGGTTTCTCCTCATCAGGGAAAACGAACTCATCATCGGCGAATGCGCTTAGTTCAGCAGTGAGTCTCTCATCTAATGTGGATGGATCGTCAATTTCTGGCATGAACGTGTCAACGTATACTAATTGCTCCAATAGGGCAGCAGGAGTGATATTATCGTGGTGAGGATCCATGTTGTATTTCCAATAACGGATAAATCTTTTGAAACTGCACTTTGAGTGTAACCAACAAGTCCTTAATATTCCCAACTAATAGTAGAAAACAGAGGCTTTCAGTAGCAAAGTTTCAAAGATGGATTCTTGATTCTTTTATTTATATAAACTGTCAACTTTTTTTTGTTTATACGGACTGTGGCAAAGTTTTTTTACCACACCGATGTGGCCCGAACCAGACATTAGTAAAAGTCACGTGAAAAGCGACATCACACGTGACTTTTGGTTTGGAAGCCCTGTTTGTTTTATTAGTGTTGAAATGGTCTTTTAACTGTGGTTTGTGTGGACTGTGTTGCTGTTTAACCAGCTCTACTTGGAATGTTATATGTGGTCCAGTGTGGAATTGTGGTTGATGTTTTGTGGAATTTATTTCGTGGAATTAATTTATATGGACATGATGTTAAGACATGATGTTAAGACTACAGATGGTTGTCTACTCATAGATTTCAATAAATATATAAGGTTAAAAATGTTTAGTGTTTAGTGTTTAGTGTTTAGTGTTTAGTTGATAAATTATAATTAGTTAATGGTTATTCTAGCACTCGCTTTCATGCCATTTGTCTCTTGATCTTTAATATCAACTGGATTAATGGATGTATTTGAGTTTGGACAAGAATTCTTAAGCAAACTTTTGAAATATAATTGTTTGTCACATGGACAATCAATGTCTAAACAATCATCATCACAAGTTGTTTCATATTGATCATTTGATGTCTTTGATACTTCAGTTTCAACATCTGTTAGAAATTTCAAAATCTTTGAATTCTTTAAAGCATATTGGTGTTGTTCAGAGTTTGATAATGGTGGGGTATGTGAATTGGTTGGTGTTTGACTAGTTTTGAAAAAGTTATTTGATTCCTGATCTTGGTCAGTTGATTCACTTGGGGAAGTAACTGATGTTGGACACCATAATTGATAATAATAATCATCTAATTCTTTAGAAGAATAAAACTCTTGATGAACTCCTTTTTGAGAATGATATAAATTTTTAAATTCATCACTATGTGAACAATCAAACAAATAATCATAACATGATTGTTGAATTTCATGATTAATGAATATATTCTCTACTTTCTCAATAAATTCTTGTCTGTTTTGTAAACGAATGATATTGACTGGATTTGAACTGTATACTGAATCATCTTCAATTTTTGACCAAATTGATCTGGCTAAACTGTTAAAGGTACTGCTATGAGTCTCATCGTCAGTTTTTGCCTCAGCATCATCATTTGTAGATTGAGATATCGACTTGTCAGTGATATTTCTCAAAAATTGTTCCATGTCTTCATCAAGATCATAATTCTTAGTTGATTCACAACTATCAACAGTTGTACCATGAAACAACAAATCAGGGACGTTTTCCAACGATGAATTAGCAACATCAAAGTTCTGTGATTGATAAGTATTGACAAACAAATGCTGTGGTCTGGAACCATTCTTAACCTCATTCTCTGATTTTATATCATTCAATGCGTATTTTGGAACGTTCAACTCAGACTTAGCACCATCATCAAGGCCATCATTGATGTGAGGAGGAACAACAAGTGGATAACCAAGAGATCCAGACTTCCAGTTCTGTGTCAGCCAATGGCTCACTGAACACTGATTTGGTTTGATGAACTGATTGGTAAAAGGGAAGATATTAATCTTAGGAACGTCATTGTTTGGTCTTATTTGTGGTGTTGGTGGAGTAACATTCAAAGTTGTATCCTCATCATCCTTAGAATTATTGAAACTGTTGAAATTGGCTGATTGAGATGAATTCAGTGGTTCATCGTCTAATGAAGGAAGACTGTACCGGGTATGGAACTCCAAATCTTCACCAGTGTAAATATCAGAAGAAACAGCAGAAGAATCATCGAATGGACCAAAGCGTGTTCTAGAAGTATTATCATTAGTGGAATCCTCACCATTAACTGATGAGCACTCTGAACCAGTGAGTGTAACACCATTCAGGATTTCGAATGATGTGATTATGCCTTGTTCTTCATCTTCAGAATCAATAACCTCAGACTTGACATCACTCTCAAATTCAGTGGTTGAGTATACATTTGGTTGAGTTTGAAAATTACGATTATTTGAGTCTGTAGTTCCACCTCTTGCCCACTCTGGGATATTTGTAGTAGAACTATTATTGAAAAACATTATTGGGGTTTAGCCTGTTTACTCTGAGCTATTGAATGGTTTTAGATAAATAAAAGAAGAAACAAAAACTTTGCAATGACACTCCCAATTTATATTCAAGATAAATCATATTTTTCTGTTCAAACTTCATACTAATATCACTTCTCAAGTCCTCAATTATAGAAACTTTTCTGTTCATCACCAATTTTTTACTATGACTGTCATTTTTTTCGTGTAATTTGATAAACAGAAAAACAGAAAATTGATCCGCGCACGACTGTCAAAATAGCGTGGCTGAAAATTTAAACAATCAAGCCTCAAGACACTAGCCTTTAGACTTTAACAAGACTTTGATCGTTGAGGAGATTGATTGTTGCTTTGGTGTGGTTCAGCGAAGATTTTGATTATGAGGACTTTATGAGAGCAGTAAAGTTACCCATCGTTATTACTTAAAACGAGAGATACACGAAATACTCCTTACTCGAATGATGTGTCAACGAGTTGAAGAAGGTTTCACAAAGCCATAGTTCAAACTTCAGAATCCCGATTCCCAACTCCAAGCAAGAATCAAGATCTATGTATGGCTCATAACATCTTTAAAATCGGAGAAAGTTGAAATCGAAGAACTTTAGGATTTCCGCTTTTATCAAAGATTGCAACCAGGCAATTTTTCCAAATTAGTGAACAACTCCGGAAAACCCACAGTTTATAATGTGTCAAACCACACCAAAATCGTAGCATCTAACGAGGCAAAGTAAGTCAAGAATTGTAGCTAATAGGAACTGTGTATTTGTAAGCTTCCCCAAATTAACCATGTTGTTGGATTGTGGCATATTTGAAAAGTATATAAAGCGGAACAATGAAGTGGGAGTAAACAAATCTCGAGTCAATTTGAATCATTGGACTGAATTGAAAAATGCCTCCAGCTGCTACTACCACTACTACTTTACAACAAAACGTTGACGATATTGTTAACAAATACAACAATTTAAACATTGGATCTAAACCATCTGGAAATCCAACTGTTGAAGTTGAATTGAAAAATATTAACGGTTACAAAGGTGGATTTGGTGATGATTACTCCAGTGAATTACCAGAATCAACTAAAAAGAGATTCGAAAAATATGGTATTGATTATTCTGCTGGTTATCCAAAACGTCCTGAACAATTAACTTTATTCCTTGATGATTCAATCAAGACTAGAGATCAAATCTTTAAAAACTTGGAAGATGGTTACGTTGAAAGAGGTAAGAATGCCGACCCAGAAAAGAAGGCTTTGTTTGCTAAAGCCACTGAAGTTAGAGATGTCACTAAATACGTTGGTACTGAACTTGTTGGTGTTCAATTACAAGACTTGAACGAAAAAGAACTTGATGAATTGGCATTGTTAATCTCTGAAAGAATTGTTGTCTTCTTCAGAAATCAAGATTTATCTCCACAAAAGCAATTGGAAATTGGTGAATTCTTCTCTAACCAGGTTGAAAAGCATCCATTAGCTGGTCAAGTTCCATTGGAAGGTGTTGATGGACCAACTGGTATCACCACCATTTGGGGTAAATACAACAGAAAGAACCAAAAGAAAGACTTTAGAAAGAGAGGTGGCAGACAATGGCACACTGATTTGGATCACTTGAATCCAGCACTCACCCATTTACACTTGGATGCTATTCCAAAAGCTGGTGGTGACACTGCTTGGTCTTCTGGTTACGCTGCTTATGATAAACTATCCCCAGACTTCCAAAAGTTCCTTGATGGGAAAGTTGCCATCCACAGATCTGCTCACAAGTACATTGACCGTGAGGACTTGCTAGGAGGTGGTAAGCACACTGAAACTGAGCACCCATTGATCATCACCCACCCAGTCACTGGCTGGAAAGGTTTGTTCGTCAACAGAGGCCATACTGTTCGTATTAAAGACTTGGAACCACAAGAATCGGACTTGATCTTGCAGTACTTGTTCGACGTCTTGGAGAAGAACCTCGACATCCAGGTGAGATTCAACTGGGCCGTTCCTGAGCAAGACAGAAGCCTCGGTGCCTCCGCCATCTGGGACAACAGAGTCAGCATCCACTACGCGATTGACGACTACGACGACGAAGAAGACCCAAGACACGGTACCAGAGTCACTTCCTTGGGAGCCAAACCGGTCTATACTGAGGGCTCAAAGTCCCAGAGAGAAGCGTTGGGATTGGCTGTTTAAATTGCTGGCAATATATTTAGTGTTTATTTTGTGAATTCTTTTGTAGAAATTAGCGAATTTTATCACTTAGTCCAAGAGATGAGTATTAGCATGTTGAGACTACAGAGACCACTCGCTTCATTGGCTGCCAGATCGGCGAGATCTCACACTTTGTGCTCGTACACCACCTCGAACAAATCCGGCTCCTCAGAGGCCAGCGATGCCGAGGATGCCAGCACCACCATTTTAGCGGACAGAAAGGACGCAACAAGGGTCAACGAGCACTTCGAGAACAAAGGTCCAAGAGCCACTTGGTTGGCTGCGTTGAGGGAGAGAAAGCGTCAGTTGGCACAGGGGAAAGTCATTGACTCGTTCTCCTACAACACGCCTCAAAAACCTGTCGTTTCTGACAAGACTAGAGCTGAATCGTTCAGTTATTTGGTTCTCCCTTTCAAGAATGACTCACAATTGACCGATTTCTACGTCAATGCAGCAGGAAGACTGCGTATGGGCCAGATCTTCCAGGATCTAGACGCTCTTGCCGGTAGAATCAGTTATCGTCATTGTTTGCCAGCTTCTCCAATCATCGTTACTGCTAGTGTTGATAGAATCTACATGTTGAAGAAAGTTGGTGATTTTGAAAAGAAAAACATCATTATATCTGGTTCTGTTATTTGGACTGGTAGATCATCAATGGAGATCTTGATTAAGGCTTCTGCCACTGAAAGAGACGTTCAGAATAAAGATTTAAAAGAATCTGATATCAATGATGAAGATGTCTTTTTAACTGCTAATTTCACATTCGTTGCAAGAAACCCAGAGACTCATAAATCGTTCCCTGTTAATAGATTATTACCAATTGCAGAAGAAGAATGGATCGAGTTCAGAAGAGCTGAGTCTCATAATGCTGAAAAGAAACTATTAGCTAGAAATGAGAATTTGAATAAGAAACCGCCAACCCAGGAAGAATCTCAACTAATTCATAGAATGTACCTTGAATCCAAAAAATTAACAGAATTCAAAGAGTTACCTAAAGGAATCAGTGTTATGAAAGACACTGTTACCCATTCTACTTCGTTCATGCAACCTCAATACAGAAACAGACACTCATACATGATCTTTGGTGGTTATTTAATGAGACAAACTTTCGAATTGGCATATTGTACCGCTGCAGCTACAACTAGAGCATTACCTAGATTCATCTCACTAGACTCAACCACTTTCAGAGCCCCAGTCCCTGTTGGATCTGTGCTTTACATGAAATCCACTGTCGTTTACACTGAACATGTTCATGATTCTGATATCAACACATCCGAGATTGGAAGCGACTTTTTACATTTCGGAACCGAAGCTGCTAATCAATTGACTGATGATCCAGATGATTTCTTGAATAAACCAGGTACTATCATTCAAGTGAAAGTCGATACAACAGTCAGGGATTTAGACGCTGTTGAAACTAGACCTTCTGGTTCTTTCATCTACTCATATTTCGTTCCAAGAGATTCAACAGAAGAAGGAGTCGCTGGTCCTGGTTATAGTTCTGTCATTCCTGAAACTTACTCTGAAATGATTGAGTTCATCGAAGGTAGAAGAAGAGCAACTGATACTGCTCGTTATGCTCAGCATTTGAAAGAGACCAAAAAGCAAAAGGTTTGATTGTTCTTGCTCTCTCTAATTTATTTATCTATTCCTAAATTATTCTAATTATATTACACTTCATGGTAGTTATAGGTATGAGACTCGATTGTAATTGTAGTTGATGATGATGCCTACATGATATTAATTCATTATTAGATTAGAGTTGGATATGATACAAAAAAGCAGTCTGTACTAACACAGAATAAAACCAACGCAGAAACACAAAAGAAAAGAATAACACCAAGTACCCAAAATGCAAGAACAAGAAACAATAAAAGTCTGTTTTATAATCACCAAAAACCACATTAATCCATCAAACAGATTCAATCTCTGCAGTTTCATAAGTCGACTGCGTCGTATCATTATTGGTAGTATCAGCCTTCACTTTATACGTAAATTTTTTCAATTTGGCCTTGGATCCATTTTCATGATTTGTTAAACCATGTGTTGTATTTGTAGTCCATTCAGTTTCACCATTTGAGTTATAATGATTAACTGGATAAAATTCATCCCCTGAAGAATTTGAAGTGAATGAATTTTCATGTGTGTTTTGTTTAATTATTGGGCTAAAATCATGCTCTTCTGCAAGCATGTCTAATTCAGTTGCTTTTGAGGCCCTTTGTCTGGTATTATAACTGTTGCTTTCTTTCAAAGACTCAACAATATTACCATCTGAATCAAGTCTTTGAATGTTCCCACTATCATCACGACTTAAAATAGCTGATGTTGATGATCCAAAGAAGGCTGAATCTCTGAAGTTAAGATTTAATTTTCTTGGATCTCTTTTAATATCATCATCATCTGCAAGTTTCATACTTAATAATTCGTTTGTAGAAACACTTGCCAATGAGTTTAACGAATCTCTATTTATTCTAGAATCGATTGTTTGTCTCCATGATTTCTTTGGATTCGTTGATCCAGGATCAAGATTATCAGATCCGAAATCTTTCATTAAATGATCTGTACTTTGTGATTGTAATGCATCATGATACATTGATGATCTTGTATCATCATGAAGACCAAAGGATGAATTGTTAGCAGTTGATGAACTTCCATTATCTGAATAATAATCCTTTTCATCTAATTTCAAAGCATTCAATGCACCTAATCTCTTTGGTTCACCATCTTCAAGATCATATTTCTCATTGGTGAAAGATCCATCTGTTGATGAATTATCAAAAGCATTTGGAGAAATCATGTTATGTTGTCCATTGGCTGGATTTCCCAAAATTGGTTTAGAAATCTTTGGAGTTTGTCCATCTGGTCCATTTTCTTTATCATTGTCTTTAGAACGTCTTCTTTTCAAACAGAATACTAATAATAGTGCAGCCACTATGATCACGAATAATGGAATACCAACACCTAAACCGATTGCCAGTTTCTTATTGTTGTTGCCATCTGATGATTTGTTTGTTGCATTCTCGGTTGCAGTTGGTTCAGCGGCAGAAGAAGAAGCAGAAGCAGAAGCAGTGGATGAACTAGAGGCACTATCTGTAGAACTTGAAGCAGAAGATGATGATCTTGAAGAGTGGGAAGAAGAAGCAGAAGATGAAGATGATTCTTCATCAATTGAATCAATACCGTATAAGACCAATGGCAATGAATCTTCAACAGATCCAGATTTAGCAGTCACTGTGATACTAGTTTCATCAAAATCATCAGGAGTGAAACCATTCATTGTTAAATTAGAACTATGATATTCTAACCAATCACCATCATCACCTGAATTGATTGTAACGTTTGTTCTTGAATAATCAGTGAAATCAGTAGGCAAGAAATAATATTGGAAATATTCACCTCTTGTTGCATTGATTGGTCTGAATGAAGTAACTGCAAATAATGAAGAGATTAATTCAATTTCGAAGAATAAATGAACTGAATTTGAAAAAGAATCAAACAAAGTAACATTGAATGTTGAATCTTGTTCATCATTGTTATAATCTTCAGGAATCGTACCTGTCAATGTAAAATTATCTAATTTCAGCCAATCTGGATTTCCTTCAAGAACAGCATTGGAAATTTGTTCTGCTTTGACAGGTTGACCATTTTGGTAAACAGATTCTAAAGGAAGTTCAAACTTGATGTCATCACCAGAAGTACCATTTATATTAATGATAGATTTCAAACTCGTTGTAAAATCATTAGCACCAACAATAATGTTGAAATCCAATGATGAACCACTAAATCCTGGATAATCACTAGCAATGAAGTTAAAAGTGTATGGAAACCCAGGCGCGATTTCTGAATTGACAGCAGGTGCAACACCACTGAATCTTAAATTTGAAGCATCAAAGAATAACCAATTTGGTAATGGGGTACGATCAGATGAAGTACCATAATAAGCAACGATATCATCATCAGATTTGAAAGATTTGGCATCAAAAGTAACGTTGAAAACTTCATTAGGTGCCAAAACCAATGCATTAACACCATTAGTTTGACCAATCTCTGCTAATTGTGACAACACTGTGAATTCAGTTGATGCAACTGGACCGGTCGCGTTTGAAACGATCAACTTTTGAGTTGAACTTGATGAAGATTCAGAATCAGTACCAGTCAATAAAAAACTAACTGAATCAGAAACATCATCTTGGGAAGGAGTACCTGACAAGACTCTAGAGGCAGGATCGAAACTCAACCATGCTGGTGCTTCAGAAATAGAAAGGGTCACTTCACCAATTGAGGAAAGGTAAGTTTCATTATTGAGTTGGAAATGATATGGTTGATTCACTCTGGCGACTGTAGGTAGTTGTTTGTAGAATGGGAAACCTTCGTAAGGTTGTGCAATTGCATATGTGAAGAGCGTGAGTATGAAGACGAGATGTTTCATCTTAAACTCTTTTTGCTTCTTATTAAACTTTTGATGATATTGAAATTTTTCCTTTTCGTTAACTCTGAGTGAGTGTTGAAGGTCTTAATGAATGAAGTGAAGTAAATGAGAACGAACAGATGTGAGCACTAACCACTGTAGATGTTGAAACGAATGTTGTTGGATAAAGGAAAGAGGGATAAACAATTCAATATCTCCATCAACAAAAATTTTTCCTATCCTTCTTCTTTCAGTGGTCCTAAATTCATAATCTGCAAGATGCCCTTCAGATATTTAGAATGAAGAATGTTTCAAAACAAACAGGAACCTTAATTCCTAGATCTGGAAATAAAATAGGCACAATTTTAATTGAAAGGTTGAGATTTATGCACAAAATAAATCAAAAGGGGAAAGAACGCGTATAATTTATGCAAGTCGCGTCCCTTGAGATGAAAATAAACGCGATTTTTCACATCACTTGGACGCGTTTTTTATAGATCCCGGTCCTGAAGAGGAAATAGTTGTGTATATCTTGAAAGAAAGAGATACGGGAAGAGAGTGATGAGTCTTATTCTCTTAGAGGGGATTGGATCTCAGACAAAGCTCATCTTCACTAGGACTAATTACCAATAGAGTAAGTACTAGTAATAGCAAATACGAAACTCAGACTTTAAGAAATGAATGGATGTTTCACGTAGCAAAGAAATGACTTATGATTCAGACGATGAAGACACTATCATTGACAACTAATACAACTAATACAACTAATACAACTAATACAAATAATACAACTAGAAACTACTCCCCTGTTAACAATTACACAAATAACACCATTAAATCTTTCAACAAAATGCGGCCCCCAACAATTTTCTCGACCGTTGGGTCTGGCCAAAACATTACCCAATCAGGTAATTTTCGCCACATTCCCCACGAGATCTGATGTCAGCCAATTAGAAGCCTCCGTGGGGAAGTTCCACATAATTAACAGTTCAGTTGTTTATTAAACCATGTCTATATTTCAATCTCTTCACAACTTCGGCTATCGGAACACTACACCCAAAAACTCCGACAATTGACTTAAATCTTCACATGTTTGAACTAAAATGTTGAGATTTTCCGGTCTGGGCCACATCGACTTGTCGAAAAATCAACAAATTTGGCCCATGGAAAACGGTGAAAAAAAACAAATAACCACTTTTTCTCTCCTTCTTTTAACCTTTCCCCATATACATATTAAACGATTTAAAGTGAGTTTATTATAGTCAATTGAGTTGATTCCCATGTGCTTCCGTTCCATGACCCATTTGACACGACTTGTTCAAAAGAACTCCATAAATCTCGTGATCTGAGGTCAAATGGAAGATTTAAATTATAAAAAACGTGTGTCAACTCTCAATATTCAATGTTTACAATAAACTAACTTCATTGAAACAGAATGGCCCCACCAGCTTTCTCTGACATTTCTAAAAACCAAAATGGTCTTTTGAACAAGGACTTCTTCCATTTAGCTCCAGCTTCTATTGACATTCAAACCACCACCCCAAACAACGTTGCCTTCACCGTTAAAGGTAAAGTCGGTAAAGACAACACCATCGCTGGTAACTTGGAAACCAAATTCTCTGATAAAGCCACTGGTTTGACTTTGACTCAAGGTTGGACCACTGCCAATGCTTTAGACACTAAAGTTGAATTAGTTGATGCTTTAACCCAAGGTTTGAAAGCTGAATTATTGACCTCTTTGGTTCCAAACGCTACCAGAGGTGCCAAATTAAACGTTTTCTTCACCCACCCATCCGTCACTGCTAGAGCTTTCTTCGATTTGTTGAAAGGTCCAACTTTTGTTGGTGACGCCACTGTTGGCCATGACGGTTTCACCGCTGGTGCTGAAGTCGGTTACGACATCTCCTCTGCTAAAGTCACCAAGTACTCTGCTGCCATCGGTTACGCTCAACCAGTCTACAACGTTTCCGTCTCTGCTACCAACAACTTGTCAGTCTTCTCTGCTGCTTACTACCACAAAGTTTCTTCTTTAGTTGAAGCCGGTGCCAAAGCCACTTGGGACTCCAAAGTCGACTCCACTGCTGGTAAAGCCGTCGGTATCGAATTCGCCACCAAATACGTCTTGGACCCAACTGCCTCTGTCAAAGCTAAGGTTGCCGACTCTGGTTTGACCGCTTTGTCTTTCCAACAAGTCTTGAGACCTGGTGTCAAACTTGGTTTAGGTGTCTCTTTCGACGCTTTGAAATTGGCTGAACCAGTCCACAAATTGGGTTGGTCTTTGTCTTTCTCTGCTTAGGTCCAGAGAATCTCCAATCTCCAATTAATATGAATTTTAATATGACTTTTTGAATCTTTTCCTAATTAATTTCGTATAGTACTTGATCTCGTTTTTTGTGTTTACATTACGACCCTTTGGGATTTTAACTATGTACAAGGGGGTTACCCTGTTTGATTATGTCATTGAAAACTTGATTTCTATTTTTTTGGGCTTGAAATCAAAATACAAATACTAAACAATCAAGTTTACACAAGACAGAACTCTTAGCCACAATGGGTAGCAGTCTTGGTGAAGAACTCAATACCAACATCACTGATGTATGTATATTACCCCGTACTTCTTTACCGCTTCAAAATTCACTTACTAACAAACAATTTAGGATTTAGGGTTCAAATCATTAGGCTCAATTCAACTAGTTGCTGATTACAATGAGAAATTACCATACAAATCTCTCACTAATCTAGCGGTTGCTCCTCAAAGTCAGTATTTTGCAGCTGTGGGCGCTGGTGATTTGGTGTTTGGTGATATCAAGTCGATTAGAGATCAAGTGAACTCTGGCGCTTCAGAATACAATGGTTCAAAATTATCCATTGCTGGTATAAATTCAATCATTTTCACTAAAAATGAGAGATATTTGGTGTTCAGTAAAGACGAATCATTGCATTATACTGATGTATCGAATGGTTTAAAGATCGAAGGTGAAGGATCGTTCAATGTTATTCAATTACCTGGATCAATTGAAAAAATAGCATCGTCCTATACACAACCTGATTTAGTGGTTGCTCGTGATACTCTTTCTAATCTATATTTTGTTGATTTAACTACTAAACAAGTTAAAACTGTTGAAACAGACGTGGTGGATTTTGATTGGTCTCCTAAAGGTGATAAATTGATAGTTGCTTTCAAGAACGGTTCGTTGAATATTCTCAACCCAAAGGGTGAAGCAATTGAGACCATCTCTATCCCAGAAGATATAAAAACAGATGGACATGCACCTGTGTCTATTGCCTGGCTAATTGATGATAGTTTTGTTCTCACATATGGTGAAGATATCGAATACAGCGATATAGAAGAACCATTCTACGATCTAAATACGTTCTTGATATCAAAAGATAATGATTCAGATTATGAGTTCCATGAAACTTACGACGTTATAGTTGGATCGGGGTCAGTGTGGAGACAACGTCAATTATATTCAGCATCTTTAAAAAACTTATCAAAATCACTACCTGCATTGAACGTTATTGCTTCATCAACAGCACCAGACATTTCATTACTCACTAAATCAGAATTCCTTTCACCTGGTAATGATGCTGAGAGAGCTTCATTACCTATGAACCAAGATACAGATAACGATACCACGACTATAGGTCTATTTGTTGACTCAAGAGCAAATGATGGTCCTATCTTGGAAGTCAGCACTTCTGTTCCTGAAGCGAATTGGTTACCTATTTTATGGGTGTTGGCAAGTGATGGTAAATTACAAGGATGGTATTTATTCCATGTTCATGATGTGAAAAATGGTTCATTCAATAGTTCTGGTCCTATTGCATATGAAGATGAACTGTTCCAATTAGCATCTAGCGGTAAACCGGTATCCAGTTCAGACACAACAACAGTATCTTCCCAACCAGAAGTCATCTCTAGCGATACAAAAGGTACCACTGACGCATTATCAGGGCTCGGTAATTTGTCATTTGGCTCAACTGACACTAAACCTGCATTTTCATTCGGTTCAAATACTACTTCTGAATCCAAATCATTATTTCCATCTGACAATAATAAATCACTGTTTGGTTCAGAAGCACCATCGGGATCTACAAAATCTATATTTGGGACTACTTCAAGTGACGCTAATCCATTTGGCTCATCTACTACCAAACCTTTTGGATTTGGTGCCACTACTGAATCAAAACCAGTAGCATTCGGTTCAAATATAGAATCTAATCAATCATCAAAACCTGCATTTGGATTCGGTTCAACCACAACTGAAAGCAAGCCATTTGGATCAACACCTTCAACAGAAGTTAAACCTGGATTTGATACATCATCATTTGGTTCCACTAACCCAACATCTGGATTTGGTCAATCTTCATTTGGATCTAACAACACTGCAGCATCTAAGACTCTTTCTCCTGAACCAAAAGCATCTGGATTCGGCCAATCATCTTTTGGGCAATCTTCATTTGGACAATCTTCATTTGGTCAGTCATCATTTGGCCAATCATCATTCGGCTCCAGTACCACTAAGACCACGTCTGGAGCATTTGGTCAATCATCATTTGGACAATCTTCCTTTGGATCAAATGCTAACAAACCAACCACTGAATCAAACAAGTTGGGTAGCTCTGGTGCATTTGGTGCATTTTCATCATCTTCTTCATCATCACCATTTGCATTAGCTGCTGAGAATGCCAAATCGGCCTCACCATTCGGTGAAACGTTCAGTGCATCTCAAGATAAAATCAAAGATGCTTCTCCATTTGGTGCTTTCAATACCAACAAAGACAAAGACGCTTCACCATTTGCTGCATTTAATTCAAACAAAGACAAAGATGCATCACCATTTGCTGCATTTGGTACAAAATCATCAGAGAAGAAAGACGATCCTTCACCATTCTCTGCATTTGGATCTAAATCAACCGATAAGAAAGATGATGCTTCACCATTTTCCCTGTTTGGTAAATCTACAGCCACTGATACCAAAGAGTCTCCATTTGCAAGTGATAAACCATCAATTTTTGGAACATCTAAAGAGAGTGCAGATGCTGCATCTACAGATAAACCGTTTGTCGATAGTTCGAATGCTTCAAAATCATCATTTCAATTTGATTCTTTCAAACCAAAGGAACTACTCGATGATGATGATGAAGAAGATGATTTCGGTAACAACGACGATGATGATGATGATAATGATAATGATGACAATGAATTAGAAGAAGAAAATGATATTGATGAATCAGAGAATTCATTTGGCCAGTCTGATGAAGATGACGAAGAAGAAGATCTCAGCGAAGACTTCGACGATTCTGAAGTTAATGAATCACTGATTGACGATTCTGAGGTACAAGAAGAAGAAGACTCTGAACAGGATATTGATTCATTTGGTAAATTTTCCATTGATGAAACTTCTGATGAAACACAGGCTAAAGAAGTCCCTGTTGGGGATGATACTTTTGAAAATGAAGACGATACCATTAATCAAAGTGAGAGTGTATTAGAGGAAGACGAATTAAATGATGAAGAAGATCCTACGTTTAAAGAAAAAGCAAACAACTCTGATATTGAACAAGATGACGAGAAAGATGAAAGTTCTGGTGATTTTGGTGATGATCTCATTGAAGATCAAATAATTGATCCAAGTTTGGAAGATGTTGATGATTCAGTTCTTGAATCTGAAAATGAAATTAAACTTGAAGAAAATAGTGTTGAGCCTGAAAATGAAGACATTAAGGAAGAATCAAAAGAAGTCAAAACAGAATCGGAAGTGGCAGAACCTGAAATCAAATTGGAGGAACCAGAGAATGACATTAAACAAGAGATTAAAGATTTGAAAGAAGAGGATGATTCGAACCTGAAAATCAAAGACGAAATATCAGATGCTGATGCACTTATCGAAACTGAAGATTCACATGGTTCTATTGATGAAAAAGATGAAGAACTTTACAGTGAAGCCAAAAATCTTGATCCAACAGGAGAGCAGAAACCTATCAGTCTTGATCAATCAACTACTGCCAAACCTACAACAATTGATCAATCACATATGGCCAAATCTACCATCATTGATCAAACTATCATTACTGAACCTGAATTAATTGATGAATCTCATAATATAAAACCTGAATATATCGATATTGAAACGCAGGCATTTGAAAATGATACAGTTTATCAAGGAGAATTCTTAATTCCTAAATCCATCCAACCATATGTCACAATTTCAGAAGTTAAATATCCTAAACTAAGTTCTGATAGACTCACTAGTTCAATTGAGAAGTTAATTTATGATACTGAAGCTGAATTATCAATCATATCTACCAATAATAAGATCGTTAGAGATTTCATCAATGATCATTTGAATGTTGAAGTATCACATGGCATTGAATCCTTAGGTGTTGATTATCAATGGAGAATCAGTGAAGCTAGTAAATTATTAGAGATCCTCAAAGCTAAATCTCCAGAATTGAAGTCTGTAACTCAAAATATCACAAGCACATTTGAGACTTTATCCAGGACCAAATCAGAATTGAAAGAACTTGATAGACAATTCAAATCTTTAAGAGACAAGATTGTCAGTTTGGAATCTATTAAAACTGATAAAAAATTAGCAAGTTTGAAAGAATTATCATTTGATGCAAAATTATTACAAGAAAAAGTTAGAAAAAACACAATCACTAACAATTCATACTTGAGAGATGCTGAAAAGAAGACAATGCTTTTGAAAACGGTGTTGGATGCAGTGATTGCTGAAAAAACTAATGCGAATGATGGACCAATTGGATCAACTGCTGTTGAAAGTTTGGTTGATCATTTAAACACAGTTTCAATAGGATATTATAGAGATTCTAGAGAAATCAGTGAAAAAATTGCTAAATTAAACAAGAATCATGATAAGATTGTTGAGACTTTGAAAAACAACAATGGTGCTTTGAGTGGTGGTGGTATTTTTGGTAATGAAAAGATCCTCACACAATTGAAGATTGATTCAACTAATAAAAAAATTAAAAGAGTGAGAAATATCACTGAAGGTATTAGAAGCAAAACTATTGCACAACTGACATCTGAATTTTAAGCTGTGTCAGATGGGTGTACCCTCACAATAATTAACTGGAAAGCAAATTTGTTATTCTTTTGTAGTTAGAGTTCATTACAAATCGTTTCATTAGTAAATTAATCTATATTTTACACATAAAATATCTAAGCACCTAGTTTTTCAATGACTAGGTGTAATTTTTCAACAAGTGAATCGTTTTCTTCTTTGGTGCCTATTGTGATTCTTAAAGCTCCAGGACAACCAGGTTCATCCCCTCTATATCTAACAACCACACCTTTAGTAGTTGCCAATTTTTCATAAATTTGTTTAGCTAATTTCGAATCAGGTACACCTGATGAGTTCTTGAATTGAATCAATAAGAAATTTGCATCTAAACCACCAATGTTCTTATTAAAATTCTTAAATGTTGATAACGTTTCTAAAAGTCTCGATCTTTCATTGTTCAAGACCTCAACTGTAGATCTCATCTGTTGGACACTTTCCTTAGATAATGCTCTATATGCGACATCTGCAGTCAACGATGAGATGTTGTATGGTGCTTTCAAAGCATTCAAAATGCCTGCAAATCTAGCATTGGCAAAAGTAATACCGAGTCTAATTCCTGCTAAACCAAAAGATTTGGAAAGGGTTTGTAAAACCACCAAGTTTGGATACTTATTGACAAGAGTGGACAATGAAGAACCTACTGGTGAGAAATCAATATATGCTTCATCAGCCACTATGATACCGTTCCATTTATCATTTTGTAAAAGTTTCTCAAATAATGAGAAATCAACTCTGGCAGCTGTTGGGTTACCTGGAGAAGTAACGTAGACAATCTTGATAGATGGATCATTTATAAGTGTTTCATTGATCAAATCAGCATTGATTTGGAAAGTATCGAAATTCAATGGGATTTTAACAATTTCAACATCGTTAATAACTGAAGAAATCGAATACATTCCATAAGTTGGTGGTGCAATCAAGAGTTTGTCTTTACCAGGAACACAAACAGTACGGATCAATGCATCGATACTTTCATCAGAACCAACACCAAGGCATAAATTATCAACTGTTAATAATTCATCTTGTTTCAATTCAAATTTATTCTCTGAATTTCTGAACTCCACTAATCTTTGTTTCAATTCAATTTGATGTGGATCTGGATATCTGTTCAATTCGAGTTTGTCTTCCTCGCTGGAAAGTCCTGAAACAGCAGGACCATGTGCATTCTCATTTGCGTCTAGTAATATACCTTCTTTAAAATCACTGATAAGAAACGTTAGAATAAATTGTGATGAAAACAAATCAATCCACTCACTCTCTGGCACATCTGTATGGCTCTAAAGTCAAGATATTAGGTCTCACAAGCGTATCAAGTGAAAAGGAAGCCATTGTTATGAATTTCTGTAATCAATAAACAAATTATATTTCAATTAAATTTATTTCAATTTCTCGATGATTCATAAAACTGAAAAAAATACATCACTTTTTATAAATCCGCATCTCCGAATTATTATCCCCGAAACTCCGAAAGGTTTCAAAAAAAAAAATCAAAACAAAAAAAATTGAATACGAACAATAGAAATAAAATTTCACTAACTAAAAAATTGACAAGATGGCCATTTGTGGAAGTGCACCTAAACCGATCCAGCGCAAGATCGTGATCATGGGCGATGGTGCGTGTGGGAAAACGTCAGTGCTGAACGTGTTCACTAGAGGTTATTTCCCACAGGTTTATGAACCAACCGTGTTTGAGAATTACGTTCATGATATCTTTGTTGATAACAAATCGATCAAACTGTCGCTTTGGGACACTGCTGGGCAAGAAGAGTTCGACCGTCTAAGATCACTCAGTTATTCAGACACACATACCATAATGCTATGTTTTAGTATTGATTCAAGAGACTCATTGGAGAATGTTAAGCATAAATGGGTAGGTGAAATAGCAGATCATTGTGAAGGTGTGAAACTTGTGCTTGTTGCCTTGAAATGTGATTTGAGGAACCAGGACGAAGAAGAAGCAGGTAATGTACAGAATGGTAGAAGAAGAGATCTTATAACTTATGAAGAAGGGTTAAGTATGGCAAAATCAATTGGAGCATTACGTTATTTAGAATGTTCTGCAAAAAAGAACAGGGGTGTTAATGAAGCATTCACCGAGGCTGCGAGATGTGCATTGACTGCAAAACCAAAAGGATCAACAGATGAGTCTGATGATGAAGGTAGCAGTTGTGTTGTGATGTGAAACATGTAAAGAAAAGGGTCCTTTCAGCTTTTTTTTAATCTTACCATACTTTAGTCATTTGTCTTTTATCTTTTATCAGTTAATCCTCCCTTTTTTTTCTTTTTATTGGCCACCCATTTCCTGTGAGTTCCCCAGTTTGGTTTTATTATCTGTTCATTTACTGTCTTTTTCCTCGTTGGTGTTCAAAGAACAATATCATGCGTATTTTTTTTTTGGTGTTGTTTACAATTGTCGTTATCATTTGATGTCATTAGATTTTATTAATTGTATGGGGTGTTTGTGCTGAATATCTTGGTATCTCTTTCAACAATCCCGAATTCATTGACGTTATTTTGTGTTTATTCTCCTCATTGTCTTATACTTTAATAATTGCTATTTTAAGCATACTTGATATAGGCATAAAAGCATTTCATCTCTTTTGATCATCCCCTGGAACTACAGTGTTGTATAATAATGAGTACAATCTACAACACGGTATCATTGGAACAATTCATCTATTCATATAAATTAAAAGATAATATTAAAAACTTTATTGTTCATCTTCGTCAAACATACTCTCCAAATATGCAGATGGTGTAGCTCTGAGTTTTCTATTTTGACCTCTTGGGGTATAACTACCCGCCTGGCTCCCTGCTTGACTTCCGGCTTGACTTCCTCCTTGAGGATAAGAAGCTTCTGAAAATTGTTCAACAGAATCATTAACGGACCCTGCATGTAATGAACTAACCATACGTTGATGATGATTCTGTTTTTTATTGAAACTCATGACTTCAGCAGTTGGTGATAAGAACATTGATTTTCTCTTGTTTTGTATATCATCACCAGCAACATTTAGTGTATTAGCATTGTTATTATTTTGTGCATTAAGGGTTGAGAATAAATGGGTTTCCTTATCAGGCAAATTATCATAACTTGATTGTGATGGAGATGATTGTTCATTGTACAGTAATGGGATCTTATTCTGTAGTCCAAACCCACCAGCTTGACTATTACTCGTTGAATTGTTCAGTAAATTAGTGCTTGAGAAATTGTTGCTGTATAATGGATTCAGTTTCTCAGATGAACCATAATAACCACCAGCACCTGATTCTGAACTGTTTGATGAGTCGAATTCCATTCCTGAACGTTTAGTGTTACGTTTGGCAATGATCTTACCAACGAGCAAAAACAAGAGAAGAACAAGGACGAAGAACAAAGAAATGACCCCAACAATGATGAAAACTAACCCTGTTGGCAGGTCTGAACGCCAGACATTAGGATTGTTTGATGCTGATGGAGGTGTGATGGTGGGGGTCTCCCACGTGACTGTGGAGGACGAAGGGGTGTTTGATGGAGATGTGAGACTGGGAAGGGCATTTGTTCTGGTTGTGGTGAAGGATGGTAAATTCGGTCTTGTACCTGTTCCGGTTGTGGTTGGAGTCTGTGTTGTTCTCTCTAGAGTTGTTGTTGTTGGTGTGGTTTCGGTGGTTCTGGTCTGGTCGAGTCCTGGAAGTTGTCTAGTGGCCATTTTGTGCTTATCAGTTCTGATGGGAATAGATTGATAAAAAAATTGTTTGTGGTTTCAAATTTCACGTTTTCAAAGAATTTTTTTTCTCTTGTCTCTTGTCTCTGGTCCCTGGAGAAACAGAAAACCTTCTATTTACTTTTTACCTCTTCCGGTAATTTTCGCGCACTAAATATAGAAGTTACGAACAATAGAAGTTGCAATTAGTTGATATTTTGAAGAGAATTGAAGTTTGAAGAGATTTCCAGGCTCGCCAGTGAATTGGGGTTGCTCTTTTTAAGGACCCATTCTTTTTTTGGATTCGTTTTGCATGGTTTTCAGTGCAGAAATACTAATTTTACATGGATCATAGTACGTGTACTTCTAGATTTTAAACATAACCTTTCGCTAAATTATACGTTAAAGGCTAGGTCAACGTTTCCCTTTGTTATCTATATGGACTGTGGTGATTAACAGGTTGAAACGTTACTATATTTTTTAGATTCAGTTGATCACTTTGTAGTAGGTATCTTCTTTGGTTTTAATCAAATCCAAACCACAAACATCCATCCTCGTCTGTGCAAATACCAAATGTGCTTCTTCCCAATGTTTAGCAGCTGTACAATCATCAACTTTATGCTTTGGAGTTCTGACATCTTCATTAGTGAAGTCAGGATGTGTTGAACATCTCGTTCTGTAAGTCATATAATCGGCTTTTGGATCTTTGAAAAACCATGGTTTAGGGATTGGTGCATCACTGAAATGTAAATATTTCACCTGTTTGAAAAAATAATCACCTGAGTTTTCAAAGCCGTTAAGATCATAGTATGCTCTTTCCCCTGAATCTGTTTCTTTCTCCAAATGTGCAAATATTTGTTCGTGTGCATCTGTCATGTATGAATTATGGAATTTTTCACTATTTACTTCTGGTGTTAATGTGCCATAGACTTGATGGGGAAGGATAAGAAACTCTGGTGTTTCTTCAATTCTTTTCTCAAATGGTAGTGTAGGTGTATTGTCTTTAGAAAGTTGTTCTTGTCTTTTCAAAATATCAAACAATTCAAATAAATGATACTGAACTAATTCCATATCATATTCATCTTTTTTCTTTTCAGCCATTGCTTTCAGAACTTTTTGAAACAATTCTTCAGTTGGTTCAATAACCATAATAATATTGGTCAAGTCGAATTCTTTCAACGTTGGATAGTTAGGAAGGTTATTATAAACATTTGTATAAAAATTCTTTCTGTTGACTTTATGTTCCAATTCTTGTAATTCAGTAAATGTTAAATTCCCCCAATCTGGTTCTTTTGGAGAATTACCAACAATATTTGGTATCGTTTTTTTGATTGGTGTCAAATATCTCGAAACTGTCTTCTTTAAAAATCTCCTTATCTTAGAAATTCTTTCCTCCACTGTCAATGGTTTGAATCCATATCTTTCAGGATTATATTTCTCCATGATTTCTTGAGGTTTCATCTTACTGAATTTCGACTTTGTATGCCAATATGCTGTACTAACTGCCATTTTGCAAGGAGGTATGAAAAACAACTCATCTAAATTATCCCTTATTAAAAGAGCATCTGAATCCATATAAATGATCCTTTCATACTCAGTTTCGTTGAACACCATTAATTTAGTGAAACTGGACATCCAAATGTTGACAGAATCACCACCTATCTGAATAACTTCCGTAGCTTTCAATTTAACATTGTATTCTTCTGCAAATTGTGTCAATGTGTCATGTTCATATTGATAATCCTGGGGTTGTGATAAAAACTCCTTCTTGACTAAGAGGACAAGGTCTGCTCGCGTATGGAACTTTCTTAACTCTGCGAATATCATCATTGAATTGCACATGTGTGCGGAAGAAGTGGCATATAAGACATACGCATACTTGGACCAATCAACTGCGTCTTTATCAGTTAAATTGTACAATTTGTCAATGACTTCTGGATAGATGTATTTGATATGAGATCTGTCGAAATCCAACAGTTCTAGAGTGGATTCATGCTCTTTTGATACTCTTGAACCAGGAATGTTAACATTCTGGGAAAATGAATGGTAAATATCGGTGATGTTTTCATTTACTCGGAGATCTTCGAGCACGTCTTCATGAGGAAGTGGTGATGTGTCTTCATTGTTTCTGAATATGACTTCATTGGCCTGGGGATTGAGGACCAAAAGCGTCCACAGTATGAGCACAATGGAGAGACCAAGTACCAGTCTGTGTGAGCGTTTGGGCACACTGGCCAGCGATCTGTGCAGAGCATGGACTAGCAATCGGATCATCCCTCTCTCTCTCAACTCTCACACTTCACTTTGATGAAAACTTTTCAGCAGTGCCCCAAAGTATTTATATAGGCATCGGACCAAACTACATGTCACTTTGCAGAGTGCTACGAATTGGAAAGTAAACAGCAGATCGCACATTTGGCTGCATCAAAAGCGGAAAACTGAACCAGATCTCGATGTAGTTAATAGCACTCACTGCTTAGAGAACAACTTCCACTAACAACAACCCTCTTTTGAATACTAATATAGTAATAGTCTTTACGTCTTTACAGTGTGGACGGCTTAAGCTCAAATTGCGAATCTCAAATCTAGATCCCATGAAGTGGAAAACGTGGTACATAAAAATATTTGGTACGTGCCACATTCACGTTCTGATTATGTCAGCGGTTATGTAATCGTTGGTTATGTCAGAATATTTCGCGAATGCTTCATCTTCTTCATATCACTGGTAGTACTTTATAGTTATATGTAGATAGTATACACACTATAAATGCCCCCACACGTCCCTCCACTGAACTTTGCGCTTGTTGAAGATGGTATATACAGATCAGGACACCCTGTGCCTGTGAATTTCCCCTTTCTGAGGAAACTGCACTTGAAAACAGTGATATATCTTGGAGAAAAAGAGGACAATGCTGAATATTACAAGTTTTTAAAAGAAGAAGGCATTGAGTTTCAATACATCAAGATGAAATCTTCAGAAGAGCCATTCATTATGAATGATCCTGCTGCGATCCTGAGAGCACTGGAGATCATTGTCAATATTGATAATTATCCAATCTTGATCCATTCTAATAAAGGCAAGCATCGTATTGGAGTGCTTGTAGGGATTATAAGGAAATTATTACAAGGATGGTCAATTACTGGGATTTTCAATGAGTATGATAAATTCGCTAATGGGAAAGGTGAAAGTGATATAGAGTTTATTGAAATTTTTAAAGAACCAATTAAAGTGGATTTGAATAAATTACCAAAATTTGTGAGGATAGATGACAACGTTTCAGAGTTTTAATATATATCCACATTCTAATGACTTTGATCAATATGTTACATTATTACTACGTATCTTTCGCATAAATCAAATTTTCTTTTTTAAAAACACAAAGGACTATTTCTATCATACATGCATACATTGCATATCTTCATTTTTCTTTCTTTGCACCTCTGAACACTTTGTCAGCTTCATACACAGTACGATCCAACACAGCACCAACGGTTAAAATACCACCAATTGCACTAATCACATTCAACAAAAATCCACTCCATGTTAAATGATACGTTTCTCTATTTATAACTTTTAAAGCACTGACATCAAAATGGAAGAATAATCCAGGAATACCACCTCTTGCGTGTAAACTGTTTGGATGATCTTCATCTCTACCACCTTGTAATGGTCTGTCATGGTATGTTGATGAGAATTGATTTGTATCCAATAAAGTACCGTTCAAATATTCGTATCTTGTAGGAACAACTTTTAAGAAATATGAATACATATGACGTTTCCCACCAGGTGTTGACACAATCCCATCTAATGGATGTGATGATAATTCTTCATTTTTAGATTGTTGATATTTGGAATTAACTTCAGGTCCAAAACTAAAATGATTAATTGTATGTCTAAATGAGAAATCTCCATCTTTTAAATATAAAGACAAATCGTGAATATGGGAATTACCATCATTTCCAGAAGCACCAGGTGCAAAATGTAAATTACCATTGATTCTGTTTAATTTAGCAGACCCTTTAATTCTGCAACCTTCAAATAATCTACTGTTGATCTTCTTAACGTATCCTTCACGTTCACACTGATCGATATTAGCACCATCAAAGAATGCCCAACCACGTTCACCATAAGCTGATTTGACAGCTATACAATCATTACAACAAACCTTATCTTCAGGTGAAACTTCTTCATTTTTACTTTGATCTAAAGCACCATAACAAGATCCACAATAATCTTTAGCAATTCCTTCAACTGCACTGGACTCTTCATTACCAATTGTCAATCCTTCAATCCCTAATTCTTTACCTTCTGAATCAAGCCTTATTCTTTCAAATCCATAAGAAGTCACATCCATTTGAATATCACCAGATATGTCCATTATGTCCATAGTGACTAAATCACAAGGAAGGTCAGGAAATGTTATATCTAAGTTAATATCCAGTTTGGCAGCACGATCTCTATCCACAACAAGTTCAGGTCTGATCTCAACAGTGTTAAACTGTTGCCATTCTCCAAAGATTAAAGTGATTAAAGTGATGATACACCCAAGGGTGATCAGTCCACCAGAGGCTGTTTTGACACGTGCATCCTCCACTGTTTTGGCGAACGCATCAATGTTCAAAATGTTTCGTTTCCCCATGTTGGTGTGTCTGTAAATGATGACAGTTTGAGTCTGGAGGGTTTAAAGATTTTTATTATGAGAAAATACTGTTGAAAAAATATCATGGCTTACGCGAAAAAAATGAAAACACGTAACAAAGATCGATGATATTGTTGATGGGAGGTGTTTGTGTATGTATTTATTACGAGTAATTAGAGTTATTGAAGAAGAGTTACAGTATACTTATCCATGTAACTTGAATTGTGTAAAGAAAAAGCACAGTATTCTAGTTTTATACGAATTTCTCGTTTCTGGGAAGGCTTATATAATACCTGAGTAAGTAGTACATAAGTACATACACTAGTACTGAGTACTGCGGTTGTAAAAAGAGTCTAATGAATGGAATATTCAAGGATCGAATCTCGATAGACAAAGCAGTAACGAATCATGGCTTGTCATTTGTGTGTTAAGACTTGAGTGAACCCTAACGTTAGTAGTTTTTATTCCTATTCCTACCCTAAGTCACCGGAAACCGCCGGACAAACTTTTCTCACTAAGACCTCATTAGAGAATCCCCGTCTAGAGACTAAATCCTAGTAGTTGTTTCAGATATGTTCCAACTTCCAGTGTTAATCTTTGTAGATGCCAGATATACCTGAATATTGAAGATTACTGCAATTTTTGTTTTGTCTTCTCGTTTTTCAACGGTCTTTACTGTTTTAGTATGTGTCAAACTTGTATCAGTGGTTTGTACCTTTGAGATTCGATGTTATTTTGGACAGTGGGTTCAGTATAGTCCTAAGTCCAGGGACCAGAAGAAGCATAATAGCAACTACATTGTAAACAGTAAAATCTTCTGATCAACCTCAAAAGTAAGAACCAATGAGCATCAGTAACAATGTTTTGAAAGAAAATTATAAAGAGAGAGCATATCATGAGGGTCAGAAATACTAAAAAGGGTAGGATTTGGAGTGTATTTCCGGAAATTGCATGCGTACAATTCTCTCATTATCCTATGCTTCTCTGTTCTATATCTTCAGGCCCCAGGGATATTCAACTTACCCTAGTTTATCGCGTCGGGGTTTTAATCACGTCGGATCGGGTCCTATGTTGCGTCTATCAATATTAATCCTGACTTGACACAAATAATTTTTAGAGACAAATTGCTGCCCTAGTACCTACTTCAAATATTGTGGACAGTACAATCACCGATGATCGTGATTAAACAATAAACATGCGATGTGTAACGATAAGTTCAAATTCAGTAACTTTTCCGTTTAGAGAATGGAACTTATGCGCCACTAGTTAAATTATTTTAATTGAGCCCGCAATTTCTCTTCAGCCTCATCTATTTATTAAGCGAAATTTTGATCTGCGAGAATTCTAACTATCCACAGTTGACAGCGTTGGTAAACTGAGGCTTATTACTAGCCAAGGAAGTTCCAGTCGTTTGCAGATGTTAGAGTATATAAACCCTTTCAGATTCTCTTTGATAGTCTTCTTGTCTTTGTATTTTTTGCACTAGCCAAGTATGAGCCAAGTCAGCCAAGAATCTGCCAAAAAGGTAGATGTTGACGAGGAAGTTCACTCATTAACTGACACAAATGATGAACCTTATATTGATATCTCAATCCATTTGACGGAGAAGGAATTGCAGAGAAGATCAACTTGGTGGTATAAAACAAGTGTTTTCTTATGGGATACAGCTGATAAACATCCAAAAGAGAGAAGTTTCATGTTGAAACTAGATTTCTTCTTATTATCATCTGCCATGTTGGGTTATTTCATCAAGACACTGAATCAGACTAATATCAATACTGCATACGTTAATGGTATGAAAGAGCACTACAATATGAAAGGTAATG
The DNA here is from genome assembly GCA_003706615.3 of Gotozyma montana. Lineage (NCBI taxonomy): Eukaryota > Fungi > Ascomycota > Saccharomycetes > Phaffomycetales > Phaffomycetaceae > Gotozyma > Gotozyma montana. The sequence goes on from PPLU03000009.1 coordinate 75,520, forward strand.
ATTACAATTTATTGAATACATTATGGACAGTCGGTTATATCATTGGTCAAGTTCCTTCAAATTTGATTCTTCATCGTATTTCTGCTCGTTATTATCTTTCTGGTTTGGAAATAACATGGGCTGTTTTAACAGTTTTATTGATTGTTCCAAAAGATCAAAAAGGGTTATTAGTTCTTAGATTCTTGATCGGTTTAACAGAAGCAGGATATTTCCCAGGTCTTGAATATTTGATTGGTTCATGGTACTCATCTGTTGAAATTAACAAAAGATCTACATTATTTGCCTGTGCTGGTACTGCAGCAGGTTTAGTCAGTGGTCCTTTACAACAAAGTATCTTGAATGCTGGGTTTGTTAAAGATTCCAAATGGAAACCATTCCAATGGATGTTCATCTTTGATGCTATCATTTCAGCCCCAATTGGGTTTTATACTCTATTTGCTGATCCTAATACCCCATCCACAACTAATGCTTGGTATTTCAATGAAGATGATAAACTAGTTGCATTGGAAAGAAGAAGACGTATTGGTGCCCAATTAAATACAAGACAACCTTATACCATTAAGAAGATTCTTTCATTCTTCAACACATGGCATATTTGGATCTTCCCATGGTTATTTTTCTGTTACCGTTTGTGTAACATTGCTTATTCTTCAAATGGGTTCCAATTATGGATGAAAATGGATTTGGGTTTGACACCTTTCCAATATAATGTTTATCCAACAGGTATCAATGGTGGTGGTATTGGGTTTGCATTGCTATGTGCTTATGTTAATGATTATTACCAAAACAATTATACCCATTATTTCCTATTTGCCATGTTCATATCAGGTGTTGTTTCATGGGGTGGGTTAGCCAATTGGAATGCAGCTGATGGATTTAAATGGTTTTGTTTCTTTTTCTACAATATTGTTAGTGCTTGTGGTCAATCAATGATTTTCAGTTGGGTTAATAAAAACATGCAATATGATGATATGAAGAGAAATTTCTTAGTGGTTGTTACAAATTTGGTGAGTTATATCTTCACCGCTTGGATCTCTTTAGTGGTGTTCAATCAAGATGATGCACCAGAATTCCGGAAAGGTTACATCTTCTGTGGTTGTGTTTCTGGTTTGGGATTGATATTAACAGCCGTTTCATGGTTATTAATTAAAAAAGATGATAAAAAATATTTTGAAAAACACGGTCATGAAAGAGATAGATTCGGTGGTGGTGTTGAGATTGTCTTGGAAGATCAAGATAGTGCTGAATTGGAAGATTCATCATCCGGACTCTCAAGAAGAAACAAAACTGTACAAGTTTGATTTTAATAACTGCTAATAATATAAAAATTGTGGACTAAAAAACCCAACTGTGTAAATTGTAATTAGAATAGAGAGCCAAGAAAACATACATGAAAAGGAAACGGCATCTTTCGAATTGATTTAATCAAATGGCTGAAGATTGTAGCTAAATAATCCAATGGAATTTTTTTTTTTGTATATACGTCGTATATGTATTACCTATCCATTCTATGAATAAATTTTACTACGTGGCCACAAAACTAACCGCCGCTTATTATAAACTCGTCACTTGTGGTTCTTATTATGTTCAATTTGAACTTGAACATAGGGCTAAGAACGGTTTATGTTGGTTTTCGCTGGGAAAACACAATATAGCTGTCTGAAAAATGAAAAATTTGGCTGTATCTACTATGTAGTCGATTTTCTTTGGCGGCATTTTACAGCTTTTCCAATACTGAGTCTTGACTCTTGCTCGTCCCTCGGGAGCCTGCTGCTTTTCTAATTAGCAAATTGTTGGTCAATTGTATAAGCAGATGTAAGATGTAAGAATATTTTTGAGATTTAAAAAATTCCTCCCTAAAAATATCAACTATAAAACACTGAAATTTGAATACATCCGAGATATTGCAAAGCTGGTGTCTTCTGCTGGGGTTTTGTTGATATATAACCAGACAGTTTTATTATATAATTACTGAAATTTTTGAATAAAATAAGAATTTATGTGAACTAATTAATATCAAATAATTATATTTTTGATAAATTTGACGATCAATAAAATCCAATAATATTTTACAAACCCTAGTAATTTCTCCTCAGTTAAAATATTAATATAATATAATACCCATACCGAGATATCGACGATAAATAACTTCCTAAACATCCATAATTGAACAATTTACATTTTCAACAATATATGTCTACGCTAGCCACTTATTTTTCTATGTATTGAAGTGAATAAAATCAATCATAAAGTTTCCCATGCCTAAAACAAACTAACTACTACATTTTTTCAGTTTTTTTATGTAGTAGAACCAAATACATTAACAGAACCTTAGCAAGAATCTAAACTTATCATAGCATCCCAATCTTCTTCTGGGTCACAAGGTCAAAATGTCACTATACATATGACATTTTCATGATATTTTACAGCCCTAACAAAAAAAAAATTAGATATCCTCAAAGAACTAAAATAAAACCAAAAAAAGATTACAGCACTCGAATTTCGCACATGGTCTCCCACTGTACTACTCACTCGAGCTCTTAGCAGTTTAACTACAATTGATCGGACGGGAAATGGTGTTTTCTGCTAGATATGGCCGTAACCGGAAGCTTAACATCTCTTCTGCACGCGACTGTGATGAATTTCTATTTCCGCCTACTTCCGCTCATCTGGCCTGTATGGATAGTTTTATTAAACGTTTGATTCGTGGGTTATTTCAACTTACTTCTCAAATACTTAAGTAGCTATATCTGTTTATTTAATAGAACAACTTGTCAATTTTTTTGGTATTCCAGTAATGCCCTCCTTTTTACTTAAAAACATAGGCGCTACACCTGAGTTTATAATCGTTTCTCTATTGATTAGTATCGCTATAAAGATCTGTATCACTACAAGAGACTCATAGCATCATGAAGGGGGTCTCTTAGATTTATGGTTTTACCGCTGACTATTTGATCGTTTGTTAATTAGCCGCTGAACAACAAAATAAAGTATAAAAATTGAAGAAACGCACCAGATAAAACTGAGACAGACAAAAACATAGGTAAATTTTGATTACAAATTCTATTGTTTGGATATTGATATAGAGCTATCATAACGACCGTCGACATCATAATGCATCAAAGCCGTTGAAATTAGCAAGTCATTTAATTTATTGTCTTAATTCTTCGGTAAGAGTCGTTTTAGACACCTGAAAGGTCTTCAATACAACTACTTTTTGATTGTTTTGAAGATCAACCTTTACATTTCAGCAGTCATCTAGTACAAATTCTCTTGAAGCATGAGATTTGTGATTTCTGCATTTAATGTATGTTGTAAGTATTTGTTTTTGCCTGTAGATATTCGATCACTGACACTTTATGGATTATTAATTGTTTCGTTCAGGCATGCTTGAAAAGTTATTATAGAAGTAAACTTCACCCAAAAATTTCTACAGACAAGGTGATGGATTGAAATTAGTTACTCAAAAGCATTGGCTCTTCCTGTTTGATATGTACTATTCTTAACCTGTTTTAACTTTGAAAGAATATGAATGGGAGAATATATTAGCTAAAGCTCCCTTCTATTTAAAGAATAATTTCTTATTCGAAAGTCGCTAGTTAGTAGCTACAAACTTAGAAATTGCAGATAGTGAAAGATTTCAGAAATTTATTTGCACCACTTCCTCCAATAAGCCATTGCTTAGTTTCTTTTTTCTCTTTCAGCTTAAGTGGTCTAAGGAGTATGAAGCTCGAGGAACACGGCACCAGTATCTACTGGCAGCTGATTGTAGCTAGTAAAAGATGGAGAAATTTTGAAATTTAAGTTCAAATACTCTCCATTTGTCTTGATCTAATATTAAAAAAATAACTGAGCTGATCTAACCAACATCAATGCTATCTTGCAATAGGATATTTAACTGATAATCAGACTATTTGTCAGTCTTTCTTTTTCTGCTGTTTTACTCAACATCATAAGCGTTAAAACCAAATGAGTGGTTATTTCTTTACTGATTGGTAACGCTAGAAAGGTTTCCACTACAGTTGGAATTTTATTTCAATATTATGGAGGTCACTTGAACTTATTACCGCTGACTATTTTTTTTGATTGTTATTTAGCCGCTGAATAAAAAAATGAAGTATAAAAATTGAGGAAATTCCCATAACTCAAACTAAGTCCGGGGAATATCAATTTTCTAGAGGAACTTGATGAAAGAACCTGTTAGTATTAAATTTAATGTTGCTTTGAACTGTTTTTTCAAAAAACTTTTTCCACTATGTACTGAAGTGGGTTTCTATCGTATTAGCTCTTCAGTCAGAGTCGTTTTAGGCGCTTCAGAGATCTTAAGTACAACTTTTCTTTGGAAGAAAAGCTTTTACATTTTAGCAGCCTTTTAGACAAATTCTCTTGCATAATGAGATTTGAAATTTCTGTATTCAATGTATACTCTAAATCTTTGCTCTTGACTGTAGATATTCGATCGCTGACACTTAATGGATTATTAGAAATATAGGGTCCCAAGGCACGAATAAAATTGACACAGCATTATATTCTAATTTTTGATAAATATCTTCAGCTTTATAGTAGATAAAGAATATGTTGATAATAAAATTATTATTTCTTCTCATCATGTAATTAATTATTCAACTAATGGGGAATATATAGATTATCAAATTGTAAAAATATAACCTATAAAATCTTCGAACAAAAGATTCTTTTAGTCGTTTGGTCAGGCATATAGAAATTAAAAATCACCCAAATATCTTTACAGACAAGTTGATGTGAACTTCGTGGCAACTCTCATACAATACCGAAGTTTGAAATTGAAGTTTAGTTACTCAAAGCCATTGGCTCTTCTTGCTCGATGTATATATCTAAATCAGTCCTAACGTCAAGAGAATATACACGGCTCAGTATCCCACCTGGAACTTCCAAATACTCTCTATTCAAAGAATAAGTCCTTACTTTAAAGTTGTTCTCTTATCATAACTGCTTTGAGATACGGTTAGTACCTACAAACTTAATTAGAAGTTATAGTTTTGAAAGATTTAGAAGTTCACGCCATTTTCTTTAATAGAGCCTCGTTCTGCTTCAATTTCCTTTGCTAAATACGCCAGCTAAAGTGGGTTTAGAAATAAGAAAGCAGTGTAGCATGTTATCGTGCACCAGTATCTGCTGGTAGTTGAGAAGCCACTAGGGAATAGAGAAGTTTTGGGACTTGAATTTAACTGCTCTTGATTCGCCTTAATCTAATGGTAATCAGCTAGTCTATCTAATTCAATGCAAGAGAATATTTGATTGATAAGCTTGTTCAAACTATTTGTCATTCTCAAGATGTTTCTTTTTCTTGATACCTGCCCTTTTACTTTAAAACATAGGCGCTACAAACAAAAGGAAGGTTACTTCTTTATCAATTGGTAACGCTAGAAAGGTAGTATTACCACAAGAGTGTCATTTCAATATTATGGATGTCCCCTATATTTATGATGCTACCGCTGACTATTTCGCTGTTGGTTAATTAGCCGCTGAACTACAAAATCAAGTATAAAAATTGAGGAGATCACCAGATAAAAATGAATCTTGAAAATAACGCTCAAGAATTGGGCCTCTAATGTCACATTGCAAGTGTCAGGATTACTCCTATGATGTATCAATGATAACAGTAACTATGAAACCGAATGAGCTCTTAAGTCAAAGTCGTTTTAGACTTTTCAGAGATCTTTATTACAGTTGTCCTTTCAAAAAGGCCTTCACATTTCAACAGTGTTTTAAAACAAATTCTTTTGAATCATGAGATTTGTATATTCTGTGTCTAATGTATTCTCTAAATATTTGTTTTTGGCTGTAAACAATATAAACTGACGCTTTATGGATTATTAGTCGTCTTGTTTAGGTATCCCAGGCTTAGACAGTTGTTATAAAAAGTAAACTTCACTTCGAAACCTTTACAGACAAGATGGTTTGAACTTGGTTGCAAATGTTGTGCTAAATAGAGGTTTGAAATTGAAGTTTAGTTAATCAAAAACCATTCCATTATGGATCTGTTCTAACCTAAAAAGAACACTAATAATCTCATCGAAAACTCCCTGATCCACTCTAAATCCGTATTCAAAAATAAACTACTTATAGCGCGTTGGAGTTATGATTAGTAGCTAAAAACTTAATTAGAAATTACAGATACAGAAGATGGAGAAATTTTGGAATTTGAGTTCAGATGTTATCGATTTGCCTTAATCTAATGCCAATCAACTAATTAAGCTGATCTTACCACCAGCAATACAACAATGCAATATAGTATTGGATTGGTAATCTTGTTCAAATTATTTGTCACTCTAGAGATGTTTCTTTTTCTGCCGTTTTACTTAACGTCATAAGCGCTACGGCCGAATGAATGGTCATTTCTTTATTAATTGGTAACGCTAAAAAGGCCACCATTACCACAAGAGTTTCATTTCAATATTATGGAGGTCCCTTGGATCTGTGCTCGTACCGCTGACTATATCATTGGTTGTTTAGCCGCTGAATAACAAAATAAAGTATAAAAATTGAGGAAATCTCCCAAACGAAACTGAGCATGGCAACAATACTACATAGCTTCACAGTCACAATTAAGAACTTCAGGTGGATTGAACTTCTTCTTCAGCTGACAGGTGGATTGAACTTCTTCTTCAGCTGACAGGTGGATTGAACTACCCCTACTGATAGGGGCGCTGACCGTCCTATCTTTCCTTGAGTTATTGTATTAGTTCTTCACTCAGAGTCGTTTTAGATGCTTGAAAGATCTTGAATACAACTGTTAACCTTTACATTTCATTAGTCGTCTAGTACAAATTCTTTTGGCTCATAAGATTTGTGATTGCTTCAATGTATGTTCTAAATATTTGTTTTTGACTGTAAACAATCAATACTTACACTTTCAATCGTTTAGTTTAGTCATCCCAGGCTTAAACAGTGCTATAAAAAGTAAATTTCACTCAAAAAGTTCTACAGACAAGTTGATGTGAACTTCGTGGCAGTTTAGATTAGTTACTCAAAATCAATGGCTCTTCTTGCTCGATATATTCTATTTTAGACCTGTTTTAACCTTCAAAGAATATCAATACTTCAATAAATCGCATCCAACTTCCTGATCCACTCTATCCAAAGAATAAGTCCGTATTCTAGAAATGATTTCTAGTTATAGTTTTTGAGATACGGTTAGTACTAAGTAGCTACATTTTAGAAATTGCAGGTGCCAAAAGATTTAGAAGTTTGGGCGGCTTTTTCCAACATGCCCTTCTTTAGTTTATTTTTTCATGTAGCTACCCCAGCTAAATTGAATGAGAAAGTATGAAGTTAGGGAAACATGGCACCAGTCTGCTGGTAGCTGATTATACCCAGTAAAAGACGGAGAAAATTTAGAAATTGAGCTCAAATGCTCTCGATTTGCTTAATCTAATGTTAGCTAACTTATCAAACTATGTAAAGCTTATCTATTGCAATAGAATATTCGATTGAAAAACTATTCGTCATTCCAGAGATGATACCTGCCTTTTTACTTAAAAACATAGGCGCTACAAACAATGAATGCTTACTTCTTTATTGATTGGTAGCACTAGAAAGGTCAGTATTACCACAAGAGTGCCAGCTCAATATGATACAGGTTCCTTGGACTTATGACCTTGCCGCTGACATTTTATTGAGTGCTAATTAGCCGCTGAATAAAAATAAAGTATAAAAACTGAGGCGAAGCACTCGATCGAGTAGAAACTAGAAGATCAGCTTGAAATCCTTCAGTGTTGTTAGCTGTAAACAAGCTAGCGATGGATCATAGTGTAACGAAGGTTCATCTAGAGATGGTGTAAAGAGTGGTTCCTTTAATATTGATAGAATAACGGGTCACTATTGTATTAGTTCTTTGGTCAAAGTCGTTTTCCGCTTCAAGGATCTTCAATACAACTGTTCTTTCATCTTTTTGAGAGAATACTTTTACATTTCAGCAGTCTTCTTGTACAAATTCTCTTGAATCACGAGATTTGTGATTTCTGTATTTAATGTATGTTCTAAGTATTTGTTGTTGCCTGTAGACATTTACTTATGAACTTGCAAATGGTCTCGTAGTCTGTAACTTGTTCTTATACCACCCTCAGGCCATGGAATATAAAACTTCACTCGAAAACAGCCTACAGATAAGTTACTGAAGTTTGAGACTGATCAGTGTTTGAATTTGATATTTGAACTATTACTCTATTCAGCTAGTAACTGGAAACTTCCCATTTAAGTGTTCTAACTTCTCAATTGGCTTTTGAGATACACTTAGTTGCTCATCCGTATTTACTGTGTTGAAATAAAACTTTTGCACTTTCCTGATCTTTTGCCTGTCATTAATTCAGATGATGGTATATCAGGTAGGTCAAGTTGATTCAACATGGCACATGTATTTTCTGGATGTTAATACAAACCACTAGATGATAAAACACACACAGAGTTTGGATATCACTGGTATAAAGTTTTCGAGCTAACATCAGTCCTCCCTTGCAACGAAAGATTTATACCTCTTAAACTCCTTTTCATTTGAAATCTGAGGATCTGGCTCCTCTAGAAACTGCTATCCAAAGTAGGTCTACAAACTAAAAATTGAGAGATACTAGAACTGACAATATAAAACTTACAGACATCTTGAGATATCTAAAGGGATTCCATACCTTGGCTAGTGTTTCCAACTCAGCACTTATTGAAAAGTACGGTAATAATAGATTAATTCATATGAGAGTTACTTCATTATTCAGTCAGTATAATGTGTAAAATGCAGGTATATTTATAGCTATTAGTATCAGAGCATGATAATGAACGGGACTAAATCGTAAAACCAAATCAAGCTTGAAGTTTGGAGTCATTTTGCTAGAAAATGTGAGAACATCGGCTCACACTGAATACAGATGGTCATATATTGTTACTCTATACCAAAAAATATCGCTTTGTACTTTCCAATTCTTGTTTTACGTTGTCCAGTTTTAAAATTTTGACACATTTTTCACACCAATGATAAAGTTTCCCCAAAAAGTCCACAAAGAGCAAACAATAGACATTGTATTCGGTGCTTTGTATGTTCTGCCGAAGAGATGTACCAATTACAATTGCTGTCTCAGTATTTGGACTGTGTGTTCGTATCTCGACTTTCAAGGATTCCAGAAGTGGATAAATGGCTGATTCGGATCAACTGGATCAACTTTTTGACAATTAACTTTGCAGCCAATTAATTCACCTGATTTCCAGAGACACAATTGATATCAGAGCATCAATGGGTGAACCTCTGTTACCTCTTGGTAGTGACAATCTTAGGCATTACTGATATTATCTTTTTAGCCCCCATAACTGTATCTATTTTGTACAACTGACGACTATTGTCCCATCAGTGAGGCTGAAACTTTGAAAGACAGCAATCTTGGAAATAAGTGTTTCACTTCTCTTTAATTTTGTCCCTATATTTTTGTCTTGAATGGTTGCAACTTACAAAACTTTACACGCGAACCCGAACTACGTGATTGGAGCTATTACACAGGTTTATTAGTGGTATTTTGTACCATTTTGACACATTTTTACTAAGGGATCAAAGTGCTGATGTTGCCGAATCCTAATTCAATGCGGAGTATTCCTTGGTAGGACAACATTGTACGTTCATTAGACAATGCATGCTCAATGAAATGGCCAATCTATACGACACATATCTCGATTTCTCTCCAATCTCTCTTCATTTGAACAAACTTTCTAATATTGTACAAACGTGTTTGTCTTGACACATGTGAAAAACAAAATTAGTTTGGCACATAACTTTAGTCTTTTACAACAATAAATTTCCAAAGCAATCAGGTAAACCCATATTCTATTAACTATTCCATTCTATACACACACATTACTTGATCACTCCCAATGGATTGCATTCAAACCACCAGAAGAGGAAAAAAGGACCAAAAAAAAACAAAAAAAACACACATCATACATAAAACATCAACATTTCATAAATAGAAAACAACATCAGCAAATAGATAAAAAGTCGATTTCAGTCTATAACTCATAATATCAACAACATAGAAAGGAAAATCTCAAAACTCTCCATAAAATAAAAAAAATAAATCAAATAAAATAATAACTTTCATAAGCACATAATAATAACATAATAATCAGTGAAATGATTAAAACGTGGACAAGATCAACAAGCTCCACCAAGTCTAGTAACTTCACTTCTTAATTTCTCAAGTTCAGATTCCATCTTAATTTCTTTCTCTTGTAAGAATAAAATATATGAGGTGGCCTTTTCTAAGATCATTGACTTGTTCAATCTTGGAACATCAGCAGGTTCTTCTTCTGCTTTGATTTCTCCATCACCTGTTTCAAATGCAGTTTTTTCACTGGCAACCCAAGGAATGATCTGTTGTAAACCTGCAATCTTTGCATTTATGTTGATTCTGTATCTTTTTTCAATCTTGTTATGTGCTTGCTTTTGATGAGCAGTCAATCTCTTTCTTGGAGCTCTCTTCTTCTTTGGCTTAGCAGCACCTTTACCAGTGTCTTGAGCTGCTGATTCGGAGGCAGCATCACTCATTGACGAACTTGAACTGTTTCTAGTTATGCTTGCTTCGGATAATTGTAATTCTGGGATCATCTGAAGTCTCTCTTCTGACTTGATCATTGGAGAGTTGTCCAAAGAAGTCATTGCTGATGTGAAGATACTGTCAGCATCATTTGAACTCAAATCAGCAGGAGCAACGTCGAATAAGGATGAGAATTCTAAAGGAGAGTCTGATCCGTTTGAAGTAGGCACTGTAGGGGCAGAACCGTCATCGCCGGAAAGAAATCCTTCCAACCAAACATTGTCACCGTTTTCGTCGGTGCGAATGTTGTGGGCATCGTTATCACTGACTGGAGACAAAGGTTGTTGTAGATTCTCCTGACCTTTGCGAGTTTGGTGGTCGTTGATCATTTCAGACCAGTCAAAAGGTGTAGTGTCATTGTAACTCATTGTGTAGTGCTTGTGCTGTTAAGGTAAATACAAGCCAATTGAATGGATTGAAAGTGTATGTCGAGGTGTCGAACAATGGTGAGATCAGAAGGAAAGGGCCTTAAAATAAAATCCCAAGTGCAACTAGCACCATATTTAAACAAGTTGAGAGAAGTTGATGGGTTAATTGGACAATGCAGCCGCTTGCATTAAAATTTGTCCGGACAAAAATTAGATAAATTGGTTGCACATTTGGACACGGGACAATTGTAGAATCCACTAGAAGAAATTCGAGAAAGAGGTGAAGAAGGTGAAGGAGGTGAAGCTGAGGAAGTTAAGGTGGTTGTTTCTACGTAAAGAGAGACATTGATTGCTGATTTTTCACACATATCTAATAGTAATTGATTATTAAGTCCCAACAGATGCGTGTCCCGTTAGAAACCTCCTCTTTATCTCTTCAACACCAACAAATTTTTGTTCTCTTCAAAGAGGGGAACAGCTCAGTGAAATTGAAATTCATAACACACGAAAAAGAAAAAAAAACATCCGACTCATTGGGAAATATTAGCCGTCTGTTTACTTATCGAACAGGACCAGTACAAGTGATAGTTAGCTAACTATCAAGGGATTTAGGCATTGGTACCTTGCAAGTATAAGGAACCACTCACAACAACCCATTTTCCAAGACATACCCTCGGATAGGCCATATTTTTGTTAATTGTCTGTTGTAACTTGTTTGTGTAGTTTTTCTCCAGATTGTTGCATCAAAAGTCAGGTTTTTTGCTGACCTTGAGCCAATTGAAAAATTTTCAGCTTAACTAACAACAACAAGAACGTCAAGATCCAAGCTTGCGGGTATGACCTAACCGCAGTTTGACTGGGCTAGCGGGGAACTTGACAGTCATACACAAGTTTCTAATCAGTTGTGTTTATACAATCTAGATCTTACACTTTCAAGTTTCTACTTAATTCGTTATTTAACCACTTCACTTTTTATCATCAGATATACAAGTAACAGGACATATTCGATATTCGATCATAAGACTTTTGTGATTTTCAAATTTCTCATACGTTTGGCCATCAGAGCCTTAGATACACTTTCGATCATCGACTGTTCATAAGTATCATGATTGATGATGATATAATTATACGGTGTAAATTGTGATTTTCTTCGAAGGCCGCAACGTTTTCTGTCAAAAATATCTAAAGCCTCATAAATTCATCAACTAAAAGTTCGGATTGCGAAGCTAATCAAAATGAATCATGTTTGTAAAGTGAACCCTGAATTACAATTTCTATGTACTACGCACCCTTAATATTTCCTTCCCTCAACCCTTCAAAACTAAAGACTTTAGTATTTACCTATAGAATAGTTTGGTCTTCTGCTCATTGCTGAAAGAAGTTCATATAGCCTATTTACAAATCGGGAAAGTCAAGTTTTTGATAGTGGGACATTTTGCCCCTCATTTGGTTTTAACTTTTCTTGTGAGATTAAAATTTAGGAGCGGCTTATCCAACTAACCGCGAACCGTTAAGTGTTGGTGATCTATGCAATCTGTAACGGTGAACTGTTATTAGTTTGTGTAAATTGTGCTGATTGTATACCTTGGTTATGATATCCTCACGGACTCCGGAGTGAATGATTTATAGAGGCAAAATAGGTTTTTAATATGATTGAACTAGATACGCGTAATTCTTCCATCTCTGGATTACAATTTCAAAGCTTTCAGCCCATGTACAATCGATGATTCAAAGTAGAGCTGAACATAGCTACAAATTATCTCTGTTACATCTGATTTTGTGAATTTAAAGGTATCTTTTATAACTTTTCAAGCTCACGTTTCAACCATAATAATGTACACCTACCACTTTCAAAATTCAGAGTCCTCTTTGAAAGTTGAAACTGATTCAAGTTAAAATTTGAAAACTTCGCAATCCGACACTGATTAAATTGATAAAGAAATAAAACAAAATAGATCACTGGGAAAAGTCGATAGTGAAGTATGGACTTTTCATTTTGAATATTGCGTCCCCAACAGTCTTTGCATTGAAGTTCAAATATGATATCAAACATGTTCACTTATGCCAGTTTTAGCTACGAATAGTACCTGTATAGACGTATATACACAACAGTCGAGGGCAACCAATTGAATTTAATTAATAATTCAAAAGTGAGAATTTATAGTGGAACTAGCGTTTTAAAAGTAGATGTTTGATATTTTATGATAATGGAGAACTTTACATTTTGCATTCACCTTCTTATTCCAAACGATTTTGTTTTGAATTTATCTTCCTGTTGCACACTACTAATAAATGTGTGCCTTCATCTTTTCAAAATTATGTCCAACAATTGTGTTTAATCATCAATTCAAAAGTTCCAACGTTGAGGCTCTTCATTCCCGGAAAAACTATTCGGATTAATTACTGCACTTTCCTGCATAGAACTCAATAAATGGAAAATTCTGATCAGGGCAACCTTTTAGTTAAACTGGACAGATGATAGATCATCACAATTTCAAAACGTGTATAGATATGTACCTGATGTAAATAAGAGCGGGGACATGATCTCTGTTAGATGAATGCTTGTAATTCCTATCTTGATAAGGGAATTAACAAGCCCAGGGTTAATTATATCAAAATTCACACCTGTTTTCATTCAATTTTCACACCTTTCTTTTTCCAATTTAGGACTCCGTTAAAATTTTTGCCGTGTCCAAAAATTAATCCGAAGATGCATGCACTTTTGCAAAATGGACAAATTTTCAAATTTAAGATTTTCTTTTGGGCACGGCTGCCACATTTGCCTGAGGGAATCAGATCAATGATCGATGATTGATCTCATTATTCAGTTGATTTGTTGGGGACAATTAAAAAGAATATGGTGGCCATTGGCCAACCATTAGTTATGAAAAGTTTCAATTTTTGAGCCAAGCTGAACCATTGAATAGGAACAATTGATGATTTACCACAATACTTGTGATTATCCACCCATAAAAACTAGCGAATCACATTATATTCTACTGTAGGCTTGCCGCTTAGAAAGAAAGACGCGTTCTATATTATTAGTAGCTTATTTGCAAATTATCTAAATATTCTATCTTGTTTCAACGTCAATTTCAACTTGTTTTACTAAGTTCATCAATATGGTAAGAGTCACCATTATGATTATGAATTTTAGTGATTCCTGTTCTTACTCTCACTTGAAAATCATTCGAATCAGACTGGTTTTCTGCCCATGGCATGACAAGATACATGAATGTTTCCATCCCCCACGAATACCAAACTTTACCATTGCTTCTCTCTCTAGACAATGATATTTCAAGTTCAGTGTCATCTGTTGCATACAATGGGGTTTCTAATGGGAAAAACATAGGAAACCAAGAAATCAAGTCTTGTGTGTGATTGTTTGGATTGATGGAAAGTTCAATATCATCGTAGAGTTTTGCCTTGAAGTAACCTGCGAATCCATGTATGACTGTTTTGTATTTAATCTTGAAAGTGGAAATGGTGTTCTTTTTGAATGTAATGTTATGGGAAGGATGTTGGAATTCCCAAACATCGTTGATCTTGGTTGAACAAACACTGTGTTCCAACATTTTAACAACGTATGGGATTTCGAAAGATTTCGATGCAGGATTTTTGGAATGATGATCTTTTAAAGACTTGTGAAGTGTTGGTGTGAAAACAGGAGCAATTGAAGAGGTGTATGATTGTGGGATGAAAGTACCATATGAACGATCAAGATATTTTTCTAATGGTTTAAGACATTCTGGAGACAATTCATTACAGCCGAAACTTCCCAGAAGTTCACTGATGATGATATTATGACTTTCCTTAGGACTCCAATCTCTCATATCAAGATTCAATATGTCAATGGAGTTATCCCATTTTTGTTGATTTTTCAAATGAAGATAGATGCATGCACTTTGATTTTTTTCAATTATAGTTACATGACACTTGAATTTGATGTTTAGATCAGTTATTGCTTTGAAAACAACGTCAACCAAACCTCCTTTACCGGCACCTGCGATTGCTATGTTTATCGTGTTCAAGTGGGACATATCTGACAAGGCACGTTCAACAGCTTTCCCATAAAGTTCATACTTGACATTATCCTGTTCGAAAACATTGTATGTGAAATTATCAAGATCGTTTCTCAAAGGTTGGAGTGGTGGAAGAAGTGTGTCATTATGATTGATTGAATATTTATCCATTTTAGAAAGTTCTGTCTGATTCTTAGTAATTAAATAGTTGATGTAATGCATGTATGATGAAGAATCAGGGGTTTCAGAAGTTGTCTTTTCTAAACCATGGAGTAAATAAATTGGGTTTTTTAGGTGGAAGCGTGTGAGAAGGATTTGATTAGGTTTGGATAACACTGGGTATCCTTTATTATTTATCAAAAAAACCGATGAAGATATCAAAAGACAGGAAATAGGTTCAGCAAACCATCTATCCATGACAATTGAAGGAACTGTACTTTTAGGCAATGCAAGTGAAATCTTTAAATTCGAATGATAATCACAACTGGTTCTTATCGAGTTCCACATGTCCCAGGTACTGAAACAATCAATAGAATCGATATTTTCTGATGAAATATTCTCACAGATAGGCAAGGAAATTGATATTATGATGTTGTGGGATTCACATGACCTTAGAGTATCCAGCAGAGCTCTTGAATAGTTGGGCAGATTTATTAAATTTTTAGGTGGTGCTATAATTATATGTTTCAAACCTATGAATTTAGCATATTGGATCTCATTCGCAAGAACTTGTTTAGAAAACTCAGCTATTTGCTCATCACTATTCTCCAACTCAATCCATGAGGATATTAACCCTATCTTATGACTTAAATGATCACCTTCCAGTAAATTAACATCAGCCAGTCCAGGACCTGGTACATGTAGCAACTGATTGCTACTCTTTGCTATTTGGAATAACTTCTTTGCCTTTTCACGATAAAGGTTATTTGTTATTGATGTAAGGACATAATCATAACCAGCGTCCACAAGATCTTTGATCAATGCTATGTTGGAAGTTGCTGTAGCTTTAGATGAAATGACTGGTTTGATTCCAATGTATGGAGATTTTGACATGATCTGATGCTAAGAATAGAAGGAAAAATGTATTAAAATAGTGAAGGTGAAGGTGAAGGGGAGCAGTGTATTATTGAAAGGAACTGAGTTCGGATCTTTGTGAAATGTGATGAACGAATGAATGAAGGATCAGATGTTTATGAAAATTGGGATCTTGAAAACAAATCAATTTCAGGATGAAATATGGCGAAAGCAAAAATCGATGTGCCTCAAAACCTGAAGTTTTTTTGTTTTGATTGTGACTCTCTATGGGTCTGTAGATCTGGCTGTTATGTGAGGCTGAATGTAGAAGATGCTGATTCTCTGGATCTTGTGCCCAGTGGAGTTAAACAAAAGTGAAAAAAAAGCAGATCAGAAGAGTTAGGGCAGTACCAAAAAAACAGATCAACTGTTATTTCAGGCTGCTGAATCAAGATAATTTCCGGATTGGGATGTTTTCAGTGTTTATTTTTCAGATTTTTGTTTTTGTTTTGTGATTTCGTGAAGAGGATGAAAAAATGTATTTAGAAAAATCAGAAGAGTTTGAAATTTTAAGAGATTAATCTGAACAGATATGAGTTTCAGAGGCCGTCAGTTGACCGAAGCAGAGCGTGCACGCGTGCTGGAGTTCCAAGAGTCCATCCACTACTCTCCAAGGTGAGTTTCCTCCCATTGAAAGCGCGTTTTGACAGCAAGTACTAACCCTTTTCCCAGATATTCGGATGATGAATATGAATATCGGTATGTTTAAATCCAATGCAGTCATCAGATAAGTTTGCTAACTCAATTCTATCAACAGTCATGTGATGCTACCAAAGCCAATGCTAAAGGCTATACCAAGTGATTATTTCAACAGCGAGACAGGTACATTACGTATTCTTCTGGAAGATGAATGGCGTGGATTAGGAATAACCCAATCTTTGGGATGGGAACACTACGAAACACATGGTAAGTAGGAAACTGTTGAATGTCATATCCCATATACTAACCATTGGTACTATAGCCCCAGAGCCTCATATTTTGTTGTTCAAGTAAGTTAGAAAAGAACACAATTACAACTACAACCAATACTAACAACCAACAACACAGGCGTCTTGTGAACTACGATGCATTGCATAGATGAACAGAATGAACAATAAATAACTATGAACACGAGAAGAAGAATTTGCATTTCAGCGAAACGGATTTTAGTCCTTTGACGAACCTGATGAAAATAATATTACCAACACCTTGAACAACACGGAGGCCATCTTTATATGGCATATGAATAACTCTTATAGACTCCTCCCTAAGCATTAAACACCATTTATCACCAACTTTCGTAGCACAACGCGTTACGCGTCAGTTTGATTACGTAAATTTACACGCTTTATTTATTTCTTAAGTGTACATGAAATATTTTCTTTAGTGTATACAAAACTCACACTTAAAGCCATAATGAGCACCAGTTTTGTGGGGACACTGGCGCTGGGCGAGATCGTGGAGGCTGCTGTCAACATCCCCGAAGAGCTCGGCGACTCCCTTGAGCAGCAGCTCAAAGCGCTCTACATGATTGTGAAATATGGCATTCAGTCAGGGCAGAAACCGCCTCAAGTGGATCAGTTGACATGGCTGATCAACTGTTTGGGCGCTGTGGACAAGATCGTTGAGAGAAAGCCCCTTGTGCTGAACCAGAAGACCGAGGAGTCGGAAGTACCCATCTTCAAATGGATTTTACAATCATTGGTACCACTTCTTGCTACAATAGATGAGAAGATCATCAATACTGTTAAACACACAGTGATCACCATTATTCACGCCATTGCCTTCAAGTTGAGACTATTCAGTTACAAGAAACAGATCAAGACTTATTTCCTCACTGCTCTTGACGCATACATCAACGATCTGTTCAAATCTCCCACCCAGGACAAACTGTTGGCTAATCTTTCGATCTCTGCTAATTTGTTCTCCATACTGACAGATACGGAGATCAGAGATCAACTACTGCTGGACTCATCATATGATCAGAAGTTTGAAACAATGTCGAGAAAGATCGATTACGGTATCTCTGGTTTAGTTGGTGCCAATGACGTTTCTCAGCTAGATGAGATCAAATCTAACATGGTCATGAACTTACTGCAATATTGTCTAGGCGGTGAGTTCATTCATTTCACTAGGCTGAAGTTCATACTAGACTATTTCAATGAGATTATCCATTCTTCTTATCTCAACAGATTCATCAAGACTCAAGCATCATTGAGTTATGCATTGCTTTTTTGCTTCAACAAACTTATAGACCAAGATAATACCAACATACTGGAGAGTTCCCTTCAACTTACCAATATAATTAACTCACTAGAGAACTTTGATATCTCACCAACGCTGAAAAAAGTTCTAAAAGTGATACATGCATCACTTGATTTCACTCAAACAACTACTTCCATCTCACCATTTCAAAACAAAAGCCTTGAAGAACTACGACAAGAGATTGAAACCAAAGTTGATTCATCCTACACGAATGAGATATTATTACTCAAGTCCTTACCATATCATGCTCCAGATCAACCAAAAACAGTGAAAGATTGGATCAGATCTGTCAATAATTTATCAACATTATCTGATACTGATGAGTTTTCAATTGTGTCATCGATGGGAACTATTATTTGCTATCAGTCTGAAAATTTGAACACAAAGACTGAAATATGCAGTGTTTGTATGTTACCTTCATTGTCATCCAGTCACATAAGTTCCTTCCGACCAGATCATGCAGAAGACCCAATCTGCCTAGAGATCGTTTCTTACCTGGTTAAACGACTCAACAAAGTTCCAAAAGATAATATAGTCATCAATATGTGCTATTTGAGTACATTCTTCAAACTATACACCCATTACCAACCTCCAAAACTGACATCTTCGAATCCAGTATTCCAATTTCTTCAGCAGGCTCTATATTCAACGGCAAGAGAAGTCAGAATATCATCTGCTATCATATTCCCACTTTTGGTGTTAGCAAAGTATCATATACAGGAACACAATCTATCAGCAATTATTTCATTATTAGAAGGAATTGATATTCACAAATTTGAATACTTGGTAGAGGCAGAGATGGTCATATGGGGAGAGTTGACAATCGCATTAGATGACGATATTCGTGCCTTTTTGATAAAGTTAACACACTTTTTATTTTCATCAAACTATTTCCAATCTTCTGTCTCATTTCATGAACTTAAAATAATATCCAGTGCGAAGGATATTTCAACATGGCAATTGATAAGTCAAATTCTTCCGGATATCAGTGTTAAAATGGCACAACAATTAGATACAAAACCATTTATTGCACAAAGAATATCTGATCTGGTGGAAGTCTCCGCTGAATCCATTCTAGAAAGAACTTCTTCCAATACGGTTCCATATTTGCTAACCTATTATAAAAAAGACATGTTGGGAAAAATTGCAAAAGCTTCGAATAAAGAGAAGTTCAAGCTAGTTTATGATAACAGACACAAAGTGATTGCTGTCCTAATAATGACAATACCAGATTTGACACCTTCAAAACTTCATACTTTGTTGATAAATGCATGTCCTGAAATGGTTAAATATTCTATATCAGAGCTTATATCTTCAGTTTCAGTCTTTTGGGAGATTTTGACATTCTATGAACCACAGAAGAAGAACAGGGATCTCATTTTGAAAGCTATTGGTTTCTTTTTGAATAGTTGGAGTCCTGATGCAACTCAGAAAGGTACTCTTCATTTGTTTTTGAAATCAAATATTTTAGGTGTTGTTCAGTGTTTTTTCGAATCTATTCGTGATAGAAAAGGTAAACAGGCCTCAAGTGACAAACTTAAATCAGTTTATGCTGTTGAACTCTTATCCACTATTGCAGAAACTTCGATCGTTTCAGTGTTACCACAGATCTATACATGTATGACATATGCACTAGAACTTGATTCTTTGACAGAAGCGACATTGCATTGCTGGAAAGTTTTAATCCAAAATTTAGAAGAGAGTCATCTTGTAACGGTGCTGGATCAGTCTATTGCTGTGATTATACAACATTGGTCAACGTTTGATAGAAAGTGTAAACAGGAAGCACACTCATTAATTAGTGCATTGTTTGATAAATCTGAAAATTTCAGATCAAGACATGTTTTCACGTTTTATTCTGTTGCTGAGATTGATGAACTTGCTGAGATTTATTCAAAAGTTATTAATGCAATTCAAAAGCAAAAGCCTATAATTTTATTGAAGGATATAGTGAGAAGGTGTCAATCGGATAACCTTAATGTTGCTAAACAGAGTCTTGCTGATCTTTCAAGATTTTTGACTCAATATCAGAAGATTTTCTTCTCTGTGTTTTTAGAAAAACCAAGTTTCAAATCTGATATTCAATCTTTATTAGGATCATTGTTCAATATTTTACACAAATTTAAGTCAAATGATGATATTTGCACCCAGTGTTCCAAGTGCATTGGTCAAATTGGATTCCTTGATCCTAACAAGTTTGAATTAGAGAAACGGAAAGAACAATTCATTGCATCTTCCAACTTTGATGAATATAGAGAAAGAATTGGGTTCATGTTAATATTTCTAAATCAACATCTGGTCCCTGCATTTTGGTCTTCTCATTATCCAACGCATCAGTTATTTTTAGCGTATTCAATGCAAGAACTATTGAAGTTATGTGGGCTTTCCAACATCAATTTTGACAATTTGAGTCGGAATAGTCCAGAACTTGTTTTATGGGGACAATTCAGTGAGATTGCGAAATCTACATTGACACCATTAGTTTCATCAAAATATACCATCACTCCTGGTGAGTATACACCTCTTAGATATCCTATTTTCACTTCTTCTAAGGGTCATACTAAATGGTTGAGATTATTCACCTTGGACTTATTGAAAAGGGCATCTTTTGGTGAAATTGGACCTATTTTCAAGATTTGTTCAGGGTTGGTTAAAGATCAAGACATCTCACTTAGTGCATTTCTATTACCATATTCCGCTCTTCATTTAGTTGTTTCTGGTGATGATGAGAGTTTTGAAGTTGTTAAGACAGAAATACTCAATGTTTTAAGTTA
The DNA here is from genome assembly GCA_003706615.3 of Gotozyma montana. NCBI lineage: Eukaryota > Fungi > Ascomycota > Saccharomycetes > Phaffomycetales > Phaffomycetaceae > Gotozyma > Gotozyma montana. The sequence continues at coordinate 96,612 of PPLU03000009.1, forward strand.
TGATACTGAAAAAATTCATCATATGGGTGTTGAAAATCTCAGATTGGTTTACGAATCAGTTTTCAGTTTATTGGATTATTTCAGAAAGTGGGTATTTGCTAGAAAACAACTCTTGAAGAGAAAGAACATAAAGAAACCAGATAATTCCATTGCCAGAGTTAATGTTCTACTTGACTCTATTCCCCACGATCTAATGGCTAAAAGATCATATCAATCCAATTCATTCGAAAGATCAGTGTTATATTTGGAACAATGTTATAGAGCAGATGAAGAAGCTTTTAGTGATAGTTTTGGTACCTTGCAAACTCTTTATGCTAATATTGGAGATTATGATGCACTTGATGGTGCTTTGAAGAAGTTTTCTGTTAAAAGTCTAGAAGATAGAATAACTCAGCTAGAGTATAGTGAAAATTGGAAGATGGCACAGGATTGTTTGACTGCATTGGGTGATACTGAAACACATAAGAACAGTTTGGATACAGATACAAGGTTATTAAAATCGTTATTCGATCATGATATGTATGATAATGTTCTTGAAAGATTGGATTTATTGGTGACTGATGATAATGTTTCTAAAGAATGGCTTGATCTTGGTTTAGAGTCATCGATATTGTCAGGAAAACTAAATCATATGGAGAATTGGTTAAAAAAGTTAGAATCTTTGGAAGATCTTGCTGATAATGAAAATTTGATCAATTACTATATTGGAAAATCACTACATCATTTCAAAAATCAAGACCCCTTGAATTATCGAAAATCATTGGATAATGTTTATCTAATGCTTGGTGATAGACTTGGTGCCAATAAAAACATTTCATTGAGTAAAGTCAAACCTGTTCTTGTCTTACTTCATTCTTTATCCGACATGGACAATCTGTTAAATGACTCTGGTAATAGTCGATCATTCAAGCCTTTGAAAGAGCATTTAGACTCAAGGTTGACCCATAGTGGTAATGATTTCAAGTCATCATTATTCATATCATCATTCAGAAAATCAGCCGATTTAATCTTAGACAAACCATCTAATAAGATTGATGCTAGTGAAACTTGGTTGAACATGGCAAAAATATCTAGAAAACATAAGAGATTGGATCTAGCCACTTCTGCTATCATGCATGCTGTTTCACTGAACCATGAAGACACTGACTTTGAATATGCAAAACTGATTTGGGCTCAAGGTGACCACTCAAGAGCTTTGAAGTTTGTTGAAGATTTAAGAGACAGAAGCATTGATTCTAAGATTTCATCCAGAGACAAAGCAGTAATTCAATTGAAATATACCAAATGGTTGGAATTGTCTAACAACAGTAACTCCAAAAAGATAATTGATGAATATTATACAGCTGCTAAAATTAACAGTGCTTGGGAAAAACCATATTATTACCTAGGTAAATATTACAATAAGTTACTTGAGTTGAAAGCAAGCACCACTGAAAGACTAAATACAAAAGATTTAAGTGGTGATAATGAAAAGAAAATTGTTTTGTTCTACTCTAAAGCAATTTCATATGGAACCAAATATTTATTTGAAGCATTACCTAAATTGTTAACTGTTTGGATGGATTTTGCAGATTCTATTAATGAAGTTCCCAACGAACTAACAGATTCAATGAAACTTACTGTTTTATCAGAAAGAAAGAAAAATCTACAGCAGATTTATACCGATGTTCAAAAACTGAGTGAAAAACTTCCAAAGTTTTATTGGTATACCGTGTTTTCTCAATTATTATCACGTTTGTTACATCCTGATAAAACCACTGGTCAACTTATTATTGGGTTAGCTCATAGTGTTGTTCAAGAATATCATTCACATGCATTATGGTCTATTTTGGCTCAGTACAAGTCCACACAGAATGAAAGATCTAGAAAGGGTAAGAAAATTCTAGACCTATTTGCATCATCAGAGAATACAAATCCAAAAATGGGGAATGTCCATATTTTACAATCAGCAAAACAACTATTCAACCAACTAATTAGTGTTTCTAAGAAACAAGTTCCTGCCAAAGTAAGAGGTTCATTGTCTTTGAAAGATGATTTTGATTTTGATTTCAGCTCTACACCGTCTCCACTTGTCGTGCCAACTAAGACGAACTTCCAAATAACATTACCATCATCACTTGAAAATCTCAAAAGTCATAATCCTTTCCCTAATTCATCAAGTGTTTCAATTGTCAAATTTAGAGATACTGTTGATATTCTATCCTCTATGCAAAAGCCAAGACGTTTATATTTAGTTGGATCTGATGGTATGAATTACAGTATTTTATGCAAACCTAATGATGATTTACGTAAAGATGCCAAATTAATGGAATTCACCACTATGATAGATCACCTATTGAAGAAAGATTATCAATCAGAACAAAGAAAGTTACACATCTCAACATATGCGGTGATTCCATTGAATGAAAATTATGGTATCATTGAATGGGTTGAAAACACAAAAACAATGAGAGATATCCTAAGAACTAATTATTACAATATTGGAATCAATCTTGATATTTCATCAATCAAGAAAGTTCTTGACACAGATTGTGATATCTCTGAGAAAGCTGAACTGTTCACATCTGAAATCATGACTAAATATCCACCAGTGTTGTACCTATGGTTTATTGATAATTTCCCAGATCCAGCAGATTGGTACGATGCTAGAAATAATTACACCAGAACAACTGCGGTCATGTCAATGGTTGGTTATATGTTAGGATTGGGTGATAGACATGGTGAGAATTTACTATTTCGTCAAGATGGAGGGTTATTTCATGTTGATTTTGATTGTTTGTTTGAAAAAGGTTTAACTTTAACCGTTCCTGAAAGGGTTCCATTCAGATTAACTCAGAATATGGTTGATGCTTTTGGTATTACTGGAGTTGAAGGTACTTTTAAAAAATCATGTGAAGTTACTTTACAACTCATCAGAAATAATGAAACGATATTGATGAATATTTTAGAAAGTTTCTTACATGATCCAATCATGGATTGGTTGCACAAGAGGAATTCAAGAAACACACCAAAGGGTGCATTGAGTACAATCAGAAGAAAAGTAAGAGGTATTCTTGATCAAGAAGGATTGCCTATCGGTGTTCAAGGTCAAGCAGAGTTCTTGATTCAACAAGCTACATCACTAGAGAATTTATGTCAAATGTATATAGGATGGATGGCATTTTGGTGATAGTTTAGCATTAATATAACGAAAAGTTTACGATAAAGATCCAAGTTCTATAAACTACTGTAGTAAAATGTTTGATTTTGTTAATTCATTAGCTCATAAAAAATAGTTATATCATTTTGTATCACCAACATCATCACTTGAATCCAAACTCTTTTCGAGATTTGATGGGGTTTCATTGTCTTCGTTTGTTGAATGAACTTCTGCTTCAGGTTCAACTAGATTTGCTTCAAAAAGAGAACCATCGGAAGAAACATCTTTAGACTTGGTTGATTCATTAGCGACAGCGTCAGCGATATTAGCGTCAGCGACAGCGATATTAGCATCAACGACAGCGATATTAGCATCAGCGACAGCGATATCGGCTATATCAGCGACATCAGCGACATCAGCGACATCAGCGACATCAGCGACATCGACATTCTGAACCGAATCAGACTCTTCAACATCTTGTCTTGGGGGTAAAGGAGGAGGAATGATGTCCAATTTTGATGCAATCACAGGTTGTTCTAACTCTTCTGAGATGGCTGAACGAGGAGGTGCTTTTCTAGATGGTAATGCTGGTGGATTTATCCGTGGTGCATGCTCTCTTGTTGGTAATTCAGGTGGTGATATCTTTTTAACTGGTTTAGATTCAACAATCTCAGAATCTGATCTGCTAGCAACTGAGTTATCACTTGATAATTCTTCATTTTGTAAATCTTCAGTTTGTGACTTGATTGATTCAATTTCTTGTTCATCGTTATAATTTGTAACTGGTTTTCTTCTTGGGAAGACTAATTTTGGTGATTCTAATTCATCAATTGGTGAATTAGCAAGGAAAGTTTCAGTGCTTTCAGGAGCATATGGTGATTTCATTTGTGTTTTATGTGGTTGTTGATTCTTCGTTTGTCTATCATCATATGGTTTCTCAGTACTCAATCCATATAGATACTCTGCAGGGAAACTATGTGCTTGTGGAGCAGTTTTCTTGGAACTGGCAATAGGACTCGTCTCTAGTTCTGTATTGGAACTGATTGATTTCAAATCACTAGAACTGTTCTTTTTGGAGTGTTTGGATTGGACGTCAGATGTTCCGGAAACAGCTCTTCTTTGAGAAATCATCTCTGGAGCTTTATATGCGCTTTCCTTTGATTGGAATGAGGTTGATGATTTATTCTTTTCAGCATACCATTTACCTATCTTTTTCAATCCATTAGAAATGGTCTTTTTACCAGCAGTTGCTTCCTCACTTAGAATTTGCATAGTGCTTGTTCTTGATGAAGGTTCAGATGGTGAGAAAAGTGGTGAAGTTGGAGATCTTGAAACAAATGATCCATTAGATAGGAACTGGTCGTTGGATGTATCAACGGATGCTTCAGTTTTCTTTCTAAGGTTTGTGATGGAAGGTCTTGATTCGATTGATGCAGCTGTTCCACTGTCTCTAGATCTCAAATTACCTTCTTCAGTTCTTGCAAAATCATTACCAGTTGCATTCTCAGTGTTGAGGATAATATCATCATCGTCCTCAATTCCATATTCGTTATTAAACTCTTCCTTCTCATTTTCATCAACAGAGTAAGTACTTGGATCAGGTCTCTTTTTAGTATCCCAAATACCTCCCCTGTAAAATTCATCACTAGTGTTGAAGAATGTAATGTCATCCCAACTTGGATAAACAAGTGATTCTTTAACTGAATCAATTAATTTTCCTTTAATGACATTATTGATCATGTTATATGATATTTGACGTTGGGAAATGATAGGCTCAACAGTCAAGTCCATATCTGGAGCTTCTTCAAAAGTATACCAGAATCTTGCTGAAGGTGGAGATTTAAGAGATAATAATAAAGGTCCATCAAGTTTATTTAGCGTGACTGCCAATAATAAACTAACTTCACGAGCTTTGAAAGCAGAACCAAATTTGATGTTAACCTTTGTTGAAACTTGCATTGAAATTTTTCCTCTGTAAGTAAAACGCATTCCAATTTTAGTTGAACCATCTGGATTCAATTCAATTAATCTTGGATCACTAATGAAAGGGGCAGAATCACCAACGTCAACTTTCTTTATTTGAAATTCATCCAAGAAACCTGGTTTGTTGATTTTTTCCAACTTTTTCATGATCTTGGTTCTAACGATATTCTCAAATTGTTCAGTGTTTTGGAAACTTAAGAAAAGTCTACCAATAATGGCGTTCAACCAACGGGTTTGTAATTGACCTTCTGAAGAGTGTAAAGTTTGAATAAGTGATATTATATCTGCAGTTTTGAAATGTAAAGGGTTTGCGAAAATAGATGATTCGATCTTGTCAAACTCACTACCAGTTGGCTGGAAATCTTCTCTCTTAGTTGCCTTGATCAAATCAAAATACCAATCCTCTTTCTCGTAGTTGATCTCTGGGTAAATGAAGAAACCCATGTTTTTTGGTGGTTGTTGATTCTTTTCCAAAATATCCAGTGTAGAATCATCATCAAACTGGCTCAATGAAGCTGAAGAAGATTTTGGTGGTGCATCTGAGCCTCTTCTTGCCTTCTTTTTCAAGATACAAATAGCACTCTTCTTGCTGAAGAGTTCACCATCTAACAGATTTCTAGGCCAGATAGTAACAACGTTATTAGACAACACAATCACATGCAACACGTCCTTCTTGAGTTCATCTTTGTATAAGAACAAATTACCATGTCTTAGCACCCCATAATATCTATTTTTACGACGGACAGCTTTTGATACAGCCTGGTTCGTTTTCACAGGCGTAGCCTCCTGTTCAGTCTCACTAGTCTGAGTATCTTGCTTCTTCAATGCAGTATTCTTGACCAATTTGTAAAGGGAAGTGTATGCTGACTTGTTTTCTGAGTTCTTATTGTCCAACTGTTTATCACTTGCGTTGCTAATGAAGGGATGATACTCTCTAGTAACCGTCAACCAGCCAGCTCTGAAGGCCTTCACACCCAGTGTCTCTTTCTCTTCTATCTCAGTCAGTCTCAATGTCTGGTATGGATCCAGTGAGAAGTCACTGAGATCATCATCAACGGTGTCATCTTCCTCTATAACAGGCAGTGCCACAAACAAGAAGTAAAAACCAGCCAAAAGAAGCAACGGTATGAACGTGAGTCCGCCCAATAAGTACGCTATCAGATACGCTTTCAATCCCATTGCTGTGCCTCTCCAGCTCTTTCAAAGTCGAATTTAATGGTAAAATTGGACTTAATTCGGGGAGTCCTAATTCTTTTGATCTGAGGTGTCTGATGTGTCCCGGATCAAGGAAATGTTATATCCGAAGTACAATAAGTCCATCTATAAATAATTTCATTAGTTTCTATACAATCATTTAGTGCTGAAGTCCACAACGAGATCACCAGCAAAGTCGAGGATTTCATTGAAAATTGCCTCTTTGTTAATAATGACTTCTTCTTTGCCAGTTGGTTTGAAATTGTAACCCAATTGAACTTTGAATTTCGTCTTTTGTAGAGTATTTGGAACGAATAAACCACACACGACGGTTTCACCGTTTTCAGCAATGTTGTTGGCATGGTATGAGAATATTATTGTTCCTTTGAATTTTAGATTCAGTTCTTTCACCAGTTTAGCAACTGGATCAAATTTAGAAACAATATCACTTGGATAGACTCCATTGTTTGGGATTAAATTCTTGAAAACTTTTGTACCCTTTGGCAATATACCAGAACTCAAAGTCAATGGATCAGTCTTCAATCTTAAAACGAAATCATAATCGGCAACCGATGGTGTGAATAATAGTTTAATAGTCTCTTTGGTGATTCCATTTTTATTAACAAGTTGGATTGCAACCTTGGCTAATGCTGTAAGTCTTGCAGCAATAGCTAATGGGATACCCTTTGACCACAAAATACCTGATTTATCAGCCTTGGATGCAACAAAGAATTGAGTCTTTAAACCTTGAGGATCTTGTTTTCTAATGTTATCAAAATTTGACTTGATTTGATGATATGATTGAACTGTGATCTTGTCTGATAATTTATTGACAATATCTGATTGTTCTTCTTCATCTGGTCTTGAACTTAAATCTAAAATAAGAGGATCTTCTTTCCAATTCCAACTAGCTAAAAATGAAAGAATTTTGAAGAATCCATTTTCAACAGATGATGGAACGTCAAATTGTGCTGGATCTGTGAATGGTTTCAATGCAATCAATTCAATCAACTCTTCGGTGAAATGTGGTAGCAATAACTGATCATCTAACCATTTCTTGAATAATCTAACAGTTGGAGAATAGAATTGGAAATGATGAGCAATGGTGGAAATAGTTCTTGTATGAGTAGCAGAACCCAAATATTTTTGATTGAATCTAATGTAGATGGATTCTAATTCACTTCTTTTCTCTTTTCTAGCATTTTCAATCGCTCTTAAATAAAGTGCTTCATCACGTTCTGTTAAAACTCTAATTTTGAAACCATAACCTTCAGGAGTCAAGATATTCAAAGTGGTAATATCAAAATTATATGGAACTGATTCTTGATCTTTGGAAATATAACTTTTATATGCAGTTTCCTTTTCCAAGTTTTCATGAATCTTGATTAAAAATGCAGTTTTCACATTTTCTAATGCTTTTAATTCATCTGGCCATTTGTTTGATGTTTCAAATTGTAAAACTAATTCATTAAAGAAATCTTTAGATGAGATTGCAAATGGAACAGGAAGAACGAATGAAGTGGATCTCAATGCAGGACTTGCTGGTAATACTGATTTAACAGCTAATGGAAGGTCAAGTTTGATAAGAATTCTATAAAGTTCATCATAACTCTTAACCAAGTTATTATATGTGACAGTTGATATTATTGGTTGTTTGGTAGATGCAGGAATGTTTGGTAATGGTAATAAATCATTAGAATCATAAATTGTAGTTTCGAATGTGATATTCTCTGTTAAATGTCTTTTGAAAATATAATCAATAATTGATAAGACAATTGGTTTTTTATAATCAGTATCCCAAACAACAGAATTAGAAATGGAACCATCTTTGAATCTTCTTAATGAACATTTAGAACCCCAGAATGATCTAAACTGTTGACTTTCTTCTGATTCTAAAGGTCCTTTAGTCACCAATTTCTCAGATTCTTGAGCATTTATAACTAAACCAACTTGAAGTTCAACAACAGAAGATTGTGTTGGTTTACGTTTGGATAAATCAAAACTCTTGGTGGTGTTATTAATAACAACATTATAACCTTTTAATCTTTCACCTAATCCAAACTTAAGCAATTGTGAAATTTTATTAATGATAAAATTTTCATAAGTTAAATGAGTAATCTTTTCAAAAGGTCCAAATGAATCATCAAGATTAGAATCTAATTTAAATTTCAAAGAATAATCATATTTCAAATAATCAATGTTGGAATTCTTTAAAAATAATGCATCAAATCTATCTTGTACAACATCATTCAAAAGATCAAGGGTCTTCTTAGCATGTTGAACTAATAAATCATATGAGTTTTTGGTGACTTTATGCAAAATGTTGATTTTAGATGATTTGTCAAAAATAGAAGGAGTATTGAAACCACCTGGGATGTATTTAGTAACTTCAGATGAATCTGAATAAAATTGTAAATAACCATCTGATGTTAAATCTTGTGTAGCTAGGTATTTAATAACACCTTTGAACAATTGATATGATGAGAATCCATGTAGAAGAATCTTATTACCTTGATTACCACCACCATTCAGAAGAGCAGCAGTCAAAACAGCGAATTCGAAATGACCAAATCCACCTTTTGCCACACTAGAACCCAAACCTCTTTGTTGTAACCATAATCTTCCCAAAATACATGCTTCTTTAAACTGTTCTGTGGATTTCTTTGCCTTGTATAGATATTTCAAGTAGTAATCATAAGAAGTCATGGTTAGGATAGATGCATTATACAAAGGAGTTGCAGGCAGATCAAGTCCTTCTTCTTCCTTTTGAACTCTTATGCAATTTTTGTTAGACAGTAGTTTCTTTGGATCAAAGACTCTGTATGGCAAACCAACAATAACGTTGATTGAAAATTTAGTTTTATGAAAATTGTACTCTGATTCTAAATTGGTGTCATCAGCTGTGATCTTTAGTAATGGTGTTAGAATATCACCATTGAGATATGAGTATGATAATTTTAAGAAATCCAAACCTTCTTTATGGAATATAGCTCTCAAATTTTCTGATAGGTAACCCAAATAATATGCACGTTTATGAAGGGCTCTGTAATTTAGATAATCTTTTGGCTGGAATGAAGTTTTTGGCATAGTGACATTGACATCAATGGAAAGACCATGTGGTGACTGGATACCTGTTTTCAAACCAAATGAACCCACTATGGAAACGTTTTCAGGTTGTTTATATTCGAATTTGTAGTTGACATTGGTTGGTTTAGGATCATTGAACGGTATGGCAGTTTTCTTCTTTCTGAACCAAGATTCAACTTGTTCTAAAGTCTTTTCAGGAGATTCAGGGACTTCCTGTATCAATTCATATAATTTATGTAAGAATTTTTCAATTTTGGCAATTTTATAATCTTTTAATTTAACTTCTTTGATCAATTCATCAATCTGTAGTTTGAAAATATTGGATTTGAATAATTCAGCAGTTTCTCTTGCAACATGGATATCATCTGCTGAAACTTTTTCTTTGAAATTGTTTCTATTTATTCTGTGATCTTCTGATTCTGATTCTTCTGAATTATCTCCATCTTCTTCATCCTCAGTCCCACTTTCACTTTCTTCTTCAGCGACAACTGGTTTCTGTGTTTCTTCCCTTGTCAAAGATTGCTTCTTCGTTGGTCTCTCCTCTTTGTTCTCCGATCTTCTCTTTAATGTAGACTTCATTGTTTGATCTGTTTAGTTATTTGATATATGTACAAATGGGGATAATAGCGACAAAAAAATAAATGCAAAGCGAGTAGTTCAAGCAAATTAACAAGTGACGAATAAAACGAGACTCAGAGCAACAAGGGATCAAGAAACAAAGGGCTTGCTTCAGTCTCTTTCCCTTTCTGTCTACACTATCAAAATATTTCTACACTTTAAATTTTTTTTAATTTCATTCGCGAAACGAAACGAAGAACCGAATTTTTTTTTGTTTGCGTGGATATTTGAGACTGAAACAGGTCATCGGCGTAAAATCAGGTACTAAGAAAATCAAATTAAAGATATTTCTGGTGTACGGATGTTGAAAATTGAGATGAGATCCGGCCATCTGGTTTTGAAGCCCGGAACCCTCGGTATTTGCCACTGTTTCCGAAGTTGACATTTTTTCAATGACTGGGCTTAAATCCAGCTTTAATTGTTCACTGCACTAAGATGAGATCAGCTTTCATCAGTAGAGCATGTCTCAATAGAAAAGTGATACTGAGCCATTACAGTACACCAATCCCTAAACCAGTTTTATTGGTCTCTTCGTATAGAAATTTCCATTCTTTTAGAACACTTCAGGCTGAAGAGAATAACAAGCCTGCAGTGAAACCAGTTGCTGAAGTTGCTAAGAAGACAGTATGGGAGAAAGTCAAACATGAAGCGAATCATTATTGGGGTGGTACCAAATTGCTTGGGTTTGAAGTTAAAGTTTCATTTAAATTAGCACTTAAATCGTTTGCTGGTTATGAATTAACAAGAAGAGAGAATAAACAATTACAAAGAACAACACAGGATATAGTTAGATTGTTCCCATTTGCTATGTTTATCATTGTCCCATTTGCAGAACTCTTACTTCCTGTTGCCTTGAAACTATTCCCTAATCTATTACCATCAACTTATGAATCAAGTGCTGATAAAGAGAAAAAAATCACCAAGTTAAGAAAAACAAGAAAGAGTGTTAGTGAACTTTTGAAAACTTCATTGAATATGAAATTACCAAGTTCTGTTACAGCTGAAGAGAAAGAAGATTTCAAAGATTTCTTAATCAAGATCAAATCAACTACTGATCGTCCATCTAGAGAACAGTTATTAAGAGTTGCCAAATTATTCAAAGATGATACAGTTCTTGATAATTTACAAAGATCTCAATTAATTGCTGTGGCTAAATATATCTCTCTTCAACCAATTGGTACAAATCAAATGCTTAGATTTAGAATCAGAAATAGATTATTGGATATAAAACGTGATGATAAAGCCATTTATTATGAAGGTGTGGATTCTTTAAGCACTTCTGAATTACAAGCTGCATGTGGTGCAAGAGGTATTAGAATTGCAGGTGTTTCTAAAGCTGAATTACAAACTGATTTAACTCAATGGTTAAATTTAAGACTAAACGAAAGAGTACCATCAACATTGTTAGTGTTGTCTAATGCCTACACATATGGTGATTTAAACTCTGATGAATCGATTTTAGATGCATTACAAGCAGTTTTAAGTTCTATGCCCATTGAAGTTTATCATGTTGCTGAAGCTGAAGTTGTTGAAGAAGTCAGTAATGTTCAAAAATTAGAATTGCTAAAGGAACAACAAGAATTGATTGATTCTGAAACCAAACAAGAATCAGATGATGGTATTATCATTCAAGTTCAAGATAAAAAGACTTTAGATGATGAAGAGGAAGTACCTGAAGCCTCAGCGGAAAAAGATACCGAAAAAACCAAAGAAAATACTGAAGCTAAATAAAAGCTGTTTATGAATAAAGCATGCGAAGCCAAATGATAGAGATTCTTTATGTAAATAGAAGTTAGTTTACCATAGTCTACTGTAGATTACATGCTGTGAGACTTTAACTACATCCAATTCAGCAATTACCCAAAGAATTTTTTTTGATAATTTGATTGAAATTTAACCAAATTTACTTATACAAGTATTAAATAGAACATAGAAGGGTATTATAACATAGCAAACAGTTTAACCACTTTAGATCAATAAAGCAGCAACACCAACAGCGGCAGCAGCGACACCTGGAGCTAAACGACCAGCGTCATTACCAGTTTGAGTAGCAAAAGTGGCTGGGGCAGAAGTGGCTTGAATTTGACCATCAGAGATTTGGGAGACTAAAGTAGCTGGAGATGGAGATGGAGCTGGAGCTTCACCTGAAGTAGCTTGAATTTGACCATCTGAAATTTGGGAGACTAAAGTAGCTGGAGATTCAGCTGGAGCAGCCGGAGATGCTGGAGACTCAGCTGGAGGAGCTGGGGATTCAGCTGGTGGAGCTGGGGCAGCAGAAGTAGCTTGGATTTGACCATCAGTAATCTGGGAGACCAAAGTGGCTGGTGCTTCAGTGGTTGGAGGTGGAGCTGGGGCTTCAGTTCCGGTGGTTCCTTGGACTTGTCCATCGGAGATTTGGGAGACGACTTGGCCAAAGACAGAGGCAGTTAAAGTGGAAGCTAAGATGATTGAAGTGAATTGCATTTTAAACGAGAGATAGCACTGATGAAGTGGAAGTAGAGAGAAAACAAAAGGATCCTCGAGGAATTAAATACTTTTCAGCGTAATGCCACCATTGCGGGATAAAGCAACTACGGGTCTTTTCTTTTTATGTTCGGGAAGGGAAAAACAAGCTCTTTCTCATTTTGTGTCAAACAAGTGACAGCACAATGGGCGAAATAGAGCCACTGTTGGCCTCTATATTATATAAACCATACACTGCACTCTACAACAACTACTTTATAACCAACACTATACACCATTAACTACTACAAAGACCCTTCCCGTTTTGTTTTCGCTACTAGTCGTGGGCGTACGAATTCGCTAATATGTTGCTTCTCGATTCATCGATGACACAATAATAGAAAACCAAGTTACCCGAAACTGCTTTTAAGAGCTTCAAATTTCAATCCAGCCACCCGATTCGGTCTTTGTATAGCCAAGTATTGCTATGTTTCAAGTTGTGGATTCACACTTACCCTAACTCAGTTGGTACTTAGTACCCATCCACATTTTTCTCCCATACAAAAGCAAAAGGCGCTATGTTCGGAACAAGAATTATATGGGGCCATGGATTGTATTTCAGGGATTTTCAATTGCTATGGAAACGGCATTCACCCCAAAACAATGTCTATTTTGGGCGTGTCTTAGAATTCTACATATAGTAGTTAGGGCCATGGGCTATTATTTTTAAGGTGAAATTGTAATATACAAGAAATGAAAATTAATGCAAAGATCTAATGACAGTTCAACCTAAACCAAATTGTTTCATCATGTTTTGAACTTGAGGATTGTTCATCATTGCACTCATATCTGGCATTCCACCACCTCCCATCATTTTCATCATTTCTCCCATATCTGGCATACCACCTCCACCTCCACCTCCACCCATCATCTTCATCATTTCACCCATGTCTGGCATACCACCAGCACCACCGGCACCACCACCCATTGATTGCATCATTTTAGCCATTGCTGGATTCGATTGTAAATTTTGCATGTTTCTTTGCATTTGAGCAGCAGATGGAGCTCCTCCTGTCTTTTGTGCATCCATCATTGATTTAGATCTTTGAGCCATTGTAGACATCATTCTTTGTTGTAATAAAATCATTTCAACTTCAGTCGCAGAAGTACCTGAACCTCTTGCAACTCTAATGATTCTACCTGGTTGATCAATAAAGATTTGTCCATCACTGTCTAATTCTTTCTTGGTCATTGAATCCATTATGAAAACCATACTTTTCATCTTTTTAGATGCTTCATCAGCACCAACTTCACCTAACATTTGTCCCATACCTGGAATCATACCTGCAATTTGTGATAATGGACCCATCTTCATTATATTTTGCATTTGTTTTTGAAAATCATTTAATGTAAATTTACCCTCTTGGAAATTTTTAATTGTGTCCTTATTATCTAAATCTAATGATTGTACATGTTCCATAAATCCTTGAATATCACCAATTCCCAATAATTTAGAAATGAAAGATCTTGGTGAAAACGTTTCAAAATCTTGAACATGTTCACCAGTACCTATGAAAACAATTGGGGTCTTTGTTGCAGCAACAGCAGAAATAGCACCACCACCTTTAGCATGACCATCTAATTTAGTCAATATTATAGAACCGAAATTCGAACTTTCTTTAAATGCTTTAGATTGAGATTCAGCAGCTTGACCAATAGAAGCGTCTAAAACCATGATTGTTTGATTTGGTTGAACAGCTTCACCAATTTCAACCATTTCTTGAAATAAATCCCCTTCTTGTCTGTGTCTACCAGAAGTATCAACGATAATAATATCAAACTTTTCTTTCTTGAATTTATCAACACCATCTTTGGAAACTTTAACTGGATTTGTTTCAGTATATGAACCATAATATGGAATTCTTGCCTTTGTTGCATTTTGTTTCAATTGATCAAAAGCACCAGCTCTGAAAGTATCAGCACACACAAGACCAACTTTAAACCCACGTTTTTGATAAAAAACAGCTAATTTAGTACATGAAGTGGTCTTACCAGCACCTTGTAAACCAACAAACATTATAACATTAGTCTTACCTTTCTTAGGCTTATATGGTTCTGTTTCAGTGTCAACCAATGCACAAAGTTCATCAAAGACGACTTTCTGGATAAGTCTCTTTCTATTAGCATTATTGGCACTGTTGACATCTTCATTGATCTTTGTCTTGATATCTTTTCTCAATTTAGCCACTAGTTTAACGTTAACATCAGATTCTAATAATGCACTACAGATCTCTTTCAGCATCAGATCGATCGCACTTTCAGAAACATCTGAGGATTTGATCGCACCAGTGACTGCGTCGTTGATCTTACGACCCAAATCAGCCAACACCATGATGCAAAAAAATTAACTTATGCTCTATATAAAAACTAATCACTTTATAAAATCGACAATCAACGAGAAAAAAAAAAGAATAATCCTATTCCGACCCACTGACCCCGGATCTTATCATAAAACGTCAAAAGTTGCATAAACTCCATTAAATTTGATCTGTATTCAATTCTTTGAAGTCTGGATTAGTTGTTATGAACTTTCTCCTTTCAAAGACAGACACGACTGTCACTCCTGCAAAGTTGAACTATTTTGCTCTTTTTGATCCGGAATTGAGTGATGGTGAAGACAATGACAGTGAACAGTTGTTATTGTATCTGTCTAATGAGACAGAAGAGGTGGATACGAACACTAAGATCAGAAGAATCGGTCTGATTAAAGGAATGAGTGATTTCTGTATTGGATTTGACAAGCAGGGAGGTAATACTGGTGAGAATGAAGCTGATGATGATGAAAGATTGAAGTTTGTAGAGTTGGAAAATTCAAGATTATTACTAGAGACATTTGAAGGACGGTATCATTTCTTGATATCGATAAATTGGGCAAAGGTTGAAGATGAGGATGGGAAAATATTGAGCTATGATAAAAGCATCCCTTTGAAATACTACTCTAACTTGATAGTGGAAGGATATAATGAGTTTAGATTGCATAATGGTACTATTTTATCATTGTATGAAACTATGGAAAAAGATGTATTCATTGATTATTTAGAACGATGGTGGAGGGTTTGGTTTTCTAATTTCCAACTTGATTTTGAAGAGGATGGGTTTTTAAAGAATTTCAATAATTATTATCATCGATCTACTATGAAACTCGATTCAGAGTTGAAATATTCTATAGATGAAGAAATTCATGATAATTTCTCCAAATTTAAAGAATTATTGATTTGGAATTCGAATTATAATGATGATGAGTTTGGTTTAGTTTATGAACACCTTAAAAATCTAGATGATTTATCCAAGAAAAGATTATTGAAATGGTTGGAATTAAACAGTTATTATGGCATCAACACTGAAAGTTTACTATCCAGCAACATCTCGAAATCTGCAAACAACAAAACAGAATCATCAGACCCTGACACAACACTTCCTCAACAACCAGAATCGTCAGCAGCATCTGTTGCAGAGTCAGTTTATGACCCTTTCAAACTTGTTTATAACACAATCACTGACGTTTCCAAGAAAACAGGTATCAGTTCAGGGATGAATTACAGCGTCAAGACAATGACTAATGGGTTCAATGCCGTGAACAGTTATATTCCATGGGGATTCTCCACAAAACCATCACAAACAACTGAACCTGTGCCGGACAATGCGACTGCTTCTAATAATCTACCAACTGATCAATCAACACCTCATTTCCTAATTGGTAAAACCAATGATTCATCAATCGTTTATAAAAATCTATACCTAAGGTTCAAAGATGAAGATGAAGAAAATTTGCATAGAATAGTCATCTTTAAGTATAATTCCCAGTTGTTCATCCTCATTTATCTTTTTAATGCCAATGAGTTGAACGATTTGAATTATTATGATGAATTATCCCTAAAACTTGATAAAATCGGCAAGATCCACCTGCCTAAACAGATCCCATCCTCATCGGATCTATACCTCGTGACTGACTCCAATAAGAGATCCAAAGAGAGGAAAAAACAGAAATTTTATTACCTTGGTGTGGAAAAATCAACAGGTGTTATTAAATCAAACATCCCATTCATACCTAAAGATGATCTGTTTGATTCTAGTCATGATGTTATTGAAGAACATAAAATGAATGATCTATCATTGAATAAATCACAATGTCAGTTGATTCACAAAGAGTTGAGTTATTTATTCCCTGATGTACAGAGGAGGGAAACGAAAAACACAGATGATCAAGAAGATGTCAAGAATTACAACACATCAGAGATATATGAAACCGAACTTCGAGAAAGATTAAACATAACTAAGAATGGATGGTGGATCTATAACATTAACAATTCCGAGAAAACGGTATTCATATTGAAAAAATCAAGAAAATTGAAAAGAAGTCATTCTGGTGTCGCTAATAGTTCTGCCGTATTGCTGGACATTTCGGCAAATGTTGGTGACATATTAGGAAATGAAGCAAAAGAATGGGTTAATGAATTTTTGAATGGTTATTGAAGAGAGAAGTTTTAATTCTGGTTAATGATATTGCATATAAGAACTCGATTAATGGATTTATCAAATTTTTGTTTATTGTTTAATAAATAACGATTGGTTTTGGTGTGAAAGAATGAATTGGTGGTATGATGTATTTTTCAGATGATGTAAATTTATACTGGATTCAATTTCAAGAAATCAATATGTTTATCAACAAATTTGCATAATTCATCTCTACTTATTTCATTAAAGTATTTCAATGACAAATTTATATCACATAACAAAAATTTCATTCTTTTAAATTGAACCATTTCAAAATCAAATAAATCTCCATCTTGTTCATTTTCTTTATCTTTTGGTAAATGTGGTAAAAATTTAGCAATGTCTGAATACATTCTAAATTCTTTTCCTTCATCATTTATCAATTTTTTCTCTTTCAATAACAATAATGGATCAAGTTTTGGATAGTTTGCATGAACTGTGAATACAGATGCTTTAGTAGGATCAAATTCTTTGAATTTTTCAGCACCGTCTAAATGTTTGTTCTTATTGGCAATCAACTTAACTTGTTCATAATCTTCAATTGGATTCCTCTGTCCCATTGAGACTCCAATAAATTCACGTTTTTGATTAAACCAACCAAATGATTGAATAGATGATCTTATTTGATAAAATGACTCACCACCTCTTACTGCTCCAGAAATAAATGTATCCTTGTCACCTTCCCCTGAATTACCTTGAGAAATCAAAGGATAAAAGAATCCAGGTCCATATAAATTATAAAACAATGAAAGAACCAAGGTCTTTACGTGATTTTTCTTATTTATCATCAATTGACCAGATTCAGAGGAGAAATCAGGTATAGAATTTTTCAAATCATGATATCTAGCATCATTAACGTCTTTAACTTGTCTTGGTTTGGTTAAATCCCATTTACCTTCTTTAACTTGTAAGGTCTCATCTACTTCCAAACCAATTATATCAAAGAATAGAGGCGATGTGGTTCTTTCCCAATAATCAGGCCAAATAATCATTCCTGTTTTCTTATATGGTTCACTAGAGAAGAAAGGTTCAGGGTTTGTAACAAGAATGTTATCAGAGTCTAAAAGTAAAACGTTTTCAAAACTTGAAGCAATTAATGCTAATGATTTATACTGGTATCCAGAAAACGTAATGTTCGAACTAATATCTTCACCAAGAACATTGTATAACAGAACACATCGACAATTCAATGCAGGGAGAATCTCTTCACAAAGATTATGTTCATATTCTTCCTCTGTTGGAATAATGACCTCAATTGGTAATTTTGTGCCAAATGATCTGATTGATTTGATTGAAAGGACAGATAACCATGAATATTTACCACCACCAATCAAAACTATACCTGTGCCACTATAAAGATCTGAAGGGAAACTATCAGGAATGGAATCGTATACTTCTTTGTGAATTTCCTTTGCTGTGTCGACATCTTTTTGTTCCATCTCCAGGTAATGTGAAAGTTTCTTCTTATTCCAGAATGCACCATCTCTAGCGTATTCGGTTCTTTCCTTGAAATTAGCCTTAGGAAGTATTTTCTTCTTCGAATGCATCAATGTTAGAATGTTTGAATAGAAACTTTGAAATTTTTCATTGAATTCATCATCGTATTTCTCCAAACTTTTCACGTTATCGGTGTACTGCTTCGAATGACTTATATCAATGTTGGAATTTGCATACTGTTTGAGCAATTGGTCCTCGTTGTCCTTGTAGAAGTAATCTTGGATCGAGTCTGTTATTGTTTTGATATGATCTGAGGCAGGGTCCTGGACCGATGTGAGCGAGTAAATGGCCAACAAAAGAACAAAGAGAAGAATCAGAAGTCGTCTGACGCGCGGAGGGATCAGTCCAATCATTGCGAGACTCAGGACGATTTGTTTGTCCCAACTCTTCAGCAACACGCGTTTTTATTCGAATTGATCTTTTGCTTGACCTTTTTTTTTTTCATTCCGTTTCTAGATCCACAAAGAGATGAGACTGTAACTACGATAAAAATAACTTTGAGGTGGAAATATAGTGAATAATTGTACAAAATGGAGTTAATATTAGCACGAACGCATTGGATTACAGATATATGACAATAGAAAAAGTTGTGTATACTTGATACAAAAAAAAAGTGGGTTTTTAGAGTGTAATAATGCCATTGTTCGAATTAATGTCTATCAGATTCATTAAATCAGTATTTTTTGTGTTATTCAATCATAGACGTTAGCCTCGGACAGTGTGAATAAAAAAGATCATCACGTAAACAAATCCAACAATGACACTTCACAACAAATCAGAAAAATATTCATACCTATTAAAAGTTAGTACATCTTCCCACAATTGAACCAATTCACAACACGTAACCAAGCAAAAGCAGTTCTTCAAGTCAGCAAACGACCTTTCATCAATTTCAAGCCACCAGTATCCTAAAATTTGTACACAAGAACACGACTACCAAACAAGTTGGTGGTGGCCCAAACATATTATGTCCGCCCGGTCGAATAGGATTCCTCATTCAAACTGCACACGATGGTCAATGTTGACGTATTATTCAAACATACTGGGTCAATGTTAGTTATTTGAAGTTCAAAAAGAGTATAACTGTCATTGGATGGGTCAAGGCTCATACAAGGCTGAAACTAAATAGATGCAATTGTCGACATATGGTTATTCAGTCGGAACAAGTGGAAAAGTGCAAATAATCACTGCCAGTCGCCATCCAATGGATATCTTCAAGTATTGTGAACGTACCTTTTCTTGTTTTGTTGTAATTTCTCTATTGTTTAAGTGGTTTGAGAATAAGTTGAAAAATTCATTGGAAAATTTTTTTTACAAGTTCGTTTTTCGCGAATTTTCGGCGTTGGTCACGTGACAATATTTACTATTAGGGCTTTAAACATAGAGAACAACTCTACAGATTTTGCATTAAATTGATAGATATTTGGTGTTTCTGGTGCTTGTTCTTATGCTATTTCATGAGCAAGTGATGCGATGCTGTTTTCAATCAATTCATGAAAAAACAGGGCTTCATTATGACCTTATTAACACCTTATCAACTCACAGCACGTTTTATAGACACTCTTATCGACTTGAAGCTCTACTCCGAAACACACAAGCCACGAAACCACAAGACACGGCTCGCAATCACGTAATATCATGAGATCAAGAGCGAAAGGGCAAGAAAACCCAACCATTTCCGTTAAAACTGGGGGAAATTCGCCCAAGATTCCCCGTTCAATCTTATCTTTGCCTCGTGATAAGCCATCGACATCTCCTAATCGAGCAAGAAACCGATGCCAAATCAAGCAACTCTGTGAAGCTCAAGATAGAACCCACCATAGTTAAGATTCTCTTTCCCTATATAATTGAAATGGACCTTGATTGTGGATATCAATGACCAATGAGAAGCTTCAGATCTGATGATTTGATCAAAGATCTCGTTTTCTCGCTAAAGAGCTCGTTTCGACCTATAGTGGTTAATGATAACGAACTATGAAGGTTATATCATGGGCGTTCCTTTATAGATCTTTAACTCTGTATAATATAGATCAACTAATACTATGTATGAATTTGACTGTGTAGCATTCTTAACACTGGTACATGAATCAACACTGACGATATGTATACAACTTACAAGTAGCTTATGAAAAATGTGATAAGAGATGGAAGAGACGGAACCATGACTCTTGACTCAACAAAAGTCTATAAATCAGTATCAGGATTCAGGAGTCACGACTCACGACTCACGAGTCACGATACTGATGTCTATATTTAACTCAAGGAATTTGGAAGCGTGTTTTTAAGATTTAGTGCCATTTGACACAAAAATTGAACGCGACTTTGACAGTTAAGTAAAAGCATAAGGAACATCATAATGGATAAGCATCACTATAAAGCGGCAATCTTGTTAATGCTGATTCCGATTATTTTACTTGTATTCAAGATATATACTATATAGAGAGATAGACGGTGTATCTCAAAGCTAAACCGCACTTTGAATCTATGACATTTTCAAGCAATATTTATGTTCTTCAACATTTGAAAAGTCATCGGAAATGAATGAAACGTGAAGATACGCCGGATATAAAGGTTCAGAATCTTCTATCTTCTATCTTGTGTGATGTTTCTTAACCCCTAAGCTCTAACAAATACTCTCTAATTCCTGATAAAGATCATATCATATATTTAAAAAGGCCGCCACTATTTCAGTCTGTTGAGATTCTGTGAGGGCACTTAAACTGGATTTCCCCAGAATTTTAAATGATGAGGAATTTGATATATGGCCGCTCCTGATTATGATATCGGTCTTTAGCTTTAGCTACTACTACTAGATACTGGAATTTAATCTCGCTACAAACAAGTTATCATTGGTTATCAGGGGTATAACATAGTCACTCCAATAAAAGATCCTGATAAAGTAGATTAGCAATTAAAACCCAATTTTGTTTGCTTTATAAAAGGAAAGATCAAATGACATCAGTAGGTATTGGATATGTGAACTTTGAAGGTCTTGACTCTTGATTATGGCCGTCAAGTCCTGTCAGAATTGCTTAATTATAGGTTAGTACGTAGTAGTGAATCACGGTAACATCGAACATCATTCAAAATGACAGGATAGATGAAATTTGAATTAACAACCTGGTGGTCAAATGGGACAGTGAAGGTGGTTTTACCTAAATCAGTTCCTGAATTGAAACGTGGAAGTCATAAAGACGGTTTTATCAGGACACTAGCGGACTTTCTATGTATCTTGTAAGATTAACTTATTCGTAATACGGATGTGACAGCAATATATTAGTATCGGTCAAGACTCATGAGTCATTTGACATAAAATTAGCTGTATAATCTGATCAGATAAGTTATGAGATTAGAATTTATATACCTCTATGCATTACAGTTAGCTACTACTAGTTTCATAATTTGGATTGCTTGGTTTCTTTTTGGTATGGTGAGTAGTTCTGGCAATGGTTTATGTATGCCATCTAATAATACGAATAAGGAAGTGAATATATAATGAATCAGGGTCTCCAATTGTTGACTTTTACCCTCCCAATAACTCAAACACTCACAATTTATCCCCTTAATTTAATTAAATGTATCCCACCTCCAAGAGTTAAAAAGAGACACAAACATTTGAAGCGAATCAACGGTTGTGCAAATCTTGTAAAAAAAAGAAACAAGTGCATAAAAAATATTTTGAGAGCTCATCTCATCGCTTGAAAGTTGTAATTTAGCACAAATTAAGGAGAGTTTTGATGGTTTGGTCAGGTATTAGAGTGGAGATAAGATGATTTGTAGCATGTAGGATCATGGATAATAGCAGTATTTTGAGTTCTTTGAAATTGTAAAGCAAATCGTCAATTTAATTAAACTCCATAGTAAACAAATGCTTTAATAGCGAACACCTGATTAAATATTGATGGGCTGTTCATATAAACAAGTTCATTACTGTAAAGTTAATTACTTAAAATTCGTACAATTCACAAGTGATGCCCAACAATTACACAGAGTTCAACTTCACAGCCCGTTGCCACCAGTTCTTTTTAAGAGAATTTTGTATTACTTTAGTGCCCTCTGATTGGATCAAACATGCCTTCTCGTTTAACTCAAGTTCAAAATCCCGACGCTCCACCTAGACTTGGGCCAGTCTCCGCCTAGGAAACTAACTCCAGGCGGAAACTCTGCCTAAACTCTAGGCGGAGATGCCAGGACGGGTAACCGCAGATCGTGTAAGAGCGTGCATATATTTGCATACAATAAAAAGAAATAAAAAAAAAAATTTAAAAAAAAAAATTATGCAGGAAAAAAAAAAATATTTAAGGAATTAAGGATCTCCTTTTAGTTTGTTTCTTGAGTTGAGTTAAGCAGATTCTTGGAGAAGAAGTTATTGCTATAAGATCTTTTCTTTCTTACTTTTATTATTCATTGCAACTGTCTATACTTCTAGATATATCTAATTCGAAAGATCTATATTCTAAAAGAAAGTAGTTTGCAATTTTTTACC
This sequence comes from Gotozyma montana, assembly GCA_003706615.3. Taxonomy (NCBI): domain Eukaryota; kingdom Fungi; phylum Ascomycota; class Saccharomycetes; order Phaffomycetales; family Phaffomycetaceae; genus Gotozyma; species Gotozyma montana. The sequence continues at coordinate 119,612 of PPLU03000009.1, forward strand.
TTTTATTACCTTTTTTCCCTCTTTTCATATTTTTAAGAAGAAAGATCTTTGACAAGTCTGTTATACAAACAATGGTTCAAATTACTCGTAAGTCTACCCGTGAGCGTTCTTTAACAACCAAAGCTAAACAAATTCAAGACCACATCATTCAATCAATGAATACATCGATATCCACCACAACTGCACCAGTTTCCAAGAAGCCTATATTGAGATCCATCACCACCATTGACGACAATGAGAATACTTACAACAATCTTAATTTCAAGAGAAGAAGAATACAGCCAGTGATTAAGACTGAATTTACTGAAGAAAATGAAACTCCAGTATATGAAAGTTCTGATGATGAGGATGAATTCAAACCAATGTTTAAATTAAGAAAAGATTTATTACTTGAAGATAAAAGTGATGATGATGAGTTGTTAGGATTCTCTGAAGATGAAAACATTTTCAATTCTGAAGATGATGATGAATACGCAAGTGCAATTTCAGATTATGAATCAGATAGTTTAAGTATGAAACCAAAATCTATTCAAAAAAGATTTATCAATCATTCCAAAGCATTTGATCAATTCAAGAAGATTCAAGATGAGAAAAATTCAAGATTGAATCAACATGAATCAAGATTTTTACAAGATTCTTCAAACAACATGTTTGATTCTGAAGATGATGATAATGAAAGTCCAGTTAACTCAAATTTCAATTTTAGTTTAATTGATGGTGATTTGAAATCATTAGAAGAAAACTTCAAGAAAATCATTGATGAGAATCAAAAAAGTGTTTCTTCATCATCTGATTCAAATCAAAATCAAACTGCTTCAAACACAATCACAGATCAATCATCTACAATCACAATTGATGACTTTGTCGACTATTCTTCTGAAGTCGTCTCATCTGATGAAGATTCAGAAAATTCATCAAACGAATTCAAGAAATCATCATCTAAATTACTTCATTACAGACAAGACGAGAAACATAATTTGGCCTTCTTGGACGTTTCATCATTCCCAATGAGATATGATCCAACAACTGCCAAAACCACTCGTGGTAACAAGAAGAATGTCAGGGCTTTGAACAGAAGAGCTATTCTTTCAGGAAAGGCTAGTGAAATGGTTGGTACTGGTATGAACATTGGTGAGTTCAATATTTTCTAAATTTCTTGCAGATTATTATTTTTGCAGATGGTCTTATACAATTTTGTTTTTTTAGGGAAGTGAAAATGGGTTTGGCGACAGTTATCGAAATGATGGTGACTTTATTAATTACGGGTTTATATTTGTTAATTGGTTGTATTCAAGGTTTTCCACATGTTTTATTTCATTCTAATTTGTTCTTTTATTTTTTGCTATTACTGTCATTCATCATTCAACTGTCATTTCTTACCATTCCTACGGTATTACTTTCCTAATTTTGTTATAAGCTTCATCTTTTTGGTTTTATTGGTTTTTATAATTCATTTTCATGAATTGGATAAAGGGTTTCAGCTTGTTTGATTTTATCCCCATTTTGAACTACTCTGGTTTATTAGTCAACTTTTTTTTGCTTACATTGATTCTTTTATTTGTCTTTTTATCCTTATTCGCATACATCACATTCGTTTTTACTTATAGAATTTGTTTTTGTTTATATTTTGTTATCAAAGCTACATTATGCCTGCAATTCAGTTCAGTATACGGAAGCAATCATCCTGAGACTCTTATGTGGGTATCTAGGCGGAGAATTGTAGTGGCTCCACCTAGACTCCCGCCTAGAGTGCCCCATTTCCCCGCTCACTCTAGACGGAGCCGTTCCTGGATAAAACAGGAAAGAAACCCGGAACAACTGATTCACAAAACGACGAGAAATGAATTATTTAATGGCCTCGAGAGATTTGAAGTTGAAGAGTTTCTGAAGTGGGAAGTGTGTGGATTATTTCTGCTTTTATCAAACACTTTCTCCATCAACAAATTCACAAGTTGTTTATTTCTCTCTTTACAATTTGAACAATACATTTCTCACTTTCCGATTTCAACCGCTTTTTCTTTTTTCTGCAGTTGGAGATGAATAAAAAAATTTTCTATAAAACTAAGCGATAATCTCTAACTGTGAAACTTTTCTCCTAGTCTCAAGTTCATTTCTTTGCTAAAACTCAGTCCGTACACGGTTTAAACCCACCCATCTAATAATTAATCTTGGAAACATGTCTTCTTCAGCAGTTGCCAACACTCATCTCACAACTCCATCCACAATTCCATCACAAAAGACAAAATCCACAAACGTGCAACAGAAATGGCCATTTTGGTATGGTGGTCTCGGTGGTGGTGTCGCTTGTCTGTTCACACATCCATTAGACTTGGCCAAAGTTAGACTTCAAACTGCTTCTTTGCCAAAACCTACTATTTTACAAATGACTCTATCAATTTTCAAACATGATGGGGTTCAAGGTATATACTCTGGTTTAAGTGCTGGTTTATTAAGACAAGCAACTTATTCTCTGACAAGATTTGGTGTTTACGAGTACTTGAAAGAGAACTTCATTCCACAAGATAAGACTAAATCCATGGCTTATTTACTACCAATCAGTATGGTCAGTGGAGCCATTGGTGGTGTTGTTGGTAATCCTTCTGATATTGTCAACATTAGAATGCAAAACGATACCGGTTTACCATTAGACAAGAGACGTAATTACGCCAATGCATTCGATGGGGTTTACAAAGTTGTCAAAGATGAAGGTTTCAATGCTTTGTTTAGAGGTTTGTCAACTAATTTAGTGAGAGGTGTTTTAATGACATCTTCTCAAGTTGTCACTTATGATATTGCCAAAGAATCATTGATCAAGTATGCCGGTATGCACAAGGATTCATTCCTTACATTCTTTAGTTCATCATTGCTTGCTGGTTTGATTGCAACTACTATCTGTTCACCTGCAGATGTTCTAAAAACAAGAATCATGAATGCAACAAGTCATCATCAACCAGTCGTTAAAATTTTAACAGAAGCCTTGAAAAATGAAGGTCCTAGTTTCTTATTCAGAGGTTGGGTTCCAAGTTTTATCAGATTGGGTCCAAATACAATCATAACGTTCTTAGTCGTTGAACAACTGAAAACTTTGAGAGTTGGAGTTTAATTTTCCTATCTTGTTTCTATTTTTTTTTTGGTTGTGTGTTATATATTCTTTTTTGAGTTGTGCAGTTGATTCTGCATTTTGGTTTTGTTCTTCCTTTTTTTTGTTACCTGTTACATTTCCTTTCCCTTATTTTATAGATTTGATACAACTGCATCGTGTACTGCTTTATTTATTCTGATTTTTTTTGGAAATCTTGTAGCAATTCAAAAATTTAAATCTGATAAATCCGGATATTTCCGAATGTGTCAAAAGTTAAAAATGTACGATTCATTAACGGCTGAGTTGAATAAAAATTGAAGCCTTATGATTAGACAAAAAAGATGTCGTTTCCTAGTACCAGACCTTCCTGTAGTTTCGAAATTCAATCCTTTAAACATCTATTAGTTTAGTGAAAGTAACAGAGATTGTCATCAAGAATATTCATTAGTACAAGAGTTTGTCTCAAAAGACACTTCATAGAAATAAGGTCCAACACAAGAATAACCACCGTTAACTATGGTTTACTTCAAAGTCTTTCAGCTCTTATTCTATACCATTTCCTAAACTATTCCCGTTTCCTGTCAACAATTTCTACCTGTTCCATAGTGTCAACGACTATCAAACTCACATCGGGGCTATTCTTACTCAAAACAGAATCCATAAGACTCGGTTGAATGGTGAAAATCGGGAAAGATATAAATACACTCACTTCATTTGTGTCTTTCCAGTTATCCGTCGCACCACTTCATGCAGTTTAGTCTATAGTTTCCATTTCTGGGCCATAACGATATTAGGTATGTGTCGGAGTCCAAATTATGCAGATTTTTTGGTTCCTACTTGCGTCTTTGTTTATGTTTTTAGTTTTGGCCAGCGTGTGTGGTGCATGGTTGGGTGTCATGGAGAAAGGTAGTTCAGAGGTTGGGGTTCTTATCAAGAATCAATGGAACATATACAGCTATATTCCTTGGAATACACATCAATGATTGAAGAAAAAAACACTACTAATTTTCAAAAAAAAAAGCTCAGGATATTGAGTGGGGTTAATAGCAGGACATCTACAAAAAAGAGTTGAATGAAAGGTCAGTTTGACAATAAGATAGTTTAAATAAAGACGATCGTTCAAGATGTCAATATAAATAAAGATAAATAAAAGTAAATAATTTAAATAATGTGGCTTTAAATAATGTCATGAAACTTTCCAAGTTTCTTGGTAATGAAAGATGTTTAAAATCAAAAACGAACCTTCTCATACCAATAAATATAATATGTCCCTCTTATCAATGAAATGAAAGTAATATCACGTTAAATAATCAAAAGAATGCAAATGAAACTGAAAACCAACTAAAACAAAACAAAATAACAATACCATTATGCATAAACCCTGATAACGAAAGATGGTTTATATCGTAACACCAATCTTCTTCAATACATCATCAGTAGTATCCCTTCTCCAATCCACACTTTCCAAAATATTTTGAATAAGCTCTTCATTGTTATTGGCAGGTGTTGCAACGGACAAATTAGGAGCAGATGTGTTATAAGACGTGCTGAACAAAGAAGCAGTGACGATCGGAGTCTCTTTATTTTCCAAAATCTCAGTGATTGGCTTCACCACAGTTGATTGCTTGATTGGTTTAGTGACTTTTGTCACTTTGGCATTGGTTTTTGATTTCTTGGAAGTCGTCTTTGTTGCTTTATTTCTTTTAGCTGGAGATTTTGAAATGATTTTTGGTTCTGTTGTAAGTGGTTCAAATTTCAATTTGTTATATTCTTCTTCATGAATGATTGATTCATCTTCATCAGAATACAATGGAAGGCCATCGTTCATCACAGGGCTTATTGATCCCACCGAACTGGATGATATACTTGAAGACAATGACATAGGTACGTTTTCCAATTTTTGATCCATTTTAGAAGAAAGGGATGTGTTTGCAGGTGAAATGGTTTCTGGTTTGATGAAGCTGAATGATTTTAGACTGTTGAGAAGATGGTTAAGCTTAGGTATTGTGAAATCAATCATGTTTGAGGGTTGATCGTTTAGGATGGAAGTTCTCAAGTTTTCAAGAGTGGATGATTTTGATGATTGTAAAGATATCAATAAACTGTAATAGATGGCTGATGATTCAGAATCAGTTTTCAAAGATACGACTTTGAAAGAAACTGTGAATATTTCAATGATTGAAAGATCAATTGCTAGCAAATTGTTGGATTGAATGGATTTTGTGATGTAATTTTTGAAAACTTCCCAATTGAAAAGAACCGATTCGTTAAGTGCGTTGACTGAGTCAGTTAGTCTTTGGGTATTGTAGTCAAACAAGTTTAACATTAACTGGTTTAGGTTGAACAATGCATCATTGGTTTTTTCAAAATTTTGTGAGTTCATCATCTGTACAAAATTTTCAATGAATTTCAAATCCATATTCTTTTCAAAATTAATACGCTTTCTGTTATTATTGATGTTCTCTTTGATGAATTCAATGAGATTTTTAACGTTTGGTAAGTCTCCATTAATCAAAAAGTTTATGAACAACAAATGCAATAAACTTTTCAAAAAAGCTTCAGAATTAAAGATTTCAACATCTATGAGTTTCGACAGTTGAGTTTTGTTGAAGACAGAATTATCATTCAACATGATGTTCAAATTAGAAGAATATGTAGATGTGTTCAAAGAACTGTTTAATTGACTGGCAATTGAATAATAAGATGAAAGATAAGAGCTCAAAAAATTATTGAAATTCAACTTTAAATCTGGATAAAGATGTTTCAGTACGACCAACAACTTAAATTTGTTTGTATTGAACAAACTTGTCAAATCAAAATCCAAAAATGAAACAATACTTGAATCTGGCTTGAAAATATCATAAAAACTTTCTAATTTGGTAGATAGTTGCTTCAACTTTGACTGAACATCCCCGACATCTAAATGAGTTTGGTTTACGATCAAGAAATCGTCATTCAAAGTCAAAGAAATGAAACTGTTATTCGATAGTTTGATTAAATTCAAGTTATTGCTATTCTTATCATCTGTTTCAATTGTCAACTCTGAGGTATTTTTCCAACTTTCAAAACTCTGCAAATTCAAGTTCAAACTTTCTGATATGGCCAAATATTGCGAACTGAGACTGTTTATTCTATTCTGGATGAAGTTCACCTGACTGATCAAGTCCTTGAGGTTATCAGATCTCTGTGGCGGTAAAACGTAGTCGATTTTGCATTGTATGCCCTTTTTGCAGCACGAAGAGCATGGAGCAGGATTTTTAGCGAAAGCATCGCACTTGATCTTGTGTTTCCTGCAACGGATGCAGGACTTGAGCAACTTTGGTTTAGGCAGCGACGTGAGATCCATTATTTAGGCCATCTGGGGTTCACTAAAACAAGAAACAAAGAGAAATCTCGCTTGTTTAAATAATCCTCATCTTTTGTATTATATTTTGCCGCCGTTTCATTGGCTCTTTCGCAAAAATACACGCGCATCAAAAGTTTGACATATTACATAAGCGCTCAGGGCACAATTTAAAGCAATTCAGTTGAATTTGGAGGTGGAAGCCTGGGAAAAAGAGTTGTATATTGATCTATCCTTTGTGGTAACACTCATCCACTTTACTACCCTCAATACCCTCTTACAACCCTCACAAACTGTAATATTACCATCCCAATACAACCAGTTTCCCATGCATGCGGACTCCTTCAAGAGAAAGCCCAGTCCGAAGTTCGGTCTTTTCGCGAAAGCCTCTCGGACTCCACAAAAACCGGCGCTTGAAAAGTCCGAAACAGGAACTGGCCAATCACAAGCGAGAAATGGGCCTAAGATGAAAGACTACGGGGTGCATAAAGTGAAGCTTCATTGTTTATTTTTCCTTGTGTGACGGCTTGCGTTTGCCTCGCTTACGCTTTCTAGCCACTGCCCGATCTTTGGCTGGGATCGATCCGTTCAGGTCTTTGCCTAATGAGCTGATTCGCTGCTCTATTGTCACCTCTTTGGCTTCTTTCTCTTCGCGTTTCCTGATATGGATCGTGGGGTCTGATGAGGGGTCGTTGTTTTCAGTTTGATCTGGGGTAATTCCACTAGATTGTTCAGGTTCTGTGGTCTGTGCTGTTTCTTCTTGTTCTGTTGGTGATATTCCATTAATGGATTGTGTAGATTTTGTAGTTTCAGGTTCTTTAATAACGATTCCCAACTCATCCATTATCAGTTGGATTTCTCCTTTCATATCCTTGATCTCCTTGTTTCTATGACTAGAGTATCTATTTACTCTATCCACAATCTTCGAGTACACTTCGTTCTTTTTGCTGTAAATTTCTTCAAGTTCACCAGATCTTAGATTGGCAGATTTCAGCGCCCTGAAAATGGTTGTGTCACTTTTGTTAACCAGTGATATATTCTTTTCAATCACTGATTTTTGCTCTTCTATGTATTTATTCAACTGTTCTTCTATCTCCTTTATCTGTTCCTTATAACCATCCCTGTATTCTTTCACGCTTACCACCAATGTATCATAACTGCTCTGTAGTTGATCAAATTCTAACTTTTTGATATCCAATTCTTCTTTGTAGTTAAGTAACGACTTCAATTTCAATTTCTGTTCATGTGTTTGTTTCTCACTTTGGTTCAATTCTTCTTCAAGATCATTGATTCTGCGTTCTTTTCTTTTCAGCAGTGAATTAACAATATCATTCTCATGCTTAGCATTACTCAGCTGTTCAACTACTTGATCTCTTCTTTTCGTAATCAGTTCATTTGACTTCCTAAGCTCACTATTATTCTGTTTCAGTTTGAGATTCTCAAGCTTTAGCTCATCAATCTCTTGATGTAAAGTCTCAATGAACCTGCCTGATGAGTTCTGCGGCTTAATTGGACTGGTGTTGGTAGATTTTGATCCTTGCAGAAAGATGTTTTCCTTCAAAGGCGATATATTCATTTCCCACCTAGTTCCCCAGCTATCGGTATTATGTGCAAGTGTTATTTGAAGTGATTGAAGGGTCTGGGTTCAAAGGCCTGAGTTCTGCCGGTCAATAATGGTGAAGTTCAACGTAACAACAACAATCGCCGATCTGAAAATTTTTTTGATTTGTTTACTTTTCGATCTTCAACTAAAAATAACAATTATGAGATAAATCTCGGATAGATGACGCGTTTTCACTTGGTTTTGAGAGTCGTAAATAAGTGATGACTCCATTTGGACCGTTTATAGTCAAAGGGCTCAAATTTGCGGCTATGAAATGGGAATTATGAAGGAAGTTAGAAATTATGTAATCACAATAAAGCTAGAAAGCTAGGAACGGAACATGGTACATTGTTCAGCACCAAGCCTTACGATTGAGCTCAAAGCATGAAGAGGTGAGGATAGGTTGATCAAATGAGATTGAGAAGTGCATACTACATGTATCAGATTCCAGATATATCTCAATAAAGGTACTCTGTGCTGTATTTCATTTCAAAATATTTAGAAAGTCCCGTTGACAGTTCAGTCAACTAAAAATCGTTATACACCATGATTGTTCCATCATCATAGCCAACCGCTAACAGATCACTGTCCAGGAGTTTCAAATCCCTTCTGTTGTTGCTCTTGAACCCTGCTGGTAGCGTAGATCTTTTCACTAATGCAATGGTATTAGGCTTAGTTATCAGTTTATTCTTCTCTTTTATATCATCTTCGTTTTGTAAACTTCCAACAACGTTCAAATCCCCTTGGATTAAACCTCTAGGTTTTTTGAATAATGAAAGGTACTTCAATTCTATATCGTCTTCTCCTTTAATGAGTTCGTAAAACTTTATGACACCTGTCCATGATGTAATCGCATAAACTGTGTTGATTATCCCAATGTTTGAAATTTTTTTAATGTCAAGTTTAACTGGTACTGTTCTCAATGAAACTATATCATGAAGCACTATCTGTGATTTGATCGAAGTTGAAATCAGCATATTGTTGTCCTTGTCTAAAGTAAGGGATAATATTGGATCAGGAAAATGATGTTTTGAAACAGTAATGATTTTGATACTATTGGCACCATAATCGAGTTGAGCTTGAACAACATGACCTGATTCATATCCAATGAATACCATTGTTGAAGAAACCCATATCAACTTCATTATAATCCCGAACTTGTCACTTCGATTAACGTCATCTTCCGTTGAAGAGTTTGCATTAAACTCATCAAATGTGAATCCTTGATCGTTACACTCTTTGAAAACATCAACCCCTTCAAACAATCGTTTTAAATGATCACCTTGGGTATCCTCTTCATTTGTTTTGATCTGAGAAAGGAAAGAAACATCATAAACATCAAAAAAGTTGGAATTTTTCGTATTTGGGGTTATCAGCAAATGATCAATGATATCAATATTAGAGAAGTTCAACGTATTAACAGGTATTTCATATTTCAATCTTTGAGAGTCATCAATAATGAAACCCACTGCATCGTCAAAGAAGTTCCATACTTTAATTGAGTAATCTCTTCCATGTGTGATTATCAACCCAAAAAATTTAGGATCAATTGCAATTTTATTATCATCATCAGTGGATATTCCTAGTTGTTTGATAGTCATTACTTGTGATTCATGTCCTTTGAACTGGAATATTGGCCTTCGACTGTTCAAATCCCATAATATTATAAGTCCTGATTCATCACCAGAAACAAGATATGGTTTCAGTGGTATGTCTCGAATGGTGCTTTTAGCCACTTTCAGTACTTCTGAGCTCAATTGGTCATCTGATAATGTGACTTGACTATTGTGGTTGTTATGACTTGGTCTATCTTTGATTAGCTGACGTTGTGTTGAGTTATTTTGTCTTTTAGTTGTTGAAGCAAAGGCGATGGGCACATGAATGAATTGAAGTGTGGTAATCGGTTGAGTATGTTTCCTCAGTGCGAATAATGGAAGGTTCGAGTCAGCTGATAGTAAACTCATTCTTAATTGAGGATCAGCCGGGTTTTTCTCTCACTCTAAAATTAATCAAAGATCATAAATGGCCTGGAGTCTTTTTATATGCCAAAAATCGAAAAGTGTTTTTTTTTCTTTTGTTTTGATTTCGAATGCTACTGTTTATTTACTCTTGTAAAGTGTAATTATGATCAGTAAATTGTATATTTTGAAGGCTGAAGGTGTGATACTTTGCTTCAATGATCTATCTGATTACTAACCGCCGAATTTGGAAAAGGAATATTGAAAAATCCTAGCTTCGTCAAGATATCAAAGTATTCTGATAATCTCTGCTAGGCCATACCAGATCAAACAAAGAAACCAGCTTTAAATGTTCAAGACTGTCTTGTTACCTGGTTTTTCAGGAATTGTACCATTTGTATCATTGTGGAACTCTCTTTTTTGGTACTCAGTGACATTATAACCATATCTAGCAAACAACGAGCCTGGATATCCATAAGTGATGGCAATAAATGCAGACAATAATAAGACTTTTTGAATAAAATACATTTTGATTTCGATTGAATGAATACTAATGACAAGGGATCAAAGTTATGGTCTGTGGATATAAAGTTTTGAATAAGAGGTATTGAATTATTGGAATATCATGGCCTTTTATAGGAATCAATTTTATGGTAATTTGCTATCTTGATGTTAGATGGATATTATCTGCAAACTAGATTAAGGATCGACATCTGCTCAACGCCAAAAATACATTTTAATTAAACTGCGACTATAATCTCGTTATCGATAATTAACTAAGGAAATCAATCTAATTTGCATTTCCAGAATTACACCATCAACAAAAGAAAATAAATAACTGCATAATGTACAATCATTTCAATAGGCGAAATTTTAACTTCATGATTTCATATGTCCTATGTGTTAGCATTAGTGTTAAGGCCACGAACAATTCATTGAATGGGACACATTTATTCATAAAGACACTATTTTTTCACAATATTTTGTGGCACATATCATAAATTGAATTCATTGAGATGCATAATGGCTTTTACATAACGCAAATCACAGATGGTGATTATCTAGTATCAGCTTATGAACAATAGAAACTGACGAATTTCAGGATTATTCAATTTTTCGAATTTTGAGCTCATGCTTAAGGAATGCTGCAGTCTATTTACAAATCTACCAATCGAGGGGAAATACACAGTAACTTTTATTTAAACGAGGATGAAAAGAAGTTCAAAGACTAAATACGCCATCTCTCTTGAGCAAGATAAATCAATGCCACCTCTAGTGTTTTGATTCTTACTCTTTGTGCTCAGTAGTCAACATCAAAAATTTATATGACAAACAGTGTTATCGGTGGTGAACTAATCAGGTTACACCATTTGGCCTTTGTCTAATTCAATCTAAACTAGGGGACCCTTTTTGCTTCTATTTGAACAGGTCAATCTGTATTTAATCATGAGTCAAAATGTACCGTCGGATATACCGTCGGACACGAGTTGCGTCCTATTACTATTAATTTTTGACATTTTTGAGTATCGAGTTTTATCAATCTCTGAGCTACTGTGATATAATATACTCATATTCAAAGATTTGAGCAATTGATAAATGACGGACTGTCCAAAATTTGAATGCAAGTCTTGCTGATCTAAATAGTAACAAAAACAGTTCATGCTGCACATATGGATTTCACATAAATCACATATCCTAACTCTGAGGCATAATCATTTAAAAGACACGATAGTATGAATTCAGAATCATGCTTCAAAGCTCATGATCATGAATTTATGATTTGCCATTGATGAATTTAATTCATTGCAATATGAAGAATCTATAATACATCGATTCCCAATTCGAAAAATTCCACCTACTATTTACTTTCTGGTATACTATGAATTGTGAAACCAATCAAAACAATATTCATCTTGATTTTGTACGTTGAATACTAAGTGGATCGACACACGTCAAAGTGAGATGCCGGTGTTACCAAATCTGGGGTGAAAAATAAATGAAGAACATCGGCCAAAGATGGATTTTAAAAGCCAACTAAAACTTTGATAACCATTAGTGAGATGTTGTAATGGGTTCATATCCATGGGACCTATCCAGCCCTAAAGCCTAATACCTGATTTCACTGTTCAGAGAACTAAATAGTAACCTATCACAAACATAGATACTCAGTTCCTTGAATAGCGGACTAATTTGAAAGCCAAGTAAATTAAGCGACGCGAATCCTTTGTTGATATCTAAAGATGAGAGGGAAAATGTTCATAATTCTGACACAGTAAACCCCAAAGTCAAAACTTCACCGGAATAATGTCTGAATTGTAAGATTTAGAACCTTCACCTAAAACAAGCCTGAACTCTCGTGTAAAGTTGATGTTATTGTTCTATTAAATGTGCCAAAAATCGGGCTGAAATTTTTTGTCGGACCCTGAACTCCTTTGATTGGACTGAAAATCAAATTAAAATCAAAATCAGATCGATTAGTAATTGGAAACACGAGTCACTGGTAAAGCCTATTTCAATAGAGATCATCTGTTTTCATATAAAGGATTGTCAGTTCCCGCAATTCCCTTCTGATATGATCTATCATTCGAAAGTATGGTTTCAGGGTTCCAAATTCTTTTGAGAGGCAGTTTAGCAGGCAGATTCATCTCATATATGACTGATGGTAAAGTCTTAGGCTATCCAGACACTTTCATTGATGTCAAATGTTATCATTCTCTGCCCAAAAACAACAAGAGTAAATCAATTGATGACTCTTCAGAGGTAATCACTGTTGAATTTCAAGGTGAGAACGATTTAGAACTACCATTAAATTGGCCATTGTGGGTCAAAGTGTTTGTTAGTTGTCATATTACTTTATTATCATGCATTGTTTATATTTCATCAGTCATCTACTTCCCATCCATTGAGAAACTTGAAAAGGAGTTTGGAATCAGTCAAACGGCTGCTATCTTACCATTAAGCTTATTCGTAATAGCATACGGAATTGGACCAATGATATTTTCACCATTATCAGAACATCCAGCCATTGGGAGGAATATTCTATATGTTGTTCCCTTGATGCTCTTCATAATTTTGCAAATACCCACTGCACTAACTCATAGCTTTGCAGGATTTTGTGTTCTTAGATTCATCGCTGGATTCTTGGCTTCACCAGTTTTGGCAACTGGAGGTGCTTCATTTACAGATTTATTCACAAAACCTTATGCACCAATTGCAATGAGTAACTGGGGTGTTGGTGGGTTTACAGGTGTTAGTCTTGGTCCTTTATTTGGCCAAGTTTTGGATGTTTCAGCAAGTACATGGAGATGGGAAATATGGACCATAATGATAATCGCTGGTGTTGTTTGTACTTCATTTACTTTGTTTGTCCCAGAAACGTATCAAAAAACAATTCTTTATCATAAAGCTCATCGTTTGAGGAAAATCACTGGTAATTATAGCATTATTGCTGGTGATGATCATAAATTTGATAAAGAAACCATGAAAGAAATTCTATGGAGACCTATCGTGATTGGAACAACTGAACCTGTTGTTTTTCTAATCAATATCTATATTGGCGTTTTATATTCCGTTATATACTTGTGGTTCGAATGCTTACCAATTGTGTTTGGTATGTATGGCTTCAGTGGTATTGCTATTGGCTGTACCTATTTATCAGTTATAGTGGGTTGTGTTCTTGGATGTGTTGTATATGACATTCTTGTTTATAAGAATTACAGTAAACCATTGTTGAGAGGTGAGAAAGTTGTTCCTGAAGTATTCGCACCAATTGCATTGATAGGCAGTATATTACTACCCACTGGGATATTGATAACAGGCTGGACAACTGCATTAGAAATCCATTGGATCGCTCCATTGATCGGTGTGGTTTTTCTTGGTATGGCGGCTTTGATTATTTTCCAAACATTGTTGAATTACATTGCAATGTCATTTCCAAGATACGTTGCGTCTGCATTTTCAAGTAATGCGTTTGCCCGTTCGGTGATGGCTGGTAGTTTCCCATTATTTGGAAGAGCATTGTTCATGAATTTGAAAACTGATAAATTCCCAGTTGCATGGGGTTCAACAATTCTTGCTGCAATTAGTCTATTATTGGTTAGTGTAACTGTTTTGTTCAACTTCTACGGTGCGAGATTGAGAGCTTCTTCAAAGTACTCAGGAGATTAAGTCAATGGAAATTAAAATATTTATTATCAGCCCTTCTTTCTTTGAAATGTACTGTTATACTGTTATTGACCTTGTTCGAATTTCGTTATTGCGCATGTTATTGATATTTTAATTTTTCGCCACCATCTGAACATCCTGCATTGGGTAGAAATCTGACTCATGCTATTCCTTTAATACTGTTTGTCATTTTACAAATACGTGCTGCCTTCACAAATAAGTCTGTAGGGGTTTTAAGACTTCTTAGGTTTCTTTCTGGATTTAAGACTTAAGTATCACCAGTATAGTCGGTAACTGACCGCTAGTTGATCAGCTGTAGTACTAGTCGAATTATACTGCATTGATAATATTTCGAGTACAAGTACGCCGCGGCTCAATTAATGATCAAATTATATATATATATTAATAATATTATTACTATTTTTCACAACAAATTATATTTTCTGCAATAAATTAAGTTAGTGTAAATTATCAAACTTTATAATTCAATATTGCAATAATATTCAAGAAATATTGAATGCAGATATGGATGGATAATTAAATAGTTTTTGTATAGACTGTTATAATTGACACACCTATACACATATAATTAAGCATAAATATTCCGGCTGCTTACATTAATCGTTCATCGATACTAGTTGTAAGCGCTTGATTTTTTTTTTGTATAGGAATCAACCCCATACTTTATAGCCGATCAGGAATTATAAGCACTAATATCAATTAGATTCGAAATATAATCGAGGTACTATCCGACAAAGACAGCCAGAATATGCGTCAGTACAATCCAGTACAGAGGAACTAAAGGTGGATTACAGATCAAGCTAAGCTCTTACAAATTACAATATTTGAATCATAAGTATAACGTTCAATTTAAATATTCCTTAAGACCAGAATAGAATCTCAAAAAACCTATTTAGTTCCGTTATATAAGGCCTCACGTTGAGATTTTGAACCTGGAACGAAGCTTAGAGGATAACTCAAAGAACTGACTCTGACAGCATGTCTGTTATCTTTACCATTATCCAAGTAATCATTGACTGGAGCATGTTGACTGATTCTGTTATCCCAAAGGGCAGAAGCACCCAATTTGAAGTCTTGGTTATATTGCCAGTTGAAACGAACTTGAATGTCCAAGTTTGAATCATAAACTGAGTTCAAATAGTTCAAGATCAAATCACTTTCTTGTGGTTCCAGACCAACAATTCTAACTGACATTGAAGGATTAATGTTCAAAGCTTTCCAACCAGTGACTGGATGTGTGACAACAACAGGGTGTTCACGTTCAACATGTTTTGGACCACCGGTAATATTGTCTCTTTCCAAGTATCTGTGACCAGATCTTTGAACAACAAATTTACCATCAAGGAATTTTTGGAAAGCAGGAGATAGTTTATCATAAGCACCATATCCAGAGATCCAAACAGTATCCCCACCAGATGGTGGAATTGCATCAATGTGCAAATGAGTTAAACCTGCAGGGTTAACTTCATGAACCAAATCGGTATGGAAACCAGTAAAGTGACCTTTGGTGTATTTGGTTTCTTCGTAACGTTTGTTGAATTTGGCCCAAACAACAGTTGAACCAGGTAAACCAGGAATGTGAGCAGCCATAGGATGAACTTCAACGTTATTGGAAGAGTAGAAGTTTCCAATTTCCAATTGCTTTTGTGGGGATAGATCTTGATTCTTGAAGAAAACAACAACTCTTTCAGCAATTAACAATGCTAATTCATCAAGTTCTTGTTCATTTAAATCTTGTAATTGAACACCAATCAATTCTGTACCAATGTATTTGGTTAAATGTCTAACTTCTTTGACTTTAGCAAACAAGGCCTTCTTCTCACGATCAGCGTTCTTACCACGATCAACATGGTTTTCATTTGGCTTATTACGAACTTGGTAAGCATCATCTAAGAAGATTGGAATGTTTGTTGGTCTTTCTGGGTATCCCTTTGATAAGTCAACACCCCATTTGGTCAATCTGTTTCTAGTTGTTTCTGGTAAATGAGCAGAGTAATCATCAGCAAATCCTTCGTTGTAACCGTTTGGATTTTTCAATTCAACCTGGATAGTTGGGTTAGCAGAGGCAGTGTTGCCTGCTTTTGACTCAAATTTGATTTGAGTGGTACCAGTAGAGGACATGTTGTTTCAAATTTAGCTATTAGTTTCCAAATTTGGACTGAGAATGAAACAGATCTAAGTGGAAATTGTTTAATCTTTTTATACAACTCGATCAGCTAACCAGATATGTCATCATCACGACATTGTACATGCCACAGCTTCTTGGACCCGTTGTTCTCAAACTTGGCCTATTTAAATCGTTTCAATTGTGTAGGGTATTTATACGAATTAGGCAAATACTCCGGTTGTTTGCACAATTCGGATTTCGGACTTGACAAAATGTGTCAAAATTTGGAAAACTGTGGGAAATTTCTGTGATCAAAGAGTGATTGACTCAGTGGAATAAAAGAACTCCGCAAATGATGAAGAGTACAGTGAATTAGTTTTATAGCTATATAAATAAATATGTATGTAGATATCTAGTTCTAACATTCTAAAATAAACGAGTAATCAGTCCTTGCCAACTAATATGGAAACAACTCCGTCCACAATTTTCCCAAACCTTGTCTTGGGTCCTTGAGATTTTTTCAACTCTTCTAATTCAAGATAATATTGCGCTTCATGGTCTTCAATTTCTTGCAATCCCGATATCAAATCCACATCTGCTGATTTTTTCCACGATCCTCTCTTGTAGAGTTTCCAAACAATGTATAACGCAATATTCACAAAGATTGAAAGATAATTGAACAAGAAAGATGAGATATCCCAGTTACCTTTGATGAAAACTTTATAGCCATTAACCCAAACCATGATAAATGGCCAAATGAAACCAAAAATTGCGGTATATGGTTGAAACCAACTTTTGAAAGTAAACTCATTTCTGTCAATACCTTGTGCCAAACATGCTCTATAGAAGAAAAAATAGGTCACCATCATCAAACAAAAATTGATAAGCTGAGATGCAGTAATTAAATTCAACAACCAATTCAAAACAACAGCAGAGTTATTATTCAATTGTAAAAATGAAATCAATGACCAGCACAATGAAACAAAAACAGCATAGATTGGAACACCTTGTTTGTTGCAATATGAAAACACAAATGGTGCCTTGCCTTCCAATGCCATACCATACAAAGTTCTAGATGAACAATATGTGTATGCATTACCAGCGCTGAAAGCGGCAAAGATCAAAGCACCATTCACAATATGAGGTAAAACATTGATTCCCATGTTGTTCATGGCAATCACATATGGGGATGAACCTGCACCTGGTCTACTTTCATTGATTGAAGCACTAAGATCAGGATCATTATAAGGGACCACAATTCCAACACATAATGCACCACCAATAAAGAGGAAAGTGAGTCTGTAGAAGATTTGTTTGAAAGCTCTTGGTAGTGTTGAACTTCTTGGAAGGATAGTTTCACCTGCAACCATTGATAAATAATCAGGGCCAGCAATTGTATATGATGCTTGAGTCAAACATGCAATAAACCCTTGAAAATAACCCAAAGATCCCTTTGACCAGTACTCTCTGAATGTACCTGGATTTTTCCAATATGTAAACCCGTATGCATGACCTTGTGGATTACCTCCAACCATTGTTATGAAGGTGAATAACATCAGACCAATTGCCAATAAAATCTTTCCAATGGCTAACCAAAATTCAGTTTCACCATATATCCTGACTGCAAATATGGAAATTAGGAAATATAAGACAATTTGGACCATAAGGGTGATAACTGGGGAATAGTCATCTCTCCAATAATGAATAATAGTATTGACACCAACAACTTCAAATGGAATCAACACACATTCAAGAAACCAAAAATTCCAACCAGCCATGAACTCCAAGGCATCATCACAACATCTTCCTGCCATTCTAATGAATGGGGAACTAATCGGCAAGTAACAAACCATTTCGGCAGTGGATACGGTAATACATAGGATAGGAATGCACCACAATGCAAAACCCAAAAGAAGAAACCCAGGACCACCTTTCTCTAAAGCACCACCAATTGAGACAAAGAGTGCGGTACCGATGACACCGGATATCCCAATTAGCTGTACATGTCTATTTTTCAATTTTCTATGAGTCTGGGGAACAAGTGTGGATGTGTCACTCATTGAAAACTGAGTGATTGTTTCCTTGTCTGCATTTTCCGCTGCTTCGACATCTTTTGCATTGGCTCCAAGGTTGAGACTCACAGTTTGGTCCACTTGAGTAGCATTGTTATGCCTTTTTTGGACTGGTAATGGAATGAATGTATCCTTCAGAAGTTGTAGAAAACGGTCACTCATTTTTATTCAGAATGAGTTGTATTAGGGGGTAAAAGAGCGATGTCCTATCTTTGGGTGAGAAGTGAATGCTGTTCTTCTGATGCTCTGAGAAGCTTATAACTCGAAGTTGGGATCTCTCAACTGTTTTCTAACTGTGGGAATGTTAGAAAGAGTGAATGTACATTTTTTCATTTGAAAATCTGCTAAAACCTGGAGATGTTATTTGAAAAGTGTCCCAATCAGGAAAACTACCTGATATGGGATTTTTTATTTCTCGAAAATTACCCTATACAGCCTATTGTCTCCAGCATTAATACGTCATATCTCGCTTTTTTTTTTTTTAGCTCACAACATACAAAAAAAATTGTGATTAAATGTTTATTAAATGCGTTTGAGTAAGATGTGTCGGTCATAGTGTTATCTCTTTTTTCAGGTCATTTTCGGTGATATTCTGGATCTTATCCTCATAGAAGCGAGGATCAAAATTCTTGAGCGAGTCTGAGTTTTGCAATAATGTCTGCATTTTTGTTGGCATCTTCAATCTTCCAGCTTTTGTCATACATAAGAACTTTTGCTCCTTTTTCTCTAACTTTCCGACTTTAAATTTGTTAACAGTGGTCGTTCTCGATGAACTCTCCAAAGACGTGAATTTTTTATATGAACTTGAGCATAAGTTGATGTATGTCTTGAAGTCTTTTATGTCATGACTAATTTGAGTTGGAACTCCCGTGTCGTTTTCACTGGGGCTTGATGGTCTTGGTGAAGCTGACTCAATTTCCTCATCTATCTCAACTTTTTGGCGTATTTTTTTCTTCTTTTCAACCTTTTTTGGATCATAGTAGTAAGAGGGAAAGTTGACAGTATGCCATATTTCTTCCAAAGATGAAAGATATTTGAAATAACCTTGTAAGAAAGACTTCCTTTGGCTCCAGATCTATAGTTTGGCGTTAGTATATGAAATATAAAACACATAATATAGTTCAACTTACCTTTGAAACAATCTTCGACACTTCCTCGTTATTAATCGAGTCTTCTCCAACAGCCAGGACTAGTCGGCTTAAGATAGCTCTTGCTATGATAAATTGATTCCTTGGCCTTGAAATCCTGTCAGCTTCATCCTCTTGATTGTCATCCTCGGAGAGTAATATGCGTTCTTTGATTGGATTATTAGGCGTTAGGTTTGTTGGAAAGGTGCCTTTTTTGACTTCAAAATTGTTGGACCCTGGTTTTGCTTTGAATGTTACTGGCCTTCCAGTGCCTGGTGGGTTTTTAATAGATCCAGACTTCCGACGGTTGTGTATTGCCATTTATAGGTTGGAATATATGATAATCTAGTAGTAGTGGGTAGTTTAAATGTTTCATTTTCAACAAAGCTGGTTGTTTCATCTTCTCCGGTAGAGTAGAGTTTTTGAGGCAATGGTTTTCTCTACGCTACATCTTCGAAGTCGCGCTTTTGAAGCTTCGCGGAAATTGTGATGTATCAAGTTTTTCTTTCATAAGACAGATCATTTGATATTTTGATCGAAACAGCCATACTATTTTTGGTTTTTCACCAAAATTCAATCAACAGAGCAGGCACATTGGGATATGTCAATCATTGAAGGGATCGACAAGGTACAACTACAATTGAATAAGGTACTGGCTCTTCTTAATGATATAGTCCCGGAATCTCCCAAAATTGTGGAGAAAGGATTACCAGAGGTGAAGATAAAGGATCCTTTCAAGAAGTCCACCATTGTTAAGCTCGTACCAGAACAGCACAAAAATCATATGGAACAGCTTATTGACTCATATGAGAAATCTCTACAAAGAGTAATAGTAAGTGATGCTTGTACTTCCTTCATTTTAAAATTATTACTGACTTTACTTGAAGACAAAATCCAAAGTCGATCCTTCTAAAACCAAGGAAGAATATTGGGTACATCTAAAAGAGTTTTTGAATGAGAAGTACGGACAAAAATTCATCGATCAACTCAATGGCTCCGAATTAGCATCATCTTTCGCTGTGGTAACGTCGTCTGTTACAGTGGGCGACGCTGCGGAGATTGTTACATCTCCCAAAACTATTGAGGAAAAGGGTCAAGATCTCAGTGGAAATAAAGTTGGAAATCAGTCTTTCTCAAATTCTGGAAATAAGAGAAAAACAATATCTAGTGCAAACAGGGAACTATTGGAGAAAGTATTCCAAGCTAAGCGGTCTCCAAATCGTAAGGAACGTGCTGCCATAGCAGAGAAATGTGGGTTAACTCCTCTTCAGGTAAGAGTATGGTTTACAAACAAAAGGATGAGGTCAAAAAACTCAACAGAAAACAGTTCCGCGGAGATTGATCAATATTCAGATCTTTAATTGAAATTAGAAAATATGAAATCCAAAAATCCACGATCTCAGGTCTACATGCTGGCTTATATTGTATGAATAATTTCATGAAAATTTACTCGTCGTCACTTTCACCATCTCTGTAACCATATTTACGAATTTCTCCCAATCTTTTTCTAGCGGCATTCAAAGCGTTCTCTAACTTCAAAATTTCCACTTGTTGTTCCATTTCAACAGTTTTATTTTCATGATTTGATAGTTTTGAATAATCAACATCATCACTAACACCACCGTTATTTCTTTTTGTTAAAATATCTTGAACTTGACTAACCAAACTTTTACAAGCAGAAGTGACTGTTTTACTTGCCAATTCTAAATTATCTTGAGTTTTCGATAAGAATGTAGCTTTGACTCTTGAAGCTGCAACTAACTGAACAGTGGAAGCAGCCACTTCATTGGAAGCGACAATCAACTCTTCATGAGATTTGGTATTACTCAAAACACCATCTGCAGTTTCGATAAGGATCCTAGTAGACAAAGCAACAGATTTAGCAGCAGAGATTAAACCTTCAGTCCATCTGTTATGTTTTTTGTAGTATTCTCTTTTAGAAATTGATCCTTTGTTTTTAGCAACGATTTCATCTTGAGAGTCAATGGCTGCCTTTATCAATACTTCAATTGCATTAGTGACTGCGATGGCAGCAGCTAAGATAGCTTGGTTGATTTCAAAATCAATTTGAGATAAACTTGGATCTTGTTTTCTGGTCAATAGAGAGCTTAATTGACTTGATGCTTTTGTGATGGAATTAGCTGCATTTTGTAATTCATTTTCAACAACTTCATCAATATTTTGATTATTTGCCAATATGTTTGATCTTGGAGATAGATTTTCAGTCAATTCAGTTAATTCATGTAATTTCTCTTGAACGTTTAAGTTTCCATTTATGACAACTTCAAATTTGTTTTCTTCATCACCTTCTAATTCTGAAGATAATAAAGATCTGAAAAATGTATCTGATTCTTCTGCAATTTGTCTAGCTGATTCAATAACTTGATTAGCATCAGATTCAGTCTTGGCTAGTCTAGTGATACCTTTGGAGTTTAATAAGACATCAGCAATAGCAGAAGTGAATTCGTTCAAGGATCTAATGATTTCTGAATGATCTCCATTTGGACCATCAGCTATGAAATCATTGAAAGAATTGGCAAAATCAGTAACGGATGTGGATGTCTTTTCAATTATAGATAATAAGTATTCTGGGGAAGAATTTTGATTTCCTGCTTGCATAGGAGAATCCAACTCGTATAAAGAATCTTGAATTCTTTTGATACCACTGAATAAAATAGCGTCAACTAAGGAAGTTAATTTCAATAAATGATCAAGCAAAACTTCATCGATTTGTTCAGTTGTTGCTGCATCTTTTTCATTTTGAACATTAGCCAATTCTTGCAAAGCGTCATCCATTGTTTGTTGAACAATTTCCAACTCTTCTTCTTTTTCTTTTAACAATTGTTCAAGATCAGGGTTGTAAGATCTGGATTGTTCGCTGAGTTTTGATTGTAACTCTTCGATTTCTCTTTTATGTTGAGCGAAAATAGATGAAAGATTTGATGATTGGTTTCTTTCAGAGTCATCTAATTTCAAAGTTAAGTCTCTGATTTGTAACTCTAACTTGTCAATTTCGTTATCTTTACCACCTTTAAGCTTCTCTAGATCTAATCTTGTTCTATCCCTTTCTCTGATTAATCCAGCTAATTCAACATTTTTAGATTTCAAATCTTTCTCTAACTTCTCACGTTTATCAATAGCTTCTTGAGCAGATGCTGCTTTTTGTTGTAATTTTTTAAACTTGTTCAACAAGTTCAAATGTTCTTGTCTTAGTTGTGAGTATAACTTAGCCAATGATTCATATTTGTTTTTCCAAAGACTGATTTGTTCATGTAAGTTTTGAATCAATTCATCTTTAGAACCTAACTGTTGGGTTGCAGATTGAGTCGTGGTGACGATTTCATTCTCTAAAGCCTTGACTCTTTGATCGTATTGTTGTAATAATAATTGATCTTGTTCATATTGGTTTCTAACGGCTAACAAATCACGCTCTAATTCACCAACTCTTCCTTGAACTTGAGTCTGATATTGATCTTTGAGCAATTGTTCTTGTGCTAATCTTTGTTGTTCAAGTTGTTGTGCTTGTTGTTGTTCGAATAACTGTCTTTGTTGCTCAGCATATTGCTGTTGTTGTAATGCTTGCTGCTCACGTTCTTGCTGTAATCTGATTTGTTCTGCCTCAAAACTAGATTGTTGATTGTTCCAGAAATCAACACCTGTTGGTTGAATGGCAATAGGTTGTTGATAATGAGAGGCAGTTGGTTGCTCAGAAATAGCTTCTGACAATCTGGATTCAGGTCTTGGTAGTTCTTGAACTTGGTCTTGTTGCGGTAAAAGATCATCATCATCGTCCTCATCTTTGATGAATAAGTTTGGAGGAGTCTCCGGCAATCTTGGAATAGTAATCAATGAGGTTAAATAACGAATAGAAGAACAATCAGCATAGAATTCGAAAAGTCTAGCATGTTGGGAATCATAACGCTGTTTCAAAGGTTCCAAAGCTTCATCAGAACCAATAGAACGGTGAATTGCTCTTAACATAGATGTTGCGAATTTGTAAATACCGTATGATTCAGCCACTAAGGGAACAAGTGCTGCAATCTTACATTCAGACTTTCTATCATGGGAAATGGAAGAAAAGATCAATCTTTGTAAATCATCCAATGAATCCTGTAAAGACATCAAATCTAGAATAGCCTCATAGCCTTCATCTGGATTTTGAACCGTCACCAACGAAATGTACTCTTCATATTCGAAAGTACCATTGAACCCACGATGGTTTTTATGGAACTGTAACTTCCTCAAAAGATAGTGAACATACTCCTTAATGAGTCTTCCATAGCCTTTAAATCCGTCACCTTGAATAGATCTACCTAAGCCATCTATCCAGTTCATGTTTCTATACGCCTCAGCCAATGTAGACTGATGACCTTCTTGGAGGACTTTATGAATAGTGATCAATGCTTTGAACAATTGGACTTCATCTTGCTGGATAGGAAGTGTTTTGATTGAGTTCCAGAAAGATTTTGATGATTTATGATCCCATGTATAAACAATACAGGCCCTCACATGTTTTCTTTTTGGCGCTGTCTCGTCGGCAGAAGTCGCCTTCTTCAAACTGGTTACGAGATCAGACTCCGACACTGTTTTGGACATTCTCTGATTGGCCAATTGAACTCTGCGATTGTTGGAACGTTGAACTCTGGGGGGTTTTTATCAGTTTAATCGCACTCAGTTTGTTTCCAACTTTTTCGATTTCTCCGAGCCTCGATTAAAAAGCGAATTGTTCCATATCGGGTAAAATTCGAGAACAAGGGAGGGTTACCCTCGGATAAGCCCCCTCGGATTTCTATTTTTTTTCTTAGATCTTTTCTTTCCAAAAAATAGCAGCTAATCAACTCAAGTTAAGCACAACACAAACTCACGTTTAAGTCACTCTTCTGTTCTGTATATGAGTTCCATTGAAAACCTAAAGTCATTTGGTAAGTCAACAGTGTTTTTCAATCAGCTTGGGAGGCAGCATTACTAACTTATTTCACAGATCCTTTCGCCGACACTGGTGATGACGATACCCAACCAACCAACTACATCCATATTCGTATCCAACAGAGAAATGGTCGTAAGACTTTGACCACTGTCCAAGGTTTACCAGATGAGTACGATTTGAAGAAAATCTTGAAAGTCTTGAAGAAAGATTTTGCCTGTAACGGTAACATTGTTAAAGATGAGGAATTAGGTGAAGTTATTCAAATGCAAGGTGATCAAAGAGTCAAGGTTATGGAGTTCTTGACCTCCCAATTAGCTTTGCAAAAGAAAAACATCAAAATCCACGGTTTCTAAGATCTTACAAAGATACCGTGCTTTTGTTTTAATTTGTTATTCTTATGGCTATTTATATTCCATTGGAGCACAGATCAAACTCTTTCTCCTCGTGACAGCATTGATTTCCAGCCTTCATCTGCATCTTATAGAGTATATTGTCTCCATCTTCATTGTCCACGGTGCTAATGTTGGCCGTGGTCTATGCAAGTCTACATTACTGATGAAGGTTTCACTTCAGAGAAGTTGTGCCTAATGAAACTTGGTTAATTTAATATCTTTAAACTTTTGCATTGACGTAGAACAGATGGGAATTTCCTAAAATATCACGGATATGATTCAAGACGATTGGATCATCTATCATTATGAGAAATCCTCACAACGTAGACTCTGAATTCAATTGAGAACGATAAAATAAAAGAGAAAAGAGAAGAAGGAAGAAGAGATCGATTATGTAAAAATCAAAACAAAAAATTAATATCGCCTCTCTTAACAAGTTATAACTTACAACAACCTCACATAGGCAAATCATGGCTCCTGGGGACTTGAACTTGAAGAAGTCATGGAATCCAGCGCTTATTAAGAACCAGAAGAAAGTCTGGGAGAAAGAACAGGAGGCGTTAGCTGAGAGAAAGAAGATCCAAGAGAGACAGGAAGAGATCAAGAAAGAGAAAGAACTAGCAGAGCTAAAAGAGTTACAGTATGCTAAGACAGGGAAGAAGGTTGCTGACAGAGTTGACTGGATGTATGAAGCTTCTGGTTTAGGTGATGGTAGTAAGCCAGTTACTGATGAGACGGAGGAGTATTTATTAGGGAAGAAAAGAGTTGATGATTTGATATTGAACAAGCAAAGCAAGGAGAAAGAAGTGCTGCGAGGATTTGATAAAGTTAGTAGATATGGTAGTGGGGGTATAAGTCAAGCAGAAGAGATGAGCAGGAGTAAGGACGATCCCATGATGAAGATCCAGCAACAGAGACTGAAGAGGATGCAAGAGGTTGCAGCAGAGAAGGACAGAAGACACAGTTCGCACAGACACGGCTCTGAGAGCCATCACTCACACAGACACAGACATAGACATAGAGAGGAAGGCCATAGCCATAGAGACAGTCACAGAGACAGCCATAGAGAAAGAGATGGAAAAGATAAGAGAGACAGAGAGGTGGAGAGTCGGAGTAAAAGCTTCCGACACCGTGATGAGGGGCTGCGGTACTGAGCCAGCCACTCACAGCTCTGCAAATTACCGTTTGGAACTCCACCAGCACTAAAATTCTAATTCTAAATTTTAGGGTCTTCGAATCCAATTTGTGTCAATTTTTCAGTTGTAGAACTCGACCGAAATCACCGTTCGCCGATATGCGCGGGCAGAATCCTGGGCAGAATCCTGGGCAGAAAAGCTAGAAGGAGCTCCTTCTAGAAATCCGTAGGCGGAGCCAGTGCTTTTTTCGCCCAGGACACATCGGTCTTGGGATTGACACCTGATAAAGAATAGAGAAGAAAAAATTCTTCACCTTCTACTCTCTTCTCACGCTCAATTGTCAAGATGAAACTGCTCTCTGCCTCTCTGGGTCTGCTGCTCACCAGCTGTGCCAGTGCGATCTTTGCACCAGAAGTGAAGTCCCACGACTTTAAGGGTGCTCCTGAGCTCATCTACTTTGAGGACTCGAACAATGTCGTTTATTTGGACAAGGCATCAGGAAGTCTGTACTCATCTAGCAACTTTGGTGAGGATTTCCAATCTATCGATACTCAAGGTGTCAAGATTTTGTACCTTGTTCAACATCCATATAAACAGGGTTATGCATATGCCGTTTCTGATGATTTGACCCATTATAAGACCACCTCGTTTGGTGAAAGTTGGTCCAAGTTCACTACCCAAGTCAAACCTGCTAAGGACTCAGTCGAGACTTTAGATTCATTCCATTCCCCAATTGTCTTCCATGGTTCTAATCCAGATTATGCTTTATTTGCTGGTCCTTGTGAAGGCAATACTCAATCTTGTATCAGACAGTACTACTACACTAGAGATAACTTCCAAGAAACCTCTGAACTAACGTCTGCTTACTCTTGTTTATTCAACGAAGCTACCCCAAACATTCAAAGCAAAGATTCCAACTCAGTTTCCTGTATTATTTCTGAAGATGGTGTCGAATCAGCTTTAGTCACATCCGATAACTGGTTCAGAACTAAGAAATACGTTGTATACCAAGCTGGTGTTTTGACAAATGTTCAAAAATTAGGTGCTGGTTCTCATTCTTTGATTGCATTAAGCTCTCAATTAGGTGATACTTCTGAAGTTAGCGTTTACTCTTCTTATAACGGTTATGATTGGGAACAAGTTAAATTTCCAAAAGGTTCACAATTAAGCAATGAGTTCACAATTGTTGAAGGTACCAAAAACTCAATTTTCATTGATGTTAAATACCCAAACAGTGACAAAGTTGGTGAATTATTCTTCTCTGCTGGTGTTAACGGTTCATACTTTGTTCAATCTTTAGAATACACTAACAGAGATAACAATGATAACGTCGATTATGAATTAGTTTCCAATTTAGACGGTGTTGTTTTGGCAAATACTGTTTCTAATGGTGCTTCCGTTATTAAAAATGGCGATAAATCAACCATCCAATCAAGAATCTCATTTGATCAAGGTTTAAACTGGTCTGGTTTGAAAGCCGATGGTGAAGACTTACATTTACACTCTTTAGTTCAAAGATATCAAAACAATCCAAATGCTCCAGGAAAATATTTCTCATCAGCAGTTCCAGGTATCTTATTAGGTGTTGGTAATACTGGATCTTCATTACGTTCATACGATGAAGGTGATTTATACATCTCTTTAGATGCTGGTTTAACATGGTCCAAAACTTTGAATGGTCCTCATTTATTCGAATTTGGTGATCAAGGTTCTGTTATTGTTGCAATTGAAGAAGGTACTGATACAAACACTATTAAATATACTTCTAATCAAGGTAAATCATGGCAACAAGCTTCATTGGATTCAACTATTAAAGCTACTCTATTGACCACCACTCCAGATTCAACTAATTTCAAATTTTTAGTGTCTGGATCCACATCAAATGGTGAATTTAAGACTTTTTACGTTAATTTTGAAGGTTTATACAATTCAAAATGTTCAGATTCAGATTTTGAAAATTGGACTTTGAAAAGTTCAGAATCTAGTAAAGCTTTATGTGTCAATGGTTACAAACAAGAATATCAAAGAAGAATCCGTGATTCTAACTGTTATGTTGGTAATGAATTCAATGAAGTCAAAGCCGTTAAGAAATCTTGTGCTTGTACAAGAGCCGACTACGTCTGTGATTTCAACTTTGAATTAAACTCTGATGGTGAATGTGTTTCCTTGTTATCTGAATCCCAATTAGAAACCAAATTCTGTTCAAACAATGCAGGTAGTTATCAATCCCCATCCGGTTACACTCTACAACCAGGTAATGAATGTTCTGTTTCTGAAGGTGTTGATTTGACTCAATCAGTTGAAAAGAAATGTGGAACTTCATTCATTGCTGTTCAATCTGCCACTCGAGATGAAGGAGAAGATGAAGATTCTAAAGGATCCAAGATCATTAACTATGATGAAGATGACGTTCCTGATGAAACTGAACCAGATTCTGGTAATCCAGATGAAAGAGAAGGTGAAAAGAAGAAATCTAAAGAAGGTAAAAATGATGGTAGAGTTAAAACCTCTGCATTTGGATTTGCTGGTAAAATTGTCAAATACGTTTACTTAGATCGTGTTCCTGGTTCCAAATTGAAAGATGAAACTATTGTCTTGTTGACTTCTTTGAACAGAGGTTATGTTACACATGATCAAGGATCTACTTGGGAACAAATCGCTCCTGAAGAAGAAATCTTAGACATCTTTGTCAACCCACATAACACCAATCATGTTTACTTGCTATCCACCAACCAAAAGATTATCTATTCAACTGATCGTGGTGATAACTGGAAATCATTCAGAACTCCAGCAAATTTCATCCCTGGTGTTGTTCCATTAAGATTCCATGCCAGACATTCCAACTGGTTCATCTACATTGGTCAAAAGGATTGTGATACCTCTCATACCGGTGCTTGCAGAACCGTCACTTATAGAACTCAATCATACGGTAAGAGATTCAAATTATTACAAGAACATGTTAAATCTTGTGATTTTATCGGACATTTAGCTGAACCATCTGATGAAAAATTGATTGTTTGTCAAAGAGAAGAGAATGAAAACACTATTCATTCAGAAGAATTAATCTTTTCAGAAGATTATTTCGAAACTACTTACTCTCCATTATCTAACGTTATTGGATTCGTTCAAGCTGATGATTTCTTAGTTGCTGCTACTTCTTTAGAGGATGGTTCTTTAAGAGCTCATGTTTCTATTGATGGTAAAAACTGGGCAGATGCTGAATTCCCAAATAACTTCCGTGTTGATAAGAAACAAGCATACACTGTCTTATCTGCTCAATCACATGCAATTTTCTTACACGTTACTACCAATGCAAGAAGTGGTACTGAATTCGGTGCTATCTTGAAATCCAACTCTAACGGTACTTCATATGTCATGTCTCAAGATTTCGTCAATAGAGATGCTAGTGGATTTGTTGATTTTGAACAAATGGAAAATTTGGAAGGTGTTGCCATTATCAACGTTGTTGACAATAAACAAGAAGCTAAAGGTGGTGCTAAAAAACAATTGAAATCTAAGATCACTCATAATGATGGTGCTGATTGGGATTATTTACAACCACCAAGTGTCGATTCAAATGCTAAAAAATACGCTTGTTCTGGTAAAGCTTTGAAAGATTGTTCTTTACATTTACATGGTTACACTGAAAGAGCTGATTACAGAGATACTTTCTCTTCTGGATCTGCTATTGGTATGATGATTGGTGTTGGTAATGTTGGTGAAAAATTAGGTTCATACTTGGATGGTGATACTTTCTTGACAAGAGATGGTGGTGTCACTTGGAGAGAAGTTAAAAAAGGCGTTTATCAATGGGAATATGGTGATCAAGGTTCTATTTTGGTCTTGGTTAACGGTGAAGATTCTACCAACACTGTGACTTATTCATTAGATGAAGGTGAAACCTGGTCAGATTATCAATTCACTGACGATTTAGTTGTTGTCAATGATATTTCAACAGTTCCTTCAGATGATTCTAGAAAATTCTTATTGTTTACCAAATTACCAGTTTCCAAAGGTGATAGAGCTACTGTTTATCAAATTGATTTCTCTCAATTATTGAAGAGAAAATGTTCATTAGATTTACAACATCCTGACACTGATGATTTCGATCTATGGACCCCAAGACATCCACATCAATCTGATAACTGTTTGTTCGGTCACGAAGCCAAATATTATAGAAAAGTTCCAGGTAAAGACTGTTACATTGGTGAGAAATTGACTAAACCATATGAAGAAATGAGAAACTGTGCTTGTACCAGACAAGATTTCGAATGTGACTTCAACTATTACAGAGATCAAAACGGAGAATGTAGATTAGTTCCAGGTTACACTCCACCAGACCACTCCTTGGTCTGTAGAGAATTTGGTGTTGATGAATATTGGTTACCAACTGGTTACAGAAGAGTTCCATTATCTACTTGTGTTGGTGGTCAAGAATTTGATAAAGTTGAACCGAAAGCATGTCCAGGTAAAGAAGATGAATTCAAACGTAATCATAAAGGATTAAGTGGATTCTCTTTGTTCTTAGTCATTTTGGTCCCAATTCTTGGTGCTGGTGTCTTAGTCTCTGTCATTTACAACCATTACGTTGGTAGATACGGACAAATCAAATTAGGTGATGATGATCAACCAGTTGAATTTGATAACTCTTCACAATTGAACAGAATCTCATCTATTATCGGTTATGGTGTTGTTGTTGCCGTTTCATTCATCAACAATGCATCTGCTCCAGTTGTTGATTTTGTCAGATCAAAGATCTTAAAGAAGAGTGTCTCCTTAGATGGATACAGCGCAACTGCTTCTGGTTCATACGCTGACGATGTCATTGATGAAACTTCATTACATACCACTCATGATGATATACTAGACGATGGTGACTTAACAGAAGCCGAAGATGATCGTCTATAGTCGTTTTAATCATCATTCAACCCATACAAAAGTCCTCCATTTTTCACAGTTTCTTAGCAATCCATTGAATTAATCGTTCTTCTTTTAAGATGAAGGAAATTAATTCATCTGCTACAACATGTCCATAGTTAGATACGTAATAATATAATTGTAATTATATGAAATTGTCCAACGTACCGAAATTCAATTCTTTTTTTGTTTCTTCTCTACATGTTCATCATCAGCTTCATCATCACTTAGATCCAAAGGTTCACTAGCATCAGAATCGTATTCTTCAGCCAATCCATCTCTTTGAGCCTCTGTGTAATATTTAACTGCATTAGGATAGATGTCGGTAGAGAACAGTCTCGCTAGATCAGCACCTGCTGGGAATTCTTTTCTTGGTTTTCTACCTGTCCATTTAAACCATCCAAAGAATGATTTCATACCAGTTCTGTAATTGGTCTTACCACTTTTACTTTTCTTATCAGTGATTTTACTTGGATTGATTGAATCATATGATTTTGGCCATATGATATCTGCTGGTTCACTCACTAAAATTTGATCATCTGCAAATTCATCACCTTCATCGTTGGAATCTGTAGGTTTTTCCAATTTGAAAACTTTCTTTATCGTTTGTGCTGGGAAATCATCATCTAATGCATTAAATTCAAAAGTTATTTCGAAATTATCAGGAGATGCAGTTGAATCATCACCATCAACATCCCATTTGACAATTATGTTTTGAATTTGTTCTAAATATTTGAAATCTTCTGATCTAATGAATTCTGCAAAATCTGGATGCTCAGATAGGACGATATGCCAAAACCTGTCAATCTGGGAAATGTATTCACTTCTGGAGTTGTATATCTTCTGAATGACTCTCAAACGGTTGATTTCTATTTTCTAGGTCAGTATATGGACTTCAATTGATAGAAAGACATTAATTACGTACCAGCAGTTCTTTCTGCTTTTTCAAGTTCTCCCTCTAGAGTGGCCAGTCCAACGAGTGAACTTTCAAGAGAGTTACTATGATGATAATGTTAGTTTCAATGGAATGAGTTGATTGCGATGCTCTACTCACGTTTTATCTGACATGATTTGTGTTGATGTTTTCGATAAGTTCATTAATTTTTTTTGATTTTTTTTCTTTTGTTTACATCAAGAACTACACATTTAAATATTCAATAATGTCAAATTTCTATTATATACACATCAGGTTCTTCTTCCTCTTCTGGTCATGACCGGCAGTTTGAAAGGAACTTTTAATGTTGCCACTTTGTACGAAGCAGCAGCAGCTTTTGGAATTCCGTAAGCTTGTGCTTCAGTTATGTTGATTGGTCTGACACCACAACCCAATGCTTTGAAAAGGTTCGCTAGTCTTGACGTTTTCATCGATAGTTCCTTAGCCAATGGCGACAATGGAACAATGAAACTGTTAATATGCAAAAACACAGTCAATAAGTAACACAATAACTTATCTTCGTGATGAGGATCGATTTTGAAAGCACGATCTTTAGAACGACCAACTTCTCCAGATTTTGTGATTGCGAATCTTTGCAACAACCCATCGATCAAGACCTCGGCTGGATCGTTCAGCTTAGTGGCCAATGTACGCTTATCAGATGTTCTTCTATTGACGTACAATCCGATCAACAAAGATGCATAGTAAATCAATTGTACTTTTTCTTCATTCTTCTCATGTTCTAGTTTAGTAGACAACAGTGCAGATTCTCTGTATGGTAGAAGTTCCACTTTGTCTTCCACTTTGCTTTCTTTCAAGATTGGATCCGCACGAATTTGTGTCCATTCTCTTTCTGATATTAGGTTTTCGATTGGATAAATGTCAGCAACGTCAGTTGCATCAACATTGGCTTGTGGTGTTGGTCTATCGTCAAGAACTTTCTCATTCAATTGTTCTCTGGTTGGTAAGTTACTTGTACCTGATCTAACTGTGTCTATGATATCAGTTTGAACATGAACCAATTTCTCAGCATCAATACGATTTCTTTCCAAATCGGCAATGGCTTTCTTGGCTTTTCTGGTACCAAATGCTTCACCTAATGCATTCTTTTGATCAACGTATCTTGCACTTGTTTGCTTAACGGCTGGTCCATTTAATTTTCTATGTTCTTTTGATGTCACTTGTCCTAAAACAACAGGAACTTTATAAAGTTCAACTGATTTTTTCAAAGGATCATATACTGCAAGGGCATATTCATTTTCATCACCGGTTGGGTGTCCATTATAATCAAGTCTAGAGTTTTCACCATGAAATACAGTTTCGACACCTTTATGTTTCTTGTAAACGTCTATTTTGGCATCTTTTGGTGGTTGAAACCCGTTGAAAAAAGATCCAACTAGCACAGATGGTTTCTCATGAAGCTCAGAGATGCCGATGTTCGCATGTGGCTCTTCAAGTGGTCTTTTAGGAGCCATGACTGTGTATTGATTCAATGAAACTAAACTCTTTTTGATTAACCTGAAAAAAAAAATAAAGAAAAAAATTTGAGATGAGCTCGCGAAAATTACCCGATTCAGCCCATATACTATAAACTTTCCAAATATATTTTGGCATAATTTTAGTGATATTTCAACAGTTTTTGAAGATAAAAGGCTCATTGGTAACTATGAGTGGTATTTCACAGAAGACTCACTATGAGATTCTGAATGTTCCTCAAACTGCCGAAGTTTCAGAGATAAAAGCAGCATACAGAGAGAAGCTTCTAAATACTCATCCAGATAAAACGAAGCAAGAGGTCAAGACAGACATCATCACACTAATAAAGAAGGCATACACAATACTATCGAATCCAGAAATGCGAAGAGAATACGATCTAGAGCTAACAGAGCTTTTCAAGAAGCATGGGACGCTCAGCACTGGAGAAGGTCTTGATGTTTTTACACTAGAGGACTTCAGATGCGAGGATGACGGGGAGATTGCTACTTTCTTCAAAGATTGTCCTAGATGCACATCTACTGATGGATTTGTGCTGAATGAGGTTGATTTGGAAGAGAATGGAACTTCTGATGGTATGGGTGGATACGAAATCATATTGCAATGTTCATTTTGCAGCCTGTGGTTAAAAGTCAAGTACTACGATTTGCAAGAAGACTGATTGACTAAGATTTCAGACTCCTGTGATCATAATAGATTCAAGTCTTGTGTTATTTTAATGTGGTTTTCAGTCCTAATTTATATTTTGCATCAATTTCTGGGAAATCTGATTTACGAACCTACAGATAAAGGCATCTCGGTATAGTCGGGACAACAGAACAATGCACGTCTTCGTGTTTGAATTTGCTCCATGTTAAGAACAAAGCATGGATATCGCAATAGCAACACTCCGACCTGGTGAAGGCTGCTCGTTGAAATGATACAATCAAATAATATCATAATGTCTCTCTTTAATAAAAGTATAGCACACGACCACAATATGACTCTTTATAGACCATTTAACTAGTAACTCGTAAAATAGATAAACCAACAATACACTGACCATTGGAGGTCATCGGTTCCTCGATAAAAAATCACAGGGTAGGCTAAATACACCCCCACCACCAAAACTGTCTCAGTTGCCTAAAGGGTCCACAGCCATTTCGTAGATTGAATAATTTTATGCGGGACATATATAAAATGTTCTTTCCATCTTTTACACTTCAAAGCCCATAGAATCGATCCCGTTTCTTCTTGTAAAGAGTCATGAAGCCCCTGATAGAGGGTGGCCACCCACTGGAGGCATCCGGCACGGTTGAGTCTTCTTCCTCTTCTAATTCGAGCATAGATGAGGATTTAGCCCAGTCCATTATTGGAGGGAGCAGCCGAGTGGATAACAATGATGATCCAAAGGGTGCAATCACGTCCAAAGATCTCAAGGAGCATCATTTTGCCAATGAGAATAAGACTTTCTCTCTAAGTTTACCTTTTGGTGGATCAGGCAATCCATTATCGCATTTCCCTTCACTCAAATCAATCACTAGAAGCATACCCAGAATAGGATTTAACAACGAATCGCATGGGATACCAGTCAACAATTTCCCAGTGAGTATCACCAAAGAGGAGATTGCTGGGAAACTGATGAGACGTGAGAGTACAACTACGCTTGAAGAAGCTTTCTACTATCACGGTAATAAAGGAACTGGTAGCTCCAGGTTTAAGGCCGTTACTGATGCTTTCACTCCAAACTTGAGCATAACGTCTCTCACTGATATTTTGGATGATAAGAAGAAATCAAATACCGTTTGGGATGACTTAGATGGTGACATTGTCGTTTTGGGAGGATACAGAGGGAGTGTACTACGAGACGTTAAGACAAATCACAGGGTCTGGATACCCATTCGTGCAGGATTTAACATGAAGAAAGTGGATTTGTTGTTGGGACCTAATGATGAAGACGAAGTGAAAGCTCAAGAGGAAGTATATTCAGATGATATACTGAGTCATGTTGGTCCAATTGATATCAGTAGAAAGCTATGTTCGAAATTGGACAATGGGAAGACCAAGGTTCATGTGTTTGGTTATGATTGGAGATTATCACCACATATTTCAGCACAGAAGTTATTTGATTTCTTGAAAGAATTGGAAGAGAAAAGACCAGCAAATGAGAAGAAGAAAGGAACTATAGTTATTGCACATTCAATGGGTGGATTATTGGCACATCATGCTATGCAACAGGATCCTAGTCTTTTCAGAGGACTTGTTTACGTTGGTGTACCATCAGAATGTCCAAATAATTTGGGACCATTGAGACAAGGGGACAGAGTGCTGATGAGCTCGAAGATACTTACTGCAGAGGTGAATTTCTTCATGAGATCAAGTTTTGTGTTTTTGCCCTTGGATGGTCGTTGTTTCATTGATAAGAAAACTGTTGATGATATAAAATTGGATTATTTTGATGTTAATACTTGGATCGATTACAATTTGTCTCCACCTATTGCAAGTGATAGATTGAAACATGGACTTCGTCATCATCACAAATTCGCATCTTCATTTGAAGAAACCAAAAGCTACCTTGAAAGAACTTTGAAACGTACTAAAAAGTTTTTATTAGAATTGGAGTTTGATCCTACCAAAAAATACCCACCTTTGGCCATTGTTTATGGAAACCAAGTACCAACAGTGCGTGGTGTTCGTGTTGACTCACCAGAAACCATAAAAAATGGTGATTATTCCGACTTGTATTATGGTCCAGGTGATGGTGTTGTGAATCACAAATGGTTGATGCCTGAGAGAAGAGGGTTTCAGGTTAATGCCAAAATTGCATCAGATAAAGGCCATATCTCACTTATGTGTGACTTAGAGGCAATGGGACAAGCTTTAGAGGAGATTCTGTTGTCAGAAAAAGCATCCAGTAAAGCTAATTGATTTAAATTCAACTTGTATATAATTATCCAAAAAATTTAGTAGAGTTAAGCTACATTGTAAAGTTAAAGTAATTTCATGTATTAAAAAACAGAGACCAATTCAAGTATAGGAGGCGTATAGAGCATCACTAATCGACTTGAATGATCTCTTAGACGGTTGTTCAATCTTATTCAGAAACAACATTATTAGGTAAATGATTGAACATCAGTTGAAAAAGCGATTGAATTGTACGCCGTAGTCAAACTGTTACCAGCAGACATCAACGTATGATTCTCAGGCTAATTTCGCATGAAGTGAACAATCACTTGCGAATGATTCATGGAGAAACGACCATGATCAACAAATAAATATTGCTGCTGAGCTCAAACAGTTGCAAGAAGCTATGTCCGAACTTGACATGCTTCAAGTATAGCCAATCTGGACTCAAACATCTAAAGATCACAATTTATGACAAGATAGCACAAAAAATCACACACAGACCTGACCGTAATCAAAGGGATAGTAGACCTAAATTATAGCTGCCAATATCTTTCCCGGCCTTTTTAATTTTTCTTTTCGTTGAGCGGACATAATCGGACTTAATGCTCAAAGCTATAATACTGATGGAATATAAATCAAAGAAATATACCATATCCAGGCGATATCAGAACGTGAAAAGTGTAGTAACTTTACTGCTGTTGATTTAAATTCAACTTGTATCTAGTTATCTAGTTATCCAAAATATTTAGTAGAGTTAAGCTACATTGTAAAGTTAAAGTAATTTCACGTATTAAAAACAGAGGTCAATCCAAGGATAGGATGCGTATAAAGCATCACTAATCGCATTGAATGATCTCTGAAACGGTTTTTTGATTTTATTCAGCAACAACATTACCGATCCATGGACAAACGACCATTATAAACAAGTAAATATTGCTGCTGAGGTCAAACATTCGATCCTATACGTCCCTTATCAGCTCCAATGGGAAAACAATAGTACCAGGTACTACCACAAGGATTTAGCATATCACCAACGTCCTAATGTGGCGGCTGGCCTGTTTCCAATGTAGCCAATCAGGGACCAGGTCTGAGGTGTTAATTTGAAGTAAGCTCCAAAGTAAGGGAGGATGTTGAGGTATGATACTTTGTATTATCTTATATGAAATAAACCGCAAGTATCACGGAACATTATATCGTTTCCTTTTTTTTTTTGTTCATGGGACCTAAACCGAGTTAATATAGTAGTATACTGATGAAGTCGAATCCAAAGCAAAATAGCGATAGCAAAACGTGAATAATGAAAGAACTTTACTGCTACTGATTTAAATTCTACTTGCATATAGTCACCCAAAAAAGATTTAAAACTACATTGTAAATTTAAGTAATTTCATGTGATTCAATATTGAACACACAGAGGTCAATTCAAGGATAGGAGACTTATAAAGCATCACTAATCAGCCTGAATGATCTCTGGGATGTGTGTTTGTTCTTCAGCAACAGTGTAGAGCAAACAACTAAAAGATCTTAACAAAAAACACTTCTAACGCAATTAGTCAAGATACTCGGAGCAGCGAGGACAATATAACACAAATGCAGAGCGTTCAGTAACACAATAAAATATAGTAACCTCACAAAACGAATCTTCAATCTATGTATGAGGAAGAGTCCACGGTTGATAACATTTCATTTTCTGTTTCTTCTTTTTTTTTTGTTGAACAGACTCAATGCTCAATCTATTGATGGGGTTTGATCCAAAAGAAGCCATAATCACAGCAGAACGTGCTTAATGAAGGAACTTTACTGTGGTGTTGATGTGGGGTCTACTGAAGTGAGAGCTGGTTTGATGAACTCAGATGGGGATCTCTTTCACGTGGAGAGTCGACCGATTAAGTACCATGTTGATAAGCATAACGAAAATGTCATTACTCAGAGTTCCAACGAGATATCCACTGCATTGTTTGAGTGTCTTGAATCTTTAAGGAAGAGAGCCAAAGAGGAAAATAGATCCATAGTTAGTATATCATGCTCTGCAACTTGTTCCATGTGTGTATTTGAGAGAATTGGTGTTGATTTGGTGCCATACCCAGTGGGATCAACTTCTTCAGATCCGGAGCAGAATATTGTGTTTTGGATGGATAGCAGGGCAAGTAAGGAGACTAAAGATATAAATAAGGTGTTGGAAGGTGATGATACGTTGGATTTCTATGGTGGTGCATTCATTGAAGAAATGGCGGTTCCTAAAGCCAAATATCTGATAGATAATATACCATCAGATATCCTACCCAGAATAGTATTACTTGACCTTCATGAGTTTTTGAATTACAGTCTCATGAAAGGAGGAGGTTGGGCCAGTGATGTACAAGTTGGAAACAAGGAGTCTCAAAGAGCCATTGACGGTGAATTAAGAGGATGGAGCTCACAATTCTTAGACACTGTTGGCTTAACTTCCCTATCTTCTAACCAATTTCAAGCATTATCATCACACATTGATCCTGATCAGCATAAAAACAATGAGTTTCAACATCTTCCGCTTGCTGGTACTAAAATTGGGAAATTGGAAACTGGTGAAATATTGGCACAAGGTGTAATTGATTCTTATGCAGGATGGGTTGGCTCTTGTGGCAAATCTTTAGAAAACACACTTGTTATGGTTGCTGGAACCTCAACTTGTTTCATCATTGCACATGACAACCCATTAGCCACTATCAAAGGAATTTGGGGTCCATATGAAGGAATTTTACCAGATTTGTATGTATCAGAAGGGGGTCAATCCACAACTGGTAAATTAATCCAACATCTTTTCGAAACACATCCTGCTTTCAAACAGTTAAATACTGAAGAAGATGTATATCAAGAACTTGAGAGTCTTATAAAGTCATTGGAATCCAATAAGAGTCAGAATATTCATGTCTTGACGAAAAATGTTCATACATATGGTGATCTATCTGGGAATAGAACACCTTACGGTGACAGCTCCATGCGTGGTGTCTTCTTTGGAGAATCAACTGACGTCTCAATTACAGATCTAGTGATTAAATACGTTTCAAGATTGGAATTTCTTGCATTACAGGCCAAACAGATTGTTGAACTTTTCAAGAGTAAAGATATAAATGTCGATAAGATAGTGATATGTGGAAGTCAGGCTAAAAATTCAAGACTTGTTCAACTTATTGCCGATGTGACTGATTTGAAAGTCGAAGTCAGTAAAATCTCACCTGAGCTGTCTGGTGTGAAAGGTGCTGCATTGTTGGGAATGGCTGGATATAAACATCAAGATCTACAAGACGTCGTTCCTTCACAGAATGAAAATATCATCTACAAACCAACTAATGATTTCACAAACAAGAAATTATTGGATAATAAATACCGTGTTATGTTGGATATAGCTGAGCGCCAAAGGGTATATAAATCATGGATGGATGAATGAA
Source organism: Gotozyma montana (assembly GCA_003706615.3). Taxonomy (NCBI): domain Eukaryota; kingdom Fungi; phylum Ascomycota; class Saccharomycetes; order Phaffomycetales; family Phaffomycetaceae; genus Gotozyma; species Gotozyma montana. The sequence continues at coordinate 159,203 of PPLU03000009.1, forward strand.
TATTTAATGAAAATATGAACTACAATAGAATCTTCAGTTCCTTCATTAGTTTTGTATTTTATGAATCCTATGGAGCAGTTCTCATTCACTAACACGATTGATACCAACCCATTCAATGATTGATTTCTGTGCTTGATTTCTTTTGATTCTATAGAAATGATCAGTATACTTAACAGCATTCATTGCATTCAAGAATTTTTCATCATGAGTAATGACAATCAATTGGAAATTTTTCTGTGATTGTCTCATTTCTATGATTGCACTCAATGATTTCGCCAATGATTCAATATTTTCAACATCTAAATTAGTTGTTGGTTCATCTAATGCAATAACACCACAATTCGTACCAAAACATTCAGCCAATGCCAATCTAATAATAATCGAGGCAAGAACTTTTTGACCAGCGGAACATCTACCTCTCATGTCTAATTCAACATCATTCTTAACCATGACAACTCTGTAGTTGTATGAGGCTTTGACTCCTGATGATGAAGATGCTTCACTTCTGATTTTAATGGTATCAATATCTGTTCCTGCATATGTGGACTTCCATATATCGTCAATGATCTTATTTGTTTCCTTCATTTTCAAACTATGGAAATTGATGATTGCAGTATCGATGGCTTTAGCATAAGTTTCAGCGTCACTGACAGCTATAGATTTAAATTTATACTTTGTGAGTTCCTGTCTGTAATTTTCATGAACGCCTTTGAATTCGATTTTTAGTTCTTTTTCAGTGTTTGCAATTTGATCTTGTAATTGTTTCATCTCACCCATTTTACCAGCAAGTTCAGAATTTAATTCAGAATATCTTTCTCTTAAATATTCAGATTGTTGTTGATATTTTTGTCTTGATTTTTCAGCTGCATCAACATCAATGGCTCTGATCTCATGTTGTAGGTTTGATAATTCAGTATATAACTGTCTTAAATCAATATTACTTCTTATGTTTCTGTATTCCTCATTGGTACCTGCAAGTTTTTTCTCTTCGATACTAATAACATCAAATTTTGATTGGATTTCCTGTTCTGAATTCTTAACGAGATCATTCAAATTGCTGATATTCTGTGTGGTTGAAATCAATTGAGATTTATGCTTTTGTAAAAATTCATTCATTTTGAAATTTCTCTGCTTGAAATCGTTATATGATGTATTCCAACTCTCAATCTTTTTAGTAGCGTCAGAAATATGAGTTCCATTTTCAAGAACAACATTATCAAATTCATCAGTTAGATTATCGATTTCAATCTGGATAGATTCAAGAACTGTGTCGACTTTACTTATTTCATCTTCTAAAATCACAATTTTGGATTTATGTTCTTCAATGATTTTCAATAATGAATCCTTTTCCATAGTAGATCTTTCTAAATCACTGATTTTCAACTTCTTATCCTTGATATTATTTTCCAACATATTCAACTCTCTTTGTTTAGATTCTTTCTCATCCATTAATTTCGACATTGTTTTTCTTGTCGTTTTTAATTCTTTTTCCTTCTCTGATAATGAAGTTTCCAATTCACCAATGTTATCCACTGATAATCCATAATCTTTCAATTGTTGTTCCTTTTCTGAAATTTGTGATTTTTTTTTAATGATTTCATTCTTCATTCTATCAATTTCACTAGTTGGATGAACAAGATTTTTCAAATTTTGTAATTTATCATAAACTTCATCAACTTTTTTAGAAATTTTAACAAGTTCATCATTACCAGTCTTCAAACTATCCTTTAGTTGATTAAGTTCCAAGGTAAAAGACTCCACCTTGCCACCATTAGTTTTCAAAATCTCAACGTCTTTGGATAATGATCTTACAACATCCAAATATTCCTTTGCTTCTTTAGTTTGTTGTCTCAATTCACGTTCAGTATCACCATTAGCCTTCTTTTCCAACTCCTGTATGAATATAGAAAGGATCGTATTGTCATCAAATGCTCTTGAACATAAATAACAACACTTATCATTTTGTGCTATTTGTAAGGCCTTTTGATTGAACTGTAGGGTAGTTGAACTCATCTTTAAATTTTCTAAAGCTGTTTTATAATCATCATCAGCAGCTGTGAATATTTCATCATATTCTGAAGGATCTTCATCTTCCAAGGCTTCATCAAATCTTTTCTTTGATGCATCAATTGCAGACTGGCTTTGTGAAAGTGAAGCCTCGGTATGACGAATGGAAGATTGAATTTCAGCCACTACGCTCTTCTTTTCTTGTTTCTGTGTTTCACCAACTTTCAATTCTTGTTCCAGTTCAGTAATCTGTGATTTCAAATACTCTGATAAATTCTTCTCATCAATGTTGAATTTTTGAAAAGAATCAGTATGTGTATTGACAAGCTTTGTGACTGTTGACTCAAGGATTCCAATTTCATCATTGATGATTTTAATAGATGTGTATGATTCACCTTGTTGACGGAGTTGTTTTATATCATCACCAAGACTGTCTATTTCAATCTCTAATGTGACGATTTTGTTATTTTGAGACTTTATTTCGTTGGTATAAGATTCAAGAGGTGAGTTTTCTTTGAAGTCTTTCAATTTATTTTGTAAATTCGTAAGTGAAGATTTTTCATATTCAATATCACTTTCATTAGATATTAGATTATTGACTTGTTGTTGATTTGATTTGATCTCTGACTGTAAATTGTTTAAATCTTTAAGTGCATATTCACGATGTTGAGATTCTTTTAATTTCTTTTCTGATGCTGATCTGATTGATTTATCAAGTTCAGTCTCTTGTTTTTTGAACTTTTCTCTGAGATTCTGTAAAGAGTGTTGCTCTTCGTTCAACTTGTTAAAGAATAATGACTCGAATTGATTAAAGTCATCACCAGAGTTGATCTGTAGTTCAACAGAGATTTTATCTCTTAGCTCATTACAATATATGATATTATTCTCAAATTCTGATTCCAGAGATTTCAAAGATGCCTCTTGTCTTATTAACTGGTTCACTTCTCCTCTCAAGTTTTCCAACTCTTTTTGCTTTGATGACACTTCGTTTTTTAGTTTCTCCACGTTTTCAGTAGATTCGTCTAGAAAGTTTTGGAAATTGTTGAACTTGTAAGTTAGATCCTCATCAGAATCATTCAAAACTGTAGTACTGTCGACCAATCTAGCAATTTGTTCATTTAAAGATCTCTCTTGATGAGTCAAACTCTCGACATTTGATAAAATTTGCTGGAATTCTTGGTTGGTTTTAAAAAGTTGATCACTCTCTTCAGTGACTATTTTCAACTGTTCTCTTAAAGAGTCTGTACTCTTGATGTAGTCTTCAATCAAGTTTTGGCTATCCACTAGTTTCTCTTTAATCTTGTCTGCCCTTTCTTTATCCACTTTCAAATGCTTAACAGACTGTTCCAACAACCTCACTTCAACTGCCATTTCTTTTCTGATATCGTTCAATGACTTGACAGCCTTAGTGAACTGTAGCGCTTGAAATATCTCATCAAATTTCTTCTTCAATAAACCAGGTTCAGACAATGGCCATAAACTCTCTTCTTGATGGCAGAAAATGACATACTCCAGAATAGCAGCAGGAACACCGAGGAAACGCGGCACCTGTGTATCCAACTCAGCACATTTCGTACTCAGCGAGGTTCTCTCCCCACGGTTCATCAGCAGCAATTGACCTTCTGTTGTCTGGAACTTGGTGGTGGACGCGAGCCTCGTGGCACTCATCGACCTCGACGCCACCATCGACTGGCCATTGATGCTCGTGAACGCCAGTTTGACCTCCGCCTGCACGCTCTTGTCGCCCACGATGTTCGGATCATGGACAAACGCCCCGTTCCTCGTGTTGGGCGGCAAGTTTCCTGTCGTGGAGTACTTCAGACACTCAATTATCGTCGTTTTGCCCACACCGTTCTGGCCGACGATCAGAGTCAGCGGCTTGCCAAACTCAATCGTCTCTTTCTTCTTCGGCTCGAATGACCGCACACCCGAGATCGAGAGTTTGTAAATAGACGACATTTCCCTTCACTTTATCAGGTCTTTTGCTCTTCTTCTCTTTGTTAGTGATGATGATGAAAAAAAAAACAAAAAAAATCGACATCTTCATCAACAAAAATCACACGTTGGTTTGTATTGCATGCTGCTGCGGTCCATCACTCGCCACACTGCCAGAAACATGTCCTCCACCGCCGCAAAACAGAAAGTCACACAACCTCTTTGGAACGAGCCAGTTACGAAAATAGCTGATGAAAAACCAGTGTTGAAACTGTACAACTCATTGACAAGAACAAAAGCTGAGTTCAAACCAATCAACGACAGAAAAATTGCATGGTACTCATGTGGTCCTACAGTGTACGACTCTAGTCATATGGGTCATGCCAGAAACTACGTCTCTATTGATATCAACAGACGTATTCTCCAGGATTACTTCCATTATGATGTGACTTTTGTTCAAAATGTCACCGATATCGATGACAAGATCATTATAAGAGCTCGTCAAAATTACTTATTTGACAAATTTGTTGACTCATTAGGCAACTCTGATGTGATTCAACAAGACGTTTTGGATAAAGTCTCTCAAAGTTGGAAAGAGTTTGTGACTAAGAACTTGCCTGAAGCTCCAACTGCTTTTGATGAGTTCACCAAATGGGCCAGTGAGGTTAATGTTTCTGAAAAACAAGTTGAAAATCCAAAATTCCCAATGTATTTCAAATCTGCTAAACTTGCACTCAACTCCATTCAACAAACCCCAAGTAAACAAGAATTTTTGGACAATGTTAAAGATATATTAGTGCCAACATTAGACAAAGAACAAGGATCAACAGTCAATGATCCAGAAATTTTCCGTCAATTACCTTCATTCTGGGAAAGAAAATTCGATGAAGATATGGCTCAATTAAACGTCTTGAAACCAACAGTCATCACAAGAGTCTCTGAATACGTCCCAGAAATCGTTGAATTTGTTGAAAGAATTATTTCAAACGGTTATGCCTATGCTACTCAAGATGGTTCAGTTTATTTCGATACTGTTAATTTTGATCATTCCGATTTACATGACTATGCCAAACTACAACCTTGGAACAAAGGTCAAGCTGATTTGATCGCTGAAGGTGAAGGTTCCTTGAATGCTAATCCATCAGGTAAAAAATCACCAAACGATTTCGCACTATGGAAGGCTTCTAAACCTGGTGAACCAAGATGGGAATCTCCATGGGGATTAGGTCGTCCAGGATGGCATATTGAATGTTCAGTTATGGCTAGTGATGTTCTAGGCGATAACATGGATATTCATTCTGGTGGTATTGATTTAGCATTCCCACATCATGATAACGAATTAGCACAATCTGAAGCTTGTTTTGACAACAAACAATGGGTTAATTATTTCCTACATACTGGTCATTTACATATTGAAGGTCAAAAAATGAGTAAGTCATTGAAAAATTTCATTACTATTCAAGAAGCATTACAATCTTACTCTGCAAGACAATTAAGATTGGCATTTGCATCATCACAATGGAATAATCAATTAGATTTCAAAGAAGCATTGATTAAAGAAGTTAAAGCTTTTGAAAGTTCAACAAGTAAATTTTTCCAAAATGTTAGAGCTTTGAATTCAGATTATCAACATCGTTTAGAACAAGGTGAAATCATCTCTAAAAAGACAACTGCTTTAGAAACTCAACTATTCAAAGATTTATCAGATACCCAAGATGCTGTCCATTCATCATTCTGTGATAATTTATCTACCCCACAAGTTATCAAATCCATTGCTGAATTAATCACAAAGGCAAACTCATACATCGTCACATCAGGTGTCAACTTAAGAATCGATCCACTATTACAAACAACTAACTGGATCACTAATATCTTAAACATTTTAGGATTCCCTGCTCGTTCTGATAAACTTGGTTGGGAAGATCAATCATCGAATGATGTTTCTGCTTCTTCAGTTGAGGAAATCGCTACTCCATTTGTCAAAGCCTTGTCAAGTTTCAGAGACCTTGTTCGTTCATCCGCAATTGCCAAAGCTCCATACTCTGAATTCTTAACTGCAACTGATTTGATTCGTAATAATGAATTACTAGAACTTGGTGTGTCATTAGATGATAGATCTGATGGACAACCAGCTTTGATAAAGTTTTTAAGTGATGATGAAAAATCCGAATTGATCAAACTGCAGGCTGAAAAAGAGGAAAGAGAACTGGAGAAACAACGTAAGAAATTGGAACAATTGAAATTGAAGGAAGAACAAGAGAAGGCTAAATTAGAAAAAGCAAAGATCTCACCTTCTGAACTATTTAAAACTGAAGAATATTCAGCATGGGATGAAACTGGATTCCCATTGAAAGACAAGAGCGGTGAAGATTTGTCTAAAAGTGCTCAAAAGAAGTTAAAGAAGGTATATGATAATCAGAAAAAACTTCACGATGAGTACTTGAAGAACAACTCATGATATGTTTAATATACCAGCTAGAAATATAAACTAATCTTTAATAAATTACCCCGAAAGGGAATATTTCCCAATATGTAGCCCTCGGAATAACAAGTAGTCGGAATTGCGTGTTTTTGAAGAAAAAAAAACGTCGGCCATTTGTTTTTCTTTCTTCTTCACCTTCTTTCCAAAACAAACACGTTGCGAGATTCCACAAGGATACCCAGTAATATTCACATAGGATCAATCTTGTATTGGTAGTTCATTATAGTTTTCATCAGTAAACCATAAAGCATACCAAGGGGAGAATATCATTAGTTTTTTTTTCATTATTAGAAAAGAACCAGTAATTAAAAGAAAAGTAAGGCAAAAATAATCAATTGATCAAAGATAATAATAATTAATCAACCATGAGTGCCGTCATTACCAACTTTGTATCGATTCTTAATGAGATTAGAGAATCCAAGAATGGTGTTTCTGGAAAACGTATTAAACAATTAACTCAATTAGCAGTTGAGAATGTTAGTGAAGAAACTGAATTGGTTGCAAAAATATTTGATTATTTAAAAACAACAAAAGATTCACATAAATTAGGTGCTTTATATATTATTGATTCTATTTCAAGAGCATACAATGAACAAGCTAAAAAATTAGGAGAAACTGTCTCAAAAGATGCTAATAGTGGCTCTTTTGCTCATGGATTATATGAATTTGGATTAATTCTTAACGAAAGTGTCGATATAACTTATAAGGCTTCTGATAACGATCAATCTGATAAAGTCATTAAACTGTTGGAAATCTGGAAGAAAATAGGTATCTTTGGTGCTGCCCAGATCGATTCCATTAAAGCTTCTTTAGGTAAACAAGAATCAACAACTCCTGCTAATTCACCACCAGCAGCCAATGCAGTTCCTGCTCCAACTGATGCTAATGATCTCTTAAAAAACTTAGCAGGTCTTGTTCAAGGAACTCAACCTCCACAACCTGCTCAACCTGCTCCAACAGCGTTACAACCACCTGTTCCTCCAGCAGGTCTTGATTTAAGTAAATTAGCAGGTGCTGATCCTGCTGCTCAACAAGCTGCTTTGTTACAAATGTTACAACAATTACAATCATCTGGTCAAATTCCTCCACCTCCTCAACCACCAGTTGGTGGTCAACCTTCTTTCCCTCAACAACAATTCCAAGCTCCACAACAGCAAGAATTTCAACAACAGGCACCAAGTTGGTCTAGAGGTCCTCAATCTGCTTCTCAACAAGAGGCATATCAACAATACAGACAGAATGATGGTAGACCATCTGGTAACAACTTCAGGGACAGAGATAACGGTGGATTTTCAAGACGTAATCGTGATAGATCTCCACAAAGACAACAAAGAAATCCAAATGTTCCACCAGGTCATGTTATTGGTGAAGTTAATGCACCAGGTACTCCACATTACAGAGAGAAGAATATCAGTTTTGATAGTTCACTTCCAGCTGGTTCTATTAAAGTTCAAAGTAGAACTTTATTCATTGGTGGTGTTCCTAACAACATGACTGATCAAGAGTTAAGTTCAATCTTGAGACCATACGCTGAAGTTCAAAGTGTCATTTTAAACAATGAACGTAAACATGCTTTTGTTAAAGTTTATTCAAGAAAAGAAGCTGAAACTGTTATCTCATCATTCAATAAAAATGGTCAATATAACCTAAGAACAAGATGGGGTGTTGGTTTCGGACCAAGAGATTGTTGTGATTATCAACATGGTGTTTCCATCATTCCATTAGCAAGATTAACAGACGCCGATAGACGTTGGATTAACGAAGCCCAATGGGGTGGTATTGGTACTGATAAAGAATTAGTTCCTGGTTATATCATGGAAGAACCAGATATCGAAATTGGTGAAGGTATTTCTTCAAAGGCAATTTCACAAAAAATGCCAACTGATGGTTCAAGAAATGGTCCAAGATCTACTAAACCAGGTGAACCTGATGATATGTACACAGATCCATTGAATCAAGCTAATTTACCATCATTTATGCAAGGTAACAACAACAAAGATAATGTCTTGTCTAACTTGTTTGGTGGTAATGGTGCTCAACCACAAGGAATTCCTACAAATGCGGGAGCTCCACCTCCACCACCAGCTGCTGCCGGTGCTGGATCTGAACAATTGTCCAACTTGCTATCATTCTTGAATCAACAACAGAAATAGAGTGATTGTTTTTGCGAGAAAAAAAATGTGTATAATCCTAAAATGTATTTGCTTATGAGTTAATTTACTGTAGTTACTTTCTATTGGAGTGAGAGATGGCTTTGATATCTCAATCTCTGATCATAAGATTGGTCGCATAGCCAAAAAACTAGTGTAAAGTACAGATTTCTGCAGAAAGTAGTGGCCCTACCAGTTGAAAAAAACTCAGGTCATCTGGGGAAAACCTTAACATGTGTCAACTAACTTCTAAGAACGAAGAGAGAAATACAGAATAACCCTCACATGCATATAGCCAATAGAAGGCGAGTCACAGTATAATTTTAAAGTTACAAGGCTATAATCAACGCTGTTTAAAAGTTGCCCAGTGCTCGGCGAAATTAAAGCCGACCTCATACGTAACGGTACTCCAACGAACGGCTGAACGTAACAGTTTAATCAATCAACATCACACAAAGAGCAATTTAAAGGGTCCAAGGCGCAGTTAGTTAGCATAAACCCAGTAAACAACTGACTAGACAATGTTTCTTATCAGTGAGAAGTTTAAGTCAAATGGTCACGATATTTCAACTCATGCTCATCTCGCTACTGCCTCTTTGGGGTTTAATTCCTTGTGTAGATCATCAGTACCAAGTCATACCAAGATCACTATAAAAGCAAAGAGATTTCCCCTTCAATGATGAGATAAAAGAGATATCACAAACAGATATAACAATGTCCACTGAGAATTACACCGATACACCAAAAAGCGTTCCTGCTTACTCCAACAACCAGGCTTCTTCAAACACTGAGTTTGAACATGAACAACTTTTGAATCAACAAAGACAAGGAAATACAATTAGTACCCAACCAGATGCGATTAAAGCCATCAAATATGCAAAAGTTTATGAGACTAAGAAATTGGGTACCTATCAATCCATTGTTAAAAAGGCAGGTAAAATTTTCGGTACTTTTGGGTTGATTCCTTGTTGTTGTTGTCAAAATCCTTATTCTGATGTCAATCAAGGTTTTGTTGGGTTAGTTACTCAATTTGGTGAATTAAGTCATGTTGTTGATCCAGGTTCCACATATGTTAATACATTTAGTGAAAAGATTCACAAAGTTAGTATCAAGACTGAAGTTCAAGAGATCCCTGAACAGGCTTGTTTGACTAAAGATAATGTTATTGTCTATTTAAAATCAGTTATTTACTATAATATCATTGATCCTCAAAAGGCTGTCTTTTCTATTGCAAATATTCATGATGCTCTTTCTGAAAGAACCCAGACCACATTGAGAGATGTCATTGGTGCTAGAGTCTTACAAGATGTTATTGAAAGAAGAGAAGAAATTGCTGAGGCAATTCAACAAATCATTACTCAAACTGCTTCTGATTGGGGTGTTAATGTTGAATCAATTTTAATCAAAGATTTAAGATTAAGTTCAGAAATTACTCAAGCTTTATCACAAGCTGCTCAAGCAAAGAGAATTGGTGAATCTAAAATCATTCAAGCTAAAGCTGAAGTTGAAGCTTCTAGATTAATGAGAGAATCTGCTAAATTGTTAAACAGTAAAGTTGCTGTTCAAATGAGATATTTGGATGCAATGATGAATATGGCAAGAACAGCAGGATCTAAAGTCATTTTCATGCCTACTTCTGTTGATATTGATCAAAGTAGAGATTCTGTTGATGATGGAGATGCTGATGAATCTGATGTTTTGTTACCAAAAGATCCAAAGAGCGATCTCACTGATGATTTGATGAAAAGGTTGGCGTTGCAAGAGGGTTATCAAAACAAATGAGCTGAATGATAGCTGATTCCGTTGAAGCACAATCTCTTCTCTTTTATTAGTTTTCTTTTGCCTATTTTACGCGTTCATGAACTACACGACTTATTCGAATCAATTTTCTTTTGACTTCTTATTTTACTATTCTTAATTAATAATTTCCATATGATATGAATTTCAGTTGTAACAATAATCATCATAACATTTCTTGCAAAATTTGGGTAGTTCCAAATCGTTAATGATGCTTAATCCTCTTTCTTTTCTACCAAATTCTCTTTTGATTAATACACAACCGATGCATCTGTGATAGTCAGGATCTATACTTGAATTCCCAAAAGTCATAACATTGTATGCATTCTCCAAAGTTTGTGAAATTTCATCATATTCAAAACTTAGTTTAAAAGTGGAGGAGTTGGCTGGATAGTTATATTCTTTGTTAGCAAAATATCCAACAATCGGTGGTAAATAACTATCAACATTCATTAGATCAGTTTCGTTATCACTTCTAATGCCATATTTATCCAAATGACATCCAAAAAAAACCGGCCTTTCTGTAAACCCATGTTTCAAGAAAACAGTGGAATTAGGAATTTCAGGAAATTTATTAATTACCCTTATTTCATTATCAACAGTTATTGTTGATCCTGGAAATCTTGAACTATTGAAACGAATTGCTGTGTTTCCAATTATCGTACCATTTGGCCAGCCATGTTTATCAGATGTAGAATCAAATGAAAGTATAACATCAACAGCACGCGATTCTTGCAATAAAGGAACATATGGGATATTTTGACCATCTTCACCACCATCAACCATGTATAATGTTTTTGAATCATAAATTTCTTTGCAATTAGATTTCGTGGAGTTGAGCCTATAAAAAGGATTTGGTGAATAAAGTGCATAAACTGGATGTTTCTTACTATCTTGCAATGATGTCAATCCAAACGTATTCAAGACAGCTTTTATAGCACGATAGTTCATTTTCGATGAATTTGATGCCATTTGTAAGATGTATATGAACACATTGTTGAATAATGATGAAGAAGTACCAGTGATAAAACCTGCATTGTCAAAATTGGTAAAACAAACAGTTTTGTTCTCAAGATGAAATATTGGTTTGCCGTTATATAATAAGGATCCTAAATATCGTAGATTCATGAAAATATTCATATCCCAAGATCCAAACTCAAAGGGATTGAACTCAAAAACATTACTGTTAATTGAAGATCTATCAATCCCGGGATTTCTTAAATCACTAATAATAATTGGAAATGGTATTTCAAAGTTATTGAATGGTTTTGAGTTTGAAATTGAACTGAAAGTTAAGTCTGTTGATCTTGCTGACTTGGGAAATATTCTTCTTGAAAGCGCTCGACCCCAATAATCTGTGAAAGAAACTAAAAATCCACTCAATTTCTTGGATCTAACTTCAAGATGTAAGTTCTTATAGAAGTTTGATATTTTCTTCATTGATTTTAAAGAGACTTCAGGAGATAATTCAATGTTTTTCAAGACGTTACTTGATAATTTTGTAGTATCTTCTTTCTTTTTGAAGAAGTCTTTGAAAAATGTCTTGAAACCTTCAAACCATTCATCTTCTTTCTTCTCCAAGACTGTATCTCTCTTATGGAGACCAGGATCGGCAGTTTCTAGTAAAACCTCTTCACACCTATCATAAAATTGATCAAACAATGAATTGTCATACTCTGACGCATCCCATTCCCTTTTACCAATTTTATTCAATTCTTGATAAAATCCCAGATCATTATCCTTGAAATCAGCAGGTAGGACTTGTACGTCATTCCTATCAACCTCTAACTGGTTCACATTAGGTATCCCTTCTAATAAAGGTTCGAACAAATCCCAATCATGCCTTAATTTAACCAAGGGTTTGAAATCACCCATCACCATTGACATCACCAACCACGATCCGCCAGAAATACCAGCGATATAACTAGAGCTCTGTAACAATCCACCCAAATGACCAGGCAATGATGAATTATAAGTCCTGTCATCCAACGCCGCTAACATTCCTGCACCATTGAGAAAAGCTCTATAACCACCTCCAGAAAGCGCTAGTCCCAAAGTTATGGGTTTTGCTGTAGAGAGAGTGAAACGATCAACATCTAAACCAGGAATAGCGACACGTTTGAGGAATTTAGAGAGCGCTAATTGGGTAACTCGTTGTCGTTGTTCAATATAATGTTTCTCTTTTGGAGATAGTTCCTTATACTGTTAGAATGAGAACAATGATAATAATTCATATTCAAGGTATCATCAAAGTACGGGACCCGACCTGATTAGCGGATACGATGGACATGTGACAGGAACAGGTGAGTAGTTAGCGGCTACCAAAACAGTGAGTGAAAGCGCCACGAATAAACGACAAATCAACATCTGCAGAGTTTGTTTACAAGGGAAAGATTATGAATTTTGATTTTGATTTTTATATTAAGAAGGGTTTATTCTATAGACCGTAGTGCTTGAACGACTTTTGGACCGATTGATGAGACGATTTGTGTAGTTTTGGTGATCATTGAAGGTTTGATGCTTTTCAAAGCGTCGTTGTTGAGGTTGATGTTCGAGAGAGGAGCAATAACTTTGTCTTCAAAGTAACTCACGACTAAACCGTTATCACAGACTTCAATCTCTTGAGAGTTTGGATCGACCAATGAGTTCTCACCGAAAAGGGCAAACGTGAAAACAAGTGGCAAGTCTAGTTCTAATTTGATAAGTTCTAGTTCGTCAAATAGTGGCTGTTCTTCTATTTCTTTATCATCGACACTGGAAGTGAGTTTTGGGAGGTATGTATTTCTGATGGCAAGGAATGCTGCTTGAGATGCAAGTGTAAGTGGATATGAGAAGTTTGCAAGCACAAGAACGTCAATGAATAGTTTATAACTGAACTTCTCCGTCAGTTTCAGTCTGCTTGGTTTAATGTTTTGCAAGTATAATGATTTTAGGATAGATTGGATAGTCAGCGTCAATGAAGAGTCATCCTTCTCACTATCGATATGCACATCAACTTCAATCAGTTCCTTTGTTGATCTTGTTTCCACCACACTGGCCTTGATGCTCACTAGGCACTCTGAACCGTCACTAAGTGTGATTTTGGCACTACCATTAGAGCCAATGACAACATCAAGTTCTGACTCCATCGGTCTGAACTGATTCGTTCCACGACCATCTGGACGCATTGGTGGGGTTTGTGTGAGCGACTCGTACAAGTACGATCTCTCAGATTTAGAAAAAGGCATTATTTCAAACTGTTTTATGATCTCTCTTTACTAGAACGAAAAACCTCATCGCCTAAATTTTTCTACTTTGAAAAAATTAATTATGTAATATTATGCAATGGTTATGAGTGTTAACGATTTTCCAACATAACCAAAATAGCACCAAAAGACAATTAATTGAAAGATTGAGAGCTGACTGTTTGTGTGTCTTTGTATATCATGGTGGATAAGAAAGCTGTAACTGCAAAACATGTGCATTTGCCAATGGGCATTCTGCTTCCGTACTTGATCATTCTCAGGGTTATAAACTCATGCACAATCAATACATTCTTCCAAGCAGATGAGTATTGGCAAGCATTGGAACCAGCTCATCAATTTGTTTTCGGGTATGGGTCTTTGACTTGGGAATGGAGACATGGTCTTCGTGGATTTTTGCATCCTTTCTTGTTCTCTTTAGTCTATCAACTGACAGAACTGTTAGATCTGGGTGATTTAGGTGTCATTTACCTACCGAAAATACTTCAAGCAGTCATTGCAGCAATTGGTGAATACTATTTCTACAATTTTGTCTACAAATTCACTAAAAACGAAGTGATTGCAAGATGGAGTTTGCTACTGAGTGTTATAAGTGTTTTCAACTGGTATATACTCACCAGAACATTCTCAAATTCATTTGAATTGACATTAACGTGTATTTCATTGTCCTATTGGCCATGGGATAAAACTATCAATTGGGATGATTTACACAAAAGTTTATTATTTGCAGCCATTTCATGCTTCAATAGACCACCAAATGCATTGATATGGTTATTCTTGGGTATTCAACTTCTATTTAAAGGACCAAAACTACGAATTGTGCTTCTAGTGTTTATTGCTGGAACTTTTGCATTCTTGTTAAACCTTACAATAGACTACCTATACTATGGGGAAGTCACGATTCCAATTTGGAATTTCATCAAATTTAACCTCTTTGCATCATTATCGAAATTTTATGGGGTAGCACCATGGCATTTCCATTTCACACAAAGTATACCATTGATATTAACTACCTTTTTACCATTCTTCATTTATGGATTTTACAATTACAAAAGCAAAACATTAAGAGCTCTCATACTGGCTGTATTGATTCCATTCTCACTAATTGAACATAAAGAGTTTAGATTTATCTACCCTATCCAACCAATTTTACTCCTATTCACAGCATATGGATTCTATCATTTGAATCTACACCATTCTAAATTCGTTAGACTTGCAACCTACATAATCATCATCATTAACACACTGCTCTCCATATTCCTGACGCAAGTACAAGAACGTGGTGTCATTGATGTCATCAACTATCTACGGGATGATGTTGATGTTTACTCAATTGGTTTCCTAATGCCATGTCACTCAACGCCATGGCAATCACTTCTTCATAGAGAATATTTACAAGACATTTCATGGGCCTTGACTTGTGAGCCACCATTACATTTACTTGATGATCCTGAATCCAGTACTAAAGTTGAAAAATATATGGATGAATCTGATTACTTTTATGAAGATCCAGAAGCGTTTTTGGTCAAGAATTTCCCATCACCTTTGAAAAAAGAATTAAGGGATTCTAGCTCCACTTCCCAAGACTTCAAATACTTTTGGCCATCACATCTCGTGTTTTTTGAGAGTTTAGAACCATTCATCTCCGAATATCTGAAAGACTCTTCCTACACAGAATGCAATAGATATTTCAATAGTTATTTTCATTGGGACTCAAGAAGAGAAGGCGATGTGATTGTCTACTGTAAATGGCCATGGGAGTGATTGTATTCATTTCACTTTATAGATTTATATTTACAGATTTGTGTCATACACTCCATCTATCGTTTTCTGTAGTCTTTGTTGTTGTTGAACTTTTTTGGAAATCTTGAATTTTTCCTAAAGTCTCATTAATTGGTTGATAGTTACTATTCATTAATTCAATGAACTTTTTTCTATTCTCATTGAAATGATTCCAGATCTTAACATTATCTTCATCAGATGACTGTGAAAGTGTGTTTTCTAATAATTTGTATGTTTTATAACTATCTTTCCATCTTTCCTGTTTGATGGCACAATCAAATAATCCGATTATGCAACTAATATCAGAGAGTTCTGAACCTAACAAAAACCATTCTCGTGCCTTTCTAACATCGTCAAAAAAGTTCAATTCCAAGAATCCAAGCTGCTGGAATGATTCTCTGAATCCTTGACTTGCACTGAGTTCAAAATGATATCTTGCACGTTTTGGATCATGAACGTTTAATTGTCCAAGATAATAATGACAATCTGCAACTTTATCAATTGGTCCTGTTTTCACGGATCTTTCGAAATATTGCTTACTCAAACTCAAGTTTGGTTTAGAGAAATTGATAACCCCTAACTGTTTGAAAACTTCTGATGCCATAAATGTGTCATTCTCTAACTTTAAAAAATCATTATAGAATTTTTCAGCTTGATCAAACATTTCATTCCTCACACACAGATCACCACTGAGCTTAATAGACATTGGATGTTTCATCTCCAGTAGTTGTGTCACTAACTTCTTTGCATATATCTTATCTTCCTGTGTATCTTTATCATTAACAATTGCTTCAAATGCCAACAATGCAACGGCATCGTTATTCCCATATTCAGCAGCCAACTCCACTAACTCATTCTCAAGATCAACCAGGTTCTTGTTCGCCGTATGTGACATCACCCGCACGTTTTCTAATGCTTTTTTCATAATCATTAGATCAGAGGCATCAATATATTTTGGAATCAAGGGCTCTTCATTGTGATCAAGCGTCTTGTAGATGGCCTCATAAGCAGTGAATAATTTGTTGTAACCATGTCTACTGTCTAGATCAAACAGGATTCTATTGAGTAGTTTTTTCTTGGGTAGCACATCGTAGATCGGTGGCCGCGTTGTTGAGAAGAGTCTTTTTCCTAATCGTAGCATCTTTACTCAAATATTTCAACTCATTAAGTCTCATCTCTTGATGTTTTTTTTTGTTCGGTTAATAAATCCGAAAATCCGAAATATCCCAAACTCCGAAACTCCGACTGAACTCCACAAATCTGAAAAACTTTCGAATCTTATCAATAGATTCAGACAAATTTATAGAAGAAATGTCCCGTTTTAGACCTTTAGTACGCCATTTCCACTCAAGTGGGCGTGTTTCTGCTGATTTCTCACACGCAATTGTTGGTGGTGGTGTTGTTGGACTTGCAGTCGCTGCTGAATTATCAAAAGTTCCAGGGAATAAGATCCTTCTAATTGAAAAGAACACGAAAGTGGGACAAGAGACGTCTGCTAGAAATAGTGAGGTTATACATGCAGGAATATACTACCCAAAGGATAGTCTGAAGACCCAGCTGTGTATTGAAGGAAACCGTTTGATATACTCAGATGCGAAAAAGGCAGGTGTTGAAATGCAAAAAGTTGGTAAATGGGTAGTTGCACAGACTGATGTTGAAGATGCATTCTTGGAGCATATGCATTTCAAAGCAAAGGATCTTGGTGTTAAAACGGAATTGGTTCCTTCTTTTCGTGTACAATACATTGAGCCTGCAGTGAGAGCACAAAGAGGTGTATTATCATCTCCAACAACTGGTATCATATCTTCCCATTCATTGATGGAGTATCTTCAATCAATTATACAGGCCAATGATGGAGAAATTGCAGTTGGATCTAAAGTCACCGGGATAACAAAGGTATCCAGTGGATACAATGTTGAAGTTGAATCACAATTGAATGATAATGAAACCACTGAAATATCAGTCGATAATATCGTTAATTCAGCTGGTCTTTATGCTGACAAAATTTCTAACTTGTTACTTCCTGAAGATAGACACGTAAAGTATTATTATGCAAAGGGAACCTATTTCAATTTGAATAGCTCGTTCCCAGAAGTTAGAAGGTTGATATACCCTGCACCAAAAAGGAAAACTGTCAAGGGTTTGGGAACCCATTTGACTTTAAGTCTTGACGGTCAAATCAGATTTGGCCCAGATGTCGAATGGGTTGATTCACCATTGGATCTAACACCTTCGCAAGGTAATCTACAAGCTGCATATGAGGAAATTGTTAGATATCTTCCACATGTGATGATCACCGATTTAGAACCAAGTTATTCTGGAATTAGACCAAAGCTCGTGGGACCAGACAATGATGAGTTCCAAGACTTTGTTATTAGAGAAGAGGAAGGATTTACAGGATTTGTCAATTTGTTGGGAATTGAAAGTCCAGGTTTGACTTCATCTTTGGCCATTGGTAAGTACGTAAGAAACATTTACCATGGTAGTAATTAGTAGTATATATTCACACATTAAAACGCATTAATTCTATTCATCTTTTTGTAGTTTTGGTAAATTCTCAGGTTCTGTTGGGGCAGGTTCTTCACGGAAATAATCTGCTAGAAGTGCTCGTTCCGTATCCCATCTGTCAACTGGGTTCATTTCCGTCAATCCAATCATTAACTTCAAAGCTGATTCACTAGCTGCAATGAATCTATTCCTTAGCTCTGATAAGCCCGGTTTTGGATATATTTTCAAGTTATTGTAGCCTGGTAAACTCGATACATTAGGCCATGTCTGTTCAGTGGGCGTTCCCAATGCTTGAAATGTAACGTCTATCTGATCAACATCATCTTTTCCCGGCAAGTACGGAACCCTCAACATAAGTTCTGCAAAAATTATACCCACAGCCCAAATATCAACCGCTTCAGTGTAGTGTTTAGCATTGAATAGCAATTCAGGTGCACGATACCATCTTGTGACAACATTAGATGTGAGTTCTTCATTGACAGACCCAAGAGATCTCGCAAGACCAAAATCCGCAATCTTTAACTGTCCATCAGGTGCCAGCAGCAAGTTATTTGGTTTCAAATCACGATGTAAAATATGATTTCTATGACAATGATGGACCCCTCTGAGTGTCATTATAAGCCAGGACTTGATATCTGCCGGACTGAACAAGATCTTCCTGTCTTTGATGATCATCTCTAAATCAGCAGGCAAGAACTCCAGCACTAAATTGAGGTTCCCAGCAGCAGAGAAAACATCCACGAGTTCAATCACATTGATGTGTCTCAGTTCTTGTAAATATTTCACTTCTCGTATGGCAGACATGTCCAGTCCATCTTTGAATTGACCTGTTTTGATCTCTTTGATGGCAATGTCTCGCTGTGTTGACACTTGTTTCCCCAAAAAAACGACAGCATATGTACCTTCACCCACTCTTTTTGCTGTGATTAGTTAGTAAAAAGAGAACTTGGTACACATCACAAGACAGGATTGTCTGATACTCACACTTTGTATAATTCTCCAGACTCATTTCCGTTGTTGCTTATCTATAGCTGTTAACATTTTAAACATTAACAATTTTCTCGAGGGACCTGAAAAAAAAAAATATTGTGAGATGACATCGAGAATTGAAATTTATCGAACACCAACCAAATGCTTCGATCGGGATCATCGAGACTCATTCTGCACACTCTACGGAGTCGTCAGCTTATCAGATTCAACAGCAGCCTCGAAACGCCCGAAGAGTTTCAAGAAATCCATCCTATGCTCATAAAACGAGGTGAACTACTATCTAAAGAACTAGAGACTTTAGAAACTTCAATGTCAGATTCATCTTCTGGATTTGATATTAATCAACAGAAGCAATTTTCAAGATTGTCTTCTATTGTCGAAACGCTGCGTGATTACCAATCGAAATTGGAATCTTACAAGGAACTTCAAACATTACTCACTGACGAATCTTTGAAAGAGGAAGCTGAACAAGAGTTGAAATTAGCTCTTCCCGATCTTATCACCACTAGTGGGAAACTTAAGACTAAACTTCTACCACCACATCCATTCAGTGACAAATCATGTATCTTGGAATTAAGACCAGGTATTGGAGGAATCGAAGCAATGATTTTCACTCAAGACTTACTCAACATGTACACCGGTTATGCTAGTGTCAATAGATGGCCATTCTCCATTATCTCCAAAAGCATCAATCAAACAGGAAACGGAATAACAGAAGCCATTATCAGTATTGATGAACCTGGTTCCTATGACCGTTTAAGATTCGAATCTGGAGTTCATCGTGTTCAAAGAATCCCAGAAACAGAAACCAAAGGAAGAACTCAAACATCAACAGCTGCAGTTGTTGTCCTTCCGCAAATGAGTGAAAAGGGACAAAGTGAAGATGCTGATGAGAGAACATTTGCGAATGGTGAAGTCAGAATTGATGTCATGAGAGCAAGTGGGAAAGGTGGACAACATGTGAATACTACGGAATCAGCAGTTAGACTCACGCATATCCCAACTGGTATCACAGTCTCTATGCAAGATCAACGTTCACAACATAAAAATAAAGCTAAAGCTTTCACTATCTTAAGAGCTAGATTAGCTGATTTAGAAAGTGCCAAAATGGAGGAAGAAGAACGTAAGAAAAGAACGGATCAGGTCTCTAGCACAGACAGATCTGACAAGATTAGAACTTACAACTTCCCTCAAAATAGAGTCACTGATCATCGTTGTGGATTCTCAGTTCATGACATTGATGGAATGATGACGGGTGAGAAATTAGACCAAATAATAGACCAAATGGAGCAGTTTGAAGCTGAAAACAAATCCAAAAGACTTCTCCAGGAACTAGAAGAGTCAAGTCACTAGTATATACACCTGTAAATAGACAAAACTCCCTAGATTATGAACTTGAATGAATTGTATCTCAAATCAATGGTTATGAGTGCTAATTTTATGCTTACATTTCTCGTGGCCGTACCATTTCACAAATCAACAATACAAGTCACAAAGTGTTAAATTGTTTAGCATCAGCAGTATTTCAAACCATTAGTGGAGTTCACTCTTATTTAATCATCAAATGTCGTCTACGGACTCTCGTATTCTATACAGGTCCAAAAGATCGGTCAAGGTTGGTCAATTAGAACGTTTCAAAATAACGTATCATCCCAACAAAAGCGATGACCTCCAGCAACCACAATCATCAATATGGCTTAAAGTTAGAAACTTAGAGAACATCACACTGAGAGCTGCATTCCTACGAGGTCCTTATATCTTATACGTTGACGTTCGGACTGCAGAGTATCATCATTCACAATCCACATTTATCACAGCGGATCAACCCCAATTTGAACCAAATCTTTCACCAGGTCAATCATTCACTACTGAATTATCAATGCATACCATCAAGGAAAAATACGTGTGGATAGTGGATGTTGTGAGTCAAATAATATTTAGTCCCAGTACGGATGTCACATTTGAAGTCTTAATAGGGAGTGATAAGAGTGCATTTGATATAAATGTTGAGAAATTAGGTTCGTTTGATGAACAATTACAAGTTGATAGATTAAGTACGGTTGATCTTTGGAACTTACCAATACCTCAGAAGGAAAAACCAATACATTTGGTGATATTAACACATGGTTTGCACAGTAACACCGGTGCGGATATGTTCTACATCAAGGATCAATTAGATGCATTGGCTGAACATACTGGTGAGAATTTGATTGTTAGAGGGTATCATGACAATGTGTGTAAGACAGAGAAAGGGGTGAAGTACTTAGGTACACAACTGGCCAAGTATGTTGTACAGCAGTTAAAAGACGAAAGAATTACCAAAATATCATTTATTGGACATTCATTGGGCGGTATTATTCAACTGTTCGCCATCACATATATTGAACTGAATTGTCCTTGGATCTTTCAAAAAGTTAAACCTGTTAATTTCATTACTTTAGCATCACCATTGTTAGGAATTGTCACTGATAATCCAGCTTATGTCAAAGCCGCATTGATGTTTGGAGTTGTTGGTAAGACAGGACAAGATTTAGGGCTTCAGTCCAGTAATGGTGATGAACCATTGTTGTTGAAGTTGTCCAAAGAGAAAGCAACACATAGAGTACTCAAGAAGTTTGATAGTCGTACCATATATGCAAATGCATTTAATGATGGGATAGTACCATTACATACATCTGCAATGTTATATTTAAATTGGAAAGGATTGTCTGAAATATCTCAAAATCCAGAAACTCCAAACAATGATAAAACAGGTAAAATACCAGATGCTAGAGATACTAACAACAAAGATTCATATACACCTACGAACCCATTTCAGAAAGCAATGTCTTTATTAGCACCTAATGTTCAGTCTGGGAAGAAGAACAATGAAGGAGAAAATAGCAACAGTTTTCCTAAAACATCGATGATTGAATCTGCAACATCGATTTTAATTCCTCCTTTACCATCACAAAAATATATCATTGATCCAAGTTCTAGAGATGAAGTCATTATCCATGACAAAGTTTACACGAGTGAGGATATCCCACTTCCAAAATTGAAAAAAAGAACGACATTCATAGATAAGATGAATTATGATCCATTATCCAAATTCAAAGATTTAGAAGAAGAAATTGCTAAAAATTGGCATAGTGATTTATTATGGAGAAAAGTCCTTGTTAAACTAAAACCTGATGCTCATAATAATATCTTTGTTAGAAGACGGTTTTC
The DNA here is from genome assembly GCA_003706615.3 of Gotozyma montana. NCBI lineage: Eukaryota > Fungi > Ascomycota > Saccharomycetes > Phaffomycetales > Phaffomycetaceae > Gotozyma > Gotozyma montana. Next base: position 181,306 of record PPLU03000009.1, read on the forward strand.
CAATGCATATGGATGGCCTGTCATTGATCATTTGTTATCCAACCATTTTGCCAACTATGATGGTTCAGACTCGATCCTATCTGAATCTTCTCGAAACGCTATAAGTCAAGGTACTGAAGATGCTTTAGACGAGAAAATTGATGAGGATGTTGATCTTGGTGATGATTTCAAATTATCAACAAATTACGATTGGATATTGAAAGAAACACCAACTGATGGATTGTTTGACGTTGGACCAACTGGAATGTTGACAAATGTTAATGAAATTTTTGATAATTTTAAAAATTTTAACATAAATACGTACATGGACAACTATTATAAAGATTCTGAAACTGGTGAAGTTAAACCAAAGATTGATGATGAAGAAATGATGGCGGAATTAGAAATGAATACAACTATTTCAGAAGGATATATTCCTTGATACCATAACCTCATCGCCCACCAATTCATAGCAGAACCTACACATCACATACATAGAAGAAGCATATCAAAACATACATACACTAAGACATCCTACATACATAATGATTACCATGATTCAAAACTTATTTAAATATGGTTTATCCATGTAGTGGGCCTCGAGTAAGACCATCAATGTATTCTGAGTAAAACATCCAAAATTTCATTATCTGTAACCCATTTCAATTTCAATACTTGTCTAAAATCATCAAAACGTGCTCTTTTAGCAAATTGTTTCACACTTAACCCTTCAAAGGCATCAATTGAATCATCAGTTGTAGTTTGGATTTCAAAAGTATCTGCACCAGCTGATCCTGCAACTTTCATTATTTTGATAAACTCATCAAATTTCGCAAGTTTAGGGAAAGTTCCTAATTCCAACAGACCCAATTCATGATTCAAATATTGGAAATCAGAAACGAGTTGAGAAGTTCCATTTTTGTTGAAATGGTTGGATTTAATCAGATTGTTAACATATAGATCAATCAGATCCGATAAGACATGTCTTTGTAATTGAACATATGTCTGTTTTGGTATCGTCTTGCGTGAGAGTGTCAACAAGGAGTTGATCACTGAGACCGGCAGTTGTAATTCTTGGGTTGGAAGGGGTGATGATTGTAATGATGATGAGGACGTGGATGCGTTCCATGTGTTAAGTGCGGTATAGTTTTTGAAAGATTGTTTGATCACAGTGGAAACGAACGATTGTAGCAGTTTCCAAATCTTGGACTCAAGATAACTGTAATCTTTCAAAATAAAGTCAAACATTGAAATGGATTTGTCGTTGTTTTTGGCATGTTCGTTGAAAAGTTGATTCAGTTCAATAAATATAAACTCTTGATTCCATTGGTTTAAACTGTTACTTATGAATTTCAATGAACAATAAAGACGGAAGATACGTTCCAGACCGTTGGTTGTTGATATGTCAACGTCATGTGGTGCTGAAGTTGAGGATGGATGGTGTAATAGTGAAGGCGTTGCTCTCAATAGTTCTTGGAATGCATCGTGACCATCTTGGAGGACTTTGAGATATTTTTGAAGAAGAGGTGAATATAATCTGGAGAATATCTTTAGTTTATAAGTTATTAATGGATTGTTTTGATCATAATTAATTTTGAAAAACTTGTCAAAATTTTTGAATGTTAGGTTTTCAATAAGGATTTTGAATTTTAGTGAGGAAATTGTTGGTTTCAAATCAGTTTGATCAACTGATGTGTAATCAATTTGGAAATTTGATTGATTACTGATGATGTTCTCAAATTGAGATGTGTATAACCTCAGATTTCTGATCATTAATTTTTCCAAGTGTTTGAATTGGAAAACATTGAATAAACCAGGCCATGAAGAATCATTAAATGGATCGTAGAAAAACTCATTAATTAATTTGGAATCAAATTGAATGACTTCATTGATTAAATGTGTTAATAATTCTAATGTATCGTCATCTGTCTCAATTTCTTGATTGTCTTTAGACAAAATGTTAATGAATTGGTTGAGTTTTGAAACAATTGGTGATAATGCGCTGGTGATGAATTCTGAATGAGCAAATCTATCACTTAGTTCTGTTTTGCTCAAATTCCAGATCCTGGAAATTTTAGCAATGTGATTAGAAAGGTAGTTTATCAAATAACTTAAAAACAATTCAGGTTTGTCAATAGATGTGATTGAATTTGAAGAGTTGTTGAAATGATAGTTGAAAGATGTTTTGAAATGATTTGCAATCAGATCAAATGCCCATAAAGAGTCAGGATACCTATTAAAATCGACAAGAGATTGTAAATCAACCAAATTGGTAAAACTTTGGCTTGTTTCATCATTGATTGTGTTTTTCTTTATCCAATTAGAAGCTGCCAGCAGTTCAGTGAACTCCTGGGCCATTGGAGTTTTCAAACTTTCAATTGTACTAAGTAGTCTCATATTCAGTTGCTGTCTTAAAGTATCATCATCCACATTATTGATGGTCAACTTGATCTCTTTCAACTTGACAAGATCAAAAACATTACCAACCTCTTTCAACTTGGAAGAGACTGCACGCTTGATTCCATCGAGTCTCAGTTTTTCTAGCAGTACAAGTTTCTGCTGTATTAGTTCACGAGCTTTCAAAAGAGTCCCAACATCACCATGAGCCAGGATCAATGCATCAACTGTTGCAACGTCATTGCTGGAAATAGCGACACGAAGTACACTAGCCACCTCGCGTGCTTGCTCTGCGTACTTCGATGTGTCATTCAAAGCAGCATGAAGTTCAGTACGCTGTTTCTCCAGAGTCTGGATGCGTGCGTTCACCGCATTGGGCTCTAATGACATTTTTGGCCTCTACCTTGTGATGAATGTTTACTTGATAGATTATTTTCAATTCGTGAAAAGAGAGATACTTAAACCAATGAGATGAGCACTGAACCGTTTGACATTGCACTTAAAGAACTGGACGACGGCCAACTGCGTGCGACGCTGCGTGAGATCCGCCACTCATTGCAAGAGCTCGAGAAGACAAACAGCCGGCTCCACAAACTCACTGGCAAGGCTCCAACGCTTAACACAGACAGTGACGACGAGTACGATCCAGTGAGTCAAGAGGATATTGCCTTGTTCAACGACATCATCGCAGAGAACGAGACGGTGCTCGCCACTAAACGCGAGCAGATCAAACAGTGCGAGCAAGAGCTCGACTTCAGAGGTGTGAATTATTAGCGATATATTCTACTATTGTCCTCCATAAGCGAACCACGGGCGCCGCGAGTAGGGCGCTTCCCGTGGATTATTAAAGGAGTGTGATTAGTCTCCTTCCAGCCATTTGTGCCAGGCGCATATGGAAACGGAAATGCCCTCGCTGGTAATACTGGAAGTGAAAATATGTGAGGAATTTGTAAAGAATGAAAAGAGCGGCAAATTTTTCACCTTTTATAGTCCACCACAAATAAAAAAAAAATTGCTTAGGGTTTCTTCTGTTTGTACTGAAAACACTTGTAAAACGGGATAAAAGTGACAATGGCTGAACCGGACACCTTGCAGCTTCCGCCGGCGCTCACGGAGTTCGTGAAGCACTCGCACTCGCTGGCTGTCGCGCAGAAACTCAGTTCCGTCAAGTTCGCACAGCTTCAGCTTGAATTGAGAACTCTCATAGAGCTAGCAAACAAAACAGGGAAACTATGGACAAATGACTGGAGTAAGCAGATGCTCCCAGTGTTGGGCTTCAAAGGGAAACTAGAACTCTACTGTGAGTCCGCTTTTGCTAAGCGCAAGAAGAGAACGAAAGATGGTGATGCTACTGATAACGACCAAGATGCCATGGCTAACGATGCACGTAAAAGATCAAGACTCCAGAGATTTGAGAAAGAGTTGAGTAACAATGCCAAAAGTACAAAAAATGACAACGAATACAGACCGTCTGGACCGGTTAAAGGAACATGTCAGGTGCTTGAGAAGAACTATTTAAGACTAACATCTGCCCCTGACCCATCAAAAGTTCGTCCTTTGCAAGTACTAAAAAGATCATTCCAACACGTTTACAAGAAGTATACCGATGGCGCTACATATGCCTATGTATGTGACCAATTTAAAAGTATCAGACAGGACCTTACAGTGCAGATGCTTGATAATGAATTCAGCGTCTCTGTATATGAAACACATGCCAGAATAGCTATTGAAAACAAAGACATTGGAGAATTTAACCAGTGCCAGACGGTCTTGAAAAATCTATACCACTTGCCACACATCAAAAGATCTTCAAACTATCATGAATTTTTGTCGTATCGTATCCTATACTTCATACTCACAAATAATTTTGACCAAATATCACTTATCAAACTGAAACTTTCGAATCAGGATAAAACAAACAATCACATTGCATTTGCCCTTAAATTTCTCAAATTCCAGATCTCAAACAATTATTACCAGCTATTCAAATTATATTCCACTTCAACCTCTACAACAAGACATCTTCTCGATTACTTTATCAATAAGGAACGTATCAGGGCTTTAGAAATCATTTGCTATTCTTACAAAGTTATCAAACTTGAGTTCTTACTGGAACAATTCAAATTCACTAATGAGGCTGACTGTATGGATTTCATCACCAAGAATGCCATTGATAAATTCATTGAACTGAGAGGGGATAATGTTTACTTAAACACCAGTTCAGCAAGATCAACCGTGGTGCAGAATTCTCAACAGTCGAAAAAACTTGATATTAAAGGCCAACAATGATACGCCCTATCAATTTGCACAAAGGTAAGTCCCTTCTACTAACTACTAACCATTCGTATAAATCTTCAATAGAAATCACGTATTACTTGATATTTTAAACGTATACATATAATCTCTTACTCGAATGATGGTGCCAATGCAATCACTGAGAATTTGAGCTGATTCTCACCATCTGCAAGTTCAACATATTGTAAGAATCTTTTCTTCACCACTTCTTCTCCCAAGACATCACCATTATCATCACCTTCGCCAAGCACAACTGGTCCAATACGTCTTCCATCCAATTCATAAATCTTACCATCTTTCTTGACAAACGATAAGAAATGTAAATTGACATCTTCTTCGGCATCTGGTGCATCTGTTTGTCCAGAGTTGGCAAATGTTTTATACTCCTCTTGAAACTCACCAATCAAAGACTCCACTTTAGCAATATCACCAGCATGTTGCTTGAACTCCAAAAGTTTCGAACCTGGGGCGAAATGATCATCAGGCAAATTCGTAAGTGAATTCAATAACGCATACAATCCACATGCATTCTTGATTGTTTGCTTAAACCAAACAATGTCATTGCTTGTAGTGGTATCTCCACTGGCCCTGCTGGAATCCTCTTGGGTACGTAATGATTCGTAAGCTGGAGTGATGGGAAACAACAAGATTAATGATGAACTTGGTCTCGGTATGAAAGACAATAAATCATCATCGATGAGTGAATATACATCGGTGTATTGTAAAGCAGATGAAAGGCCTAGGAATTGGGCGAATTGGGAAAACAATTCAGGATTGGACTCAAGAGGGATCACTGATGTCATTTTTGTAGTTGTTATTGGATTGTGGAGATGATATATCGTAATTTTTTTTTGCTTTTTTGACAGCTTTTGACAGTAATATCCATGTTCTTGATACTTCAGACTTCAGTCAAGAAACTTTGTTTATGAAAGTTAAACTCCATTAAATAACTTCCAAGTGACTTGAAATTTTCAGGACTACAATAACATGTTACATATGGTAAAAACTTCTGGTTTAAACAGATTTTGTAGATTTTGTTCATAATCTTCTCATGTACACCAAAGATGAGTTGGATAAAGAGTAAACATAGTTGAAAACTATTCAATCAGTTATATAAAAATTGAGGTGATATGGAATCTCAAACTCTATTTATTATACTTCCGTTTATTCCTTCAAGTTCATAGGACTTGTTGAAACCTCCTAATTTCAAAATCAAGTTCAAGAAATTGAAACCACAGATTTATTCCATACCAGATGTTCATATCTCAAAACTTCGAATACAACAACTATTGAGCTTTTTGTTCCAAGAATCCTCTTAATTCCAACGTTTTCTGAAATCCCTGCACAACTGCTTATAATTCATCGAGAACCACAAATTTGTGAAAAATTGTTTGGATCCAAAAATGTTGCAAGTCTGTCTTAATCGAAGCCAGAGTTGGAGTTCATATATAGTCAGTATCTCATCTCATTAGACACATATGGTTTCAAACCACCCTTTCACAGGTTTGACAGGTTCCATGTTCTTAAAAAAGGTGCATCCAAATTTTAAAGCACTACTGCCCTTAACAATTTCAGATCACTCTTTTTAACCACATTCGGTATAGAAAGAGAGTAATTATCTGCATTTGGGCACATTTTTTAGTCTATAACTTTCTCCTTTTTAAATTTTTCCCTTCAAATGTGATAACTGTCAATTAATCGTAACTTTCAACTTTCATAAATCACAATATCAGTTGCATTAATACCATAAATCACCTCTTTAATAAACAGTACCCATTTAAGCAAAGAAGTATCACTTACAAACAATGACAGAAACACCAGTTGATGCTGAAAAGCTGAGAAGATTAACATCGTATATCCATCAAACCAAGAATCCACCATCTTCATTCATTGACTATTCAGAATTCGCAAATGAGAACTTCCCAGAATCATCATTTTCTTCATGGAAGAAAGACCAAACCACTGATAGTTCTTCAAGTTTGCAACACCGAGCAGCCGTGTCTTTAACATCGCCACTATCACCACCGGTTACTTCTTCAACAGACTTATATGCGAATCAGCAAGAAACAAAACCAGGAAGTGTCATGCCACCGGTTCAGTTCAACAAGAGTGAATTCTTGAGCCATATGAATACTGATAGTCTGCTGCAGCATGCTCAGTCATCGTTGTTGGTCAAGAACCAACAATCACAATCACCTCCATCGACAGCAAATCAAGTCCACTCCGATGAAGATGTACAATGGAAAGGGGATGGAGTTCTTCTAATTGGTGCCACTAACACAATTCCAAAAGTGAAACATGGAAGGAAAAGAAGTCATTTGCGCTCAGGTTCACAAGAATCAAGACATCTTTATAAAGAGGTTCAAAGAAATTCGTTGTTCTTGGGTGTGACTCCAACTGAGATGAAGAAGTATCATGAACGTAAGAGAAGTGAGTTGAAAAATGTGAATGAATCTGTTGATAACCTTTTGGATGATTGGGAAGATATTGGTGAAATTGATATCGATCAGCAAGACGAAACACAGGTTGTTCAGGAAAAGGAGAACATTCAGAACCAATTAACTGAACCTCCAAATGAATCAACAAAAGAGAGTGACTCTAAAGTTACACCGTTGATAGAAACTTCAACTAGTAGGAGAACGGCACATCTTACTCCATCTATGAGTATTCCAAAATCACCAATCCCTCAAACTCCAGACAATGCCAATTTTCAAGAGAAGAATACACCTGAGACTAGTCTTACCCCAACAAAGACTCCTATCAGATCAGTGGAGGAACCATCAAAAGATGTGAAATCTCCAAACATGAAATCAATATTGGGAATCCGTTTAGGAAACAATAACTCTGTCAATAACGACAAACTGGCCAACCCACTCATAGTTAAAACAAAGAAGAAACAAACAGCCGTAACTAATGATCTGAAAACTGGACAGCTAATCACACCATTTCAATCAAAAGAGAGTCTTGGAGAGCCTGTGTTTAACTCTAAATTGTCACTTCAAGAACTTCCTGACGAAAAGGCTACCAATCACTTCACATCACCTAAAGAAGTAAACACTCCAACGCTAGACCCAAAAGCAATATCACAGAGTCCATTCACATACTCACCAATCGAGAAATCTCCATCATTCAAGAAATCACAGACTCCATCACCAATCCGTAAAGCCAGTACCAATTCACTCTCTGACTTTATAAGAACATCACCACAAAGAATAAACTCAAGATCTATGTTCAGAAAGAGATCATCATCACCGTCTATAACCACACGACACACATCTATCTCCTCTGCTGTTTCATCAACTCCAACACAAAGAGAATGCCATTCAGTGGAGGACACACTTCTAGCTGATGAAGAGTTCCAAGATTATTCGATACCAGACTCTAGAAAGACATCGTTCTCCACTCCACCAACGACACAATTCTCATTCGAACCGATCCCATCAACACCACCATCACGTCGTCAACAAGTGCAATCTGGTGGATCTTCACTCTCAGATCCAAATTCTAACTCTGCATCTTCGTCTAAATCAGTCTTCTTCACACCAAACAGATCATCACCAGCTCTCATCAACCATATCAACAGCCCACATAGTCCTCCACTCCCAGGCACTTATGGTTCTCATTCACCATCACCATCTCGATCATCATCTCATTCTCCCAACAGAAGCTTGGGGAATATCACCCCCAACTCCAAAAAGCTCAGAAGTCTATCAGAAAGCAACAACAGCCCATCCTATCAGCGCAGTCCACTGTATCACAACTCCATCACCGAGGAAGTCATCAAAGACTATATATAAGCTCCTAGTAATACATTTGAAGATCTATTTTGTACTGGTTCCCGTTGCGAATTATATAAACCAACACGCATCAACAATAACCATATCAACATTTAAATAGCAACTACAACCAACATTTCTATCCCATTTACAACCACAATCAGCAAGACCAAAATGACAGTGGCAAAACATCTCAAATTGAACTCTGGCTACACAATTCCTTCAGTGGCATTAGGAACTTGGGAACTTCCTCGTCATCAGACTGAATCTCTGGTCCACGCAGCGTTACAACGTGGCTACAGACACATTGATACAGCAATTCTCTACCAAAACGAACGTGAAGTTGGTCAAGGGATCTCCAAGTGGCTTCAAGAGGATCCAGTCAATAACAAACGTGAGGATGTCTTCTACACTTCCAAACTCTGGACTTTCAACACTAGAGAACAGGCAATTGCTGAGTTACAAAAGGCCGCTTCTGCCGTGAAGGACAGTATTGGATACATTGACCTTTTGTTGCTTCACTCTCCAATGGCTGGTCCAAAAGGGAGACTTGAGGCTTGGGGTGTGCTTCAAGAAGCTGTTGCTACTGGGATCGTGAAAAGTATTGGTGTTAGTTCATGGGGACAACACCATCTCGAGCAATTATACGCATGGGATGGCTTCAAAATTGAGCCAGCAGTGAACCAAATTGAGATCTCACCATGGATCATGAGACAGGAATTGGCTGATTATTGTATCAAGAAAGGAATTGTCGTTGAAGCGTATTCTCCATTGGCTCATGGCGGTAGACTCAGTGACTCCGGTGTTGCAAAACTTGCAAAGAAACATGGAGTCACACCAGCACAAGTGTTGATTCGTTGGAGTTTGGAAAAAGGGTACGTTCCTTTACCAAAGACTTCAAAAGTTGAGAGATTAGCAGGAAACTTGGATGTTTTTGGGTTTGAGTTAAGTAATGAAGAGATCGAGTCTATCAGCCACCCAGAATCGCACGATCCTACAGACTGGGATGTTACTGATGTCGAATAATCACTCTAATGCAATTTTTATCTATTTTGATTTTTCTATCTAGTTATAAATATGGTGTAGATTCTGATCTGTGTAGGAGAATCCAAGAAATGGATTGACTGTGTCTGAATTCTTGATTGGTTTGTCGATATTAATGCTGCTTGAAATTTCGAGTCCTGCTCGTGGGGATCCAACTGGTGATCCAACTGGTGTCAATTCCATGTTTGTGAAATCCGTGTCAAAATTCTCAGCAAGTACTGGATCTGTGATAATTGGTTGAATAGGTGGCTCAAAGTTACGTTTAGCTATATCATCCCAATTGATCTTTCTGAAGAATTGATGGTTCTTCAACTTATTATAATCGGTTAATCTTTTATCTGGATTCTTCTTCAATAGTCTCAATAGTAAATCTTTGGCTTCTTTTGAAAGGTAAAATGGGATTTTCAGTTTATTGGCCACAATCTTATCCATGATCTTTTTATTGTTGTTACCTGTGAAAGGAGGTGCACCTGTCAACATATCATACATAACACAACCCAAAGACCAAAAATCAACAGCATAGTCATAAGGTATGTCTTGTAAGATCTCAGGCGCCATGTACTCTGGTGTTCCTATTAATGAAGTACAAAGTTCATCTTCATTGATACCAACTCTACTTAATCCAAAATCAGTTAATACCAAATATCCCAAAGAATCTAACAAACAGTTTTCAGGTTTCAAATCTCTGTACACGATACCAATTTTATGCAAATGTTCTAATCCCAAAATCATCTGGGCCAAATAAAGAGCTGCATTAGTCTCACTAAGGAACTTCTCTTGTTGTAAATGCTGAAATAGCTCACCACCTTCCAAGTATTCTAAAATCAAATACAGCTTAGAATCATCCTGGAAAGCATAGTACAACTTAACAATTGACGAATGGTCCACTTGACCCAATATTGACTTCTCATTCATTGTGCGTTCGACGCTCTTAGACTGAATGATGATCGAAGCTTTCTTCAGCTGTTTCTGTGCATACAACTTTCCTGTCTTCTTCTCTCTAACCAGGAACACTTTCCCATAAGAACCCACTCCCAACACTTTTAGTGGTTCAAAATCAGATGGTTTTGGTTTTCCCACAGATGGGCTCGTCGGTGGCTCTGGCACAACCAGATGTATGTTTCCATTAGTTTCCTTTACACTCTCACTAACGTAAGAGTCCTCAATCCCAACCTCGAAGGATCTCCCTAGTCTGTGACTAGGTGTGTTTCTGTTGGCATTGGAGCTCTTTCTTCTCTGTCTCTGATAGTCTGGAGGAGCACTCAACATCAGTTTCTCTTGAAATTCCGCATAGAGGTCATCACCAGTGTCCTCGTCAAAGGCAAACACAGGCATCGGATCCAACACTTCCTGTACTTGAAATATATCTGCGTTGTAAGTATCAAACACGTTGATGGTCAATGAATTGATGAGAAGAGATAAAAATTTGATTATGTAACATTTTTAGTCTCCAGATATACAGATATTGAGATATTTAGAGGTTAAAGACACAATCAAAACAGATAATTCAGATAGTTTCCTCCATACCTCTCTTATATCCTCAAAACTGACTAAAGAAACACAAAACTGAAGTGTTTATTCCCATTTTCACCTCCAAATCTTCAGCTCTACTCTCAATACAATTCGCGAATTCTCTGAACCGAAAGTTTTTTATGTGTCAAATGGAAAATTTCGTCCGTTGACTCTTATCGAAACTTCGAGACTTAGTGAGATTTTTGCTCTTAATTTGGTTCATTTAGAGATATACCTATATTTATTCCTGGGATTACCTTGGATAATCTTGTGCAATATCAGCTGACCAACACACATCCATTAATTACTTTGCATTCTAGAGAGATCTCAATCCCTACTCAAACCCTCACAAGACCCTAACACCAGCAACAAATACATCAATAAACACAAACATAGTGTAATAGTTACAGACCACTCAAGCATTACACATTATTTAAAACTAATTCCATGGACTCACAATGACAGATATCAAACCAACTCTAGAGTTCAACCAACAATCCACCAACATGAACCACTCATCATCGGTAGTACCTACACCCTTACCGGTACGGACCAACACACATTCATCACAGGGTCAAAAGAGAAAATACTCCCGTAATGGATGCATGCAGTGCAAACAAAGGAGAATGAAGTGTGACGAGAATAAACCAAGGTGTTGGCAGTGCAGTAGACTCAACAGGGACTGTGAATATGTTTTGAATCCAAAGAATAAAAAACGGAAACCTCAAACCAAGAAAACATCAAATTCACAGACTAAAGGTGGTTCATCTGATGCTGCAGTTTCTGGTCAAAGACCGCTATCTCCTAGTGTTGAATCTGGGATCTCTTCCCTCACCGCGACATCAACAGGAACAGATTTCGGCTTTACCCATCAAGACGCAAATGTATTATTCAACGATTTGAACAACCTGGTGAACTTTAGATTGGAAGAAGCTATGAATCCAGGAGTTAGATCTTACATTGAAGGAGAATCACAACCATTCAATACACAGTTCGAAAAATTCGATTATTTACCAAACACTGCTGATTTGAATGAAATCATATTCAACAACCCATTATCCAACTTCAAATTAGGCGAGCCTCATGATAGATACCTTGAAAGATTTTACAATGAGTTCTGTGAGCTTGTGTCCCCCTTCGTTCCTAATCCAACTACCAATCCAGTGCGTGATATCCTTCTCCATTACGCTAAAAGGGAGGCATATTTGATGTATGCTATCCTCGCATCAGGTGCTCAATCTTTATTGCAAACAACAGGTGCCATTCAGGATGATCAGGCATATTGTTCATATTTGTCGTCATGTGTTGATATACTTGGTGAGCATTTTGAAAACGATAATAATTTGTCAAGTTATAACGTTGAGCCCATCATGTTGACTATTCTCTTATTGACAAGTGATTGTGCATCTAGTAAGAACTTGAAATGGAGAACACATTTGAAAGGTGCTAAGATATTGTTTAAGAAAATTACTATCCAGTCAGATACCTTAAATTTTTGCAAGAATTGGTTGATCACTTATGAAGTTTTAGCAGGTATGACAAACCCTTTTGGTGGGATTTTTCAAAAAGATGATTATGAATTGAATACCTTTATAACTAATGATCAACTTTACTTATCCTCACTAAGAAGGTTAAATATGTTGGATATCAATGACTTCAACTATTTATCCGGACATATGATTGAACTTGATTTGATTTTTAGGGATATTATCAACATTTTGAATAGAATTAGAAAAGCCAAAGACGAGAAAATCTTGAATGATGATAGGTCAGTGCTTGATGATAATATCATGCCTAAACTTATCTCATTTGATGAAATTAATAAAATCCTAAGTGATTTGACAAGATGTGAAGAAATGTTTGTTATTGATAAATCTGGTACAATTCCTGAAACCAGTTTAAATCATCCTTCTAATAACACGATATTGGAGAAGTTTAATAATATTGATACTATTACTTTATCAAACGGTGAAAAAATCACTAAAAGTTGGTTTGATATTGCACATCAAGGACATTTGATAGCTGCAAGAATAGTACTTCTGACAAAAATCATGGAAATTCCCAAAACTACATTATTAGTGCAAGACCTTGTGAAAAAAGCATTGGGATTCATTAAATTTATTAACTTGATAGATATTGATTCATATAAGAACAAGTGTGCAACACATTTGCACTTGATGATTGACATTGTTGGAAGAAATTGCATTTATAAAGAAGATCAAGAGTTGGCGGCAAGATATCTGAAATTGTTAAACAAGTTTGGTCTAGCGAGTGCTACATTCAATCTCAACAAATTGACAAAGATATGGAATAATGAGCCGCTGACTGAAGAAGAGGAAGATATTCTTACCTGGTAAAATGAAAACTATACATGTCAGAATCTGAAGGAAAAGTTATTTCATTGTTATTTATCGTAAGGCACGTATATCGCCAAATATCTTTTTCACACCATACTGTTTATCAATCACCTTGAAAAGTTTCTAGTTTGGCTATTTGATCCAAATTATCCGCCGTTCGATTTAAGGTCTTTTGGTCAAAATTTTTATTCTCATTGGAATTAGGAATTCGACTAGCAATTGAAACTCTGAAAACAGCTCGGGTTAGTTCGTCATGTAGAGTTTCTTTCATGGAAACTGAGTCCATGACTCTGATAGGAGCTGTATAAACACTCTTAATCATTTTGATATTCGAATTGAAGTAGTTTGAATCAAACGAAGAATCGTTGGCCCAAGTGTTGAAATGTTTTGAGTCAAAGGTTTTTAAATATGTGTCAAAATCGATCTTTTGTGAGTCAGACTGTTCATAGGCAGCCATGGCAAGATAAGATTCTTTAACAGGATTGTTTTTGGAAAACTTCTTCTCATTTGTAGGTTTGTACTCACGACAAAGAATATGGATCCTTTTTAACAAGAAAAAAATCCTTTCCCTCTCCCAAACATCAGCCAACTGTTTATCAGGACAAGCATTGTATAGATGGATATATGATTCATCTGTGGAAAATATTTCGTAGATTGCTGTGAAGTATGAACGAACATATAAGCGAGCTTTCAGTTTGTTCAGCTCTTCACTATCACAATGTTCGAAGTTAAAGCACCGGTAAAGATCTTCCACGATTTTCTTTCCCTCCGGTTCAGAAGCAGACATGGCCAATAAGTTGTAACTAATTAAAACTGGAACAAGAGAAGAAGGAGTAAATTTTTAATGAATATTTTCTTATCATGAACAAAGGAAATCATACAAAGAACTAGAAAATTAAATTATTGTGAGATCATTTGTAGATTTATACAACATCACAGCATAACCACACCCACTTTACTCAAGTTATCGTGATCCACGTGCTTGTGATCATCTAATCCACCAGAGATGAACTTGGCTCTGTAATTGAACAAATAGTAGTTGAGCACTCCATCACCTTCTCCAAACTTCAAATCTTGCAAGAAAAGGTTGTTATCTTGGACGGAAACAGCATTGAACACGTCAACACCGAGCTTCTTGGCAATAATCAATGCATCGCCAATCAAATCAGTGAGTCTTCTCTTCAAGAGTTTATTGGCTTTCTCCTCATCTGTTTCATCAAATGCAATATCAGAAGCATAGTAGAAAAGGTATGCTATACTCAACTCATCATGTTCAGAGTTGTTCAAAATAGTGAATGGTAATAAATAGAAACTGAAGAAATCTGTGATTTTACCAGATTCTTCATCTTGCAACACATATGTTTGAATAACACGTTTTTCATCTGGTAAGCTTTGATCTCCTAATAACCAATGCTTCAATTCTTCTTTGGTGAAATTTTGAATCAAATCAAAACGAGTTTGATATTTCTCTAATAATTCGAAGACTTGTTCAAAATCTTCCTCTTTAATTGATCTCAAGTTTTTGAACTTGCCTTCATTTCTAAGTGTATATTTGGCAATCATTTGAGTCTTTGTGACATTATGTGGTAAAGCACTGAATCCCACATCGTGTAATTTCCCCCAATTAATAGGACGATGATTATAACGACTCACAGAAACAGGAGATGGTAAGACAACACCAGCAGTGTATAAGGCTTGGAATATACCTTGAAGGTTGACCCTTCTCGTGACTTCTTTAATCAAAATAGGAGCTAATCTTTTGGATCTCAATTTCTTATGAACACAAATGAAGTTGATCTCAACTGCCTTAATATCATTCTCACGAACTTTCAAATCGGCAGGTGTACCGGCAATAAACCCAATAAGTCTCCCGCTGGCTTTGACTCTAACACCAACATGCCAATCTTTACGATAGCCAGGAGGTTTCAATGCCCAATTCAAAAACTCAGATGAATATTTAAATCTAAAAGTTGAATCTGTATCTTCAACGTAATTTTCATACAATAACTTGAAAACTTCATCACGATCACTATCATTGTTCAAATCCAAGTCAGCCCATTCAAACTCAGGAAGCAATGGCAATGGTGTGGTTCTAATATCCTCAATAGACTTAGTCTCAATAGGACCTTCTTCCAAAACTTGCTCGTTGAAATTAGGAACAGGTTGAGTCTTCCAGAATTTATAATCCTCCATAGCTTTCTGCTGCTCGTTATCCAACTGGACCCCTTCAGCTAGCTTCTTGAGCAGCTCCTCAATAGTCTTCTTTGACATCCTTATATACCCACACGGCTCAGAATTGTTGACTTTCAATCCAACAATAAGAGAAAATTTCCCAACGTTTTCAAAATTCATCAAATCAAATTGTGATTCCAAATCGGGAAAGGTTACGAATGTTGGCAGATGTGCGGCGCGTACCGAAAAGATTTTTTGGTGCTTCACAAAATTTTTTTTTTTCTATGCGATGAGCTTCTGTAGTTAAATAAGATATAGAACACATCACAATGCTCTCTGCTACTACTTGGGTGCCTAGGGGCTTTGCCAGTGAGTTCCCAGAGAAATATGAACTAGATGACGAGGAGATGGAGAGAATCACCAAACTCGCACAATTAGAGATTGATGATGCCAAAGAGAACATCAAGACTCTTGAAGGTAATGATGAAGAAGGAGATAAAACAGAGAAAGTCGTTAAAGAACAACTTGAGATAGATGATGATTTGAAAGAATATGATCTAGAACATTATGACGATGACGAAGAAGAAGGTGTTCTTGCCAGTATTCCTGGTTTAACTAATGAAGTTGAATTTCATGAAGGTGATGAAGAAAATGATCCATACATTTCATTGCCAACTGAAGAAGAGACATTAGAAGACAAACAAGAATATCAGATTTATCCAACTGATAATTTAATATTAGCCACTAGAACTGAAGATGATGTGTCATACTTGGATGTTTACGTTTATGATGATGGTGCAGGAGCTCCAGAAGGTGCAGAAGAAGAAGAAGCTGATAGATTAGATCCAGATGTCGCTAAAGGTTATGAAAGAGGTAGTTCGTTATATATCCATCATGATTTAATGCTTCCTGCCTTCCCATTATGTGTTGAATGGATTAACTACAGACCTAACAAGAGTGGATTGGCTGAAGGTGATAACGTTGGTAACTTTGCTGCTATTGGTACTTTCGACCCACAAATTGAGATTTGGAATTTGGACTGTGTTGATAAAGCATACCCAGATGCCATTCTTGGTGAACCATCTGCCAACACTATTCAATCTTTAAAATCTAAAAAGAACAAAAAGAAATCAAAACACGTCACAACTCATCACACTGATGCCGTTCTTTCATTAAGTCATAATCCATTCCACAGAAATGTCCTAGCATCCACATCTGCTGATCATACCGTCAAACTTTGGGACTTGAACACAGCCACTGCCGTCCGTTCAATTGACACTATTCACTCCAACAAACATGTTTCCTCTTCACAATGGCATCCATCAGAAGGAACCATCCTTTTGACTGGTGGTTACGATGGTAGAGTTGCCATCAGTGATGTTAGAATTGAAGAAGCTGATGAACTTTCAAAATACTGGAAAATTGGCGGTGGTCAAGAAATCGAAAGTGTTAGTTGGAATACTAGTGAACAATTTTTAGCTGGTACTGATCAAGGTAACATCTATGCTTTTGATGTTAGAAATCAAGAGAAACCTTTATGGACCCTACAGGCGCACGATGCTGGTATCTCTTCATTACAAGTCAATAAATTCATGCCTGATTTGTTAGTTACAGGTGCTATGGGTGAAAAATTAGTCAAACTATGGAAAATACCTACTGAATCCAATTCTGAAAAAGGTCCATCAATGGTGTTCTCCAGAGACTTTGGTGTTGGTAATGTGTTGACATCTAGTTTTGCGCCAAATATTGAAGTTGCAGGTAATTTGGTTGTTGGTGGTGTTAACAAAGGATTGAAATTATTTGATGTTTTCTCAAACAGAGGTGTCAGAAACACATTCAAAGACTCTTTGAGAAACTTACAGAGACAAGCAAGAGAAGAAGCTCAAAATCAAGGTAAAGCTTCCAGAATCGCCAGAAAATATCAAACAGATTCCAACGGTACAGTTTTGGAAGTTGAAAGTGATGGTGAAGAAATCAGTGGTGATGAAGGTGATGACAACGACGATGAGGAGTAAATTAGATAGAATTTTGTGATCAAATTAATGTATTTATAGTATGGCCCTATGGTTGGAGTGTAGCTATGTCGATTGGTTTTACGGTATCTCATCAATATTAGAGATCAACTCTCTGAAAAGGTCTATCTACACGTCGAAAGACAAATAGAAACAAGCATTTTATATGTAAATGATTTTTTTTATTGCTAATGTGGTAATACACATCTAATACTAATGATACAAGTTGGGATAATTAAGACTGGAGAGGACGAATTAGTTCTTTGACTTCTTCTTCTTTTTTGGAGATTCAGAATCTTCAGATTTTCTCTTCTTGTCCTTCTTTTCTTTCTTCTCTTTCTTTTCTTCTTTCTTCTCTTTCTTTTCCTTCTTTTCCTTCTTTTCTTTCTTCTCTTTCTTTTCTTTCTTTTCCTTCTTTTCTTTAACTTCTTCTTCATCATCACTTTCGTCAGCATCTGGAACTTCAACGTCTAAATCTTGGTTGTATAAAGACAAAGCTTCTTCAATGGCATCAGCGTTCTTCATAGTTGGAGCACCAGTGTCATAAAAGTTCAATCTTTGTTCAACTTGTTTCTTTAAGATTTGACCGAAAGCATTAGTTGGTTCATCAGAGTAGTTATCAATTCTGGAAGCAATAGAACATTTGTTAGCTAAGTATCTTGAAATTCTACCTTTGTTTTTAGCAGAAGCTTTACCAATGAAGGAAGAGTGGTAAATCAAACCATATTTAGGAGTGTTACCTTTAGTTTTCAAAGCTCTGAAAAGGGCTTTTTCAGCACCCAAGATTTGAACAGTTGAAGCAGCTTGTTTAGACAAACTGGTCAAAGAACCAGCGTGTGAGATTAATCTAGCACCAATGACTTCACCAATCAATTCTGATAAGTTTGGAGCAACAGTGTGCATCTTATCAGTCAAGTAGTTGTATAGAGATCTTCTGTAATCAGTTAATGAAACAACTCTCTTAGCGAAAACCAACAAGTTATCGAAATCTTGTTCAGAAATATCTTGACCCATGGAAATTCTAGCATTATCAATGACGGTTTGAGCTAAACCAGAGTCATTGTTCAAGATAGCAGTCAAATCGTGTAATTTTTCATCGTTTAATGAAGCTTTGTCTTCAATGAACAAAGTCAATTTGGCGAATAAGTAATTGTCTGGAACTAATTTTGCTAGTTCCGGGAAATGCCATCCGTACCATTCCTTAACTCTCATGGAGAAAGTGTTGATGTCCTTGTCAAGTTGATCCAAAAGAGCAATAGCTTGAATGATGTGGTTATCGTTCTTTTGAACTGAAAATTTAACTTTAGCTCTTGAGTAAGCGTGACCTAAACCAAGTTGGGCTCTTTCGATATCACCTTCTTGTAAACCTTTCAATAGTTTGTCACCGTGTTGTCTAAGACCTCTTAACAAATCTTGAACCAAATCATTTGAAAGACAATCTATGAATCCAAAACTTTCTTTGATGGATGGACCTAAATTTCTATCAGAGATACCTAAAGTGACTTGTTTCTTACCAGATGCTTTTGGAATGTTTAACTCAAGAACAGATTTCAAGTATTCAGAGACTAAACCTTCAGAAACTTCGTTGGCGTTTTCCAAAGCTTGAGCAGCACCTTTGAATGGAGCAAATGACACTAATTCAACTAATTTAGAAAAAGAAGCAAAATCATTGATTTGTTGTTGGACTTCTTTGATCTTGGCTCCGATGTTGTCCTGTTGGAGCTTGACCTTGAAGACAGCGTAACCGGTGGCTTCTTCGAAAAGCAAGTAGTCGATAGGAGCAGACATGACTAGTTGTATTCGAAGTTTTCAGTTCCTCTTTAACTAGACTCTTTTTTCTTTCCTGCGAAATAAATTTTTCTTCTGGTGTGAAAAAAAAATTTTTGATGCCCTCTGTTACCCGGCGAGATGAGCTGAGATGATTAGCTAATCATGTCACGTGAAATTGCACTCGCGAATCTGTCCCAAAACGGAAAGGTTTTGAGACCCCGGATATTCTCGGGTTTGTGACACATAATTCTGGACTTATCAGTTAAATTGGAACTAAAATTAGTCACCGCAAACCATTTCCACACTTTAAACCGCTGCCCAATACACCACATGAGAACCCCCAAGTCGCCAAAGTCTGGCAAAACCAACAATAAGTCGTCAAAATCTGTCTCCCCTCTAAAGAACTCACCAGCACCAACGAACTACAAGAAACAGATGCATCTTGACACCCCTTCAGGAAAAACAAAGGTTGTTTCATCCCCTAAGAGAAGCTCTTCATTCGGCTCATATAATCCAAACTGCACCAGACGTCGGTCTTTCCTTTCGGAATCCATGATCAGTTATGAAAACTACCTTGTTTACGATGCCAGTGGAGAGGATTACGACTCTTGGTGTCCAACTCATGATCGTCGGTTCAAAGTATCTGAAAATGAAAAATGCACTTGTCATCTGATACCTATGTACTCTGTTGGTTTGAACGAAAGCCAAGGGTTTAACTGGAATCAAGATTTGTTTGCAAGTCTCTATAAACAAGAACAAGGGGTACTTTGCTATAACGAGACGTTTGATGAAGACGGAAAAGCCGATGAAAAGATGGAGAAGCCTAGAACGAGAGTTTTCTCATATTCCTTGATTCAAAACAATGACAGAGGTTACTATGACCCAATAGATGTCTATGAAATCAAAGTTGATGAGGAGGATGCAGTCGGCTGCTGAAAGCATATACTGTATGGTTTTTATGGGTTTGGGTTCTTTTCTATTTTGTGATGTTCTTTTTTAGGTTTATTATACCGGGGGTATTTGACGCCAGATAACCAGTATTACATGCACATATCGTCTGGTAATTATTTGGCGTCTGGCTTTATAGGGGTATTTTTTGGGATTCTGGGTAATCATTAGTTTGTTAGTTATTTGATATTTGAAATTTAGTACATTTTTTTTGTTTTCATCTACTTTTTACGTTGTAGTGACAGTAATTTGATAAATATTATACAGCTTTTATTGACTTAGTTAATTTGCTATAGATATAGTGCAAAGTTGTTGACATTCTTGCTTGCACTGCTTAGTCTTTCGGTATCGCGGACAAAGTTTTTAGCCAATCCAAATTTCTCTGTTAGCCAAAATGAAGCTTCTCTGATGGAGTCCAAGTTCACTTTTTCAAATCCTGGTACACCTTCACTCTTTAACACCAACACAGACACCTTATAATTTTCTTTTTTTATGAACTTTTCT
Source organism: Gotozyma montana (assembly GCA_003706615.3). Classification (NCBI taxonomy): domain Eukaryota; kingdom Fungi; phylum Ascomycota; class Saccharomycetes; order Phaffomycetales; family Phaffomycetaceae; genus Gotozyma; species Gotozyma montana. The sequence goes on from PPLU03000009.1 coordinate 202,072, forward strand.
TGTGAAATCAAAGAAGCAGCAATTCCTGTGACATAAAAAGGAGGAGTCAAACTCTTGAATGGTATGGCATTTCCTTTTGCTTCATTATTTGCTAGTTTGGCCACTTTCTCTTGAAATGGTAAAATTCCAGGAGATAAACTTAAAACTTCATCCAGGCCTTCTCCAAAAGATTTGATAATCTCACTTGCAATAGAATTGAAAAATATTGTCTGTTCATGTTGATAATTATCCAGTACGAGTACGTTTAAATCATCAGAAATTCTCCATATCTCAAGTTTAGAAGCTAAATGTCTCACAACATCTTCTTTGTCTGTTTTATCAACGATCTTATATAACTGTTCATCTTCTTCATACTCTTCATCAACATCATATCCTCCCAAACCTGCACTCCAGACTTCAATTCCAAAAATTGCTTTACTACCACTGCTTTGTTTCACCAGTGCATCGAAGATAGCTTTCAATGAACTAGGTAATACCAGTAGTGATCCCTCAAGCTTTTTGATCTCAGAATCTAACGAATTGATTTTGACCAGGGGAAGGGAATGTTTTGTAAGTGAAATAGGGGCATCATCTATCAAATGACGTGGCTGAGTGCCTATAGCATCCCAAGGTTTGAACACCATTGCTGTTATTAAATGAAGATGTTTGTTAAATTCGCCTCTTTCAATAGTTATCGTAGAAATGTAGAAATTCAAGCTCAAAGCTCAAAAATTCCTGACTAAGCAAGTTTTTTTTTTTTTTTTTAGTAGCCTACTCTCAAATTTAGATAAAACATAACTTCTGCCTTGAGATAAATACAGCTATATGCCCTTTTTTTACATTAATTAGAATTTAGATTTTTGATAGACTTAAACATGCCACATAGTATGATAATTAATTGATTAACAATAGATCATTGGTAATGCACATAGTTAATCAGCGACTAGTCGATTCTTTATTTTTTGAAAAATTATCAAAAATTTACAAAAAATGAAGAGCAATGATTTTGGTTTTAATAATTAATTAAGTAGTCATTTCAATAAATTATCTTATTAATTATATTATATATAATGAGTGAGTCGATATTATTAATTAGGCGCTGGAGACCCAATTGATTAATATATTAATATTGATGACAATTAACTAATATCGAGACACAAACGAGCGTTTAGGGCGATGCAAACTTCAAGGTGTAAATATCTAAATGCTGCATCTTCAAAAAGTTGAAACTTGATAAGATTTCAAATCTAGAAAGTGTTGCTGCACAGGAAGACTACGGAAAATTTTGATTAAAGTCTTATTTGTTGTCAACGGCTTGAATTTATGAACAAGAACTAAGTTATTATTGTAATGAAAACATGATGCTTATACGGCCTTGAACGTTATATTCATGTTAACTACAACTTAGATATATATGATAAAATCTAACAAGTTTACTGTATAAAAAAGAGTACATCAGCAAGGGTATCGTTTCCAAAACGAACTTCCAACGACCAAAATCAAGCTGATGCACGTATCTTCTCCCTTTCTTCCTGATATTTGGAGACTAAGTCATCAAATTCTTCTTTAGTAAAGTCGTTTGTCCATTTTAGCTTAGATGCAGGATGATCTTCTGGTAAAAATGCTTGTCCTTTTTTACCATATAAGTTTTCTCTTAACGTACCATCTGGGACTGGATAATCTTTCCAAAAGAGTCCCCTTTTTTGCAACTCAGGGACGAGAAGATCAACAACATCGTTCAAATTTGATGGCCAAATAGAGCCAGCTCCCAAGTTTAAACCATCAATATCATGCTCTTCAATCAATTGTTCAATCTCATCAACAACTTCAGTGACTGAACCAATCAACAGTAGACCAAACATTCCATCTTTGTCAACAGTCTTTAAAACCTCTTTCTTAGTATTTGCTTTCTTATTCTTGTTTAGAGCGCCTTCTGTAATTGAACGAAGACCATCTAGTTTTTTAGAAGTAACAATCTCATCATCAGCAAACTTACTCAAGTCAATATTGGACACTGCACTAAAGTTGACCTGAGCTAAATCTTCCCTCTTGTACTTTTTGTACTCTTGAGCTTTGAGAAGGGCTTCTTCTCTAGTATTTGCTATGATAACATTGGCAGGAATGATAAATTTAATGTTATTTGGATCTCTAGAGAAATGATTCTTTGCAATATCTTTAATCTTGGATATCTTTTCACCAATTTTGGATTGATCTGTAGAGTCAACAAACACAACTTCTGCATTCTCAGCTGCAAATCTGATACCTTTCTCACTTGTTCCAGCTTGGATAACAACAGGGAATCCTTGTGGTGTGTTTTCAGCGATGGCAGGACCTGGAACATCAAAAAATTTACCTTTATGATTGATCTCTCTTATTCTCTCAGGCTCAGCAAAAACTTTTCTTTTCTTGTCTATCACAACTGCATCATCTCTCCATGAAGATAGAAGTAACTCGTATACAACATCAAGATATTCTGCTGTTCTGACATATCTTTCATCATGTGGAGGAAGTTCACCTGCCAATAACTGATTTCCAACACTTGGTAGATAACTTGAGACAATATTCCAACCAATTCTTCCCTTCGATAGAAGGTCCAAAGTAGCTAGTCTTCTGGCAAAGTGGTATGGATGCTCACTAACTGTACTGAAAGTGATTCCAACGCCAATTGATTTGGTATGAGTGGTTATTGCAGTTACAACTGCAGCAGGATCAATTCTGGCGAAGTTCAATCCTAATCTAGCAGGATCTTTGTAATTGGCAGGTCCATCATACACATCAAACAAAGCCAAATGGTCAGCAATGAACAGTGAGTTAAGCTTCCCTCTCTCTGCAGTTTTGGCAAACTCTATCCAGGCATCGATACTATGTGCTAGCTCTGAGGATCTGTCATCCGGATGTGTCCAGTTCCCCGGAGTACCACCAGTAAACGCATTAATTACGAGTGTTTTCTTTGGCTTTTCATGTTTCTGTTTCTTGTACGCCTGTGTCATTGTTGAGTCTTTGAAGAGTACAGCCAGTTGCAAGAATGTAGACGGCTCATGGTAGTTATACTAAGATCCCATACACCTCTCGATGATGAAGAATGCAATTTTACCGGTGTAATGACGAAGTAAATGAGCCATATAAGCAGATCTCAAAACTATAATTATTAATACCGTTGAGATGATGGGGAAAGTTGATGTAAAATTCAACAATAACACCGTGGGGTCATTGGCCATGTCTAGAGTCCATTCAGATAGCCGATTGATCCCAGAAACTCGCTCTTCTGGTTGTAAATAAACATTATGGGGGAGCAGACTCGCGAACACAACAATAAACCAAGAGTACCCAATATGGAAACTATGGCGGACTATGTTCCACAACAATCCAGAACATCATGTCTAACTTTCTGAGAATATGAATCAATATCTGATCCAACCCTTAAACCCTCGACATCAACGATGGAACAAGTGAAACTTCCCAAAAGAACGAGAGCATCCAACGCTTGTGAGCTTTGCCGGACCAGAAAGACAAGGTGTGATGGACGCAAACCAAATTGTTCAACCTGTGAGTCCAGGGGAATCACCTGTAACTACGGAGAGTTGAAACCTACCAAGTTGGAGCAGACGTTGAACGGAATCCTCTCTTCGATCCAGGGAATGCAAGAGAAACTGAACCAACTCACCAATTCTGCACCCGAAACCCCATCAACTATATCTCCTTCCTATCTCGATGGTGGACCTGAGCTAAATGTCCTGTCTAGCGTGACACAATTGCCAGGACTCGAAGACTTCCTGAACTCATTGAACGATGATGTGAATCAAGCGTTTTTGATACCTGACTTCAAGTTTCCAACCATGCCCCAAGAGCAGGATCCATTAGAGCAAGAGGAGTCTATTTCCCTTCGCCACAAGCTCTCTAAAAATCATGATCTGTTAGCTAATCACAAAGCATCAGTTCCAATCGAACCCCAGCTCTATCATAAACTGAAACTGTCATACTTGAAGAACGTATATAACGAGCTACCACTGGTTTGTTATGAAAAACTGAGAAAGTTGGAAGCTACGAATGATGAAAATACAGTGTTTAAGAAGCCTAAAGACTCACCTGCATTCTTACTGATGGTGTGTGCTCTAGGTTCATTGACTGAATCACATGATCACAAGTATTGGACTTCACTCAAATATCAGTCTAATCTGGAAGAAGAATTGTCTGCTGATGAGTTACCGCCAGGTTTTGAATTCTTCCTAGGGTTTCACGAAGTTAGATCTCAGGTGGAAATCTTTGAAACTCCTAACATTAATAGTGCTATCTTATCAACGTTAGCTGCTTTTTATTATCTTAAGACAGGGAATTTAACCTCGTTTTGGGATGAACTTCAAAAATCAAGTAACATTCTTTACAAGCTTTTGAGAAAAGACTTGAAGAAGAACTTTGAAGGCTTGGCTAAAGAATATGTTGATGTTTGTAGAAGATTGTTTTGGGTCAATCTTCACCTTGAAAGAAATTTCTCCCAATTGGTTGCACAAAGTGATGGTGTTATTGAAGAAAATACAAAACTGTTCTCCATCCAGAAGCAAATTGGGCTTCCTCCATCATGTGTGCCAATAAAAGATGACGGTGATCCTAGTCTACCACCAGCTTTTGCTGACGAGAGAAATTATTACCTCTTCTGTTTCATCGCCAACCTTTTACTTGCAAACCTCGAAAATGAGAATTTTACATTATTGGAGACACACCAGCATCATTCAATTGAAGAATACACAGTTATAACAAATAAGCTTAAAGATGATCTCAAACATTGGGCAAATGGACTTCCTATTGATTTTGATTGGGGAAATTTGAGAAGAAATGATAAACATCTTGTTATTTTGAAGTTGAACTTTTTCAAGCTAGTTTATTCGATTGATTTTGCACTGTTGAAGAAAGTTAATACAGAGAACTTACAAAGCTTACCTCCAATAATTCTAACCCAGTTGCTCTCTGTGGCAAACTCATTGTTATCCACTACTAGAAATATTCTCAGCTCTATGAAAGATCTATCCTTCTTAGACCAATCTCCACTTTTGTGTCTGCAGGTAATCGATATACTTCACGAGTTAGTTGCAACGTCTGATAGTTTCAAGGTAACACCACTGAACTTGTCGGAAAGTGACTATAATTCAATGTTAAAGATAACAGAAGATGTCAAACCTTATACTTTACATTCTAAACTAGTTCAATCAAAATCTGAAAGATTGAGAAATTTGATCTATTCAAAGATAGGTGTGATATTATGATCAAACTGTTAATACAACGATAATACATATATTTTAGATACATTTTATAAGTACTGGAAAATACATACATAATTATATACACTTTGTAAGTGTTAAAAAATACGACAAGATAAACAAACATAACCTGCAATTAAACGTTGTGAACTTTGACATCAACTTGCGAATTTTTCAATTCCCCAGAAGTAAATGACGCATCAACATTAGATTCGCCATCATTATCACTACTTTCATCCTTCTCACCTTCAACAATACTTTCAAAGGCAGGAGTTTCTCCTACTTTCCAAATGGCAACTGCAAAGAATGGTAAACTAAAAAAGAAAAGTCCAGCATTCATACCACCTTGAATGGTCATTTTAGCGGCTTTGGCAGACATGGCAAATGCCATTGCACTTCCTAGAGAACCAATTGAGTTGACAAAACCTGTCAATATGGAAATCTCATTGACATTATCACTTAAAGTACCAATGACCCAATAAATCAAAGTATTAATTGATCCATCTACTAATCCCCAGAAACAATAGATAAAAGAGCCAAATCCACCCCAGTCATAAGTAGTTGTGTGATCAATCCATTTTTTCTGTACAACAGTTAAAAGAATCCATAATGCAGAGCCTAGAGTGAAGAAGACTGAAAATGCAATTCTTGCTCTGACTGCTCTAGTGGTGAATTGAAGATCTAAGAAGATACCTGCTAAAATTGCCCCAATAGCGGCAAATAAATGGGATAAAAATGAATTCAAAGCCCTTGCACGGACATCAAAATATGAAGCGTTGAAAGATGCTTGGTATGATAACCACCATTGATTGTAAATCAAAACTGGGAACAAAATCAAAACTCTCCATCTCTTGATGATTTTCCATAAAGTCTTGAATTCATGTAAGATATTTGGTTGTTTCTTCAAGATCACTGGAGATCCATCAGATCTGATCACTTGACGTGGCGTTGGTAGAAGTAAAGCAAATGGAATACCACAAAGAATCAATCCAGTTAACACCAAAAATGTAGCACCAGAAACGGTTTTTTTTGAAGTCTTGACATGATTCATTCCCAATGAGACTGCACCACCAACTAGACCACCAGTGTTTTGTAAAGCAAACTTAATGGACATATTACGACCTTTTTGATGGTGTAATGCGTAACCTAATAAAATTGATCCAGATGCAACCCATAGATGAGCAGCACTAACACCTAATAAAAAGGCAGAAAACGGCAAAAACCATTTGTTACTAGGATGTCTAGCAGTATGATATAAGGCACCTGCATAAGGAGCGTAGAAAGAAGCACCGATAATCAAAGCTTGTTTGACACCAATCACATTTGTGATCACTGGAGTTACCAGTGCAAAAACTGCTAGTGTACCAAAAATGATAGCATTAGCTGTGTTGGCAACGCCAGCGTCTGATATACCACTACTACCAAGTCCAACAATGGATCCCCATAGACCTGGATTGAAAAGAGCAGCTAGACCAACACAAACTGCTGCGAATTGAGGAGTTCTTGCCCATCTTGGCAGACCCTTGACTTCAAGAAGATTTTCCTTATCAGTTTTTACTGATCCCATTGCTAACAAAGTTCAACTCTTTTGAGTCAATGAATTTATTATGAGAATTTCAGATGAGTTTGATTGATCATGGCAAGAAATTGGACCCTTTTAAACCCATTGTACAGATTTGGTGGCTTCGATTGTTAAGTATGGCTCTTTATTTGGCATTTTCGATTTTCATCAAAATCTTCCTAACCGCGGAATCGGGTAAATTTCCGAGACGGAATTAGATCCTTGATAGAGCTCTCAAATAAGAGATATGAGGTTCGCTTCGGATGATAAGAATGACAGTATTCAATATACAATAGACTAATAGGCTATAGCAAGCTGGCCTTGTGGCTTCATGGTTGCTTCGTTAGTTGGGATAAACGTATTCACAGATCTCACGTTTTTGAAAATGGTGATGCAGGCATCAATTTACGTTCCCAAGAAGTGTTTACCTTACTAAAATTTTCTGGTTGAATTATTAATTTATGATCTATATAGTTCCGTCTAAAATTCCCAGTTACGAGTCTATTTATGATGTTCATAAACGAGATTTAACGCAATCTCTGGACCAAGATTTCTGAAAATACCTTTCTCTATTTCCACGTTGATATCATGGTTGTAAATCCAAGAAAAATTACTTTTGATCAGTTTAACTGCCTCTGGGCTGTCGACTAGATTGTTGAAAATATGTCCCATTCTTCTGGAGGTTAATACAACGTCATCTGCATGCGTCTTTCTTGCAGACTCAAACGCTTTCAGCCATTTATCGACATTCTGTTTCAAGTTTGGGTCAGACTGTGCATATTTCAAGATAACTGCTAAAGCTAGAGCATCTTCAATTGCTTGCCCTGCATTAGCGCCTTGATGAGGCTGTCCTGGATGTGCAGCATCTCCAATTAGCAAAGCACCATTCTTGGTCCACTCATCAATATCTTCTCTATCAAACAATCCATAAACTTTGATCTTTTTGAAAGATTTAAAGATTTTCTGAACATCAGGATGAAAGTCCTTCAAATTTTCCAATAATAGATCAAGGTCTCCTTCTGTTTTCCAACTCTCTTGTGCAGTTTTGCTCTCCTCTATTGGAAGCACTGCAGCGGCTGCGAACCTTCTTCCTTGATCAATTGGAAATGTAACAATATGTCTTCTACCTGGTGCTGGCCAAATTGTGGTAGTCTTCAAATCAAACTCGAATGGCCCTTTGAGATCTTCAAAATTAACCACATCTCTGTACATTACCTGGAATGAGTTCACAGGCTCATCTTGACTGAAAAGAAGTGATCTGACCTTTGAGTGAATACCATCTGCCCCAATCAATATGTCAAAATCAACTTTTTCATTCTCAGTACCATCACCTACCTTGAATGAGGCAACTTTATCATGTACTTCAATGAGTTTTCTATTCAAATGCAATTGAGATTCAGGAACGTGCTTTGCTAAAAGCTTAACAAAGTCTGCTCTATGATTATAAGAGTGATAACTACCACTGTTCAACGTGAGATATAATTCTCCAGTGTTGTATATTCTGTAGTTAGTTTGATAAGGTGGTTCAGTAATGGTACTGATTGCAAAAAACTCATCTTTCAACCCTAGCTCTTCAGCAATAATTCTTGAGGAATTTGGACCAAGAGCCAACCCAGCTCCCACCTCAGTGATTGCATCGTTTCTTTCATATAGATGAACTTCGATCCCTCTTTGTTTTGCTGCAATTGCAAATGTCAAGCCTGCTATCCCAGCACCAACAACAATGATACGTAATGGTTCTTCTAACTTCGTCATGACTCTGCTATCTGACTGTTGCTGTATTTATCTCTGAATCAAAAGTTTCCCCGGATTTTCTATTGTTTAAGTATCCACAAACCATCTGGTATCTACACCACAGTTCGTTTCTCGGAATTTCGGCCCGATTGCCTAAATGAGTAAAATATAACGCAATCCCTGGGATGATAACAGTATTCACATGTGGGTATTTGAGTATTGTTATAATGAGTTATCATACGTTCCAGCAATTCTCAAGCTAAATGCGACCGCAGAAATTCATCAATTGGGTTCAAATGGCTTTCAGGACTCAAATTTCAATTTTCAATTTCAATAACCTTTGAACTTTCAAAATTTAGGCATTGTCTTGGAACTTGGAACTCAGAAGTTTACACATAAAATTGGCAGATCTGCTCGCGAAACAATAAAACACCTAGTAAAAGTTAAAACTCGAACTTATAGTATTCAGAAATTGAAATTCTTAATATAAAAAGGACCAGCTTCCAGCTGCTTCTTGTAATTGGAATGGTACATTAGTAGTAGAGTGGATGAAATTACCAATTAAGGAATGTATAGGGTTTTACTTCCTCATTTTTTGTTTTTTTGTGAATTGAACATAGTGTTTGAACATTGAGATTCAGCTTTGTAGCAATTTCAATCAAGATGATAGTAGCAGATTCGAAGCTTATTGCTCAAATGTAAATTCCAATTCTCTGCTTGTTCATTGCCCGCCCCATATGCATTGTGCACACTGATTTTCGATCGCGTAGCAATTCCTGAAAATCTCTTTCCTCTTTCCAGAGATTTGCGATTGAAATTTCAAACGAGTGTTTAGTTTTGCATAGCTGAAATTCGCGGATCTTCCAAATTTTTATGACCGAAAAGACCAGAGGCTTGGCATTATTCTACACATTTGAAAATTGGTGGTAGTAGTTGACTTTCAAATTTGTGGAGTCTGGTGGCTGGCCTTTGAACTTCTAAATGGTAAAATGACATATAAAAATCAAAAATGCAGTCTCTTGAGTTTCAAGAGAACACCACCGAATCACCGATCCAATCTTTTCAAGGGTTCTAACTTTTTCACTTTTGACATTTGAGGGTCCAAATTTGACACAAAAGTAAAACTTGACGATTTAATCCAGGGAATAATATGTTAGTGGCATACGGAACACCGCTACAAATTTGTAAGACTGTTAGCTTAGAACCTTACACTTGTCCCCATTATGCCCATCTATTGTTATTCATTTTATTTGGCCCAGATGGCTGGCCACTCAATACCAGGTGCATTTCCGGAGTGAGTTGGAGTTTGAATCCCACCAAACGTAGTCTGTGGGAAGTCCTAAGTTGGGCCAAACAATACAGCCGCCGACGGACCGGGAACCGTTTCGCGATTATGGTTCACCCCTAAACCTTTTTAACCAATAGTTGTCTGAATCTGAGCAAACTATTTCCTAATTGGTGTAAAACTGTCGCTTTTTCAGGGTACAATCAAATCTTGGAAAACACCCTTAATGGTATATGGACAACTTTTTGTACATAACACTCGAAGATGCCAGAGTAATTCACTTTCTCACCTCTGCACAAACCAATTGCTCGCCCTTACAACATAATGATTGCTCTTCCAGTCCTTGTTGCTCTTGTCTCTTCTTTTGTTCAAGCTGCTGATAATTTTGACCCAAACGCCAACTGTCAAGGTACTTTCTCATGTCACTTGTACTGCGGTGGTATGGCTAGAAATGCTAGAACTTGTGGTCCAGATGGATCGAGCTACGAAGGTCCTTGGGACCACGATTGTCTGTGTGCCAGCGACTCTGAGTTCATCGAATTATTACCCGACTGTATGGAGTGTGGATGGGCCTTATGGGCTGATTATGGAGGTTTCATCACAGCTGCTTTGGAAGAGTGTGGTTTACCAACTGAGCCAACTGGTCCAAAATGTGATGAGAACGGACAAGCTATCATTGAAACTGGTGCCAATTCAGGGTCTGCTTCTGTTACTGGTGCAGCATCTAGCTCTCGTGCTGCTTCTGGTTCTGCTTCTGGCTCTGCTTCTGCTTCGAGTAATGCTTCTGGCTCTTCCTCTGTCACTGGGTCAGTGACTGGATCTTCCATTACCGCTGCAGCCTCATCGTCAGGGTCTGGCTCATCTTCCAGATCATCAATTACTGCCTCCTCATCTGTCACTGCGTCATCTAGTACTTCCTCAATTGATGAATCCTCCGAAGCTGATTCTTCTTCTACTATCTCCTCAGCTGCTGAATCTTCTTCTGCTTCTTCTGCTGAATCTTCTGTTGCTTCTGCTGCTGCTGCTGCCTCCTCCTCTACCGAGTCTTCTTCTGAGGCCGAATCATCAGCTTCCTCAGTTGCATCATCGACCCAAGCTTCCTCATCTTCTGCTGCAAGTGGTGCTGGTATCAAATTGGCTTCTAGTTATGGATTGCTAGTTGCAGCTTGTGCTTTGTTGATGTAGAATAACCTTTTGCAAAACTTCTCTTTTCTTATCAACTTTTAATACACTTCCTGATAATAGACAATTATCATTTTTGATTGTGACTTTAATTGTAGAGGAGACCCGTATTAAAGCTATAGAATGTTTCTACTTATAGATGACGCACTCCCTTTGAATGGTTCATCAGTTCCTTCTTCCAAATATTCAAAGGAATAACCTCTTTCACAATCTGATGCAAAATCACAACTTTGAGCTTTGAGGTCGGCTCTTCCAGTTCAACTTCTGGCAGCGGCTAACCTTGATAGTTTGAATTTTCAAAATCCCTCTGTATTGATATATCTATTGGTTTTAGGCTTTAGCGTCTGCCGTCTAACAATTCGCAGAGTACTCGTCGTGATTGAGATTAGAAAGTTGAATTGATGAAGTGATAAAAATCTATGCTACAATGAAGACTCTTTGTTCAGCCAGTGCCATTGGCACTGAAGGCGTGTAGCTTTGAGTGGCTGTTTCTGCGGCTATTTGATGATGTGACATGTATGATGTCTCTCTAGACCGAGCCTGATTGCATTTTTTATTAAGAGGTAAAATGATACCCATCTACGGTTTAATTCTCCTGTAATTGGACAGTGTCTCTTGATACTCGAGATCCTCGAATAGCATTGCCTTTACACTTTGAAGTTTGAACTAAGATTCAAGAACTTCAATTACTAAGAGGGCGCTGAATCTTGAGTTCGAAATTTATCGACAAGAGTTGATAGGATGTCCAGTCAATATATGTATTATGGAGTGACTGAGTCTTCTCTCCAGATCTCAAGACCGGTTCTTCTTTTTTTATTATGCCCCAAGTCGGTATCCAAATATTAAATACGCTCATGCCAAATTCCAATCTTGAATCTCGAAAGTTGGCTCTCAGTCCTATGCTCTGGGGTACCTTAGAATTCAACATATAGCTTGGGCTTTGACTCTTGAGCCGTGGTTTCTACCTCTAAACTCAGAGACACACATTTCGCGAATTATGCATGACACGTAAAAATATGCAATAGAAGCTTCTTTAAGTTCTTCAGATACGTTAACATGCATCTAAACAATTAAATCGAAAAGGTGGAATTGGATCTACGATAAGCAAGATGACAGAGATAATGGTTCCATTCTTCGAAGCAAGATAAACCAAGTGTGGTGTGTAGGCACTTATGCTAGGTAGAGTGTACTATTTAACAGCAGGATATGGAACTTGATGGGCCCATCAATCATTGGTGACGAAAAGAAACAAAAGCACATCGGGGTTCGGTTATCTCTGTTCTAAAACCATCGAAGATCTTGAATTTCATCAACGGTTAATTGCACAATTGTTGCTAGATCTGGGGAACTCCTGGCTTCTATACCGCCGATTTCTGATTGAGCAGAGATATGGGAACACAAGGCTAGACATATATCACTCTGTTTTCAAAGCTACAATGTTCAGTATATCCACTGCAGACATCTTCAGGGAAAGATACCGTATCAAGCAACAGGAACCAAGCACACCGCCTTTCAAATATCTACATGAAGATGGAACGTACAAGGGATTGAAGGGAAACTAGGGAAATTTTGGACTCAGTATCTCTGGACACTTGGTTGGACAACAGACAAGAAGGGTAATGTTCAGTATTACGTTCATGTTCAAACTGATATACTTTCAAACGACATATAAAAACCGTATATGTTGCAATTTCCAAGTCTTAGACGTTGGAATTAATAGTGTAGTATACGAACCAGGTTGAAAATCGGTACGAACTACTATGTTTTTTTGAAATATTTTAGAAAGGTATCAATATGACACATATCCTGAGCCCCAATACATAGCATGACTTTGTGGTGATGATTTCGTCTTAGACGAGCCCGTAACTTGTAAGTCGTAATTAAAATAACTACTGACTTGTTTGTCCAAGCTGAGTACATCGACCCTAGAAGATCTGGGTCAGCAGCAAAAAACAAAAGCCTTCTTGGTTTTTATGATTATCCGCTATATGATAGAATGCTAACTACTATTTTGGTCTACAGATATGCTAACCTGGAGGGAATATTGATTTGATAAAGTTATCAAGAATCAATCACATTTAAACTTTACTATAATTAAGAAATCCAGGGACTACGGGTCGTATTAGTTGGTTGGTTTTCCTTTCAATCAAGTTCCAGTCCTCGCATCTTTCAAGGGCCCTGGGTCAGTATCCACTTCCTTGTGTATAAGTTCTAACTGCCTAATATAATCGATTGTCAATCTGGCAAATTGTAGGCCCGTGGGCCGTGAGTGCCGGAAAGTTATTCCTCCCATATACCTGCGTAACGCGTAACCCATGTAAGACAGTTCTATGCAAGCTTGTCTAGAAAGTAAGAGGTGGAAATTGGTACTAAATTCTAATTTTATTCATAGAAGAGTAAGACCGAAGACCGAAGCGAAGCTGGCAGATCATGGCAATCTGTAGAATAATTAAAGGGTTCGAAATTATGTATTTTGTAGATTGTTCTATCATGAAGTTCATAATTGGATATGAAATATAATATTACTAGTGGATTATAAATTATAATATTGTACATTGTTATATTATATTATGTTATATACTAAGTATTCTCACTAACTGCACGTTGTCAACGTTCTACCAGTAGCTCTTTATCTATTATATATATATAGATCATATTATAGACGTAAATATAATTGTACTTCAATTATAATATAATGATCATAAATATTGAATTCATAAAATCAATATAAAAAGCGGACCGGAGTTGCTGGAATTATTTGCAAATTATTATAATTTTTAGTACGACGTAATTATAATTAATAATATTAATATATGCGCCGCCAATTCGACAAAAATTATATCAATATAAATTGATCAATAATTATTTATATTATCAGTAGCTGCTCAAGAAAGCTGATCAACGCCGACGTGACATGTGGACCGCCATTTTACATTATTGATTTGAATTTTTGAATTCAATTAGCTGTATTTTTCTCAATTAAGTTTATGATTTGCTAAGATTTTCGTTTTCGCTTGGACCCCAAAATTTTGCGACCCTATGATCAATTACAATATTTAATTATAGCTGCAATTAAGGACTAATTTGGTTACTACAAGCAACAACTTATAGGATTGACTCCACTTCGTTGACTTGTGCTCGAATTTGAACTAGGGACCAGAGACTTGCCACTTTCAAATACTTACAGGCTACTTCTCAAGATCTTTCAGTTTCAGGCTTGCAAAAAACTGCGACGTTTAGCTGATAAAAAATTGATATAGATTCTAGAATCTAGATTGATAAGATATCGAGTGCAGATTTCAGATCCAAGGAAGTATGAAAAGAATGAAACCAGAGCCCAATTGAACTTTCAACTCAATGTACATAATGATAGAGAATTACATAGCGGCCTGCTAAATGTTTGACTTGTAAGTTGTAACTAGTGTGATGTGAAATTGAGATAACGCATCTATTCAACACACCTGTGTATTAGTAGCAAGATAAATCCTGAAGTGGTAGTTGCAGTCAAGTGCGATGAAGAAGATATCAATGTCAACTCCAGCTGAAAATTGTGGGCCTTCGAGCACACTGGTTAAGGATGTGAAGAAACTTTTTACTCTGGTCGATTATACTTCGTAGATTTTTTGCTGTACCTTGATTAAGCGTGAAGTAGTATAGTAGTTTTGAACAGTGAGTACTACTTATACCGAAATCGTTAAGTTCTAAACTTCTACCTCAGATATAACTATGAATGCCTGAAAGTAAGTGTCAGAGAGATTGAATCATTTACCTCTATAATTTCTTACCAGAAGTAGCTCATTTCCAAACACTCGTGCTTTTGAAGAGACAGTTCCAAAATTCAAATTCCGAATCTTTTTTGTTCAAATATCAAGTCTTTCACCTGGAAGAAAGAAACTGTGATTGGTGGTCGACATAGAAATCACGAGTTAGGTGCCAGGAGTCAGGACTAAAGAGTCATCTAATAGCAAACCCCCTGTTTAACACTCTATTTCCCTAGACTTATAGTGGTATATACTCAATGCTGAAAAATTTGTAGCCTGTTCTGTGGTAATCTTTGTACTTGATGTGGTTTTAGACGCGCTTTCAATCATGCTGCATCAAACCTGCATAAAGTTGAATTTGACAGATCTGCGAAAATAATATCGGTACTTCGAAGCTGATCGAACATATAAATACGATCGCGAATTGAGAATTAGGTTCAGGGTTAACATTTACCAGAGTTTTTTGCCTAAATATAGTTACTATTACCATGGAAAAGAGGAGTCAGAAGTTAGAACATAGAAGAATGTAGCTTTCATTGATCAACATAAGATTCAAGATTCAATGGAGTCTGGACATTTCAGATCATAAGGAATCGGGGTCCTCAATATTGCTTCGGCAGTGATAATTTTTCTTGACCCAGCTGAACCTGTTCTATATAGTGTAGCCATCTTGATGATTGATCTTATCCAAGCAATACATTATACCTTTTCAATGTCACAACTTTTTTGACTTTTGAATCTTACTACTACAGTCTTCTTGAAGCTACAAATCATATTGGTAAATCAGTCTCTGTTACAATATTTGGAGACTACATCCTAAACACTGGACAGCGAAAGTTTATGCTTTGATTCATTATGGGCCATAAAAGACGGTGATCATTGAAGTATCTTCCGGAAGGAAAATGTGACTGACAGTTATCAGTCCCCAAATTTTCAAAGAGAGTAGTATCCCATAGAAGTCTAAATATCTACTATTCAAGAGTCAAGACTCAATGATGTAGCTTATAGTAACAGTCTTAGCACGATATAGGCTCTTGAATACGAAATCTCATTGACAATTGTGCAATGTAGTTCATCCATAAATGTGAAAGAATCTCAGGATTCATATTCTAGTCCCAGTTCTCCAGCAACTGAATACTGACCCACTAGGCACAACGATAGCTAGCCTCAGTAATTTCATTTCAAACAGTGAAAAGAAATAGCAATTGCTTAACTTCTTGGGTGTAGGTTTATAGTCTGGTATATCTATAGATTCTACAGTGTATATACTGTACGTAGGTTTCCAATCCTGCAGCTAAACTCCTAACTGGAAACCTCCCTTTTTGAAATTGCTGGAAACTTGATTTGAGAGTTTCATGTTCGATTTTATAACAGCAATTAATTTTGGAGTTCTACACATGCAAAGTTCAAACTCAAGCTAGGCGCCAGCGGTAGATCGTAGAAGTTTATTGAATTCAGTGAAAGGCTGGAGTATATTCGCTATATAGCTCAATGGAGTTGAGCGGCTAGCCTTGGCAAAGATCGCAAAGTGTCAAGAATCAAATCTGTGCTATATTGGTATCCAGAGACCAAAGTAAACGTTTTGAAGGTAAAAAAACACCTCCATCAACAAGGACCCATTCTGCTGCCCCGTATTTATGTAAACGATCAAAAACTAAGAGGTACAAGGCATACTTCTAAACAGGTTCCAGTACTTTAACATTAAGAACCCCAATAGCTGGACCTCGTTTTATCTTTGGTTTATCGTATACACTACGTGCTTAGAAGTTACTACATATATGTTGAGCTATATTCACTGATGATAGTTTTGAGGCTGCAAGTCTGACACATCTTAAATAATAATATGGCATATAAAAATGACAAATTAGAGTTAATTTGCCCAGTCAGCACTCAGTGTAGATGTACTGTTTTATTGGATAGACCGGATACTAACACTTATTATTTTGATATTATTTAGTGGTACACTTGATTGTTCTACCTTCTCGAGCTATCGATTGTGCAATTGAACGATGTCTCATCGAACAAATTCGCTCTCAGTTGAAATGCACCACGCCCAAAGTACATCTGTGTTCTGGGACAGCTCTGAAATTCCCTTAAAGTGAGCACTAAAATTTAGGCTTCACTCTGTAGATCTCAAAATGGCCAAATCAGGGTCAGAATTTATTAATGTATGCTCAGGCAGTCACACAGATGTAGTTGCAGATTCATGCATAACCCTGAACGTCTATGCGAAGTGATAGGAACTGAAAGGCTGGGTCGGAAATGAATTTGTTCGAAAGAGCACAAAACACGCTTCTTTGTTCTGAACCGTACTCTCAATAGTCTAGGAGGTGACATTCTCTTCCTATCGAAGGTCTCTCATCAAAAAAGTTCAGGTCAAGCTTCTATCCTGAAAAAAATTCTACTACCATTCGAGAAAAAGAAAAGAAAAAGAAAATAAAATCAACTACTATTTACTACCAATAAATTCAATGTCGACTGAAAATAGAACTTGAAACTCGGTCTCAAAGATTCAGAGATCTATCCAAATTGAGAGGCCAGAAGCGAGGCCCGAAGTGTATTTCAGGGTAGATCAGCATGGCATCAAAACGCCAATCTTTTGCTAATTCAGATTCATTATATCAAAAATCAACAATCTCAGTTCCAAGATGCACAATGTCACAGCGATCCTGCGTTTGAGTTGCATATGATGGACCGTGGCTATCAACGTGTACGAGAGTACATACGTTAAATGATCATCGCGAGGTAGATACTAGAAACTGGTTACTGTTCTATGTCACTATAAAAGCAATCAGAGCCCCATCTTTAATCTGGAGTTTTATGCTACTTCTTTCGATAAAAAGGATTTTTGCTAGCTGGCTATCAAAATGTTGCTTCACAAGAGCGTGTTAAGCATTATTGGTGCCTTTGCTGCCATTTCGAGTGTTAGCGCACAAGCAGCTGATTGTTCTGACGTGGAGGTTCCATCTTTTTGTTTGACTAGTTGTGCTAGAGCCCAATTAGAAGCTACCAGATGTTCTACACTAGGAATCTTTTACGATGAGAATTGTTTGTGTACTCCAGGGTCTAATTTCATTGATGCTGCTGAAGCTTGTGTTGGTTGTGGTTGGGGTGCTTTCATCATTTACCGTGCTTTATTGAGTAATGCTCTTGACACATGTAACATTGCTGAACCAGATGACAGTGTTTGTCTAAATGAATCTGCTCTTTCTTCTATTCAATCAGCATTCAGCTCTGATTTTAGCACTGACCCTTTCACTGGAACTTTCCTTACCGAAATTGCTACTGCTGAATCAAGTGTAGTTGAAGAAACCAGTGCTGTTACTGATGCTACTGATGCTACTGATGCTACTGATGCTACTGATGCTACTGATGCTACTGATGCTACTGATGCTACTGATGCTACTGATGCTACTGATGCTACTGATGCTACTGATGGTGCTACTGATGCTACTGGTGGTGCATCTGCTACTGATGCTTCTGATGCTTCTGATGCCACTGATGGTGCTACAGATGCTACTGATGGTGCCTCTGGCACTGATGCAACTGATGCTACTGATGGTGCCTCTGCTACTGGTGCCTCCAGTGATTTACCAGCTACCACCGAGTGTCCAAGTCAAGATGAAGTTCCATCATCATGTTTGACTTCTTGTGCAGCTGCTCAACTTGCTGCCACAAGATGTTCAACATTAGGACTTCTGTATGATGAAAACTGTTTATGTACCCCAGGTTCTGATTTTATTGTTGAATCTCAGAAATGTGTGGACTGTGGTTGGGGGGTTTTCGTCCTCTACCAAGCAGTCTTGAATAATGCTCTTGACACATGTAACATTCCTCCACCAGTTCAAGACTGTGGTGTTTCATCGTCGGAGTCTTCTATTGTGAGCTCAGAATCTTCAGAGGCTTCCTCTGCCACTGATGCCACTGATGCTACTGATGCTACTGATGCTACTGATGCTACTGATGCCACTGATGGTGCTTCTGCCACCGATGGATCTGATGGTGCTTCTGCCACTGATGGTGCTTCTGATGGATCTGATGGTGCTTCTGCCACTGATGGTGCCTCTGATGGTGCTTCTGCTACTGATGGTTCAGATGGTGCCTCTGCTACTGATGGTGCTTCTGATGGATCTGACGGTGCTTCTGCCACTGATGGTGCTTCAGATGGTTCAGATGGTGCTTCTGCTACTGATGGTGCCTCTAATGGTGCTTCTGCTACTGATGGTTCAGATGGTGCTTCTGCTACTGATGGTGCTTCTGATGGATCTGATGGTGCTTCTGCCACTGACGGTGCCTCTGATGGTGCTTCTGCTACTGATGGTTCAGATGGTGCCTCTGCTACTGATGGTGCTTCTGATGGATCTGACGGTGCTTCTGCCACTGATGGTGCTTCAGATGGTTCAGATGGTGCTTCTGCTACTGATGGTGCCTCTAATGGTGCTTCTGCTACTGATGGTTCAGATGGTGCTTCTGCTACTGATGGTGCCTCTGATGGTGCCTCCGCTACTGATGGTGCTTCTGATGGATCTGACGGTGCTTCTGCCACTGATGGAGCCTCTGATGGTGACTCTGCTACTGATGGCGCCTCTGATGGTGCTTCTGCTACCGATGGTGCTTCTGATGGTGCTTCTGCTACAGATGGTGCTTCTGCTACAGATGGTTCAGATGGTGCTTCTGCCACTGATGGTGCTACTGATGGATCTGACGGTGCCTCTGCTACTGATGGTGCCTCTGATGGTGCTTCTGCTACTGATGGATCTGACGGTGCTTCTGCCACTGATGGCTCTGATGGTGCTTCTGCCACCGATCGCTCTGATGGTGCCTCTGCTACTGATGGTTCAGATGGTGCCTCTGCTACTGATGGATCTGACGGTGCTTCTGCCACTGATGGTGCCTCTGATGGTGACTCTGCTACTGATGGTGCCTCTGATGGTGCTTCTGCTACCGATGGTGCTTCTGATGGTTCAGATGGTGCTTCTGCTACTGATGGTACCTCTGATGGTGCTTCTGCTACTGATGGTTCAGATGGTGCTTCTGCCACCGATGGATCTGATGGTGCCTCTGCCACTGATGGTGCTACTGATGGATCTGACGGTGCTTCTGCCACTGATGGTGCTACTGATGGTTCAGATGGTGCTTCTGCCACTGATGGTGCTACTGATGGATCTGACGGTGCCTCTGCTACTGATGGTGCCTCAGATGGTGCTTCTGCTACTGATGGCTCTGATGGATCATCTACCGAAGGCTCTTCAACTGGAAGTGCCTCTTCTGAATCCGCCACCGATTCTGCTGAACCAACTGCATTGGCAAGTTTGACTGGTGAATTTGTGGGATCTGCTCCACAATGGACTTTAACTGTTCCAGGTGCTTCAGGACCATATAATGGATTTGTTTATGCTGCAACTAAGACTGGTCCATTTGACTACACTACTGGTACTTTGTACGTTAATGATGTTGAGTCTACTGATGCTATCTTCACTATTACTGGAGACAATTTCCAAGTTGAATACCCAGTCAGCATTGGTGTTGATGATGTTGTTACTGTTGTTTACACTGGTACCGAAATCCAAGTAGGTGATACTGTCACTACCTCAGGTTCAATTGATTTGGACTCTGTTGATGCCAGATTAGCAAAACGTGCCACTATCAGCTTCGATTTGTCTAATACTTTGACCTTAGATGCTGCTTCATCATCTGATGGTGCCTCTGGATCAGATGCTGTCACTGAATCTTCAGCTCCAGTCTCTTCTGCAACTGACTCTGGTGAGTCTTCTGGTGCTTCTGGTGCTTCTGATGCTTCTGGCGCTTCTGGCGCTTCTGATGCCTCTGGTGCCTCTGGTGCTTCTGATGCTACTTCCGATGCTTCTTCTGAAGCTACTGCTACTGGAGATGCTTCTGCTGCTGAATCTTCCGCTACAGATGGTTCAGGAATTACCAGTGCACCACCTTCTCAATCTACAGGTTCTGACGATGGATCATCCTCTACTGGTGCTGGTGTTGGTGCTGGTGCCTCTACTGGCTCAGGTAACGGTTCAGGTGCTTCAACTGGATCTGGTGATGGCTCTGGTAATGGATCTGGTGCCTCAACTGGTGCAGGAAATGGATCTGGTGCTTCAACTGGATCTGGTAATGGATCTGGTGCTTCAACTGGATCTGGTAATGGATCTGGTGCCTCAACTGGTGCAGGTAATGGATCAGGTGCTTCAACCGGCTCAGGTAATGGATCAGGTGCTTCAACTGGCTCAGGAAATGGTTCAGGTAATGGCTCTGGTGCTTCAACTGGTGCAGGCAATGGTTCCGGTAATGGTATCTCTACTGCAACTGTCTCTAACATTCAAACAACTGTTATTACTACCACCAAGTGCAGTGCTAATGCTTGTTCAACTGGTGCTGTCACTACTGGTCTCACTGTTGTTACCACTACTGTTCAAGGTACCGTTACTAGTTACACTACCTACTGTCCACTCACTGAAACCTCAGGTTCAAATGGTGAAACTTCTTACTCTTTGAGTACTGGTACCACCACTGTTGATGGTCATGCTTCTACTTATGTCACATCTGTTCCAGTTCCTGCTGGTCCAGAACCTTCTGTTGTCACTAAGACTGTTGTTTCAACCCATGATGGTACCGCTGTCACTTATGAAACTACTGAAACTGTTGTTCCAGGAACTGAAGCTCCAGCTGGCCCAGAATCTACTGTTGTTGTCACTAAGACCGTTGTTACTTCTCATGATGGTACTGCTGTCACTTATGAAACTACTGAAACTGTTGCTCCAGTTCCAGAAACCGGTGCCCCAGTTGTTCCAGCTGGTCCAGAATCTGCTGTTGTTGTTACTAAGACTGTTGTCTCAACCCATGTCGGTACTGCTGTTACTTATGAAACCACTGAAACTGTTGTTCCAGGTACTGAAGCTCCAGCTGGTCCAGAATCTACTGTTGTTGTCACTAAGACCGTTGTTTCATCTCACGATGGTACTGCTGTCACTTATGAAACCACTGAAACTGTTGTTCCAGGAACTGAAGCTCCAGTTGCCCCAGAAGGTGAAACTACTCAGTACACTACTGAATTGATCACTACTGATGTTGAAGGTACTCCAACTACTCTTGAAACTACATATGCTGTTCCAACTGATTCTCCAAATACTTCCCCAGCTGGAGTCACCGAATTTGAAGGTTCTGCTCCTAGATTAGCTGTTGGTTCAACATTTGCTGCTTTCATGTTGTCATTGCTCTTTATTTAGAAAGTTGTTTGTTCAATTTTTTTCATTTCGTTTCATATATCCATTGACTTTAATCTTCATTGTTGGTTAATTTCCCCATTTTTGAGTTCTTTTTACACACATTGTGTCGCTTGATTCCACGGTCTATTCAATTTCTGAACTGATCTAATATTTGATTTATCCTTGTTACAACTCATTATTTTTAAAGTGTTCTATACTATTATGTCTTTCAGTATATAGTGAATTTAATTTGATATTTATAATTCATTTAAATGTTTTATCTTGATTGTAGTTACTTTGTTTATCGAAAGACCATATTTCCACCAAGCATTAATAACGTAAAAAGGAATACACGAAATCTATTTTTGGAAAGTTTTGTGTCAAGTTTTGACCAATTAGGAAATCATAATCATAAAACGCGAAACTTAGAAAAAAGACGCGTTCTTTTTAAATTTTTGAAGTACCATGTATGAATCATCATCTGTCACAGATTACACTCATTAACTGGGCCTTTATGAAGAATTGCTATGTAGTATGTTTTTAGAAATACAGACAGCAACTTAGCATATAATGGCTTGTTATATTCTTTTGTTTTGAAAGTTGCTGATTCAGCCTCTATGTTAACACGGATGTACATGATTGATTATATAGTACCGCCTAACTCGCCGCGTTCATTACAGTTTTAACACCCGAATGGAGGGGATCATTGTTAGAACCCGTAGTTGCCAGTTTAAAACGGTAATGGCTGTTTAATGATTGTTTTAGCTTCCGACCCTTCAATGATAAGTTGTGACATAAACACCATTGAAAACCCCTTCAGAGCACGGTTCTCGGTACTCGGACTTCATTTCACCGTCATTTCACTGTCACAGATACTGATTGACAATTGACTGGCTCAGATAGTCCACGATACACTAGCCAACCAGGAACACGCGGCTTTGTTTGGAGCTGGAACTTTTCGTTTAACTCGGGAGTTTCCAAAACTGATGTAAATATTTCTTTGAAAGGAGTTTCGTGCGTCAAGATGCGTTAAAAATTATCAATTTCATTTCCTAAAAGGGAAAGAGACATAATGGTTTTTTTCTTTTATAAAAAAGTACTGAACCTCTTGTTTTTGCTCTCGGGAACTGTTTTGAAAGAAATCCAACTGTGCTATTGTTCGCTTAGCTATACACTCCAAAGAGTCCGTTTACCGTGTGCTAGAGATACCATCACCGTCGCTGAATACAACTCCTTTGCCCCTCAAAAGAAAAGCCCCGACATAGATATGTTGGTTAATAAATACCCACTTAACATCCCGATTCCTCCACCTATTGCTACAGAAATGACAGAACAGGAAGACCTTGCCATGATGGACGAACTCACACCCGTGTCCACTCCAACTGAACAGGTCATGTTCAATTACAACTCCTTTCCAGAACCACCAAAATGCGGAAGAACTGCTTCAGTTTCTTCCATTGCTTCCAGTGTATCCAACTTCTCTACCCACAACAGTCACGAACTTAACCTTACTAGCTTTTCCAACCATTATAGACTCACGGAAACTTTTGAAAACTTGCTGTTTGATACATATCAGAAATACCAGATGAATCCTACCATTACTCCTTTCAATGAACTAAACCCACCTAGTGGAGTCATCAATAAAGTAACGAAAGAGGCACTTGCATTAGCTGTTGAAAAGAACTTTGACGTGGGAATTGAGATCAATAACTACTCTTTAACTATCATAAGACAGAAGTTAATTCAACTCTGTAAGGCACACTATCAACAAAATGGATCATCTTCAAGAACAAACAGCGTTACATCTTTGAACCAATTCCCAAGTCTGAATCTCCAGACGAGAATTGCAAACAACATGACTCAATTTCAACAATCAAATGCACAATTTGACTTGAGGACACCAACTGAAGGATACTTCAACTTTGAACCTCCAACGAGCAACACCTCTTCATTCTCCTCAGGATCATCTGGACCTCAATTACAACATGCACCTCATATTTCTGGACCACAAAACCCATTTGCACAAGATTCTGGACCATCAACACCAGTTGGAGGTCCTTATTCGCCAGCTAATGAATTCTTTGTATCTGACGCACTGTTTAATGCAACAAGTAATAGAAAGAGGGAAAGTCTGAGACTGAAAAGATCTGGAAATCAAGCCAGTTTTTAATGATATTGCTCAAACTATGGTCTGCATTCATCCTCGAACAAGGAATGGTGCCGAGTGTTGTTGAATTTACTTTTATTATTGTGACACTTTGTTTATGGAGGTTTAGTCTTTTTACGGATGTGAAAATCTGTTCATATTGAAAATCTAGCTACCTCAATTGATTATGCATGAGTGTAACTTGTGTTTTATCTTGGTGTTGCGCTTCTAATAGACTTAAAGGACTCTGCTAAAATTGATTTTTTTTTGTCTTCTTGCTATTGTTTTACTTTTTTATTTAAATTGTTGTCCCTTTTGCCAAATGGCTATTCGTGAGGCTAGACATTTAATGCAGTCTGCTAATGATATATTTCCTAACTCTTTTTTATTAATTGCTAATATACCTCTTTTATGATATGGGTGTAGAAGTCATGATAATCTAATCAATTTTCTAGAACACGGAGGGGTTCAACATATAATACATTTAAATTCCATATACAAGACACCACATTGACCAAAGTTTCTGAGGATATTAACTTTCATATTTTTTGACTAGTTTGGCTAAATAATTCCTCAAAGTTTGATACCTTTGTCTCTCTCTTTTAATTTGGTCTTTGAATGAAGGTTCATCATCATCATCTTCATCATGGTCACGATCCGACGATTCATCCTCTAGACCTTCCAAAATGTACTGTAGATCATTGTTAATTCTCTCTTGCTCTTTCAAGCTCTCATCAAGTTTTTTCTCGTCGTTGTCCAGCAATATCAAGATTTCTCTACTTTGTAAGATTTGTTCATCAATTTTATGATTTGCTAAAACCGTGTCAAAAACGTCATCTCTTGTTAATTTTATGGGAACACGATCATTAGCTGCTTGATATCCAACCTTAGTGCCTGATTCCTCTAATGTCTTAAAATTAGGGATCTTTTTCAACTTCTCTAGGAATGCCAATTTTTCATTATGACTTTTGATTACAGCTTCTTGAAATTCTCTATCAGGCGTTTCTATTTGATTTGATTCTTTGAATTGTTTTTTGAGTAGATTCAAACGCCGTATTTGAATATTATCCTCCACATCCTCATCAGGAGTGTAGTCACTTGCACTCATTATTGGCGTAATCCAGGTCTTTGTTTACCTTTGTAGAGTGCCTGAGTTTTCTAAAAACAAACAAAAAATCAAAAAAAAAAAAATGTCTTCGTCCATTCCTTAAGTAAACCAACGATGCTTTCTCCAGAAGACTATACAGTCAGAAGACTACAGGAATCTGACTACGAGATCGGTGCGCTTGAAGCACTTCAGACATTGACTACAGTCGGCAAAATCAGCAAAGAAGAATTTTCTCGTTTAATTCATCAGTATGAAACGGTCAAACTATACTCTAAACCACAACATCACATATACAACACCATAGTCATCATCGATAATCACACGGGCAAAGTCGTGGCCATTGGGTCGATCTTAGTGGAAGAGAAACTCATCCATGAGTGCGGACTGGTGGGCCACATTGAAGACATTGCAGTGTTGGGTAACCAACAGGGAAAGAAATTAGGATGGAATTTGATCAATGAGTTGATTAAAATTGGTAAAGAGATTGGCGTGTATAAAATCATCTTAGACTGTGATGAGAAGAATGTGGGCTTTTATGAAAAATGTGGATTGAGTAGGGCTGGTGTTGAAATGAGTATCAGATTTGATAAATGATTGGATTGGTATAATTATCACGTTCAAAATAGAACATAATTGTGATTGACTATTGTGGTGTATTTCGTTATGTAGGTCATTATATCGTATTGAGAAATGAACCGGTCATATCTTTTCCAGACACTCAATGGAAAGAATCGAGTTACCTCTAATCACGGAAGATCCCAATTGAACATGCTCTTTATGGTCAACTGTGTTTTCCAAGACAATGTTGAGAAAAAGATCGTACCCTTTGAGCTGGCCAGTAACAGCACGTGATCCATTCAATTGCACCAACACACGTTTGTCCATGTACTTCTTCAGTTCCGGAGTAGACACCATTCTTCTTTGATTGTATCTTGTTTTGCACTGTGAAACTTGGTGAATAATTTTTTTTGTTGTTTGTTGTTTATTTTCTTATGTCAGCAGAATGTTTACATAATCACAAAACGAATGGGGTTACCCGCCCACCAACTCGTAATTTATGTGTCAAACATCAACATTCAGATTCCAGACTGAAATATGCCAGTTGAAGTGTTGTGGAGAATGCCAGATCCGAACACAATAAGCATCAAGCGACGCAAGACCCAGCAAGCGTTATCCGACGCATCTGTTGCTGCCAGTAGCGAGAAGTCAGATGTGCAGAGATCGTCCTCGAAGGACTTTTCGGTGTCGTCTCTTGACGAAGATCTACAGCTTTCAAGTGCAACATCCAGGGGAGAGAATGACTCGTCAAGTACTCAAGTTTCTGAAGATCTGAAGAGAAAAGCAAAGGCTGAAAATGTCTCTCAGTTGACCCCTGCTGAGATCCGGAAGCGTACACTGAAGGTGGATATGGAGCTAAGAAGGTATAATCTCAGGTTTCAGAATGCAAAAAGGGCAAAGAGTATAATAGAAAACAATGAAAATATCAAATTAGAAAAACTTATAGATAAATGGAGAGATGCAGCCCAAAAGGCATCGAACTTTCTATTGAATGAAGCTATCACGAAGGTCAATAAAGTTGGAGGAATGAAGGAATATACAAGAAGGGAGAAAGAGAAAATGAAGGAAAACATCGAATATTCCATTGATAGTTCATTCCAGGATCGTATATCTGAGATCACTGACTCATATCATTATAAGATCCTAAGTGAAAAAGAGAAGGAGAACATTTTGGATGATTTAGAAAAAGAACAGGAAAAAGCTCTTGAGCAAGCAGAGAAAAGCCTTCTAAAAAGTGATGATGATAGAGAGGAGGGTGAGTTTACTATGAAAGATTTGTACAAAATGTTGAAACTTGATTATAAATTGGTTTATCCCGACGACTCCTAGATTTACCAATAACTAGCTAATGAAATTTAACGAACGAAATGTCTACTAATGAATATAAGCATAACATAAATAGTATTGTTTGGTAGTGTTTATAGATCTTATCAAAAAAGATCTCTCTAATTATTCTCTAATTTTATAGAATTTGGCTTTGATAGAACGATATTGGGCAATACCAATAATCCATTCAAGTTTAAAGTCACCCAAAAGTTCATCATCATAATTATGAGAGGTTAGATAGTCCTTGGCCAAAATATTCAAATCAATGAAATGGAAAACTCTCTCAGTTGGGTCTGGACCTAAAAGATGGAATTGATCTTTACCTTTTTCTTTCAATCTTTTCTCTACCCACTTCTTCTGGACATCCAAAGGTGGAAGTTGAGTTCTTCCAGACCAAGATAAACCTGCAATGAAAGCAGCTTTTTCCCATGCAGCATATGTTAAGGCAAGGGATGCAATTCCAACAAATGCTATTTCTGGATTGTGGATATCAAAAACATGATGGTATAAACCTGGGATATAGCTTCCATCAGTTTTAGGACGAACTCTGTCCAAGAACGATGTGACATGGAAATAACCAGTAGCAAATACAATGATATCAACATCTTTAACGATCTGACCATCTTTAAGTTTGATTTGATTGTCAGCTAGAATTTCTTCAATCTCTGGGAGTTCAGTGATTTCCTCTTCTCTGTTTTTGAAAATATTTGGGAAACGTGGATGAGGGCTACGCTCAGACACGAGCACTGGCAAAGAAGCAACATCAATGAATTGGTTCACTAAATCAATACTTGTCTCACTGGAACCAACAACCAAGATCTTTTTACCTTTGAAGTCATTTTTGTTTCTGTATTGATATCCATGTATCTTTTCACGAGTCCAGGTGGAAAGTCCCTTGATATTTGGAACTCTTGGAACATGGTTGTGTCCATTTGCAACAAGGATATTGTCAAATTCTTCCTTATACCAAGATTCTGTACCTTCTTTCCAGTCAAGACGTCTGTATGTGATTTCAAAACGATTGTTTTCTTTTCTGATGACATCTTCAACAGAGGTGTTATATCTGATAATATCATCAAATTTTCTAGCTTGTCTTTGAACACTTTCAATTAATTCATCTGCTGGTACGAATGGATCTTCAGGAGTTCCATCAGGGAGTTTGAAGAAACCTTCACCAGACATGACAGTTCCTGGAATATTAGTG
This sequence comes from Gotozyma montana, assembly GCA_003706615.3. NCBI lineage: Eukaryota > Fungi > Ascomycota > Saccharomycetes > Phaffomycetales > Phaffomycetaceae > Gotozyma > Gotozyma montana. The sequence continues at coordinate 230,388 of PPLU03000009.1, forward strand.
AATAAACCTTGATAAACTGGAGAGCCAATAAACTTAGGTGGTGATAGTTTCTTTGTTAATGTATCTTCAAATTTAGGAATTTCAGTGACGCCTTCAACATCATGTGGAGTTGCTCCTGGGAAAACAGGAATATCAGTTGGTTCACTAACATAATTCCAAACCCCACCTGGTTTATCAGATCTCTCAAAAATTGTCAGTTCAAAGTCTGGTAGACGTGAAAGTGCACTTGCACTCACGATACCTGAAACACCAGCCCCAATAATTGCAACTTTTTTGGTTGGACCATTAGGTTTCAGTGGTTCTGGTTTATACTCAGGTTCTCCATGCTTTGGATAAGTTAAGTAACCTCTAAGCCCATGACTGTAGAACGTACTTCTATCAAATTTATTGAATTCCCAAAGATTCTTCACCTTTTCAACCAAGTCAGGGTTAGAAATAAATCTTCTACCATATGCTACAGCATCAACTTCATCTTCTTCAACTGCAAGAATTGCAGAATCTCTAGTGAAACCACCCACACCAAAAAGTCTAGTTGGAGTGAATCCAGGGTTCACTTTAACATTTGCCAACAGTTTTTTGAAAGGCAAGAAAGATAAGTCTTCGTCAGGGATACCCTTTGCACGTAAACGTTTCAAATTCTCTTGAACATCAAGATTTCTAGAAACTCTAGGAGCTCCAACATGAAGGTAACCAATCCCCTTTTCAGCCAATTTTTGAGCAACGTATAATACTTGCTCTAATGGTTGTGATCCATCAGTTTCATGGAAATAAGAGAATGGACTTAAACGAATACCTAATCTTTGATATCCAAAGACTGATGCAACTTCTTCAACAACTTCAAGGACGAATCTGGCTCTATTCTCAACACTTCCTCCATATTTATCAGTTCTTTGATTGATGTTATCGTGTAAGAATTGATCTAACAAGAATCCACCACCGGATTGAAGTTCAATACCATCAGCACCTGCTTCCTTGGCTAAGATAGCTGCATTTTTAAATTGTGATTTGATTCTATCAATTTCTTCAAATGTTAAAGCATGAGGAACTCCAAATGGTTCACCAGAGTGTGTATTCAAACCAGATTCAGGAGTGGTAGCTGATGATGAAACAGATTTGAATCCTTCTGGGAGTTCATAATCGATACTATCTTTATAAGCCTCTGCTGCCCATTTAACCAAAGCTGGAGAGCCGGCTCTACCAACATGAATCAATTGAACGTAGAAGATAGCACCTTTGGCATGAACTTTGTCGATAAGTTGACGATAACTTTCTTTCTGTGATTCAGTGAACAAACCGTTACCAAAAGGCCATAATGCTTCTGGAGTACCTGCAGTTGCTGATGATAGGATTAATCCACCTTCAGTGGCTCTTTCAACGAAATATTCTTCAGATAGTTTTGACCATTCACCATCAAAAGAACGAGCACGACCTAATGGTGCGTGGACTATACGATGGTTCAGAGTGATTGGTCCAACTGTCAACGGTTTCAAAATCTTGGCTTTGGTGATATCAAATCCATCTGGTAATGGTTTGTCATTCTCGGTGGCCTCACCGTAACCTATTGGCACTTTTAAAGACATGATAACAGATAATTCTACTAGCAATCTATCTCTGCGAGCCCTGAGAAATACCAGACATATATAGTAATATATCGAATCATTTGTGATACCTCCACATCATTCCGTCAATTGTTTTAAACTGAGGCAAAATTTCCTAAAACAGATGTCGGAGTTCGGTGTTTGTCGGATAATAGCGCTAAAAAGTCAAACTAAATTGCACAATAATATGGCAGAAATCTATTGTCTTGGTGGATCTTGAATCTTGATGCCACAAAGTTTGATGTTCTTTGAACTTTGAAAGCTGAACATATTTGTCTTCTTCCATCAGGTTAAAAGTTCAAACTTCAAACTCTTATCTACCCCACCCGCATTCTTGAATTCTCAATAAATTATAAGGCCGATGTTATTGTCATCTCTATTGTCGGTGTGCTATATCGGTATTACCCGGAATATTGTTATTTCGTTGAGATAAAGAAAACAAACTTCTGTTTACTTTCTCGACTCCTTTTATATATTATTATTCAATTTCAATTACATTTATTACTTTATTCATTTGACTTAGTTCATACAAGTTACTTCTAGAATATTTATCCCAGAGTCTTAGGTTAAGACTGAGTTTAAATATAGTGTCTGAATAGTTGGATTCTCGGAGAGAAGAACATTTAGATACGAAGTTACAAATACGTTACGAGCGCTTATTACAATAAATTAATTTATTGTCTACGGTTTATAGAATCGTTGTTATTAGACTAAATTTATTAAGTGATTAATCAACCTATTACAAGTTAGAAATTGAAACTTAAGTTGAAATTGAGATTTGTTTTACAGAAATTGTTGTTGTTGTGAAAAATTTTTTGTTGTGAAAAAATTTGTTGAAGAACAGAATACTACAAGTTTAAGAAGAAGTTTAAGAAGAAGACGAAGAACTTTTCAATGCCTGGTTCACCACGACTTCGCCCTGGTCAGCTTTACCCAGATATGAATTCTGCAGGTGGTTCTGGTAGTGACACTGAGTTTTATGAAAATGAAGATCCCCATGCTGTTAGAGATGCTGATGATTCTGCCAATCCTGATTCTTTCAAGGAGGAATTTCGCGCCTTTCGTCAAGATCAACAACAGATGCTCAGCTTATTGGTGCAAGTGGTTTCTGACCTCAGTTTAACTGTGCAGACTGCTGTTTCCTCTGTCACTCCTCCACCAGTTAATGTCACTCCTTTACGTGCATCCCCTCCTGTGGCCCCCCCCTTCTGGTCCTTCTGGTCCTGATGTCAAGCCGGTCTATTCAAAGTCAAATCCTATTCCTGGAGATTCAGCTTACGTCCCACCACGCTTTCCTAGCACTGAACGTTACCGTTTTCATCCTACGGATTATGCTACACTCGAGGTCTTAAAGAACATTATTCCTGATATCTATGCCCCTACCAGTGTTGGTGATAAAGGTTTGGAAGATGTGAAGTATGTTCCTGAGAAAGATTACTTGATTTTACCATCCGATATTTCAAGAGATGCTGTGACAACCTTGATCCCAAAGCTCCACAGAATTGTTCAACGCTTTCGGTCATTCAGGTTTTTTCTGGATCAATTCGTTCCTGCCTTTGTTGACTCGTTTTCATTGCCATCGATGTCCGCAAATTGGTTTGCTTTCTTTGATTCATTTGAAGGTTATTTCTTGTCATCCACTTCCAAGGACGACACTCCTCATTCTTATTCTTCTTCCGTCCATTCATTACACCAAGTTGGACAATCAATCAGTCTCTTCAACGATACAGGTGCTTCAATATCAGTGTTAGCTGAAACAACTTATCAATTACTACTAAAACACCCACATCAATTGGCTGGTCAATCTATTCAGTTGTTATCTACTCTTCGCACAACTAATGTTACATTACATGGTGCTAATGGTTCTCCTTTACCAGTGCTTGGTCTTGTTAATGTTGGTTTGTCTTTCGATGATGTTCTGTCCATCCGGTTTCCTGTCATTGTGGTTCGAGAGCTGGCCCATACCCTCCATCATCGTTTGATTTTGGGGAGGCCCACGCTTTCGCTACTGGAATATCATTTGCTGAACGGTGTTGATCATTATGGTTTGGTTCACAATGCTGCTTCTGTTCCTGATGTTATGTTGGTCTCTACCCTGGATACATCTGACTTTCATTTTGAGCATTCTAATCCCTTTCCTGACCGTTCTTTGCCTCCTTACACTCCCCGGTTTAAAGACTCTTTGGATCCGTCAATTTTGGTAAAACCATACTTTGATCGTGGACCGGGTTTGCCTGAGTTCATTGCTGACCAAATAGACAAAGGGGTACTTCGTCGCTTAGAACCACATGAATTGGATCGCGATCTCGCTTTGGTGCCGCTATTTTCAGTCAGTCAGGAAGCAGATGCTCGAAGGGTAGGAGATTTTCGCAAGATCAATCGTGATTTACTCTACACTAATCTATGGTTCCGAGATGCAGACATGTTGGTCCCACATTTAGCGGATGCTGCTTTTCTTTCCCTCATTGACATCAGTAAAGCATTTAACACAGTGGACATGGAATATCCGCCTAACACTCCGATGCTGGCTTTCACTACTACATCTGGAGTTTTCATTATCCAAAAGATGCCCTTTGGTTTGGCCAGTGCGCCAACTGTCTGGCAAACCAGATTACGCTATGTTATTGAAACTTTCGATACTTTCATGGCTGATACTTATCCTCATCTTAGCTATGATATGGTTTCATACATGGATGATATCGTCATCTCCACACAAACTGCAAATGATTCAAGGATGGTGACAGAGTTGTTGATACATTGCTTACACAGTTTCAAGCTCAAGATCAATCAGTCGAAACTCAAAATTGCTGTTACGAAGTTGACATTTCTTGGTATTTCAATTGATACAAGCAATCATTCCGCCACTCTAAGTATTCCAGAACAAAAGATTACTGAGTTAAAGGCTTTACCGGTTCCTACAACCAAAACCGCTTTACGCAGTTATTTAGGGATGATAAATTTTTTTGGTAAATTTATTGCCAATTTTGAATTGTTGGCTGCTCCTCTTCACACTTTAGCCTCAAAAGGTTCCAGTTGGGATCAACCTGTTGTTACCAAATGTTTTGATCAACTCCAGCGTTGCTTAACTAGTCCTCTTCAACTACGAATTTTGTCATTTAGCCAACCCTTAGAAATTTATGTGGACGCTTCGTTGGTAGCTGCTGCTGCTTTGTTGGTACAACGTGACTCTGCTGGTGTTCCAAGACCTGTTCGTCTCATCACACACAGATTCACCGCTACGGAGTCTTCCTACGGCATATCGGAACGTGAACTTTTTGGAGTCTTACTCGGAGTCCTCTGTGAAAAGAGATTACAACTTGTTCCAAGGATCTTCGTATTTACAGATCATTTACCTTTGGTGTCAATTTTATCTGGTTCTCCAACCACTCCTCGACTTTTGAGAATGTCTTTGAAGATACAGGATTTTCCACTGGAGGTTCATTATATCCAAGGTGCCAGCAATCCATGTGATTTTGCCAGTCGTTATGCTAGTGATGATACTGTTGAAACGTTGAATTTTATGTCGTTCGCAGGTTTAAATGTCCCATTTCATGATGATTTAGGTCCTGTTCAGTCCCTGTCTGCTGTTACTCGTTCTCAAACTGCTGCTGCTCCTTCAACTGCTGCTGATTCCGAATCGTCCGACATTTCATTTGAAAATTTCAACGAAGAGACCCCACCTCAACATGGTCTGCAACTCAAATCATATCAGATTGCATTTCTGTTGTCTTCTTACGATCGTTTGGCTGCTCCATGGCTTGAATTTTGTAACCATTTTGTGTTGTTTACAAAGGATCACCTCTATCTCAGAGATGCTGCTGCCGGTTTGTATGCTTACGTTCCGGATGATGAAATTTTGGCGCAGTTTACTTCCATGCATACTTCTATTCATTCCACTCCACGTGCTTTGACAGAATGGTTATCTTTGTCCAGTTTGTTCAATCCTAATTCCCAGTTATTAGCTATCACTATCGTCAGTCGTTGTACACAATGTGATGTTTATACCAAATGGGATTCCTTGCAATTTGATTTACAAAATTTGAAAATTGCTGAATTGGGCACTTTGTTTCATGCAGATTACATTCAACTGAATCCTGATGCTGATGGTTTGAAATATGTTTTAAATTTGGTGGAATACCACAGTGGTATGCTATTTAGTTTTCCCACCACGGCCATGAGTCTTTTACATGTGATCCAGTCGTTTTATACACTTTTTCAAATGTTTCCCCATATGAATTGCCTGGTGATGGATAATGGCAGTTACTTTAACCATGAATATTTGATCAAAATTCTCAAAAATCATGGCGTTGAAGCCAAATTTTCCAGTGTTTATTATCCTCAAGCTAATGGTGCCGTGGAACGCAGAAACGGAATGATCAAATCTATTCTTCAAAAGTTGGATCCAAATTTTTCCAGATGGTCTTCATTTTTAACGTTGGCTGTTGCATTGTACAATTGTTCTCCCAATATTTATGGATTTGCCCCTTTCACTTTATGTTACGGTTCCTCGCAAGTTGATCTGTCCCGTTTTGCTAAATCTGCTGATCTTATCCGTGCTGGTCTTTTAACTCCCGCTGGTTCGTCAACCCTGGTTTCCGTTCTGGAGGGAGGGCAGGCTGATAGTTATCTGCTTCATTTGACCTTTATGGCGATTAGAACAAAACAGTTAGAACAATTGAAGAAATTCAGAGAAACGAATTCTGATGCTAAACATAGAACACGTACAATGAAACAAGTGTTATTACATGACAAACAAACCAATTATGGCGACTTTCAAGCTGGTGAAATTGTTATGAAACAGAATATCAAGTCCAAGAAGTCAGATCCATATTGGATTGGTCCATTTACTATTGCTAAGAAGTTAGACAAAAATGCATATATCTTAACATCGTTAGATGGAAATACTAGAATGAAATTTACTGTTAATGGAAAAATGTTACGTCGTGCTTACACTCATTATGGTGATCCATTATTGTCACTTTCACAAGTTATGAAAACACAGAGTGATTTAGAAAGAAAATACATCAAAGATTTATCATTGAGAATATCTGCAAACCAAACTTAGATTCAGTTTTGTTGTTTTGAAAATTACCTGTTGATTAGATTATTATTTTCCGAATCCTGGTTTAGTTTCCTTCCCCAGTCTTCCGTTGAACCAAGGGGGAGGTTGTGCTATATCGGTATTACCCGGAATATTGTTATTTCGTTGAGATAAAGAAAACAAACTTCTGTTTACTTTCTCGACTCCTTTTATATATTATTATTCAATTTCAATTACATTTATTACTTTATTCATTTGACTTAGTTCATACAAGTTACTTCTAGAATATTTATCCCAGAGTCTTAGGTTAAGACTGAGTTTAAATATAGTGTCTGAATAGTTGGATTCTCGGAGAGAAGAACATTTAGATACGAAGTTACAAATACGTTACGAGCGCTTATTACATCGGGAATATGACATGTGATATTTTAGCGGATATGTATTTTTAGTATTTAAATTTTACATACAAAGATGGGACATTCCATTTATTCAATGATAGGCTATAGTTAACAATTTTGATCTAGTCTTTGAATATGCGGTTATAGGAAGAAGAAGATCAAAGCTGCGAATAATCCAAACAAAGCTTCGCTGTTGATCTTAACAATAGGACCTGTTCCTTGGAAGATACTTGTAGTTGTACCAGTTGAGCCTGCTGGTGAGCCTGGAGTAGACGTCTCAGTCAAACGGGAACTTTGGGAGTTAGATGTACCTGTGTTGGTATTTGTTCCAGTAGTTGTTCCAGTAGTAGATTGAGATGTAGTTGATTGAGATGTTGGTGGTAATGGTGCTGATGTTGTAGTGGTTCTTGGTGGATTTGGTTTGATTGAAGTAGTTCCGTTATTGTATGGTGGTTCAGATGGTGCATCTGGAGTAGATGAGTTACCAGGATTTGATGGACCACCTGGATTAGATGGAGTTTGACCCTGGTAATCATTCCAATCAACATAGATTGTAATATCTCCATACTGAACAACATGGTTTTCAGTATCAATTTCATCGGTTCCAAGCCCTTCAGTATAGACATAAACTGCAACAATTCTTGCTGTGAATTCAGTTGTGTTATTCCAATCATCTTCAGTTATACCATTAGCAAAAGTTCCATTCAAGAAGTATTCTGGTGTCAAGTCAGAAACACTTAATATACCACTTTGTAAATCTGCCCTGTCTAAAGATGACTCAACATCAAACTCAGACGTCACATCTTCTCCATCAAGGAGAATCGATGCAGTTGGTGGGTTTGCAATCCATTTGGTATCAACTGGGAAAAATTTCAAGAAAGAGAATTCGTATGCTGTTCCATTAGAGTCATAATACCAGGTATCATTGTTAACATATGCTTCCCATATCAAATGAGTTCCATTGGAATAACCCAAAGATGTTACAACTGGCAAGTCAAGGATACTGACATCATCATCACCAGATCCTCCAGGTGAAGGTATTTCTTCATCAGCATCCTTAAGAGAACCATCTTCATTGTATTCGCTCCAATCGACAGTGATAGTAACATCTCCAAAGTCATAAGAATCATGATTATCAACAACTGTTGGAACTTGGATCGCTGTGTTGAAAGACGGTGTTTGTTTTCTGATAAATGAGGCGGTAATATGTACAGTGTAGTCTGTTGTCTTATTCCAATCCTCTTCAGTGATTCCAGCTTTGAATATAGCATAGACATTACTATAAGACTCAAAGACACCCCAGCCTTCACTTCCAATATCTCCAACATCAATCTCAAGGGTAGTAGTGCCATCCTCAGATATACTGGTATTATAGTCAGGTCCGTCAACGATTGCATCTCCTCCAACAACGAACTCAGCAGTTGGTGCGGTTGCAATCCACCGTGTATCTTTTGGCACCCATTCCACACCTGATAAAAACCATTTATCACCATCACCAGCATCTGGAAAGATATGTTCGTCGATATTGAGGTAGAAAGTTAACTCTTTGCCATTAAAGGATCCACTCACATGTGTGTAGTCCTCACCTTCTGGTGGTGGGTTTGTAGATGTAGCACTTGGAGCTGGCACCTGTGGGCTTTGTCCCCACACTAATGAGGCTAACAATAATTGATACGATGCTAGTTTGAGATACATTTGTAAGTCTGTGTCGAGCTAGACTGTAGTGAGCGAGAGTAACAAACAACAGGTCTTTGGACCCTTTTATACTTGATGTGGCGTGTGTTTTCGTTTCTAAGAATATACGGATCTGTGAATGACATCTCGGAGACCCTGCAACTAAACTTTGACAGCAAAAACACACCATTTTGCGGAGAGAAACGTATGCCCAGCTCTAAGACTTCGGACCTATGCTTGCTTTAGTGTTTGCGTTCTCGAACACTGTTTACACAGTAACTACCAGTGAATCTCTATAAATAGCTTTTATTGTTATATTTAGGGTCTCTTAAACTTAAAAAACATCACCAAGTTTGAGTCTTGGGGCAATGTTCATTGACAACAACTCCTGGAACAATAGTTTTGCAGCATAAGGAATGGTCATTTTAATGACATTCTCACTGCTTTTACATGTTGTACACCAACTGTTGTATCCCATCAAACCACAGTTGTTACAAACATCAACGTCAAATGCATCAGAGGAGATCATTAATCTTTCTAATAATAGTTGAGATGCACCGTATGCAATAACACAATCTCTCTCCATTTCACCTAATCTCAAACCACCATCTCTGGATCTACCTTCAGTAGGCTGTCTTGTCAACACAGCTCTTGGACCACGAGCTCTTGCGTGCATCTTATCCAGGACCATATGTTTTAATTTTTGATAGTAAATTGGACCAAAGAAGATATATGCTTGTAAACATTCACCAGTGATACCTGAGTATAACATGTCTTTACCAGAATAGTTGAAACCTTTGTCAACCAAGATTTGTGACATTTCTTCAAGTTTGGAACCACCGAAACAAGTACCATATTCTAAAGAACCATTCATAACACCAGCTTTACCAGAGATTAATTCAATCATCTTACCAACAGTCATACGAGATGGGAAACCATGTGGATTCATGATAATATCTGGGGTCACACCTTGATCACTGAATGGCAAATCTTCTTGTTGAACAATAATACCACAAACACCCTTCTGTCCATGTCTAGAAGAGAACTTGTCACCTAATTCAGGTCTTCTTGTTTGTCTTAATAAAGTTTTAATTAACGTTTGATCATTATCAGAAACAGAAACCATCACTTGATCAATGTAACTTGCCTCTGGAGCTCTGTATCTAACTGGTGTTTCACGATGTTGAGTGTCCCCAGTGATCATTATACTATCACCAGCGTTGGCTGGGACACATTTGTTGACATAGACTTGACCACTTTCCACTCTTGTACCAACTTCACCTAAACCATCAGGACCAATTGATTGATGTTCGAAAATTGGTTCGTTTTGCTCATTAACTCTCATACCTGAAACAATATCTTTACTATGGTTTGGATATCTTTTCAAAACAGTGGTGTTCTTACGAAGAACTTGACATCTTCCAAAACCTCTATCAATGGATGATTTGTTCAACACTAGAGCATCTTCAATATCATAGCCGGAATATGACATGACTGCCACAGTGGCATTTTGACCAGCTGGTAATTTATCATAATCGATCAATTCAATAGTTTTGGTCTTGACCATTGGTTGTTGTGGATAAACCATCAAGTATAACAAAGTATCAATACGTCTGAATTGATTGTATGCAATGGCACCAATAGCTTGTTTACCCATCGCACATTGATAAGTATTACGTGGAGATTGATTGTGATGTGGGTATGGAATCAAACCTGCAACAGCACCCAAGACAGTGAAAGGTTCAATTTCAAGATGTGTTGTGTCTTTGGAAATGTCATTTTCATATAATGCAATAAAACAATCGTTTTCTTCGTTAACATCAAGATATTCAACAAGACCTTGTTTCAGGAAATCATCAAATTGTAATTTTCCTTGTTTTAATTTCAATAAATGATGAGCTTTAACTTTAGATTGACCATTTTCAATGATAATTAAAGGTCTACAGATTCTACCACCATCGGTTGCAATATGAACAATTTTTTGATGCAAGTTAGTGTAGATGGAAATAAATTCTGAAACTTTTCCTGTTCTTCTCAAATTTCTGAATGATGAAACAAACTTGGTTGGGAATCTAGTAGTACCAATAATAGTACCATTCAAATAAACACCAAAACTGGAATGTAATGATGCACTATCAATGACAGATATATCTTCAACACCAATCAGGTAACATAATTTTTTGATAGGAATTTCTTCATCATCAGTGGTGATATGTGTCATTAATGCAAGATTTTTAACCAGACCACATGCTTCACCTTCCGGCGTATCTGATGTACATAACATACCAAATTGAGAAGGTTGTAACGCTCTTGGACCTGAGACTTTTCTAGATTTTTCAAACTGTGATGAGATTCTGGTCATCATACCTAATGCCGATATGTAAGACAGTCTTGACAAGACATGTGTAACACCTGCTCTTTCCATCTTAAATCTCTTCAAAGACCAATTACCTGTAGAGATAGCTCTATTCAAACCAGTGGTGATGTTGTTTGAGTGGATATTGATATTAAGTAGAGCGTTAAACTCAGTTGCTCTGTTTGGTTTCCTCAAGATCTTATCAATATTGGCTTTAAAATCAGTGTTGAATTTTTTGAACAAATCTTCAAATAACAATGACATTAATTGACCTGCCAATTCTAAACGTTTATTACCAACATAATCTCTATCGTCAACCATTTTTGGATTGTGCATAGCCATAATGACTCTTCTTGTCATCATTGCCATATATAGAGCCTTTTCCTTGAAGTCTAAATCATTAACGGTCAAATGTGCAATAATGGTTGTGGCAATTGCCTCAATACCTTCTTGAAGAATAGTCAATTTAGTTCTTCTCATTGTTTTCACTTTACCACCCAAATATTCTAAAGCTTGTTGTTGACTGTAGATACCTAATTTGGCGGCTTCTTCAAAATTGATGACGAATAGATCTTGATAAGCAGCATCATCACCACAAACCAACTGCATGATTTCCAAATCAGAAATGATACCAGCTGCTTTCAAGACAATGACAATTGGAATTTCTTCAGAAATGGAGTTATGTTTCAAGTAAATCTTATCATTTTTGGTGACAACATAAGTTTTAGATTTTCTTTCATGTGTAGATGATGTAACGGATGCTTGGACTATACCTTTCTTTTCATCTGCTTCAACAATGATACGATTCTTTGACAATTGTTCTTGAACTAAAATAACTTTTTCAGTACCATTGACGATAAAGTACCCACCTGGATCTAAGGGACATTCATTCAAACTTGCCATCTTAGACTCAGATGCACCATCAAGGATACATTTGTTTGATCTTAACATGATTGGTATGTTACCAATTTCCAAATCACGATGCATAATAATCTTTCTACCTCTGGTATATTCAACATCAACATAAATTGGAGCACTGTAAGTCAAATCTCTCAATCTACATTCATGAGGAGGCAGTATTGGATCCTTGGTTGTAGAGGTAGACTTATGACCGATTCTAATATCAAGATATTTCAAATAAAACTCCGGATCAACATCACTTAAAATAGTTTCATTGGCTTTGATAATTTTCTTCAAATCAACATCAACGAAGTAGTTGAATGAGTCCAAATGCTGTTTCACTAACCCTTTAACTTTCAAGAAAGCAGGTAGTAGATTCCACTTGTCTTCTGCTGTGCTGATTTCATCTGTCAATTGTTTCCCTTTGTAAACAGGTTTTAAAAGCTCTCCAAAAGAGTCATCTGTGTGTGTATGTTTATGCTTGGTGTTCTGCTTCTCACTGTCTCTGGTGGAGATCTTTCTTTTGGGAGGCATCCTGGAGAAAACAGCACAAAATCAACAACTAGAAGCGAAGATTCAATATTCAATTAACGGCTTATAAATTTTTATTGTGATGTGAAGGAAAAAAAAAATATTATTTCCGATGAGGTTACCCGGAAATATTAAATTTCGCGTATACTATTGAGAAAGAGAATTAATTAGTAGATATTCATTGTTTAGACACTAAAAATGGCTTCTAACTCGTCTGTGAATCAGTACTTGGAAGGTCTGCCCGAACGTGCTCAATCACATTTATACCTCTCAGTAAGTGAATCATGCTTTTTGTTAATCTTGAATATTGATACTAACCATTGATAGCCATCGACATGTCTTGCTATCTATAGACTATTGCCTGGTCTTGCCAAATTCTTTGTGATGTCCATGATCTCTAATGAGAGCCCTATAGGCGTAGAGGATTTTGATACGTGGGTGAGGGAATCTGGACAGAAAGAAAAAGAAGAGGCCCACCGATGTTTGAAGGCGTTACATTTAGTTAAAGAAAGTAATGGGATTGTCATTCTAAACCCAGTTTTCAGAAAAAGTTTCAGAAACGTCCTGACTGGTAATGAAATAGGAAACTCATTCGGTGTATCTGTTGAAGGTGATGATGCTCATAAAGTTGATATTGCATTTTTAGATAGATATGCAGCTACTAAATGGGAAACAATCTTACATTTCATGGTGGGCACAGACTTGGATAACCTCCCTAGTCCTGGTGTCTTGACATTATTGACGCATAGTAAACTAATGGAAGGTAACACTCCCAAGACAATGACAATCACCAATGAAGGTTTTCAATTCTTACTTCAAGACGTCAATGCACAATTATGGACTATTCTACTGCAATATTTAAGAATGGCAGAATCTTTACAGATGAATCCAGTTGACGTTCTTAATTTCATATTCATGTTAGGATCTTTAGAGCTGGGTAAAGACTATTCGCTTGCTGCATTGAATGAAACTCAAGTGAATATGTTGTCCGACCTACGAGATTATGGACTAGTCTATCAGAGGAAATCAACATCGAGAAGATTTTACCCAACAAGACTAGCAACGACTTTAACCTCTGACCCTACAACGTTAAGATCTGCATCAGCTGCAATGAACAAAGTCATTGAACAAACCAGAAACTCCACCAATTTTGAAGATTCAGGATCCATCATCATTGAGACTAATTTTAAACTATACGCATACACTAATTCTCCACTACAAATAGCCGTCTTGAACCTTTTCGTTCATTTGAAGTCCCGTTTTGCCAACTTGGTCACAGGACAGCTGACAAGAGAATCAATCAGAAAAGCACTGGCATCAGGCATCACTGCAGAGCAAATAATAAAATACCTTGACACTCATGCACATCCTCAAATGAGAAGAACAGCGGAGGAACAAGCCAAAAAGAAATCAGAATCCCCAAATGACGATGACACAGATGTGCATATCATTCAACCAACAATTGTGGATCAAATCAAACTATGGCAATTAGAGATGGATAGAATTTTAACATGGGATGGTTACCTCTTCAAAGAATTCACCAATGATAAAGAATTTCAAGTCATTACAAAATACGCTAAGGACATTGGAGTGCTGCTTTGGTCTGATCCTAACAGAAAACGCTGTTTTGTTAGCAAGGAAGGTAATACTCAAGTCATTGCTTATGCTAAAAGAGTTCTTTCCAAAAAGAAGGAATGAAAAGTTTTATGGGGTTAATACAACGAAAATGATTTAAGGAGGCATTGTAGAGTAGCACAAATTCTGGAGGTTGCAGAAATGTTGAGATGATTGACCTTATCATCCATCGGATACAGTTCAATATGAAAAATCAAAAAAAAAAAAAAAGCTTGCACTCAGGATCGAACTAAGGACCAACAGATTTGCAATCTGCTGCGCTACCACTGCGCCATACAAGCTTTATTTCTTGAAAAACATCCGCATGCGGAATATACAAAAATTGCGCGAAAATTTCAGGGCTCGTAACATTTGGCTCAAATTTGCGAGCTTGCAGACTTCAATGATACTGTAGGGAGGACTAGCGGGTCCCTAAAGAATAGCCCAGGAAAAGAGGTACCCAATGGATTATTTAAATAAACTTTAAAGCCAAGAATATGTGAGTTTTGGTAGAAATTGAATAGCATTCTGAAAAACCATAGCGGTAGCGAAAACCACAACTTCAGGGAAGTAGTCTTGCAGATATCTGATAAGAATCCTAAAAGCAGGTATAGAGAATTCTCAGTTCTGACTGTCGACAGAACGAGGGTTGACTTCCAATTCCGTGTTGAAAAGCGATATATTTACAACTTGAGGAAGAATCATTATATCATAATTAATTTCATAGAATATGTGAACGGGTGAAAACACAACAGACAAACAATAACATTTTCACTTTTCAAAATCAAGGAAGACTTTGATACATTTCTCCGTTGATGAATTTGCAAAGACTTCATAAGCTTTCAAAATTTCACTAAATTTGAAGTGATGCGTAACCAACTTACTTGGATCAAATTTACCCGCTTCAATTTTCTTTAGTAATTCTGAAGTTGTGTTACCATTAACCAACCCAGTTGAAATGTTAATGTTTTTGATCCATAGATCTTGTAATTGTAAATCAACTTTAACACCATGAACACCAACATTGGCAATTCTACCACCTGGTGCAATGATATCCTGACATGTTTGGAAGGTTTGAGGAATACCAACAGCCTCAATGGCAACATCAACACCAGCATCTAGTCCGTGTCTGGAATCAACATTTTGTGCTTTCGTTAATGATAAGATTTCCTCTTTGACGTTGACCTTACTTGGATTTAAGCCAATATCAGCACCAAAGACTTCTTTTGCAATTCTCAATCTTTCGTCATCAAAATCAATCATGATAAGAGTGGATGGATCATAGCTCTTAGCAGCAATCAATGCAGAAATACCAACTGAGCCTGCACCAACAATTGCAACGATGTCACCTTTCTCAATTCTTCCGGCAACAGCACCGATTTCATTACCGGTAGGCAAAATATCACTCAACATCAACAAGGCTTCATCAGCGACTTTACCTTTGAATTGGTCAATATGGTAAAGAGTGTGATCTGCGTGCTTGACTCTAACGTATTCTGCTTGTGTACCATCAATATTGTGGCCTAAAATCCAACCACCGTCAATACAATGGGATTGAAGATTTTTTTTGCAGTAGCTGCATTTACCGCATGAAGACACACAAGAGATCAAAACTTTATCACCTGCTTTGAATTCAGTCACATCAGAACCAACTGCATGGACGTAACCAAGACCTTCGTGGCCCAGAATGGTTCCTGCTGTCGTTTCAGGGACATCTCCTTTCAAAATATGGAGATCAGTACCGCAAATGGTGGTTGAGGACAATTTAACAACTGCATCAGTTGGGGCTAGGATTTTTGGAATTGGAACGTCATCGTAACCTTTCTTTCCTGGACCGTGATAGACCAATGCTTTCATAGACATTCTTTAATAGTTCAATAGTATAGTATCTGAAGAGATTGCTCTAGATAAAATTCTCGGAGTTGGTGTTGTTTAAGTAGTTAGGGGTCCACTACTCAAAAAATCACTCCACACGAAAAAGGTGTATTCATGGAAATGAACAGGCCACGCAGAGTCCACGAATCCGAACAATGGGCCCACGCTCATGGAAATGGGACAAGTTTGAGGTGTATTGATAATTGATTGCTCTTAGACTCAGTCTACACGTAGTTGATTGTAGTGCTCACCTTATTGTCTTCTTTTTATGATGTTGACTATGCAGTACACCGGGTCCAAGGGATCCAAGTTCCAACAAGGCAACGTTCTAACTTCCGAGACAATATTATAAGTTGAGTACTGACTGTTTATTGTTGATTGATAATTGATAAAAGAATTACTCAAGTTGCAAAAGTCTACGTTACTGGTAGTAACACCATCAATTGTGCCAGTTTGAGAGATTCGAGAATTGCCGATAAGCAGTGGAAGTGCAAAGAACAATAGAACTTTAAACATCTTGTGACGGAGCTGTTACCTGTACTGACTCCTGACTACTCCGGTCCCCAGATGGACCATGACTCATATCCGACTTCAGCCCTTTACCCTTTAGCCCTGGACCCTCAGAAACAACAGAACCACCGTTTAACACGTTATGAGACACAAAACTCCCCAATAAGGAAATACTCCCAATGCGGAGAGTGGGCGCATTTCTTCGCCATTTTCGCAACAGGAGAAAAGTGCAAATTTTTTTCACTTTATCTCAAAACACGTAAAGAAAACTAAAAACGCTACCCTGGACTCGGAAAAGCCATCAGAAACCGAGTCGAAATTGGATACACCATCTTGATATTCCCACTGAGAACCAAGTCAAAGAGCTCTTGAACTCTCCACTGCTTTGAATCTCTGAATTCAAACCTCCTCAAATCCACAGTCCCTGTTTTCTTAACATGTCTTCAAATAATGTGAGTGCCTTTATTTTTTTATGTGTCAACACGAATGGCTAACTAACATGAAAAACAGATCCTAGGAACAACGTTCAAGGATGAAATTGACAAGTTGAAAGTCGGTGTGCAAGAATGCAAGTCAATTGCTTATAACAGTAATGAGAATTTAAATCGTAAACTTAACGATTTTATGGAACGTTACAATCAAAGATTCACTCAACTCAATTCAATGTTAGACCTATTGATTAAAGAGAACCAAGAAATGAAGCAATTACTTGTCAACCAGAAGTACGTCATCAAACCTGCTAATACCTACCACTTGAATTCTCAAAACCAAATTGTTCAAGCGTCTTCACATGCTACTTCCCAACCAACTATATCACTACCATTTGGTGATGCTCTTATGGCTAACAATCCCCAACTCTCTTTGGCTGAACAATCTACACAGTCTCCACATAGACAACAGCAACAGCAACAACATCATCAGCAACAGCAACAGCAGCAACATCAGCCCCAACAACAGCAGCAGCCTCAATCCCAACAACAACCACAACATTCAAGACCTTTGCAACCGCAGCCCTCCAATCCAGCAGCTTCCTCCCATCGTCACCGTCAAGCTCCTTCACAAAATCAACAACAAGCTCAACAACCTCATCAACAGCAAGAACAACACACAAACGGCCTCGATAACCCTTTAGGTGAGGCATCTACCAACAATGGAATTCTTAGATTTATTAACAACCAATATGTGGATGATGAAACCTCATTAGCTCAAACAGGAGGTGCCAATCCTCAAGGTTCTAATTCCCGTATTGATTTTGTTTTTATGGATCCATCATCCCGTTCTCGTGGACATTATCGTACCAATTCTACCGGATTTCAAGATCATTCACATGAAGATGATGATGAAGATGATGAAGAAGATGAAGATGATCAAACATCACCATTAGGTCATCTTTCACCCCCAACTGCTCAAGGAACAGGCCATCCATCAAGTGGTTCGAGACTTCAGAGATCTTCAACCAGACAAGGTGCTTATGATGCTGATAATTACGATTTGATTATTCATAATGATTTTGCAAAAGTCGAAGATATTTACAACGAGTATTATAACTCTTTGAAACCACAAGTTGAAAGGGTTCAAAAGGCTTATAAGATTAAAAAGATCCGTAAATATCAAAAAATTAAAGCACTTGCAGTTAGAATTGATAGATATAAAGATCTCAAAGGTTGTTCATTGAATGAAAGTTTCGATTTCTTTGATAATTTGAGAATTGCTGAAGATAATACAAAGAGAAGTATCCCATGGTTATACAACTCATTACCTGATATCTTAAAGAAAATTGGTCTTGAAGATCAGCTGAAAAGAAGTGGAACAGGTGCTTAATAGCATGCATTTCATTTCATGTGGTACAAATCTTTTTTTTTTTAACCAAGTGTCTTTAATTTTACCATTGCCGTTTTTACTTATGACCCGACATATCCATTCATTTTAATATCTAATAATCAAGTCTACTATTTCAGCTCTTTTATAGTGGCTATATACTTCTTACATTGTATAATACTTTTTTTTAATTTATAATTGTGTTCTATGAAATCCTGAATCCATGGTACCGATTCTAAGCAGTAGCATATTCTCTTTGTTCTTCATGTACAGCTTCATGATTTGGTTTATACTTGAAACTTTCCATTGGTTTTAACCCCCATCTTTCAAGCATAGCTTTATCTTCATCCCAACCATTACACATTGTTGTTAACATTTTCTTTCCTGTGAAGATTGCATTAGCACCGGCTTGGAAACACATAAATTGTTCCATTTCTTTCATAGTGTATCTTCCTGCTGCTAATCTAATAATTGATTGTGGCATTAACAATCTTGCAGTTGCAACTGTTCTTAAAATATCATCAATTTTCAATTTCTTGTTCTTGACTTCTTCGTACATTGGAGTTCCCTTGATAGGGACAAGTCTATTAATTGGAAGAGATTCAGGATGTGAAGGCATAGTTGCAAGCGTGTGTAAGAATGAAATATGATCTGCTTTTGTTTCTCCTAGCCCTAAAATACCACCAGTACATGCTTTCAACCCAACATTTTGCACATTACGAATAGTTTGTAATCTATCATCAAATGATCTTGTACTGATCACATTTGGGTAATGTTCTCTTGAAGTATCAATATTGTGATTATATGCCGTTAATCCAGCATTTTTCAATTCAGTTGCTTGTTGTTCATTAACCATCCCTAGAGTGACACAACTTTCCATTCCCATATCATTCACAGCTTTAACCATTTCAGAGATTCTTTTCAATCCACTTTTTCTACCTTGCATGTCTCTCCAAGCAGCACCCATACAAAATCTAGTTGATCCGTTTCTTTTTGCCTCTTGTGCTTCTTTCAAGACATCATCTATTTTAACCATGCGTTCAGCTTCAACACCAGTGTCATATCTTGAAGATTGTGCACAGTATTTACAATCTTCAGTGCAACCACCAGATTTAATGTTCATCAAAGTACATAATTGGACCTGAGTTGGATCATGAAAACGACGATGTTGAACTTGTGCTGAATGTAAAAGCTCAAGCAGTGGAGTGTTGTAAATCTCTTTAACTTGTGATACTCTCCAGGTATTTATTGGCTTTGTCAAGCTTAGTGCCAGTTCAATTGCCGTTTGTGGTCTGTCAAATGATGGTTGCTTATGTTGGGTTGAATGTAAGAAAGAATCTTCAACTTGTTCGAAATCTTCAGCAAATGCAACCGCTGAAGCTGGTCTATTTTTCTTTAAAGTGGAGTGAATTGCACGTTTTGGAAGTTCACTGAATGTATATCTCTTCATTATGTGGTTACTGGTACTTTTATTGTATGAAGATTGGTGATTTAATACGAAATAAGAAATATGGGGGCCAAACAAAGTATTTATACATCATGCAAAGCAATTTCTCAACAATTAGAAAACAGAAGTGGATAGCTGATCATTTTAACGAGATCTCATAATAATCAATCCCAGTTTGATGACTATACCTGAATGATTTTACGGAATCCCACGCATATAGAACCAAAATCCCAACAAAACTTCCGGGGCAAAGCCATAGTCGAGACGAAGATTTATGTAACTTTCCCCCAAGAAATCTATGCAGTGATCTCATATTTAACACTTCTTATTGGACGATATCACTTTTCTCCTGTTCATTAATATGCAAATTATTGAAAGACTCATGCATGATTAATAGTCAACGTGACTCAGAAGAGTTACCGGATTGGGAATATCAGGGGAGTCATCGATTTTGCTAATCGTAAAAGGGTTCATCAAATTTTCCCACTGGTGGTCTGATCGTTGAAGTTTGATTAAAAGTGAAGGAACCAGATAGTTCAACGTTTATGCTTGGTGGGGTTAGCGAGATCATTCAAGTGTACTCGAACATACATAGAAAGATGCTATAGCTGTCAAAAAAATATTTCCTAATTCGTTCTTGAAAGTCGGAATATTGAGATTTAACCGGATCTGAGAAAAATCAAAACAAAACAAAACAAAAAATGTAAACAAAAAAAACACACAACCTCAACGTATTGAACAACAATCCCTGATTTCTTCAATAAGAATATCTCTTCACTCACTTAACAAAGCGTGTCCAATCCATCCACTATCACCACCTCATACCCCAAAGCTGGAATACAGACACTACAAATAATAATCACAATATGTCCGCGCCTGATGAAGCAGACTATTCAACGCTTCCATTAGAGGAACGTCTCGTGCACAAAATCTGGAAAGCAAGATTAGAAGCATATCAAGAATTGACCAACTTATTCCAGAAATCACCAAATGAGCAAAGTGAAGTCTTCAAACCATACCTCGCACATCCAGAAATCTATAAGAAAATCATAACTGATAGTAACGTTGTTGCGCAAGAAGCTGGGATTGTTTCATTAAACGCGTTCCTTGAATTTGGTGGAACCTCAGCGGCCATCAAACTCAGACATCATGTCATTCCTGGATTATGTGAAAAAGGGTTATCCTCATCTAGGGCCGGTACAAAACAAGCTACGATTGATGCTATTTTATGGTTTGTTGATCTGGATAAACCAGATCCAGTTGTCGAGTTGATGATCCCTTCCTTGAGTGGGAAACTGCCTAAACTGGTTGCAGGTACTACAAAGGCATTGACAGAGATATATACACATTTTGGGGCACAGACGGTGTCGCCAAAGTTGGTGTTGCCTAGTTTGCCTAAATTGTTCTCGCATGCCGATAGAACAGTGAGGGCAGAGACACAAGCTTTGACAGTTGAACTATATAAATGGTTAGGACCAGCTTTAGAACAGATCTTATTTGATGATTTGAAACCTGTTCAACAGAAGGATTTACAGAAACTTTTTGAGAAAATTGGAGATGAAAAACCAACACAACAAAGATATTTGAAATCTCAACGTGATGCTATGGAAGCTGCATCCGCTAATGAAGATGAATCTGAAGGAGCTGGTGGACTTGATGGGGATACCGTTATGGGGAACAATGAGGAGGCCACAGGGCCTATTGACCCATATGATTTAATAGAACCAGTTGCTGTTTTAGCCAAACTTCCAGCAGACTACCCTACAAAATGTGCAGCTGTTAAATGGAAAGATAGAGTTGAAACTTTGACGGAGATTAGTCAAGCTTTACAAGTTATCAAAATTGCAGATGATGATTATATTGAATTGGTGAGGGTTCTTGCCAAGGGGGTCAAGGATGTTAATATTCAAGCTGCTTCTTTAGCTGCTAATTCCATTGAAAGTTTAGCAAAAGGACTAAGAAGTAAATTTCATAGATATTATTCTATTGTGTTGACTCCATTACTAGAGAGATTGAAAGAGAAAAAACCAAGTGTTTTGGATGCCTTGAATGGTGCTTTAGATGGTATTTTCAACAGTACTTCTTTGAGCGATATTTTAGAAGAAGTTTTGGAAGCTTTGAAAAACAAAACTCCACAAGTTCGTCTTTCTAGTTGCAAATATTTGATTAGATGTTTGAAAGAAACCAAAGTCTCTCCTTCAAGATCTGAAATTGAAAGTATTATCACTGTTTCTATCAAATTAGCAAGTGATACTCTAGCAGATGTTCGTACCGCTGCCTTTGAGGCTGTGGGTACATTAATGAAAATTACAGGAGAAAGAGAGTTGAACTCTTATCTCGATTCAGTTGATGATTTGAAGAAGAAGAAGATCTTGGAATTTTATGAATCAGCTGAGGTTAAAGCCAAACTATCTAACAAACCAAAACCACCTGCAAAAACTAGCTCTGATAGATCTAAGACCAGTTCAACTGCTTCTAAAAGGGCAACTGTCATAAAACCATCACCATCTAATTCATCTTTAGGATCTAAAAGATCTAGTTCTACAATTCCTTCCAAGAGAGGTCCAACATCACCATTAAAGAAAACTGTTACTCAGCCTTCTAGAATTGGAACGCTGGCTAACCGCAGCTTGACGGGAAGACCTTTACAATCGAACAATAATGTTGAGAGTGTATCAACCAAAGAGAGCAATGGGCTTTCTGATGAAGATAGACAAGAATTAATACAACTTAGAAAAGAGAAGAATACATGGTTGGAAGAACGTGAAAAATTCAGAAACCAAATGCAAGAAAGTATGAAAGAGAGTGGTAATTTTATGAAAGATATTGATCTACTGCAAACCAAGATTGAGAAATTAAATGAACAAAGAACTAATGACATCATGACGATAAAGACTAAAGATACACAAATTCAAAGATTTCAATCTGATTTAGAGATTTCAAGATTGAAAATAAGTCAACTAGAGAATGAACTTGAATTATTACAAAAAACCAAGAGTTACACAACGACGACTTCAGAACAATCACCAATAAGATCCAATGTATTTGCCAGTCATAATCCACTTCAAGAAAACTCCAATCATTTCAGTTCACGTTTTTCAGGAGACTTTTCATCCAAATTATCACCAACTATTCAACAACAACCAATAATTGATCTTGACAAGAGGGTAAGTACGCTAAGTATTGATCCTGAATCGAAAGAGAATTCTTCAATTAGACCAAATATTCAATTTGATGCCAGTGATGATAGTTGGAGAAGAGCAGCTGAGGTAACTTCTCAATTGAAAGCCAGAATTGAAAAGATGAAAGCCAAATCACGTAACTCTAACTACAGAGGAGTATGAATCCAATCATTGTCATTTATAGGTAAATAAAACGTTTTTAAAAATTTACACCTTGTTAGTTTCCTTATCGAGACATAAAAAAAATATTTTTGGCTGCTAAAGCAAGAAAAAAAAAATTCTCTTCTTCTACTCGTTTTCTCCTTGATTTATAAAACACAGTCAATTCCACTCACTAGATCCATTCACTATGCAAATCCAACAAGTCATTGCCTCATTCCTTTCCGCATCCACTCTTTTGAACAACGAAGAGCCATCCCAAGACTATTCCATCGAGCCTGTTGATATTGAGATTGTTCAAGCTGATAACGATGTCATTATTTACAACGTTTCTAATGGATCCAACGACACTTCTTCCAACGCAGGTGCTGCTGTTGTTGCCAACAATGGACTTGCTTTGGGTGCCGTTGCCCTCGGTGTCGCTGCTGTCTTATTGTAAAACAGTTTGCAATTATTCATAAACACCTTTTCCTTATAGATTTTGACATATTGTGACAGTTTTCATGTCTTTTTTTTACTTCTTTTAACCAGCCAGTGTTGTGATACCTCTCTTTTCAAAGGGACTGTGGTGTATTTCTCTATGCAGACACCATCACTTGACTGAACCCCAACTACTGCAATATTTGTACTATGAGATAGATTCAATAAATGTGACACTATTGTGTGGCTAGTGTAAGCGAAAATTTTTCTGAAAAGCATATAGTAATCAATACAAACAAGACAGGTTATCAATGAGCACAGTAGAGGAACTCCAGGCACGTGTGGCACAGCTCGAGAAAGAGATCCGTTCACTGCAGGACGTGAGCATCTTCGCCGACATCAGACCAGCGATAGAACAGGACAAGAACCACAAGGAAATCAGAATCTCAACAGTGAATCTGCACTACATTGTGAGGTACAACAAGAAGGAAATCATACGTGACTTGTACCAGCGTCTAGCACGTGATCTGTACAAACAAGAGGATGAGTTCCAACTGCTGGATCCACTGAAGGGAACTCTGCTGCATGAAGGAGAGTCACTGGCACAGTTTGTTGGTGATGATGGCGTTATCAGGCTGGATTTCCAGTACTCAAAGGCTAACGGAGTGTGTGATCACGACCACGGAAGCGACGACGAGTTCAGTGACGACGAGAACTTCTACAGCAGTTGCAGTTGTGCCCATCACAGCTGAGATTAAACCAGTAATTGTATAGACGACTAGTTGAGGTGTATGGATTATGTTTGTTGATGTAAATTATTTCACTTTTTTTCTCTTTCTATAGTATAAGAACAAACCATTAAAAAGATAATGACTGAAGAGAGATTCTACCCACAGCTCAAGAGAAACGGCCTGAGACCCCAGATCCCCAAACAGACCAAAACGGAGATCTTCCCCGGTCTCAATGACATCACTGATGTTTTTGAAGCTTTCCCAGTTGATATGATTCGTTATTTCACCCTCCTGAAAGAGATTGATGCTAAATGTGTTTCTGTTGTGCCCGTGCTCAATGGGAAGATCAAAGAGTTTCGTAAGACGGAGAACAAACCGGAGCTTAAGGAGAAACGTACCCAACAAATCAGAGAGATTTCTAAACTTATTAAGGATCTTTTACCATGTTTGGAAGAAAAAATGCACGTTGCATCAATAGCTGCTGATAAAGCAGTCAACTATATTGACAGAGTGAATGATGATTTTGAACTTATCTTCAAGAATGAGATCCCTGATAACATTAAATTAGGACCATATCATCATCCAGCCATCATTAACGATGCAAAGATCCCAGATACGAAATCAGCCCAAACACAAAGAAGTGAAAGCCGTCGTGAGGCACTTGCTGCTAAGAAGGCTGCACATACACCAGATGAAACCGGACGCAGTGGGGATGGAACACCAGGACCAAACGAATTCGGAAATGTTCCAAATGCTGGAAAGAAGAGAAAACCAAACACTGATACCTTAGCTGATGTATCACGTCCTGGAACACCAGCTAATGGAAATACAAATACTACAACAACAACTAAAAGACGTGCAAATAATAACAAGAAGAAACCAAATGGTAGCACAGGATCAACAGCAACTACTAATTCACAAGTGTCTGCATCAGCACAAGCATCACATAATCATGAACTCGTGTCGAATTTAGGAATCAGTAACGAGTTAAAATCTGGACTTGGTGAGAAAAGAGGAAGTGATAGTGAACCATTATACTGTTATTGTAATCAAGTCTCATATGGTGAGATGGTTGGTTGTGATGGTGATGAGTGTAGAAGAGAATGGTTTCATTTACCATGTATTGGATTGGAAACACTGCCTAAAGGGAAATGGTACTGTGATGAATGTGGTTCTAAATTGAAGAAGGCAAGAAGAATCTAAGAGAGACGGGCAAGATACGGTTTTGGTCTTGTTGGCTATGGTATAATGTAATTATTAATGATTTCTAGTTTTCCATGTTTGGTTTTACCCTTTTGTAAGGTTTATTTATTTTTTCCTTGATGTGTTGGAGTTAGCTTTGAAATGATACATTTGGGTGTTCCTTGCTCTCAGTCTAATGCCTCTTTCATTGTCTCAATGGCGGTATTTTTCAACATCTGTTTATCAGTTTTTTGTGGTATCTTTGATTCATGATATTTGTGTGGTTTGATGTGTTTACGCAAAAAAAAAATGCTTATTTCAATCTGTTCAACACACCACGTCATACATCATTCAAAGAAATGAAGAACATTCGACTCATACTGATAACCTTCTCATATTTCAGTTACATATCTGCAATTGAACCAGCCAAACCAGACAATTTAAGTCCTATATTTCAAACATCTTCAGATATCGATGAATTCAATGAATTATGGTCCAACAGTTTCAGTAAAGGAATCAAAGTCCAGAACAATAAATGGACTGGGTTTAACCCTTGTGAAGTTAGAAATGGGAATAATAAGGACATTGTTGATTCTGATGGTTCACCAATTTTGAAAAAGCCAGATATTAATGATGGTCCTGACTTGTTTAACGATGATGTTGTTGATTCTGATCCAGAGGGGGATAAAGAGGATGAAATAGATGATATCATTGATAGATTTTTTGATGGTGTATTTGATTCAGAATGGGAAAAAGAAGATGATAGTACTCCAATCGCTGAAATTCCAACTGAAGAAAAGAGTGGAACTGATTCTACAATTGATGAAAAGATTGATCCAAAGGACGAGTTTACATTTGAACAACCGGACTCAAATATCGATGATGAACATGTGTTAGAAGAAGAAGATGATGATCAGTCGTCAGAATCAAATAACTCAATTGAAAAAGAATTTGATCCAACTGAACTTGAACCTGTCCATATTGATTTCACCAAATTACCAAAAGATGAATACTCATTAGAATATCTTCAACAACTTCAAGAAATTGGAATTAAAAAGATCGCTTCTGTTGCTCATGGAATAACTTATTCTTTTTACACAAATTATGGCACATGTAAGACTCCTGATGATATAATTCAAGATCTTGAACTTTTGAAACCATTTCATGTGATTAGAATCTATGACACTGATTGTGAGGGACTCTTGACGATCCTTACCCATTTGAAACCATATCAGAAATTAATGGTTGGGATTTATTATTTGGATAGAATTCATGAAAGTGTTGAAGTGATTGTGAATGCCGTTTCACAAAATGGTGGATCTTGGGATAAGATCCATACGGTCAGTGTTGGGAATGAGTTGTTTAATTTCCATAAGGTCACTATTGACGATTTGAATTATGCAATTGATTTAACCAAGGAATTATTGAAGGAACATGGGTATCAAGGTCCAGTTGTCACTACTGATATCTTGTATGCGATAATGGAGAATCCTGAACTTTGTACAGTTGGTGATTATGTGAGTTTTAATTCACATCCGTATTGGGATGGTGAAGTTAGACCACAGGATAGTGGTCGATGGTTGAAAGAACAGATTTCCAGATTGAAACAGATTTGTGGATATGATAAGAAATACGTGTTGGGTGAAACTGGATGGCCTACTGCAGGTCAGAAATTTGGTAGGTTTGGTGTACCATCTGTTGAGAATCAAATATTGAGTGTTAAGAGTATCGTTGAAGAAGATCTTGGTGTTGAACTTGTGATTTTATTCACCACTTTCAATGATTATTGGAAAGATGGTGGTGAGTTTGGTGTTGAGCAGTTCTGGGGGATTATGAA
Source organism: Gotozyma montana (assembly GCA_003706615.3). Classification (NCBI taxonomy): domain Eukaryota; kingdom Fungi; phylum Ascomycota; class Saccharomycetes; order Phaffomycetales; family Phaffomycetaceae; genus Gotozyma; species Gotozyma montana. The sequence continues at coordinate 257,661 of PPLU03000009.1, forward strand.
CAATTGATTATTGAACATCAACATAATTCGACTCAATTTGATAATTATAACTATATGTCATAGTTCATTACTAGTGTTTGTAGTGGAGTAGTAATGAACTTTACGTAATCTGGGATTTCGGATTTCTGGCGGAGTTTGAGACAAATTGACGGAATGAAATTGGTGGAATGTGTGTGATTTGGATTGAGATTTGGATTAGGAGGTAGTTGATAGTTAATGTTATATCCCCCTTTTTAGGTAGTGAAATTGACACTCAAAAGAATAAAAGTTTATCTATTGATCAACTCTCATTTGCTGAAAATATCTCAAAAAAAAAATACACAAGAGAAATTTCTCTGATTGTTTCAAGAAAAAATAAAAAAAATAGAAAAAAAAACAGAAGATTTGCAGTTTTATAACATACATTAGTGAAGTTTTGACTGTTCAATTTCACGAATAACGAGACACTGAAGATCGCGTTTTGACATTCGATTGCAATTCTGGATCATACAATCGTTCAATCGTTATCAATCATTGCTGCTTTTCCCGTTTGCTCACTTGTTTTATGGGAGGGGAGAAATAATAGATAAACCAAAATTTAATCAAACGAATTAATTCAACCAAAAAAAAAAGTTTTCAAAATCAAGGTTCCAGTATAAAGGAGGCCAATTCAAAAAAGAGTCTAGCATTACATTTAATAAAAACAAAAAACCCGTCTGTTTTTGAACCAATCAGTTCTAGCATTGACATAATTTAATAAAAAAGCATATAATTACAAAACAAAATGGCTAACGTGAGTTCAACAAGATTCAATTCAATGGAATACAAACATACTAACTTTTATCACAGAATCAAAACGTTAAAGAATACAAACTAGTCGTCGTTGGTGGAGGTGGTGTTGGTAAATCTGCACTTACCATCCAATTCATTCAATCCCATTTCGTTGATGAATACGATCCAACCATTGAAGATTCATATCGTAAACAAGTTGCAATCGATAATGAAGTTGCGTTATTGGATATTTTGGACACTGCCGGTCAGGAAGAGTACAGTGCCATGAGAGAACAATATATGCGTACAGGTGAAGGATTCTTATTAGTGTATTCTGTCACTGAACGTGAATCTTTTAACGAACTTAATAGTTTCCATCAACAAATTTTAAGAGTTAAAGACGCGGACAACGTTCCTATTTTATTGGTTGGTAACAAGAGTGATTTGAATGATGAAAGAAGTGTCAGTTATGAAGAAGGTGAAGAATTAGCAAGACAATTTGGTTGTGAATTTCTTGAAACAAGTGCTAAACAAGGGATTAATGTGGATCAGGTGTTCCATGATTTAGTGAGAACAATCAGAGATAAAGACCCAAATCCAACTGAGATCAAGGACGATACTGCCGGTACCGGTACCGGAGGTGCAGGCTCAAACAAGGCTACTTCAGTTAAAGGTGCCGGATCAATTAGTGGTGTTGGTGCAGTTGCTGGAACCGTTGGAACTAGTCCTGCAGAGGCTAAAACCAATGGTGAACAACCGAATGCGGCAAAACCAGCAGGTGTTGCTGCCCGTGCCCAACAACGTCAAAACGTTCCTCCAACTAATCAAAAATCAGATGGATGTTGCGTTTTAATGTGATTACTTACAAAATATGAAAAAAAAATAATAGCGTGTATAATAGTAATGGTGGTTGATTTTTATTGTCTCTTATTAACTAAAGTGTAGTTTGTTAAGATATATTGTACATTGTTGTGTGGGGGTTGTATATAGTGATGACAATCTCTAATTAACGAAATGCCAGACGATGAAATGAAGAATGATACTGGCAAATATATAATCTCCCAATGCTCTTTCTGGTGTTTCTTTGAACACTGCTTTCTCAGTATTGTCAAACGTTTGTAGTTTCAATGACACAGTGAGCACAAATTGACCAACAGTGGCGATAAACCCAGCCAAGAACGCATTGAATGGGAAAGAACCCACCAACACTGCAAAAACGAACTGGACAACACCCAGAAGGACCAATGCACCGAGGTAGATGTCGGCGAGCTGTGTGCGGGTGGTGAATGTTTTCGTGTAGTTGCTTAGAGCAGTAGAGAGTGATGTCTTGAACTCCTGAATTGCCGTCATTGTGGTGGTTCTAATTACTGAAATGAATACTAATAATGTTTATGTGTCGTGTTGATATTTTTTCTATAGCCAATAGAAGCCCTGATCTTTCACTGAAAAAAATCACCAGTGTTTTACAAGCAGTTAAAGAGAGTTAAAGGCAGTTATAAACAGCATATTATCATATTATACAGTCATAAGCAACATGGCCACCATCACACGTCCTCCACACGAACGCATTGTGCCTCCTCTCAATTTCTGCCCCGTTGAGCGTGAACTCTACAGATCAGGACAGCCATCCACAATCAATATATCGTTTCTGAGGCAGTTGAAGCTGCGTTCGATTGTATGGCTCGCATCAGAGGAACCATCAGACGTGTTTCTGGACTTTGCCACTGGTGAGAACATCGAGCTGCACTTTGCAGGCATCAATCCAGACGGAGGAGACGATAACCCATGGGATGGACTCACTGAACAGTCTATTGCACAGGCACTCGATGTGATCTCCAACAAGGACAACTACCCACTGCTCGTCTGTTGTGGGATGGGTCGCCATAGAACAGGCACAGTCGTGGGCTGCCTGAGACGGCTCCAGGGATGGAACCTGGCGAGTGCGAGTGAAGAGTATAGACGGTTTACAGGCAGCAGAGGTGGCAGAATCCTGGTTGAACTTCTGATTGAGAGCTTTGACCCGCAGAGTCTTCCCGTGGACCCTTCTTCTGCGCCCGAGTGGCTCATCCAGTGACTTATTTTGCTATTAGGCCCATCACTCGCTTATCATTAACTTTAGCACTTATGACTAAGCACATTCTTATCGAAAATTTTCCTCATGTAAACAACTGAAACAGCCAAACAGAAATATCAACTTCTCATTAATCTTCTCTCAAGTCTCGCAAGTCTTAATGTCCGTCAGCAAGCCACGTGACATTGACAGGAGGAAAGCCAATCACCGGGCTGCGTTGTCGCAGAGTTTTGCAACGAGTCCGTTTGCATCTCTTTCCAGCACACCCATCGCCAGTTCTCTGCCCCATACACGCAGACAGTCCATGATCCGGTTGGGATCACCCGTTGTTGAAGGGCCTATATTGAGCAGGATGGCCAAAGACCAGTCCATGAGGTCCAGCATATCGGTTTACTCATCACAAGGTGTCACTCCTGCTTTGATTGATGCTGATAATCCATCATTCTTGAGTGATGTCAAAGATGAGGAGATGATTTCTAGTAATGCGAACCAATATTTGAATAACGATGTCATGGGTTCGGAAGGTGGTGATATTGTGCATTTCATAAACAAGAGCACAGAGAGAAGAGGGAGTCAAGCCAGTTCGAGTTTGAAAAAGACTAAATCAACTTCAAATTTGTTGGATATAGTGGAGTCACATAATCGTAAAAATTCAGCATCTGGGATTAATGTTCCTGGTGGATTTCGTCGTGAGTTTTTATTGACCAAGATGAAAAAGAAAGCCAAAGTGTTGAATGATGAAGAGTTGGCAAAAGTTCCATTTTTGACCAAGAATTTCATGGAGTTTTTATACATTTATGGTCATTTTGCAGGTGAAGATTTCGTTGAAGATTTTGCCCTTGATGATGAATCTGGGAATTCAGAAGTCATTGATGAGAATTCATCATTGATACCTAAAAGAGTTAAGAAATATGAAGCAAGAGGAACAACATCAACAATGAAGGCTTTTTTAATCATGTTGAAATCTTTTATAGGTACAGGTATAATCTTCTTACCTAAAGGTTTTTCAAATGGTGGATTGTTGTTCAGTTTAGTTACACTTGTCATATTTGGAATTTATTCATACTATTGTTATCATATTTTGATATCTGCCAAGATCAGCAGTGGAGTATCTTCATTTGGTGATATCGGTTTGAAATTATATGGACCATGGATGAAGAAATTAATCTTGTTTTCATTAATATTGACTCAAATTGGGTTTTCATCAGCATATATAATCTTCACTTCTGAGAATCTCTATGCATTTTTCAGAAACATCACGAATAACAGTGATTATATCAAGTTTGAATATTTTTTCATCATGCAATGTCTAGTGTTCATCCCATTATCATTCATTAGAAACGTTGCCAAATTGTCAACACCATCGCTCATCGCTAATGCTTTTATATTCGCTGGTATATTCATCATACTTTCATTCATTACTGCTCATTTAATCCAAAATGGAATTTCAGACAAAGTTGAATATTACATCAATTCAAAATTTTCATTATTTATCGGAACAGCCATATTCGCATTTGAAGGAATCGGTTTAATAATACCTATCCAGGATTCAATGCGTCATCCTGAACAATTCCCAACCGTATTACGTTTGGTATTATTAACAATCACTGTCCTTATGGTTTCAGTTGCAACAATTGGATACCTCTCATATGGAGATGATGTCAAGACTGCAATTCTTTTGAACCTTCCACAGGCAAACATCCTGGTCCAATCAATCCAATTGTTTTATTCATTGGCAATCATGTTGTCTACCCCATTACAATTATTTCCTGCAATTGCAATCATTCAAGGTTTCATGTTCAGTATATACAAGGGAAATAACACAGATGCTGACCTCTCTGGGAAATCCAATCCAAAAGTCAAATGGATGAAGAATTTACTCAGGGCAGTGTTAGTGTTATTATGTATGAACATCGCATGGTTTGGAGCAGATGATCTTGATAAGTTTGTTTCATTCGTTGGTTGTTTTGCATGTATCCCATTAGTTTACGTCTATCCACCATTACTCCATTTACAAAGTGTTGTCAAGGGTAAACAACTAAGACGTGAACGTGAATTAAGAGAGGAACTCAATGGTGTGATTCCAGAAGAAGGAATCAGTACCACTGGTGTTGAATATTCCGGTTTGAAAGATGAATCGCATTGGAAAGTCTGGGCACTGGATGGAACATTGGTGGTTATTGGATTAGGAAGTATGTGTTATACTTCATACCAGATTATATTTGGATAAGATCATCTTCAAACTTGATTCAAGGTCCCCAATCCATACCTGTCAATCACTCATTAGAATAGATTCATTATCCTAGAAAAAAAACATATTTATAAACTATTTTTTTTATTACAATCCCACTACATTAAGGATTGATCGTTACCCGTTCATTGCATTTCATATACTCGTGTTTATCATTTTAAAGATTCATGTTTTACATTTTAAATCTTGGTTCGTAAATATTTTTCCATATTCCGGATTTATCATTTTAAACCCGAGATCGTATACTGATTGTGTCCCATAACAATTCCTGTCATTTTATTTTTGATAAGTTCCAAAACATCTTCGAGACTTTTAATCCCACGTTTTTGTATTGAGATAAGTCTAACTAATATAAGAACAACAGTTATATTAAATCAAGAACAATGATAATATCTGAACCAAATGAACCAAACGGCATCACTGAAGGCACCAGTTTCTTCAAATCTTCAATCGTTTCACTCTTCACCAGTTCATTAGCTTTAACATCGAATCTATTCCAATCAACATATCAAGATGTCACCAAGTCAAATGACGCGTCTGTTTCATTGAAAACGTCCCCAATTGTATTGGATAATGGCCAGACGTGTCCTGTTGACTTACCACTGTCATGCTCTAACCAAACCACCATTGATGATCTTTGTTGTTTTGAATATCCCGGAGGTGTGATATTACTGACTCAGTTCTGGGATTATAATCCATCAACTGGACCATTGGATGAGTTCACTATGCATGGATTATGGCCTGATAATTGTGATGGATCATTTGAACAATTTTGTGATTCGAAATTAGAGATTCGTAATCCTAGAGAGATTGTTGAATTTCATGATAAAGAGTTAGTCAAGGAGATGGATCATTTTTGGAAAGATTTTAGAGGTAATGATGAACAATTCTGGACACATGAGTATAATAAACATGGAACGTGCTATACCACGATCAAACCTGGTTGTTATGGTGAGGAAAATTATCGTGATCGTGTGGATGTTTATGATTTTTTCAAAGCTGCTGTTGAATTACACAAACAATTACCAACTTTTAAATTTCTTAGTGATGAAGGAATCGTACCATCGTTAACACAAACTTATACCAAAGATCAAATTCTTGAAGCATTGAAGAAAAATTTCGATGGGTTTATTCCATACGTTAAATGTGATCGTAATAATGCAATCAATGAAATTTGGTATTTCCATCATTTGCAAGGAAATTTAAAAAATGGGAAATTTAACAGAATAGACACATTCAATGACTTTAGATGTCCTAATGAAGGAATTAAGTTCATTCCTAAGAATGAAAGACCAATCAGACCAACAAAAACTTTACAACCAGGTCCAAGACCAACGCATGACCCTAGTGGAACATTGACTGGATTTTTAAAATTGAGTAATCATGGTGGTTGTTTGATCAAGAATGGTAAATGGTACTCTTCAGGAACTTGTGCCAACTATAAACTATTCAAAGTCACTGGTGAATCAAACAAAGTTTATTTGAAATCTAACGGTGGTTATTGTGGATTATCAGAAGATGGTGAGGCTAGATTTTCATGTTCACAACGCGTCAAGGCTACTAAGTTCACTTATGATGAAACTACAGGTGTAATTAGCACTGATAAGTTGAATGGGGAGTTATGGAGTGCAGATAGAGTTCCTTCTGGTCGTACTCAAGTTGATATCAAGAATCTCGTTGGTGGAAAAGAAGAGTTCAAGTTGAAATTTGAAAAGAGGTGGTGATTAGATCAGTCACTAACATGGTTTATTGAAAACCAGATACATAAATAAAGATATAAAAAATCTACAAGCATAAATCATATTAATTATTCATAATAAACTTCATTTAACAGTTTCATGATCTATGATATGAATTTAGTAATTGATAAGTACTTGTTTCTTCCTTTGCAAAAATACTTTTTAAATCTTTGATATCTTCAGTAACATCAGTTTTTTGAGACCTTAATTGTTGTCTGTATCTGTCATTCAGTTTACTTAATTCATTATTAACCCTGACCAATTCAACGTTTTCTCTTTTGAATTTAGACATCCTTCTATAAACTTTTTCGAAATTGAATTCCATAAAGTTCACATATTCTCTTAATTGATCAATTTCACTAACGAGTCCAGAATTCTGAGATTTTTGCTCGTTATAGAGTCTTGTTTGTGTATCTAGTTTCTGTTTATACTTATCCAGATTTGATTCTAATATCAGGATTTTATTCTGTAATTCTTTGATTTTAGACTGACCTAATTTTTTAGTTTCATTAATGTCTTCAGATTCTTCTTTGAAGTTATACTTTGACAGAAGTTTGGAGAAGTCTTTATCGAGTTGGAAACTTTTGATGTTTCGTGTATTTTCTGGACTTGTGAATGGTCTAACAATATCACTATCAGGTTTGAGATCAGGTATGCGACTGCCTAACTTCTTATTATGAAACGTATCATCGTCCAAATGGTCATGTTTCTTATCCCTAGAGAGAGTTGACTTTGCAGATGAACGGGAGTATCTTGGAGATTCCAAACTTTTCAATATCCTTTCCCTCTTTAACTTATTAGCTTCTTCAATTCTTTGGAAATCATCCTTGTTTGCAAATACTTGATTCTCTTTATCCAAGATCCTTGAATCAAACTCGTATACCGGAGAAGTGGATCTATTTGAGCTTCTAGAGCTTGAAGGAACGTAACTTTTCCGAAGTGGAGATGAATATTTAGTCTTGGTTGGTGAATTCTTCAATATGAAGTCAATGGTTTCGTTGTTTGTGGTTCTATCTAGATTGTCATTCAACCCATCGCGTAGTCGTTGCTTGCTCTTGTTGGTGTCCAACCGCAGACGCGAGAGTGTGGACAGATCGTCATCATAAACTCCTGGGCTCAGCATGGTTCAGTCTAATTGTCAATGAGTTTATCTCTTATTTATGTCTCGTTAAAACAAAACAAAAAAACCACAAAGAAAAACAAAAAAACAAACGTTACTGTAGAAACTCCAATTCAAAACAAGGAGTTCGCGAATTCTTATTACAGCCTCCAATCTTGAGATATAAGATGATCTAATTTCCAATTTCCAGCAAATGCCGCCAGTGCTCGTCAGATGAATTTAGTGACCAATATGTGTGTTGTAGCTATGAGTGCGATTATGAAATGTGATGTAAATATTTCAATAGCAATAAAGAGTGTTATAACTGATCCCTGATATAATCACTGATATAACACTACAGCAATTTACACAAAGACTCTATACAAATCGAATTTAGAGTTGAAAAAGAACATTTAGAAGCATTTAATCCAGAACATTAAACTTTTCAGTAACTAAAGAAACGAGTTTTGAAATAACGGTTTAATAGTATTTAATGACGTAATTACACGGTAATTTTCTGCAAGTCTCGGCTGGCGGGTTATAAAAATAGAGAACTAGAATCTGTCAAACAATTGTTTTGTACTCATATATAGAATTCAACTTTCCTTCAACTTGTGACTTACCACTTAGATATTGCCTTCACACAGTATTCATATTCATAATGACATCGGCCTGCTCGTCGCCCAGCACGTTCGCTCCCAAGCCTCAGGAACCCAGCGTCGACTACTTCAACTTCTCCACGCCTGCCGTTCCAGCTAAACCTCAACAAACTACTGGCAACCACCTCAAAGTCCCACAGCCTAGCATGCACCACATATACACTCGCAACCACAAGATACCCGAGCTCAACCTCACACTCGCTGCCAAAAAGCCAGCCAGTCCCACGTTCATTGGCACGACTCCAAACGGATCCAAGTTCTTTGACGTTACGAACCTAGGGGCAGTCCCTATTCAAAGCCTTGAGCAATTCGACAAGATATGCAAACAGTCACCTGATCAGGACGGTGAACTTAGTGAGGTGCTGATCATTGACTTGAGACCGTTCAGTTGCTATAACAGATCGCGGTTGTTGAATTCGTTAAGTATATGTGTTCCTTCAACATTGTTGAAGAGAAGCTCATTTACTGTGTCCAATATCTCCAAGACAATGACACCATCACAACAAGAAGAATTTGATGCAAAGCTTGAAAGTATGAATCCTTTAAAGATTATATTTTACGATCATAATTCCACTCAAGACCATTCATCATTCCAATTATACCAATTGATCAAAAAATTCAAAGATTCACTTCCTGAATATAACAAACAGATTGAACTTTATTTCATCAGTAAAGGATTCAGTCTATTCAATGATTCTGAGGATGTCGAAGTTCAAAAGAAATATATCGATGTTACCAAATTCAAAGCCTCTAAATCGCCAGATACGGGAGCCTTTTCAGAATTTACATTACCTGCAAATGACCCATCTTCTACATTCATAATGTCAATGAAAGCCAACCAACAAACGCCTTACTTTAACGAAAATACCCAATTAAACATTCCTGAATTCAATGATATTGAAAAGCTACCAACATGGTTAAGAAAATTCACAGATTCTAACGCAATCAAAACGATTATTTCAAATTTCATCAATATTGAAAAAACTGAAAACAAGAGAATTGCAAACACTTTACAAAGACGACTTTCAATCTCGTCAAGAACCAACTCTCCAAACTCACCAAACCCTTCTTCCAATCAATTATCATCCGTATTCACTGCATCATCACAATTTGCATTTCCAAGTCCAGATGGTAAATATCTGTTTAATGGATCAGAAAAAGGTTATAAGAATAGATATTCCAACATCTTACCATATGAACATTCCCGAGTCAAAGTTATCCAAACACCAATCAATCCAAATGGTCCATACTCTGCCGTTTCTCCATCCCCATCTCCATTGTCCCCATCAATAAACATCGAGGGGGTTTATGAAGCAGGCTCGACATTATCAACTGCTCCAAACTCAAGCATTAAAAAGACATTATCGTTCAAGTCGTCGATAAGAGATGATTATTTCAATGCTAATTATATCAGTGTTCCACAAATCAATGAAACATGTCATTATATAGCAACTCAGGCACCTTTACCATTAACAGTTGATGATTTTTGGAAAGTCGTTTGGCATAACGGAACTGAATTGATTGTATCATTGACAAATCTGAATGAGAATGGTGTTAAGAAATCAGACGTTTATTGGAACAATTCAAAAAATGTTAAACTTTTAGAAGAAATTACAAATTTTAACAATATGAAGGATTTAACAGTTAGAAAAATCGAAATCACCAAGAATGATCAAACAAGAATCATCACTCAGTTAAATTACTTAAAATGGCCAGATAATGGAACTGTTAACTATCAAGAAATTATCGACTTGATTAATGTTAAGGATAGTTTGGTTAATAACAAAGACTTGCCTATTTTAGTTCATTGTTCCGCGGGTTGTGGAAGAACAGGAACTTTCATAACTGTTGATTTGATCATTGAAACTTATAAAAAATATTTACAAGAGCCAAAGGAATCCACATCGTCAACGACATCGAATGATTCAATTGAAGGGATTGATGGTGGTAATGTTTTCAATACAGAGGATGATTTGATTTATTTCACTGTTCAACAGTTAAGAAAACAGAGAATATCAATGGTTCAGAGTTTGGATCAGTTCATCCTTTGTTATGAAACGGTCATGTTTTATTTTCATCAATTGGAGCTGGGTAGCTAGAATTATAGTCTGAGAATACTTGCTATTGCTACGTTGCAAGTTTATGTTTGAATAGTTTAACGAATACATTTAGGGATATTACGAATACACGCATATTATTTATTCATGGTTTATTAGATATGTGTACCCAATCCGGTTGTGATGTGAAGTTCTCAGTATGGCATTCAGTTGCTTATCGTATTCAAATTCAAGAAATAATGTAAATTTTCTAACAAATTATCATCAACAGTTGACATAACATTTTGAAAATTTGAATCACCTAAATTATTCTTAACAAATTCCAATAATTCAGCAACATATTTTTTCAAATTTAAATTATGTACAGGATCATTAGTTTCCACCAATTTGAAAAATCTTTTATACTCCCCATTTTCAATAACGTTAAGATCTGATTCACTGTATTGAAATTCAAAAAGATAATCTTGATGATACCTTTCACAATCACCATTACTCTCATTGACTTCTTCAATTGAACTTATCCATAATGCAACTAATGATTTAAAATCTTGGAAAACAGCTAACGATCCAGTCTTCAACAATGAAGATAGACCTAATGTATGAATTTTTCTATTTCTTGGGTTTCCAACATTTTCCATCCTCACATACCAAATATTCAAAAATTTAGTTATTTTTTTAAATTTGGTATCATCATCATCCTCGACGAAAAGATAGTCAAAAATCTTGAGGAAGTTCCCCGGTTCAACATATGTGAGTCTTGCAATGATGATTAAAAGTTTAGAAATTGTGATTGGTGATTGTTCAACATCTAAAATCATCTCAATGATTTTGGAAAGAATGGTAGATTCCATCAATACTGATAACACTCTATTATAATCATCCAAATTGTCATAATTATGCAACAATACAATCTCTAATGTTGATATTAAAATGTCTAATGAATCATCCCTCATTGTTGGAAGGTATGTTGCCAAAATTTTGAAAATCCCAACAATGAATTCTTTGGATGTATCATGAGTGATTAACTCCGGGATTAGTAGGATGTAACTTCTCAAGATTTGTAGAATCAATGGAAGGATTTCTGTTTGGTTAAGTAATGCATGTTGATAAAACTGGATAAGATCCTGAATCAATGGATTTTGATCATCTAATGATAATTTTTGATCAGCAGGGTAGAATTGAAGTATAGTTAACCATAATTCAAATCCATCTTCTGATAAGAGTGAATAAAATTCAAAATCTGGAGAGCAACATGCTTTGATTAATGGGATTGATATGTCCCATGTCATGTTAGAATTTGAATTCAATGCAATTATCAAATTTTTTAATATTCTAAGGAGACTATTCTTCAGGATTGATTCATTTGCATTGTTGGATAGATCCCAAAATTTAGGAATTATTTTCAATAATTGATCTAATTCATCAATCGAGATCAATGGATCAGTCTTGGAGATCAATGTGGATATCGTATTAAGGATGAATAGTTTAGATTCAGTTAATTCTAACTCATCAATCATTCTTAGCAAGTTTGATATGAATTGGGAAAGGTATGGTTTTATCAAATCTTTTTTAAAATCCCAATCCATTAGAAATGAAACCAATGTTTGAATCGATGTTAATTTAACAACTTGATCATTGATTGGGTTTGAAGAGTCTTGGAAATTTAATAACATGGCGTATACTTTATCAACGTTCGAGTCGTTCAGTGAATTGGATAATCCAACCCATTCGTTAATCAATAAACAAACTCTTCTTTCCAAGATTTTGTTCTCCACGAGATCATTCTTGAGTGATTCTGGTAAGAAAATATTTTCAAACAATGTGTTGAAATCAATAACGTCAAAAATTGAATTAGCACTTAATTGGAAAATACTAAAGATGGAATCTTTGATCAAAATGTTTTGTTTGGATGATTCATTATAATTAGTTAATTCATTTTGAACTTTATTCAAAATGTATGGGACTAATAAATTCTTGAAATTATTGATCAAATCCTGGAAGAAATTCTCTGAACATTTTCTCACTTCATATTCGTAATTTTGATTAACTTCATCATTTGTCCATTCCTCTGGTTCATTGATCCATGAGTCTAAATCCTTGGGACTTAATTTAATATAATAACCAATCAACAAATCAGCTAATGATTTAATGAGATCTTCAGTGAAGAATTCATTCGTGAGGATTTGAATAGTGTGTTCGATTTGTTCCTTGTTTGCCTTTGACTTGAGTGTCAGTACTGATCCCTTTTTGAATAGGAAATTTATTAAATATTTGAATATCAGAATGGTCTTTATGGATACAAAGTCCCAAATTCCATCTTCTTCTGATTCATTATAAATCACTTCGGCTTTACTTCTCAGAAGTTTCAATAGTGAATATAATATATCTTTTGAGAATGGTAACAAGATCAAATTAGTTGGATTTGATTTAGCTAAAAGGTTATATATCTTTGCATAACGTTTGATATATTTCTCAAGAAACTCAGAAGGACCATATCGATCATAATTATCTGTCAACAAAACAAAATGATTGATTGAAAGTGATAAGAAATCAACAATTTCAGGACTCTCCACTGGTGAATTAACGACATCAATAATTATCCTCTTCAACACTTTCAATGAAAGGTATCCAATCTCCATGATCCCAAAATCCAACGACTCTATCCATTCATTGAAATAGTTCTTGTATAGTTGGATAAGCAATGGTGTAATTATTGGGATTTTGGCTTGTAATGCAGGTCTCGTCTTGCCAATAACGGCAGTCGCTAAGTTTTTCAACACTTGGTTTAAAATGATCAATAGATTGTGAATCTTGACATTGTTTTCTTCCTTGATTGCATTCTGTAGTAAGACTTCTATTTCATCAAAGAGAAATGGCCACTCGCCAGGGAAATCAAACCTTGCGATTCTTGAAATGGCATGAGAATTCTGTATTGAAAGTTGTTTGTTTGGTTCATCTATGAGTTCGAAAAGTCTCTGTTTGATCTGTGTTTTCTCATCTGTACTAATGGCATTCTGTCTCGAGGATCTCCAGTACTTCTCAATCCCATTCTTGAACGTGATGATCGCTAGCCATCTTATTTGTAGAGGTATTGAAAGATCAGTGTAGACAGTTTGAAGAAGGTAGTGATAACCTTGTTGCAATTCCCATTCTTTGAGCTGTGACTCTGCGAGTTTTTGGTCCTGGGTGCGTTCTGAGCCACTCGCCTTCTCAAGCACAGCAGTGAGTGTCAGCACGTTCAGCTCCATTGCGTGGAAGTCACTTTGAAATGTTTTCGACTCGTACAATTTTTTTTTCTACCTACAATTTTTTTTTGGTATAGTACATTGAAAATATTAGTGATTTTAATAGTGATATTTAACTAGATTATTTCCATCTGTGGGCTTCATCGTCGCCTTCCCAAGTCTTCTCGTTGTATCCGAGTTCTTGTTTCACTCTCTGCACAGTCGCTTTATCCCCGGTGTTTTTGCCCAAATTGTCACTGATCTTCACAGCTGGATTCCCATTGGCTGAGAAGAGCTTGATCACAATGTTCAGAGGCTCTGATTTCTCACCAGTTGACAACGTGACAAAGTCATTCGTGAAGTTCGTTCCAATGCCAAAAACAGACTTCAATCCTAGCTCATCAGAGTGGTTTTTGTACTGGATACATCTCTCCACGTTCAAAGAGTCAGAGAAACAAATGGTCTTGCTGAAGTCTTCATACCCAAGAGCCTTGTAGTGATTAGCTAGTTTCTCAGTATATTGCAATGGGTCACCAGAGTCCTGTCTCACACCAATGTAGTAATCACTGAATGGTTTCACAAAGATCTTGAGGAAATCATCAGTGCCAAAAGTATCAGTGAGTGCCAATCCTGCATTGTTTGGTCCAAATGTCTGGATCCAGTAGTCCAACGCCTTGTGATTTGCGTGTGTGTAGTCCTGTGTGATGGCTGCAATGCCCATGAACCATTCGTGTGCGATTGTGCCAATTGGAGCAACGTTGAATTCTTTGGCAAATAGGACATTTGATGTTCCACTGAAATAATTGGTTGAACCTTGTGGTATACTGTTGGCATAATTGACAATCTCTCTTACGACTAGTTCTTGGATTTCAAAAGATCTTCTTCTTCTGGTACCAAACTCAGAGAATACAATCTTGTTTTCAAAAAGAGCTTTAACTTTCTCTTGTACTTTCTCTTTCTGTCCTTCTAATGACCAATCAGTGTCAACGAATCTGAAATAAGATTCAGAGACTAGAGCTAGAAGTGGGATTTCGTACAAGATTGTGTCTTTCCATAACCCATTGACTTTCAAATCCAAAGATCCATCATCTTGCACCAAAAGGACAACTTGTTCATCTGGGTTCAGCTTGAAGTCCTTTATGTACTCGATGTACTGTGCTGGTAAATACGGCACTTTCTGTTTCAAGAATGCAATCTCATCGCCAGTGAAACGTAATTCACCCAGGAGATGAATCTGTTCTTTCAACCAACCAACTGCTTCTTGATTGAGTTTCTTCAACGGTGTTCTGTTGGTGAAATTGTAAGTGACTGTGTCGTTTGGGAAGATGTTGAGCACTGCGGCGTGCATCGTGATCTTGTACAGATCCGTGTCCAGCAGGGACTTTATCACTGGAGAATTGGCCATCGTTGATTTAATGTTGATGTTAGTCTCGGAAGATTAGTTTTTATTTTAACATCACTGTCAAATCTTCGTTCCGAAGCAAAATGAGTTCTTAAATACAATTAGAAACCGTTTGAAACCGGGTGTAAATGACTCTTCAAAGTAGAAACAGTGCTTAACACGTCACATGATCAGAGAATATGGTCATTTATTCTGCTTTTTAAGTGTGTGAATTGGACCCGTTTTCGTCCCGTGACTCATATAATATAAATCTACAATGACTAACATGAATGACTTTTATCTAATAATATTATACAGGATGAAGACCTCAGTTGATGACTTGCATGACTTTCTCGAACATCGTCTCCAGTTTTATATCACTTTCAATGTTGTCGAACAAGTTGAAGAACGAGTTAATATCGAGTTTCTTATCGAGACCATTGATCTCATCAGAGTTATCGATATCCATTGATTCTTTGTAAATGACATTAGAAGCCTCTGCAGCACTCAACAATTGTGCAATTTCATGCGTGTAGTCCACTGGTGCTTCGTATTCAGCTGCTGATTTCTTGGATGTGCTCAAGACATTCACTTTGGCAGTCACATCAATAAACACAAACTCATTTTCATAGTTCCATTTGATTGAACTTATGTAGTTTGGATACGTTTCTTCAAAAATAGGAGTCTTGGATTTGTTTGAAAGGATGAGGATTTTAGCATTGATTGATTGTGTGTTGGAATCGTAATAATTTTGCACAAGTGCGATTAGATTGGATGTGTGATTGATGGCAATTTGTTGGGATGCTCCTCTTGATGGTGTGTTTAATTTCAAGTTAAGATCTGTCTCTTTTAAAGATAATAGATCAACACTTTTGAAAATTGATTTAGATAAGATGATTAAATGATTATCCAAAACATCTAGGTACTTGACAGTGGATCCTGCAATATTGTTCAAACGTTCAGTGAACTCATTGTTAATTTCTTCAAAAGTATCAACATCAATCACTGATATGTTATAATCAACACCCAAAAAAATCAAACTAGAATCATCAGTCCATGATAAACTGATCGCTTTTGAATCTAAACCTGATGAATTTTTCAATTTTCTTAACGTCCATGTGACATCTCTATTGACTGAATTAGAACTAGATCTCCATAGTCTAACACCACCATGGTTATCAGCTGTCAATACGGCATGTCCTTTGAAGTATGATGATGGAGCTGGAATTAATGCTAACACTGGTACACCAACACCATGTGGGTTGATTATTTTGGAGACTAATTCCCATTCAACAGTTGATGTGGTCAATTTGTTTTGTTCTTGTGTTTGTTTTAAAGTCCAGAACTTTAGTGTGTATGTATAATCGTTTTTGGATAATAAATCATCAACTTCACCATGATGAAATTCTTCAAGTGTGATTAACCAGTTACCATCACTAGTAAACACGAAATCTTTCAACACTGGATCCTTCAATTCTAATTCAGTTCCAACTTTACCTGTAGGAATAGATGATGATATTTTCATTAGTGATATTTGTTCTTTTTTGTAAATGTCAAAAATTTGTAAAGTTGAGCCATTCATAAAATATAAGTTTTTAGAAACAGGATGGATCTTAAAGACTGAAGTGAAGTCATATTTTAATTTGAGAGAATCATCGAAACTCTTCTTTGTGAAATTCTTTATGAGTTTAGTGAAATTTGATGCAGTTGAAATCAATTGTTGTTTAGGTCCAGAGACTAATAATCTAGATTGTAAATCAACTGAACTCAAGATCAATATCTCATAATTATCATATGCATCTGTCTTCAATGTCAAGTTATGATACTCAGATGATGTCGTGTTTATATCATAAATTTCACCATTTAATCTTGGTAAAAATTGTTGTTTATCAGTGTCTAATTGCCAGAAAACCAAAACTTTTTCAATACCACCAGACAACAAGTATGATGAATCGTTAGAAAATGATAATGCTGTGACTTGTCCAATGTGCCATTTCAAAGTACGTGTTGATTCACTTTGATAGAGATTGATAAGCCCACGTTGTGTACCAACTGCAACTATTCCATTGTTGGAAATAGCCAATGAAGTGATTTTATGTTTTTGTAAACGGGATTGTATCTGTGTGAGTTGTGTAGTTTCTGTATCGTAGACTTGTAAAGAATTTTTTTGTTCAGGTTTTGATGATAAGAATAAAACTTTACTTGAATCATTTGAAAATGCAGTTGAAATGACATTCTTAACAGTCAATAGGTCATTGATTTCTTCAGTCTCAAAATTATAACTTAGAAGTGATCTTGAATGTGGTTTGTCTGATTCTTTACCAGTTAAGAAAACAACGAAATCAGGATCAAACTCAACAAGTTCTAAGATAGAACCACTAGGAATTTCAATCTTGAATACTCTGACAATAGGTTGTGAAAGTTTCTCTTTCCAGTTGAAAATGACAACATCACCAGTAGATTTGAATGCCCAAACCAAATTAGAGTTCTCATGATCTTCTTTAAGCGCAACCAATCCAGTCAAATCAATATGGTTCTCTTCATCAAATTTTAAAGTCTTAATCAGTTGTCTAGTGGTCAATGAGTGTGCCAAAAGCTGGCCGTTAAACGGGGTCAGGACGTGCTGCCTGGTCTTGTCAAGGATAGCCTTCCCAGCCAAGGGACGACCCCCTGCCATGCTCCTTATTTTGTGTTCCATGATTTACGATTTTTACTATGAATCTAACTAAAGCTCATCGCATTGAAATTTTTTTTAGCCTAGTGGAAGAGAGTTACCCGGACTTCTCTTGATATTCGCGGAAAAAAGACATTAAAAAAATTTCAACTTGTTAAAACTGAGAAAGCATAAACACAACAAGAACAACAAAAGATGATCGTTCCTGTCCGTTGTTTCTCGTGTGGGAAAGTCGTCGGTGACAAGTGGGAGTCGTATCTCCAGCTGCTGGAGGAAGATATTCCGGAAGGACAGGCGTTGGACAGATTGAAACTGACCCGTTACTGCTGCAGACGTATGATATTGACCCATGTCGACTTGATTGAGAAGTTCTTGCGTTACAACCCGCTAGAGAAGAAAGACTTTGACAACTAGACCCATATTCCATCTACCTCACTCACAAATCACTTGACTAGAATGTCATCACCATCTCAATCCAAAAATACAATAGAGTGTACTATATAACCTCAAACATCCCCACTCGTTCCACGAACGATCATGCTAATGTACGTGTAAATTATTGATGATAAGATGTAGTCAACACTGAACATGCTAAACTCATACTAAACACTAAACTCATAATACTATGAAGTATAATACTAGTACTATACTCATCGCATCCATACACCACTCGCCACTAACAAAAATCGCATCACATTTTTAAAAGCAAACAATAAACAACAACAAGATGTTTCTCAGAGGCACGCGGCTGCTCACGCAGGTGAGATACGCTCACATGATGCCATTGGTGAAGCCGTCACTGCTGCTCACGAGACCCATCTCGTTCAGCTCGATGCCCAAAATCGCGGGCAAAATGGTCAAAGTGCCTGCTTATCTAGGAGGAGGACTAGCTGCTGCTGGTAGTTATATCGCTTATAAAGTGGAGGAGGCATCCACTTACACATCAGATAAGTTGGGACAGTTGAAAGAGTTTGGCGATGGTGTTCTTGATAAAGTGAATGGGTTGTTTAGCAGATCTGGTGAAGCTGGATCTGGGGATGCTGGGTCTAGTGGACCAGGTGGCGATGGTAATGGTTCTACCACGGTAGGAACTGCTGCTGCCATTGCGGTATCATCCATTGAAGAAGAAGAAGAGGAGGAACTGAAATTAGATGAAGATGATGACGAAGAAGACGAGGATGATGATACTGATGATCAAATGATGAGTTTGACAAGACAGATGATTGAAATCAGAGCATTACTTCAACAAATTGATAGATCATCAGATACGTTGAAACTTCCATCTATTGTCGTTATTGGATCACAATCTTCTGGTAAATCATCTGTACTTGAATCTATTGTTGGTCATGAATTTCTTCCAAAAGGTTCTAATATGGTCACTAGAAGACCTATTGAATTAACATTGGTCAATACCCCTAACTCGGCTAATGAAAGTGCAGATTTCCCAGCATTGAAGAGATATAACTTGAACGATTTTAATGAAGTTCAAAAGATTTTATTCGATTTGAACATGGCTGTTCCTGCAGCTGATGCCATTTCTGATGATCCTATTCAATTGACAATAAGATCACCATCTGTTCCTGATTTATCTCTAGTTGATTTACCAGGTTATATTCAAGTTGAAGCTGCTGATCAACCTGCAATTTTGAAAAGTAAAATCAAGAACCTATGTGACAAATATTTAGAAAGTCCAAATGTGATATTGGCTATTTCATCCGCAGATGTTGATTTGGCAAACAGTTCAGCTTTGAAAGCTAGTAAAATTGCAGATCCTAAAGGTGAACGTACAATTGGTGTCATTACCAAACTTGATCTAGTTGATCCAGAAGTTGCTAAATCCATACTTTTAAACAAGAAATATCCTTTAAAAATGGGATACGTTGGTGTTATCACTAAGGCTCCACAGTCTAAAAATCTTTTCAGAAAACAAACTGCTCATGAAGCTTTTATTGCACAACAAAATTTTGAAACTCAATTTTTAAGAACTAACAAACCAGTTTTCAAAACATGTAATGTTTCAACCAAAGTTTTAAAGAAGAAATTAATCAGAGTCTTGGAAAGAACAATGTCATTGTCTTTGGAACCAACATATAAATCAGTTCAAGAAGCTCTGGATGATACCGCATATAAGTTCAAAGTTGATTTCAATGATCGTCATTTGACTCCAAAAACATACCTTGCTGAAAACATTGATGCTTTGAAATTGGCAATCAAAGAATTGAATGAACAATTAGGTCGTTCTGAATTGAAATCAATACTAAGAAATGAGCTTGATCAACAAGTGCTTGATTTATTAGCTTCAAGATATTGGAATAAGATAAATTCCAAAGAAATAACATCCAAACAACTGATTGCTGATTTGGATGAATTAAACAATCTTAAACCACAAGAATCTGAATTTTGGACAAATAAATTAGAAATGGCAACATCATCATTGACAAGATTAGGAATTGGTAGATTATCAACACAACTGATTTCAAATGCAATCGTTACTGAAATTTCTAATTTGATTGATCAAACATCTTTGAAAACTCATCCTCTTGCAAAACAAGCAGTTAAGGATGCTGCTGTCAATGTTCTAAACTCCAGATTCACATCAACTGCAGATCAAGTTGAAAACTGTATCAAACCATACAAATATGAAATCGATGTTGAAGATAGAGAATGGAATTTATCAAGAGATCATTCTATTCATCTATTGAAAGAGGAGTTGAACCAAGTCAATGATACGTTTGCATTATTGAAAAAATCCATTGGTGGTAGAAAATTAACCCAAGTTATGAAATATATTGAAGATGGATCAATAAGTGATGTTAATATCAATGAAGAAACTTTAGGATTTTCCAAGATTTTACTAGAGAGAGGTCAAGAGGCATTGTTCTTAAGAGATAGATCAACGATATTGAACATGAGATTAACAATGTTGAAATCAAGTCAGTGTAAATCCAGTTCTAATAAGTTTAAATGTCCAGAGATATTCCTAAATGTTGTCAATGAGAAACTTACAACAACAGCAGTTTTATTCTTAAATGTTGAATTATTAACTGATTTCTTTTACAAGTTCCCAAGAGAATTAGATGAAAAATTAATATCTAAATTATCTGATGAACAAGTTGAACTTTTCGCAAAAGAAGATCCAACTATCAAAAGACATATTGAATTACAAGAACGTAAAGAATTATTGGAATTAGCATTGAATAAGATTGATGGCATTTTGGCATTCCAGAGAAATAGAATAGGAAGCTCAAAGAGATAATGATAATGATAGTATGAATTGATGTTGCTTGGGTTTGGGTTTATTGGTTACATCTGTGTATAAAGAAACTTTGATGTTTGATAATTAAATGATTAATATTATGAATAAATAAAGTATAACTTATGATAAATATGAATGATTATATGCAATGAGTGGTTAGGTATTAGTATCTCCAAAAAGTGAGGAATTTAAAAGTATTGAAAACATGAGAATATTCGTCAAATTTCTTTATAACAAATCCAGCGACAAAATCCAAATCAAATTTCGATAATCTCCATAGACCCAATATAGTGGATACACTAATTGTATTGATGACAAAAACGGCAAGTCTTCTTGCCCTTAGACTTCTTATCTTGAACCATTTGATCATCCCTGATACTATATGATAAGTCCCTATGCTTACCAGACCTGGATAAACGATCCATTGTAATAGACTTGACAATTTGGAACGTTGAAATAAATATGCAATGTAGTCAAAACTGACATATCCAGAATCACCATCAACTAGCAATGGGACGGCTCTTACTTGTATATAATGATAAAGAATCAAAGGTATTGTCAACCAACCAGATAATTGTAAAGTTGTCATTCCCAGTTTTCTGAATGTCCAATTTCTTCTAGCTCCTAATCCAAGGAAACTAGGAACACCACCAATTAACCCGATTTGAGTATCATCTTTAACTTCTACAACTTCACCATTTTCATTCTTTTTAAAGACAAGTTTCTCATCAACAATAGAATCATTCCTTCTTCTTGATTTATCACGTCTATGTGATTTAACCTGACGAATACCACCATAATTCAACTTATTCCCCCATATTTTAACTATGCGTATCAATATCCCTGATAATACATGCAAACTGAGACTTCCCCATACCAATGTTGCTTCCAATCCAGGACTCTGATACAAAGCCCTTCCGAGACTCAACAACTCATTACCAACATCAACAGACACAAGTGGTCCAACAGATATAGTCACGCCATGAATGACTGCAAACACACTGAATGCAATAGATGAATATTTCTGAACAGGCCTTAGTACTTTATTGCTAAATGATTGTGCTTTCAGATATACAGGTGATGGACCAATATATAAACCACTTGACTCTTCACCAGGAAGTATCCCCGAGTCACTCAGTATATCGTCTATTAAAATAGGCTCAGGTGACACCAAACTCAGCTCATCGTCGGAGAATTGGCTCATTTGATCTGCCAATCAGCTTCTTTTCAATGATAATTACCAGAAAAATTCAATTTTGATGAGGGTCGGAACAACTGCATCCGATATATTACATAAGTAAACACCCGATTAGGAAACACACCGCATTGGGAAACACTTCATAAATTGTTCTCAGAAATTATTTTTGTGCCAAATTTAAAAACACAAACAACAGCAAATAAACTGCTAATTTAACAAAAGAATGAGCTATCAGCCAATCACAAACCCTCCAGCGTACACAGACAACGCAGAAGGACGCCCACAGACGGCTCCACCGGGAATCTTTGGCGACTCAGCCGAAGATGATTTCAAATATGACACAGTTGTCTCTGGGTGTGAATTGAGTATAAGACAAGGGTTTATTCGCAAAGTTTACACTTTATTGTTTGCACAATTATTGATCACTACGCTCATTGGTGGTGTGATCACGCTCAATGACAGTGTCAAGCATTTCGCATTGACTAACATTTGGTTGTTCTTTGTCAGTATGGTTGGTTCAATTGCGTTTTTAATCGCCTCCTATGTTCAAGCTAGAAAATATCCCGTGAATTTGGTCCTTTTAGCTGGGTTCACCATATTTGAAGGATACACTATTGGTGTTGCCACCAGTCTGTATGATACAGCCATTGTCTTCCAAGCTTTGACCATCACGTTGGTGATATTTATCGGTTTGACACTTTTCGCCTTCCAAACAAAATATGATTTCACATCATGGGTTGGTGTCTTAAACAGTGTTTTATTTGCACTTGTTGGTATTGGTTTCATTTGGATCTTCTTCACACCTTCAAACACTGCTGAATTAGTCTACAGTTCAATTGGTGCTATTGTCTTTAGTGGTTATATCTTGGTTGACACTCAACTTGTCTTGCGTAAATTTAATGTGGAGGAAGAAGTCCCTGCTGCTATTTCTCTATACCTTGACATTATCAACTTATTCCTTAACATTTTACGTATCTTGGCCTCACAAAGTGATGATTAAATGGATACAATTGTGTAATGGTAATAAATTATGATATTGATATGAAGAGTTGTATTGTAGAAACTAGGTTGTGATAATGCTGAAATGCGTCATATAATTAGAAGCTCGAATCAATTAACATATATTTAAAGATACTATTGCTTAATAAATGCGGAAGTTGAATTCAAATTTTTTTTACATGTATTGATATTACAGATTGCAGGAGAAGTCTCAATTGTACATAGCAAGGTCTAAGAAGTAACTATACTGTGATATAAAAAGGAAAAGGCTTTTTTCTTGATCTTCTTTTCTAAACTTTATATGTCAACTGTCAACTATCTGTCTCACTGTCAGATGATATTCTTAAATCATCGTGATATAACTGACAATTAATAGTCCAATTCACATTAAAAGTTTTTAAACTTGGGAAAGAAATGTTTTTCATCACTGGAGCAGCAAATTCATGTCCAAAAACTGAATCATAACTGAAATCAATAAGCTTTGGGAATTCAATATCTGTAATATCAGAAATACACTGATCTAATTCCAACCTCTCTAATTTAGTTGATTTTTTCAAGAAATCAACAGATCTTAGCTTTGGAAGTGATTTTAATACACACATTATTAAGTTTGGAAATTCAATAGTCTTGATTTTAGTAAGTTGATTCGATCCAGAAATTTTTAAACTCTTTAACTTCGAAACGAATGTTTTCTCATTATCACTTTCTTCAAAATCACAATCAATACCTAAAATAAGGGTTTCAAGTTCAGGAAAACATCTTAATAAACGATTCAGGTTGATTGACCAAGATAGATCCTTTAAATCACTTGGTTTCCTTTCTTCTGACTCTTTTGATTCTTCAATTGTTAGTCTTTTAAGATTTTTCACCATTGGAGCAAAAGAACAAATCGAAGCACCAATTGTTGGTAGAGAAGAATCAATCACACATCCCCAATAATTTGGTCGTTTAACATGAAAGTCAAATTGTATACATTCTGGGATGTATAGTTTGACTTTTTTTGCAACAGGGTTTAAATTGGTAAAGGAGAAAAACAAAATCCCTTCACAGTCAGAGTTAATTAAAATGTAGTTAGACTTTGAAGACTTTGAATTCCACTTATTATGAACATCTGAAGAAAAAAATGTATTGGTATCAAGACCAAGGATCCAACTACTATATTCCCCAGAAGAATCGCCAGAAAGTATATCATAACCTAAAAGATTCTTTTGTAAATCACCGCCAAAGTTAACACCATCCGAGAAATATAAACTTCGTGAACCAAAAACATTAACTGAATTTAATTTGAACTTAAGTTCTCTATTTGCATTTTTTCCCATATTGACAACATATCTCACTTTCTCTAAAATTCTTGAATCTAAAGCTGTGTTATATTTTTGGTTAGGAACATGAAATACAATGATGCTATAATTTACAATCATTTGATTTACAATCTCTTGACCCTCTTCCGTTAAAATATCAACGTTTTGGAACTCACCACTCTCATTTTGAACCTTAACATTTAACCACATCCTTACTGTTGAAGAACCCTCTTCAACTTTGTCGTACTCGATATAAATATTGCCTGATATGAATGGTCGAATTTCATCAATGAGCCAAAGACTATTCAAAGTCTTATTGTCAGTTACGTGAGAGGCAATTTTAACAATAATCTCACTAGGTAATTGAATTGGCTTATAAGTTCTCATACGTTTTTGCAAACGTGTTCGCATATGAGTTGGCATTAGAAAGTGAAGTTTTGATAAGTTTGAATGAAAGTTCTTGCTGAAAATTTGTTGAGAAATATTTCCTGGAGTTTGACGTTTGACACAAAAATTTTGAGATTATAGTATCCGAAACTTTTTTCATTAAAAAAACGAAGGATATCGGTTATTGGTGATCCGACATGACCCGATACAGGTTGAATATATAGAAAGGGATACAACTACTAATATAGGGGATATTTTATTATGGTGCTAAATAGTGAAAATTTTTCTTTATTCTCGTTTCTTGTGTATCATAAATATCAATAGCTACATGTATTCATTGCGAGTTGTCATGTTGATATCATTCAAACTGTCACCAAAGATAACCAAAAATAGTCAAGATGAGTAGGATGAGGTACAAGCATATCTGAGCAATATTGAATAGAATCTTTCTGTTCAACCTTTTCTTCTCATGAACGCGTTCAAGACAAGATGTTATCGCGATGTCTGATAAAACAATTAACTCATTTAATCTATCGTCGTCAATTGGAATATTCTCGTCAGCATCGGCAGGATCCAAAAGTTTCAATCTTTCAAGAGTAGAACGTTGGGTTTCCATCTTGTTATGTACTCTCACAATCAATTTGAAAATGGCTTTAACTTGTTCATTTGAATCTAAGTATCTTACCCATCTTTCTAAAATCTCTTGATCTGTCTTGACTCGTTCATACTTTTCAGTATTATAGATATCCACAAATAAAAGTTCAAACTTAGCGTCAAGCCTTTTTGATTTGATTTCACGGGTGGCAACCTCCTCTTCATATTGTTTTAAACGTGGTGACATCTCTTCTCTTTTTTGCTGGCGCGCTGAATCGCCCATGACTTCAGTCACTCGATTTTGCTCGTTTAAAGTTGGCGCTATAACTTCCTTGAAGATTGATGGAGTCTCGTTCACAACCAGTTGACATGTCTGATTGAGTCAGATATTGACTTTATAGATTCTCAAATATCCCTTTGGAAATCGTATCTTGAATTCCCTCTTGTTTCAAAATATTGCGGTTGATATACTTGAATCAGAATTTAACTATGACAGAATCTCTATCAGTAAAAGATTATACTGTTATACAAATTGGATAAGTTCTTCACTTTCTCATCACCTGATTTTTCTTTTAAGTGTCTCAAGTGATCTTTAAAGTCGCAAAGTCTTCCAGTATATCGCATCTCTTCTGAAGAAGGGGTTTTCAAATATATGTCAAGTTCAGTAGTGTATGGCATTTTCAAATCTTTAAGATTTATGTCAAAATTGAAAAACCAATGCATCTGAAACTTTTTCAGGCATGGAAATGAAATTTTCCTCAGAGTTGGAGTAGCATATCCACTTGTATGAAATGATGTATAGGCGAATTCAACTAGTTTAGGAAAAGCAAAATCGACGATGTTAGTAACTGAATAACATTGATCTATTGTTAACTTCTCTAACAAATTTGATTTTCTTAAGAAATCAATAGACCCCAATCTCAGGAGTGATTTCAAATGACAACTTTTCAAGTTTGGAAACTCTATAGTATTATTGATTTTGGTAATTTCTTTGGATTCACAAATTTTTAAACTTTTCAATTTTGAAACCAATATCTTCTCATCATCATCTTCAGTGAACGCAGTATCAATATCTAAACAAAGTTCTTCTAGTGCTGGGAAACTTCTTAGCAGCTTATTCAGATTGATAGACCAACGGATACCTGTTGAAATGACCGCTTTGCTTGTGTCTGATTCCTCAAGTTTTAAGATTTTAAGATTTTTCACCAACGAGCTAAAAGAACAAATCAATGCACCAATTGTAGGTAAATAAGGATAGCTATCCAAAGGATAAAGACTATCAATATAAACATCCAAATTTACACTTTGGAATGTACAGTTTAACTTTTTCTGGGAAAGGATACATATTGGTGAAGAATTGAAATGAAATAACTTCACTTTTAGGTGAGTAAACCAGAATTTCAGGAAAATATGAAGGTTTTAAACTTTGCTTTACACAAAGATGAGAATTAAATATTGAATCAGGACTGAAACTTAGTGAAAAATCCCTACCCAGTGGACTTGAGGGATATTCATGTAGAATGTCATAACCTAAGAAATTATTTTGTAAATCACTTTCAAAATTCAAGCCAAACAACATCTTAAATTCTGGGAAACAAGAATAAAAATTATCAGTATTCAACTTGAACTTTACTTGTCTTTCTGCCTTTTTACCTTCACTTATGATGTATCTTATTCTTTCTCGAATAATTGACCCATAATCTGAGAGAAATGTAACGTTAGGAAGATGAAATACAATAATGCTATAATTCAAAACCATTTGTTTCACAACCTCCTGCCCTTCTTCAGTTGAGACATCAACGTTCTGGGATTTTCCTCTCTTGTCTTTAATCTTGATATTCAGAGGCATACTCTCTTTAAAGTGTCCTTCAAATTCGAAATACATATTACCAGATATAAGTTGTCGGATTCCATCTATGAGACAAAGATTATTCAAAGTCTTATTATCAGTGATGTGGGAAGCAATTTCCCGGATTATCTCACTGGGTAAATGAACTGACATTGGGTTAATTGGCCTATCCAACTTTTAATTAAAGCGGGAGTTCACTTGAAGATTTTGTGATTTTGGGCTCGAATGAGAAAAATACCTAAAGAGGGAATTTTGATGCGATCAGTCAGATATTTATTTGAGATAATGTTCATGAATGTATATTTCAAGTTGATATATTACTTTGTAATTATACTGTCATATAAAATAGATAAATTTTCGACTCTTTCTTTACCTTGCGTCTTTGTTGTCTCCTTCAAGTAATCTTTGAAGTTTTTATATTTTCCATAATATCTTTCCTTTTCTAAAGTTGGATTTCCTAAAAATATATCAAGGTGAATGTCGTATGGGATTCTTAATTGTCTAAGAAATATGTTGAAATTGAAAATCCAATGCAGTTTAAAGGTTCTTAAACGTTGACAAGAAATATTTCTAATAATTGGAGAAGCATATTCATTTGCAAAAATTGAAATATAAGTGAAATCAATAAGATTTGGAAAATTAAAATCAACAATATAACTAAGAGAATAACATTGATCTATCGTTAATTTTTCTAGTAAAGTTGATTTTTTCAGAAAATCAATAGATTTTAGGTTTGCGAGTGAGTTCAGTTCACAGCTTTTCAGCTCTGGAAATTCTATAGTATTAATTCCAGTAATTTGGTTAGATCCACAAATTTCTAAACTTTTCAATTTTGAAACGTATACCATCTCATTATCATTTTCTTCAAATACAACATCAATATCTAGAATAAGCTTCTCTAGTTCAGGAAAACTTCTCAATAACTTATTCAGATTGATAACCCAAGGAAAATCTCTTAAAACACTTGACTTTCTTGTTTGTGGTTCCTTAATTGATATCTTTTTGAGGTTTCTCACAAATTGAGCAAAAGAACAAATGGAAGCACCAAGTGTGGGTATAGAACTGTTGATGAAACTCTCCCAATAATCAGGTCTAATGACATCAAATTCCAAAAAAGTGCATTTCGGAATGTATAGTTTGACTTTTTCTGTGAAAGGATTCATGAGGGTGAAAGAATGAAGACTAAACTCTTCACAGTCAGGTGAGTAAACCAAAATATCGGGAGAGTTTAAATAGATTGAGCTCCACTTCCCATGGTTATTGGATGGAAACAATGAACTAGGAAAAAGGTGAAGTGACAAATTGTCATATCTCGTGGAGGGCTCATCATATAGAATATCATAACCTAAGAAATTGTTCTGTAAACTACTTTCAAATCCCAGACCCTCCAATTGTTTTGATTTTGAGAAAAATCCATAGGTTTCATTAATCTTCAATTTGAATTTGAGTTCTCTATTTGCCTTTTTACCTTCATTGACAATAGATCTTATTTCTGTTTCAACTGATCTATATGATGCTGATGTATATCCAGGAATATCAAATACAATGACATTATACTTTGAAATCATTTCATTCACAACCTTCTGGCCCATTTCAGTTGAAATACGAACGTTTTGAAGCACTCCATTCTCATCTTGAATCTTGACATTTAACGACATATCGTCGTCACGGTCGAAATAGATATTACCACATATAAGTGGTCGAATTCCATCAATAAGGCAAAGGCTGTTCAGAGTATCATTGTCAGTTACATGAGAGGCAATATTGAATATTATTTCAGTGGGTAGGCGGGTCAGCATTGAGAATTGAGGTTGTGACGAGTTTGAAATCTTCTATAAGTTTGACACAAAAAAATGAGAAAAAAATCACTAAAGAGAAAATTTCTATTGATTTCAATCAATTTGCCTATATCACTCACTCTGGTTCCAGTTGTGATGATTCAAGTTAATGATTTGTGTTTTTGGGACAGTGATGTTGATGATAGAGTAAACACAGTAATTCTTTGTATCATTTGAACTCCTGAAAACGGGGAAAAAAACAATTTCAGACAAAGTTTATGCTTTAACTGTTTACAATGCTCTCGGATCTCTAAGAGCCGTTTATCGTCTCTTTAACGTTTTGTTGTTCCATTTTGCTCTATAAAATTGTTTATTTTTTTTTTTTTTTTTTTTCGTATAAAATGTATATTCTTTAAAATTTTCTACAGATATTTACTTGTAGTTGGCAATGCTGACATAAACAAAGAAAACACTTCTTCCATTTCTTGTAGCTTGTTAGTTCTAGACTAAGAATTTGGTTGGCTGGTAGGATATTTGTGGAGCGGCTTGGTTCTCCCTAATGGGGTCCTTGTTGCCTATGCAATCTCACCATGAATCTCCTTCTCAATCGTCAAACAATGGAGCTATAAGCTGTGAAATAAAATGCTTCTTGATATGTAGAGCTAATAGTATCGGCTCTGATCTCCTCTAGTGGCTCACGTTTTCGGACGGTGGAGAAAAAATGAAAAAAAAAATGTGTCAACTTTTCTAGAACTCATCACTTATCAATATGACCGAACAACCGCAAACGCTGGCTAATAGCCGTATGTAACTGATACTATAACTTAGTTATTACAAAGACTAACAAACCACAGTTCTCTTCACAACTTTGACGCTAAACTCCACAACGCTTTACTCTCTGGAGAACCAGCAACTAGTGACAAAACATAAACTTCATGACCTTGCTGAGATTGTCTCTAATCAGATGAGCAATATCAACAGGGCCACCTCACAATATGGCACACTACCTTTACAAACATTGAACCAAGTTGATCTACTACTCTGTTTCATAAAAGCAGTACTGCCTTCAAATGATATTGTTATTGTCCTGACTTGTTTCTCAACAGAATTGTCTAAATCACTTGCATTGAAGACATTGGAAGAAATATTATCGGAATATCAACTGTATTGTGAGACTAGTCATGTTGGTGGGATAGAGTTCAAGATTAAATTCAACCAAATCATCAAATTTAACGAATTGGAATATCAAAAAAATCTAATAAATGGTATAAATACAGACTTAAATCAAGTTAAAAATCTAATGAATGATAATTTGGAGCAAGTCTTGGGAAGAAATGAAAGAATAAACTTGTTAGTTAACAAAACGGATAGGATCAATAATTTGAGTAATACTTTCAGAAATAGTTCTGTTAAAGCAAAAAGAAGAGCATGGTGGGAAAATGTCAAATTATGGATTTACATATTTGTTGGTGCTATAATTGCCGGTTTGATTTTATACTTACTTTTCAAATAGAATTGGTTAAATATGATTCTATGAATGGCTGGAAGTTGGATACTTTTTAATGAATGCATAATTCAAGCTTCTACATGTACTAATATCAAATGGGTTATGAAATTGTTACATCAAGATTCAAGTAGTCCGAATTTCCACCAAGATCTTTTCATACTGTCATATAAAATGGATAGATGTTTTACTTTTTCTTTACCCGACTTATTTTTTGTTTGTTTCAAATGACCCTTAA
This sequence comes from Gotozyma montana, assembly GCA_003706615.3. Lineage (NCBI taxonomy): Eukaryota > Fungi > Ascomycota > Saccharomycetes > Phaffomycetales > Phaffomycetaceae > Gotozyma > Gotozyma montana. The sequence goes on from PPLU03000009.1 coordinate 288,670, forward strand.
AGTCATAAAGCCTTCCAGAATATCTCTCATTTTTTGAAGATGGATTTTCTAAGAATATATCCAAATTAGTTTCCTGTGGGATTTTTATACCTTTAAGATATATGTTACAATCAAAAATCCAATGCAATTTAAAGGCTCTTAGACATGGAAAAGAATTGTCTATCATAATTGGATCAATATGGTCATTTGAAGAAACTGAAATATATGTGAAACTAAAAAGTTTGGGAAAATGAAAATCAATAATGTGAGTAATAGAGTAACATTCAACTATTACTAGTCTCTCTAGTTTAACTGATTTTCGTAAAAAATCAATAGTTCTTAACTTTGGAAGTGATTTCAAATCACACCTTATCAAGTTTGGGAATTCGATAGTGGTAATTTTAGTGATTTGGTTGGATCCATAAATGTATAGAAATTTTAGATTTGAAACGTATATCTTCTCATCATCATATTGCTCGAACACAATATCAACATTTAACGTAAGATGGACTAGTTTAGGGAAACATCTCAGTAACTTATCAAGATTGATTGACCAAGAGAAATGTTTTGACTTACTTGGTTTTAATAGTTTCAATTCCCCAATTGATAACGTTTTCAAATCTCTCACTTGTGAACTAAAAGAACAGATAGAAGAACCAATTGTAGGTAAAGGGCAATTGGTGAAATTTTCCAGATAATCTGGTTGTTTGAGCTCAAATTTCAGGCTTGTACATTTTGGAATGTATAGTTTAACTTTTTCAGTATAGGGATTCAGATTGGTGAAGTTGGAGAATTCAATTCGCTCACACTGAGGAGAGTAAATCAAAATCTCATCAGCATTTAAAGAATTTGAGTTCCACTTCCCATGACTATCAGATGGAAACACTGAACTGTCATTAAGCATAAGCAGCCATTGTCTACGTACCAAACTGTACTGGGGCTTTTTGAATAAAACATCATAACCTAAGAAATTCTTCTGTAAATCACTGTCAAATCTCACACTATTCAAACCTCTTGGACCTGAAGAATAGTAAAGTTTATTTGTATTCAACTTGAATTTCAATTCCCTATTGAACTTTTTACCTTTGTTTAGGATATATCTTATGTTTTCTTGAATTTCTGACTCAAAATTTGTGAAATATCTATGGCCAGAAATATGAAATACAATGATTTTATAATGTGAAACCATTCGATTCACCATCTCCTTACCATTTTCAGTTGAAATAGCAACATCTTCAAAAACTCCATTCTCATTTAGAATTTTCACATTTAGCCACATCCTTATTGTTGAGGAAGCCTGATCAATTGTTTCGAATTCGAAGTAAATATTTCCTGATATAAACGGTCGAATTTCATCAGTAAGCCAAAGGTTGTTAAGAGTTTTATTGTCAGTTACGTGTGAGGCAATTTTATGGATAATTTCATTTGGCAAACGAGTTTTCATATGAGTTTTCACACGAGCTCGCATTGTGAGTTAATTTAAGACGTCACTGGTTATGAATAAAGGTTGAGCTCAAATCGATTATTTGATCTGTTATTTGATTACGTTTTCTCTAAAAGTGTGACAAAAATGATGAAATTTCTGGAGTTTGACGTTTGACACAAAAAAAGTATTGAGAATTGAGAATTGAGAACAAAAAAAAAATCTGATACGATGAATCAAATGTAACCTGTTTGATTTTTCTAATTTCTCTCTATAATTTATAGATTCGCTGTGTCATGATTCATTCTTCGAACTTGTCCATTAACTCTATGATTTATGGGCTGATATTGCCTTTAATTTGCTTCGGAACATTACTCTCATATTTTTGCTAACAACCTTCTTTGGAGAAATGAATCATTTCGTAGCTCTCTCTATCATCTATTTAAACTTTTGCAAGCCTTTGATGTGAGAACTTGTGGACTTCTCAAGATGTTATAATTTATTGCGCCCCCGCCGGTAGTAGTACTAGTACTAGTACTTTGGTGTACAACTACTACTACTAGTACTAGTGCAAAGTACTACTACTAGTGCTAGTACTTTGGTGCTTGATGGTTTTGAGCCATTAAAATATAAATCTCAAGTCACGTGTAGATTTATTACCGAATTTGGCATTGTTTACTTTTCAAAATCTATTATTTACTTATGAAGGCGGAAGATCTACTCTAGTCACAATGCATATTTCGAGTATTTACATGCATTAACACTATATAGGTATTAGAATTTAGTAGGATGGAGTAACTTGGAAGTTTCAACTTTCAACTTTCAAGAATCTAATTTCTAAAAACCAAACTACCCGATTTCTAATGCCTAATTACTGTCATACATAATGGATGAATTGTTTACTTTTTTTTACCAACCTTATCTTTTGTTTCTCTCAAATACCCTTCCAAGTTGAAATCTAGAAAATCCACCAGCTTAGCTTTCCTTTCTTGAAGATGGTTTGCCTAAACAAACATCAAGAAAAGCGGTGTGTGGCATTCTTAACTCCTTGGTATGCATGTTAGAATTGGAGATCATGATTTCCATACTTTCCAGACATGGACAAGAGATCTTTTTCATAACTGGAGCAGCATACTTATCAGCAAAAAACGAGACATACTTAAATTTTGTAAGTTTTGGGAAATCAAAATCAACAATGTAATTGACAGAATGACAATTTTCTATTGTTAGTTTCTCTAACTTAGTTGACTTCCGTAAAAAATCAATAGATCCTAAACCTGGAAGTGATTTCAATTCACAACTTATCAAGTCTGGAAGTTCAATAGAAGTGATTTTAGTAATGTGGTGGTTGGATCCCTGGATTTTCAAGTTTTTCAATTTTGAAACGTACAACTTCTCATCGTCAGATTCTTCAAACACGCTATCAGTACTTACACTAAGCTCTTCTAGTTCAGGGAAAGATTTCAATAAATAATTCAAATTGATAATAGACCAAGGAAAATGTTTTGAAGGTCCATTGATTGTTAGCGTCTTGAGATTTTTCATAAATGGGCCAAAAGAAGCAATAGAAGAACCAATTGTCAGTAGAGAACTGTCGATGAACTTCTCCCAGTAAAATGGCCGTTCAATATCAAAAGTTAGCTCTGTACAATTTGGAGTGTATAGTTTGACTTTTTCTGCGAAAGGATTCAAGTTGTTGAAGGAGTAAAATTGGATTTCTTCACATTCAGAATAAACTAAAATGTCCTCGTAATCTAAATCCCACTTTCCATGAGCATCAGACGGAAAAATTGAGTTTGTTCTACTGCCAAAAAACAAAAGTTTTGTTGACTTGTTGGCGGCATCTTCATATAAAATATCATAACCTAAGAAACACTTTTGTAAGTCACTATCAAATTGCATTACCTCCAAAAATTTAAAATCTGAGGAAATATAGAAAGTGTCACTCGTATTTAATTTGAATTTGAGTTTCCTATTTGATGTTTTACCCCCTTCAATAATATCTCTTACTCTTTCTTTAACTTTTTCACTAAATTATGGTATATCTTCATGATTAGGAACATGAAATACAATGATGTTGTAATTCAAAATCATTTGATTAACAACCTGCTGACCCACTTCAGTTGAAGTATCAACATCTTCGAAACCATCTTTCTCAATTTTAGTCTTGACATCTAGCCACGTCCTCACTGAGGTGGTCTTTGGATCGATTATTTCAAATCTGAGATAAAGATTACCAGTTATAAGTGGTTGAATTTCATCGATAAGACAAAGATTATTTAAAGTCTTATTGTCAGTCACGTAAGAGGCAATCTTAACGATTATCTCACTTGGTAAACGAGTTGGCATTGGAAATAATTTATAAAGTGAGGTTGTTGCAAGTTTGAACGTAAGGGAAAGTTCAATTGAATTTGCTGTAATTTTGAGCATTTTCATAAAGTTTATAAACGAGAGCTTACGTTGATTGAGAAAAATACCCAAGTCAAAGTCACAGTTGTTGTTCGGGCTACACCAGTGATCAGGATGATCATGATTCATTGATCTTCAAGGACATTAGGGTGTCTAACATTCGCTATATCTGAAAAGTGTTACAAGATTTTTGGCGGTTATTTGATCTAGGTTGAAATGTTAATCTAATGGCATATTTTTTTAGTGTCTTTTCAATATCAATGGCAACTCATTTAAGATTCATTCAAAACAAGTCATTAACAGAAACAACGGATTATGACAAGGATGATGAACCGTGATGAAGCAAGCACACCCTTCCGTTACCCGTAATGTAAAGTTATGGATTTACATATCTGTTGGTGCTATAATTGCCGGTTTGATATGGTATTTACTTTTCAGGAATTGACTGAAAATGTTACCATGAATGGCTGGAAGTTGGATACTTTTTAATGAATGCATAATTCAAATTTCTACATGTACTAATATCAAATGGGTTAGGGATAATCTATTGCAAAACCTAAGTAAGGCCGAATTTCCACCTAGATGTCTTCATGCTGTCATACAATATGGATAAATGTTTTACTTTTTCTTCACCCAACTTCTTTTTTGTTTGTTTCAAATGACCCTTGAAGTCATAAAGCTTTCCAGAATATTTCTCCTTTTTTGAAGATGGATTTTCTAAGAATATATCCAAATTAGTTTCCTGTGGGATTTTTATACCTTTAAGATATATGTCACAATCAAAAGTCTTATGCAATTTAAAGGCTCTTAGACAAGGAAAAGAATTTTCTATCATAATTGGATCACCATGGTCATTTGAAGAAACTGAAATATACTTGAAATCAGTAAGTTTTGGGAAATGAAAATCAATAATGTAAGTAAGAGAACAACATTCAACTATTGATAGCTTCTCTAGCTCAACTGATTTTCGTAAAAAATCAATGGTTCTTAACTTTGGAAGTGATTTCAATTCACAAAAAATCAAGCTTGGAAATTCTATAGTAGTAATTCTAGTGATTTGACTGGATAGACGAATGTATAGACGTTTTAGGTTTGAAACGTATACCTTTTCATCATCATCTTCCTCAAACACAATATCGGTATCTAACGTAAGATGCTCTAGTCTAGGGAAACATCTCAGTAACTTATTAAGATTGATAGACCAAGAGAAATGTTTTAACATACTTGACTTTCTTTTTTTCGTTGCCTCAATTGTCAAACTTCTCAGACAATTCACTAATGGACTAAAATAACAGATAGAAGAACCAATTGTAGGTAAAGGGCTATTGGTAAAATTGTCCAGATAATCAGGTTGTTTGAACTCAAATTTCAAAGTTTCACATTTAGGAATGTATAGTTTGACTTTTCTTGAGAAGGGATTCACATTGTTGAAGTTGTAAAATGAAATATCTAGACACTGAGGTGAGTAAACCAAAATCTCCTCAGAATTTAAAGAGGTTGAGCTCCACTTCCGATGTATATCGGATGGAAATAGTGAACTGACATCAAACATAAGCGAATAATAACTAAGGTTCCCTTTGGACTTTTCAAATAAAACATCATAGCCTAAGCAATCCTTCTGTAAATCACTGTCAAATCTCACACTATCCAAAACCCTTGGACCTGAAGAATAGTAAAGTTTATTCGTATTCAACTTGAATTTCAATTCTCTATTCAACTTTTTACCTTTGTTTAGAATGAATCTTATGTTTTCTTGAATTTTTGACTCAAAAGATGGGAAATATCTATGGTCAGGAATATGAAATACAATGATTCTATAATTTGAAATCATTCTATTTACCATCTCCGTACCAATTTCAGTTGAAATAGCAACATCTTCGAAAAATCCATTCTCATTTAAAATTTTCACATTTAAGCACATCTTTACTGTTGAAGAAACATTATCAACTATTTCGAATTCGATATAAATATCACCTGATATTAATGGCCGAATTTCATCAATAAGCCAAAGACTATTCAGAGTCTTATTTTCAGTTACGTCAGAGGCAATCTTTTGGATTATTTCATTAGGTAAACGAGTTCTCATGCGAGCTCCCATTGTGAATCAAGTTGAAAAAGTTCAGATGTCACGGGTTTTGATTGAAAGGAAAGCTCAATTGAATTATTGATCTATTGTTTTACTCCTTTTCAAAAAGTTGTGACAGAAAAAATTTTGAGAATATTAAACAGAGAGAAAAAAAACTGTTATGACCAGGAATCAGTTGTAACTTCTTTAATTGACAATTTTTCTCCTCAAGCCGGTGAAAATTCGATGTGCAATACTCTGAACTTATCAATTCACTCCTTGATTTATGGACAAACATAGCCTTCAATTTTTTTCCGAACATTTCTCTTATATCTTTGGAGACAACATTCTTCAGGGAGTTGTTCCATTTGTAGAGCTTTCTACAAACATTCAGGAGTCCAAGGGACTTGAGAACTCCAAAGAAAGACGTGTTAATCGAATATTTGGCGCAATTAAAATATTACTGCAGAGATCACGTGCCGGCTTATTCCCGGATTTGGATTTTTTTTGCTTTTCGAATAGTTACTCAGTTTTAACTCTTAAATTGTCGGCGGTTAAGCCTGAAATAGCCCTATCGCTTATAACAATGACCCAATAACGTCAAATACCAGTCAAATTTCAATAGTTCTAGTCGTATTGCTATATAACTTAGCTAAATCTTTAATGAAAGTTACAAAAAACAAAGTCGATCTTTTACTACAATGATTTCGCATCATGGTTCTTTTTTACGTTGGTTTCAAATCAGTTGAATTGTATGTCAAGAATTATAAATTTCATTCAGGAATCAGATTCGGAAGAGTTGAAAGAAAGTTGGAGCTCCTATTAATAAGGTGTTATATTCTCATACAAAATGTCTAAGTTCTTTAGCTGTTCTCCTACAGCTGACTTTTCTTTAGCTTTTTTCAAATAAACTTCAAACTCATGAAATTTTCCAAGATATCTCTCCAATTTCGAAGATGGAATGCCTATAAACACATCAAGTTTAGTGGCCCGTGGAATTCTCAACTCCTTGACATAAATCTCAAAATTAAATATCCAATGCATTTTAAAGATCATCAAACTTGGACAAGAGATGTTTTGAATAATTGGAGGACTATTCTCATTTGCCAAAAGTGAGATATAAGAAAACTCGACAAGTTTTGGGAATTGGAAATCAACAAAGCGACTAACTGAGTGACATTGATCTATTGTTAATCTTCGTAGTTGAACTGATTTTCTTAAAAAATCAATAGATTCTAAATTTGGAAGTGAATCTAATGTGCAATCTGTCAAGTTTGGGAATTCTAAAGTAGTGATTTTAGTAATGTGGTTGGATGCAGAAATTTTCAAAGTTTTCAATTTTGAAACGTATACCTGCTCAACATCACCTTCTTCATATATAATATCAGTATCTAAAGTAAGATTCTCTAGTACTGGAAAACTTCTCAATAATTGATTCAGATTGATTGACCAAGAAATATCTTCCAGTGAACTTGGCTCTCCTCTTGGCTGTTCTCTTATTGTTAACGTTTTGAGATGTTTTACAAACAGACCAAAAGAAGAAATCGAAGAACCAATTGTAGGTAAGGAACGATCAATCCAATAAGCTGGCCTTTCTATCTCAAGATCCAAACATGTACACCCCGGTATGTATAGGTTGACTTTTTCTGTAAATGGTTTCATATTGTTGAAGGAATGAAGTTTGATCTTCTCACAGTGAGGTGAATAAACTAAAATTCCAGGAGAATCTAAAACAGGGGTTGAATCATATATTCCATTGAAATAAGATGGAAAAATGGAGCTGGCATCAGTCCATAGGTGTGATATATGATTGTTGAAGGACCCTTTATCAAAGATAATATCATAACCTAAGAAATTATTTTGTAAATCTCTTTCAAATCTAAGACCATTCAAAATTTTTGAATGTGAATGACTATTGAAAAACAGCTTAGTCGTATTCAACTTAAATTTAAATTCTTTATTCAACTTCTGACCCTCATTAATGACATACTTAATTTTTTCTTGAATTTCTGAACGATAACCCCAAACACTTGAAGTTTTGGGAAGATGAAATACAATGATTTTATTATCTGAAATCATTCGATTCATAGCCTTCTGACCCTTCTCAGTTGAAACACCAACATTTTGGAACTCTCCTCTTTCGTTCTCAATCTTCACATTCACGAGCATCTTATGTAAGAACTTTTTATTTTTGGGGTCGTCATGTTCAAGATAAAGATTACCACATATAAGTGGTCGAATTTCATCTATTAGACAAAGATTATTCAAAGTCTTATTGTCAGTTACGTGAGAAGCAATTTTTTGAAATATCTCACGAGCTAATCGACCTGGTTTATGGGCTGGCATTTTGAATCAACTATCAATCTAAGACAGTTTCTGGATGGAAAGTTCAAATGAATATTTTGTAATTTTAGCTTTTTTTAGGTTCAGATGATCCTTGAGTTTGACGTTTGACACAAAAAAAAATGAGAATAAAAACCGAAACAGAAAATTCTTATGATTAATCAAGTCTTCGATTCTTGAATTCATTCTTTTGCTAGTCATGGATTCATTACACTAATTCCAAACATTTGTACTTTGTTCCGGGCAATGTTATAGTCAGTTGACGAAAAATAAGAAAAATCAAGTCGCCTTAAACCGTTATTTGTCGAGTATCCGAGATCCATTTATTGATTAATCGGTTAAGACAACACATAATACAGAAATACTTTACCTTAAAAGTCAAAACACCCAAAACACCTTTAAAATCACTGGCCGCTGATCATTGGAATACCTATAAAAGGCGTGGAAAGTACAGTAAAAGATATAGTTATAAATAGACATACAAGTTATTGGACAGTTCTGATACTATCGTAACTTATCCATTTATTCGAGTGTTAATTACGTAATATTCGTAATTATTCTTACGTTAAATACTTGACAGTTAAAAGCCTACCTCTACAATGCCACCAAGGAGCAGAGCCGAAACTGTTGCTGCTGACGCCGCTACTGCCGCTGTTGCTGCTGCTGTTGCCGCTAACGCCGAAGATTTAGCAATTAATCCTCCAGAAAGAATTAAGCATGACACCAATGCAATCATTAGCGCGGTTAACGCTCAGATGAAGAAATTGTCTGATTCATTTAAACTTCCAATTTTGAAAGAATTCACCGTCACTGATCCTAACCCAAGTACATTACATGTTCTTTCAAGTGGCTTGATTAATTTTGCAAATAAACCAGTGTTAAGCTATCTACCAAGTTTTATTGTTACACTTATTCTAGGAAAGCACCCAAGATTTGATGCACCAGACGAAGAATGGAAAGACTTCCCTACTCCACCATTACCACGCACTGGTCAATATCACAGAGCTTTCTATGAAAACCTAAACCAGAACTTCAAAGAATATTTGATGTCCGATGCAAAATGGACTGAAGTTTATGAACAATTTCCAGAGTACAAAGGCCCAGATGATCCTATTTTCCACTCCATTGGGGACTATCTCAAATATTGGTCAACTTACAAGAATGAAATGTCAGCGTCCTTTGAGAAATCTTTAACATGGGGTACAGCCTCATCACAAGAGTTGCCTGAAAGTTTTATTCAGTACTTAAGCTTCAGAAAACAAAAGGTTCAAGAATTATTAGGTTTTCCATCCGCTGAGATACTCAACTTAGATGCTTTCCAAACGTTGAACACCACTCATACTATACGTGTTTTGTTCACTGATTCTCAATTCTACAAAGGTCTAGCAGAAGATTTAGAGACTATTTTCAGAAAGACAGATATCGAATACAAATATATTGGATTTGACACCATCTACAACTATCTCAATCAAATTTTCCAAACAGACATCGAATTTGCATATTTTGGCACCAGGAGCTACACTTAATGTTCCAGTTACAACAGATTCATCAATTTCACAGAAATCCAAGTTTAACAAAGCTTCTTCTAAAAGACAAAATCGCATTTCCAAACTCACTAGTAAAAAGAAGCAACAGAATCAGCACCTTCCAACAATCAGTTCAGTTGAACCAGTTATATGTTCGTTAACTTTATCAAATTCTAAGAACATACTTGATATTTACAGTGATGCATCTTTTAATCTACATACTAGTCGAGGAGAATATGGGTACATTATTGCCTACAATAATAAGCTTGTTGCATTTGAATCAAAGGCCATTCCAACACAGGTACATTCAACACATTCAGCTGAATTAACTGCCCTTTTCAAAGCACTACAGAAAGTTGAAAAATTACTCACAGGTTTTGACTCACTTGATATTCAAATTGATGCTATACGCGCTTATGTCGACAACAAACCATTAGTACATTCTTTGACAGGTCTCAAACAATTTGAATTCACCAGACAACAGCTCAACCAATATAACCTGTGTAAAAGACTCATTAAGGAGCAGTCGATCAACATCAGTTATATCCCATCAAAATTAAATCCTAGTGACATGTTAACCAAACCACTTCTAGGTAAAGCTTTCAGCGATGCTCTTTCCACAACAGGACAATTCTTTACAATATAATATAAGCAAGTGTATTTTTCATTAAAGATAGAGTCACTCGCACATCATACAAACCCATATGGTCCTTCACACTCACCATCACATAATCGATTATTCAATGAACCAGTTATATCATGGTGCTTACAATATACTGAGTCTCCAGTCCATGTCATTTATACATGAAGATAGTTTACTTACTTTGCACTGACATGGTAGAGCATGTTCAGGAGTTTACTATGCCTTTCAACTTTCAGCACACAAATATTGTTCGGTCAAATCATTTGATAGACGTATCAATCAGATTCATAGGTTTTTCCACTTCGACTATAAGTCAAGTTTTCCTATTACAACATTATGCAGGTTTTATTGTTTTTGCAGCTTATGAGATAAGGATTAGCTACCCATGTCATCAGTATCAATACAATCTTTCCCCTGACCAAGTGACCTTCTACACACTCCAGCACATTATTGCATACAATTTTTTTTCATCATCAATTTTTTTTACTACATGGTTTTAATTTTTTTTCCACAACATTTCTTACTTACAGAATGGCTCTTCTTTTCCTATTTTATTTTTTATATCCTTCCACAAAACGTCTCAGGATAGGGGGAGATGTCGAGTATCCGAGATCCATTTATTGATTAATCGGTTAAGACAACACATAATACAGAAATACTTTACCTTAAAAGTCAAAACACCCAAAACACCTTTAAAATCACTGGCCGCTGATCATTGGAATACCTATAAAAGGCGTGGAAAGTACAGTAAAAGATATAGTTATAAATAGACATACAAGTTATTGGACAGTTCTGATACTATCGTAACTTATCCATTTATTCGAGTGTTAATCACGTAATATTCGTAATTATTCTTACGTTAAATACTTGACATTATTCTTATTTTTAGTGAAACAAATCTTGGCAATTGTCAATAACCTTCAAACTTCTGGACTCTAAGTTTAATCTTCCACAGTTCACTATTCTTCAAGATTTCAATGAGTAATAGCTGTTGGAGTTGATATTAGGACCTTTTTTTTTTTTTTTTTTAACAAATCATATATTAAAACTATGTCTAAAGATATATCTAACTAAATAAACGAATTATTTACTTTTCATAAAATGTATTTAGTACTTCGTTTTGACTCTTCAATATCAGTTCTGTTGCACAAACGGAAAAGAATCATGATGGGAAAATCTAAACTTTGAAGTTATATAACTTAATTTCATTTGAATTTTGGTTCTAACCTCTGAATCTGCGTACAGTGTGCTATAGAATTACCGGTTTGACTTCCATTTGATACTCAAATAGAATCATCTCAATCAAGGTACTATGAAGGCGGAAGTTGTTTGCTCTTTTATAAATACATATTTCAAGTTTCTACATCTACTAATATGATATATCAAATCTGAATTTCCTTCCTGGATAATTTAATGCTGACAAAATCTAAATATAAAACAGTTTCCACCAATAAGTACTCATACTGTCATACAGAATGGATAAAAATTTCACTTTTTCTTTGCCCAACTTTTCCTCTGTTGCCCTCAAATGAGGGTTGAGTTCAGGAAAGTTTCCAGTAAATCTCTCGTTTTTTAATGATGGGTTTCCTAAAGAAATGTCAAGTTGAGTGTACCGTGGGATTTTTATACCTTCAAGTGTTATGTCAAAACTAAAAATCCAATGCATTTTGAATGTTCTCAGACGTGAAAAAGAAATGTTTTTCATAACTAGAGCAACCAGTTCATCTCCAAACACTGAATTATAGCTGAACTCAAGAAGTTTTGGGAAATCAAAATCGACCATGTCAGGGATACATTGATCTATTTTTAACGTCTCTAATTTAGTTGATTTCTTTAAAAGATCAATAGATCTTAACTTTGGGAGTGATTTCAATTCACAACTTATCAAGTTTGGAAGTTCTATATTGGCTATTTTAGTAATTTGGTTTGATCCAGAAATTTTCAAATGTTTCAATTTGGAGACATATATCTTTTCATCATCACATTCTTCATATATAATATCGGTATCTAAAGTGAGGTTCTCTATGTCTGGGAATCTTCTTAATAAATTCCTCAGATTGATTGACCAAGATAGATCTTCTAAAATGCTGGACTTTCTTGCTTTCGTTTCCTTGATTGATAATTGTTTGATGTTTTTCGCCATTGGACTAAAAGAACAGATAGAAGTGCCAATTGTTGGTAGAGGAAAATCAAGCCAATCATTCGAATAATCTGGCCGCTGGATACGAAATCGCAAGTCCGTACATTTTGGAATGTAAAACTTGACTTTTTCTGTAAAAGGATTCACATTGTTCAAGTAGGAAACTTCAAGCTCTTGACAGTCAGGTGAGTAAACCAAGATGTCGTTTAAGGGGTTTGAACTCCACTTCCCAAAATTGTCTGAGGGAAACATTGAAGATGAGTCAATATTAAGCAACAAACCTCTATATTTCTTGGGAGGCTCTCCAAAGATAACATCGTAACCCAAAAACTCATTCTGTAAATCACTATCTAATTTCACACCATTTAAGTTTTTCAAGTGTGAATAAGACCAAAAAACCTTACTCATATTCAATTTAAATTTAAGCCGTCTTTTACATTTTTTACCTTTATTAAGAACATATCTTATCTTAGTTTGAATTTCTGAATCAAAAGATTTGATATATCTATGGTTGGGAATATGAAAGACAATGATGCTATAATTTGAAATGATTTCACTTATAACTTCCTTACCCTTTTCAGTTAAAATTCCAACATCTTGGAAACCACCTTTGTCATTTCGAATTCTGAGCTTTAGCCTCATCTTCACTGTTGATTCTTTTGGATCAATTTCTTCAAATTCAAAATAAATGTTATAAGCTAAAAGAGGTTTAATCTCATCTATGAGACAAAGACTATTCAAAGTCTTATTGTCAGTTATGTGAGAGGCAATTTCATAAATTATTTCACTAGGTAAAGCAGTGGGCAGACAAGTTCGAGGACCAGTCCGCAAAACAGTTTTTAAGCAGGTCAACATTGGGACTTAAGATTCAAGTGTCTCAAAAGTTTGAATGGATTTGCTATACTTTTAGGATTTTAGAAAGTTTAGACAATGGACATTTGACACAAAAAAATGATGAGAGAAAAAACATTAAACAGAAACTTTTTGTTCCTGAGATGTATCGCATGTTTGATTTTTGTATCCACTTGATCTCTATTCAGAAGTGAGATTAGTGAGCTGTTACTCTAATGATTAATCAGAATTATACTTTTTTGAGAGGTGGTTTGATAAAAGCGTAAAAACAAAATCTACAACCAATGGGGTATCTCATTCATTGATTTGGTAAATGAAGCACACATTTTGATATATATTCGCCACATTTTACTTTTCAAATTAGGTAATATGTTGAATGGCTGTAACCTGTGAGCCTTGAGGGAAATTCAAGGTCTTAAAATGTTCTTTTTTATGTTTAATTTGTATGATAACTTAGAATTTCAATTTTCTCAGTTAATCACACCAATGGCAAGCAGCAAATGGTGTGTTTGTGTGGTAAAATGCAGCGGTATTGAAGAAATTCTACTCTATGATATACTATATAGTCATAGTGTACTAAACTTGTCTACCACTGCAACATTCATGATTGGTGGCCCATACATGTCAATTTTCTTTGGTACCTCTCTCTCTTATATTGTAGGAAACAATTTTTCCAAAACTACGCTCAAAAAAAGCCTTTTCTTGGTTATTTCAGTGCTCTTGAGTCTTGCTAAATTAAATTAGTCTTTAAAACCGTGTGGAGAAATGGTTTGGGTAAATCCGTGTGTTGTGAGTTGAATATCTTTCAGTTTGGTGTTGATGGTTTTGAAGGTCACGTGCAGATTTATTACCTGATTTGGATGATTTGGAACTTTTAACCATCCGGAATGTATTGACTTAGTTTAACACTTTAACTGGCGGCAATGAGTGATGGCTAACAAATATCAGCCTTCAGATTATATGCTTCTAGATTCCAATGAAATATTGTTATTGTTTTTTAACTTGAAAATTGTTTTACTACTTACTTTGTATAATTCAAAGTGATAGTCTAATTCACTTAGATTGAAAGGAAAAATTGGAAAGATTTACTATTCATAAGTAGTTATACTGTCATAAAACTTGAGTAAACGTTTCTGGTGCTCTTCGGTCCCTAACTTTTCTTTCGTTTCTCTCAAATAATCTTCAAGCTCACGAAACCATCCAGAATATCTCTCCTTTTTTGAAGATGGATTCCCTAGAAATATGTCAAGGTAAGCGTAAGGTGGTATTCTTAACCCTTTGAAAGACATCTCAAAATGGAAGATCCAATGCATTTTGAAATTTCTCAAATTAGGGAAAGAAATGTATTCCAGTTTTGGACCGCTATTTTCATTTGCAAAAAGTGAAATATAAGTGAAATCAACTAGTTTTGGAAAATTAAAATCAACAATGTTGTCAACACTATGACATTGATCTATTGTTAGTTTCTGTAACTCATTTGAGTTTTGTAAAAAATCAATAGATTCTAAATTTGGAAGAGAGTCTAAAATACAACTTGTCAAGTTTGGAAAATCTAAATTAGTGATTCTAGTGATGTGGTCGACTGCAGAAATTTCCAAATGTTCCAGTTTTGAGGCGTATACCTTCTCATAATCACCTTCTTTGAATACACAATCAATTTTTAACGTAAGTCTCTCAAGTCCAGGAAAACTCCTCAATAATTGATTGAGACTGATAGACCAAGAGATATCTTCCAATGATTTTTCCTCTCCTGCTTCAGATTCATTTATTGATAACGTTTTGACATTTTTTACAAACGGGCCAAAAGAAGAAATAGAAGAACCAATTGGTGGTAGAGACCAGTTGCAATACTCTGGTCGCTTAATATAAAACTCTAAAGTAGTACATTTTGGTAGGTATAGTTTAACTCTTTCTGTAAAACAATTCAAGTTGTTGAAGGAAAAAACTGTGATCTTTTGACACTCAGGTGAATTAACAAAAATGTCCGAAGAAAACCTAAAGGGAAAACTTGAACTGGGATGAAAATTGATTGAAAATTTTTCATTATTAGTTGGGGGCTCTTCATATAGGATATCATAACCTAAGAAATCCCTTGATTGCAGTTGGAGACGTAAATCATCTTCGAAATAGCCCAAATATTTCGAGTCTGAAGAAAACAAGAAAAGTTTATTCGTATTCAATTTGAATTTAAGATGTTTATTCCTTTTCTTAAACAGTTGAAAAGCATATATTATCATTTTTTTTATTGTTGAAGCGTCGTAAACAGATGGAAGTTTGGGAAGATGAAATACAATGATTCTATTATTCAAAATCATTTGATTCAAAAGTGTTTGACCTCTTTGAGTTGAAATACTAACATTTTGGAACTCCTCACTCTTATTCTTAATCCTGACATTTAGCAATATACTGGACGGTGTGTAGTTGTTCTGGACATATTGAACTTCAAGATAAATATTACCACATATAAGTGGTCGAATTTCATCTATTAGACAAAGGTTATTCAAAGTCTTATTGTCTGTTACGTGAGAGGTAATTTTTTGAAATATCTCACGAGGTAATCGAGCTGGTATAAGAGTTGGCATTGGGAAACAAGTTATTAGTTAACTGTTAAAAAGTGTCACGTCACAGTTTTTGTAAAGAACTGAGAATAAATGTTGTGCAATTTTAGTTTTTCTTTCAAGTTCATTCAGTTTGAGGTTTGACAGAAAAAGATGAGAATTAAAATCCGAAACAAATAGTTTTTGTTGTCAATCACGTGCTTGATTGTGAGTTCACTCTATCGAATCTTGATAGTCATGGATCGTACTAATTCAAATCATATGTACTTGATTCCGGACAATTTTATGTTCAGTCGATGAAAGAGTGAGAAAAGATTCGCCTTAGACCCTTGTTCTTATATTTCTGGAAACAAATCTTGCGGAAGTAGACTTCAATATCCTTTGAAATTTGAATTTCTGGATTCTGGGTTGCGAGCCATTTTGTATCTCTTTCCATCATTCTTCGAAATGTTGATCAGCACCAGCTGACTAGTTAACCTTTGGGACATCTGCCCATGACGTCATTGTTTAGATATAATAATAATATTTTTGTGGTCGATGGTTTTGAGCCACTGCAACTCACGTGCATATTTATTACCGTATTTGGCATTGTTTACTTTTCAAAATGTATCTACTACTTATGAAGACAGAAGTTTTATACTTTTCACCTTGCATATTTCGAGTTTTCACATGTATTAATACAATATATGAGGAAGACTCAAACTTCAAGGACAGTGGACTTAGGACTCAGGAGTCAGGTTTTAAAGACTAAATAATAAATACTACCCGATTTCTAATATAACCTAACTATACCGTCACAAAAAATGGATAAATACTTTACTTTCTCTTTACCTTGTTTTCTTTTTGTTTCGTTTAAGTAACCTTTGCACTCGCTAATTCCTCCCAAATATTTCTCTTTTAGTTTCAAAGATGGATTGACTAGATATATATTCAATCGAGTGGACCATGGTATCTCTAAACCTTTGAGATATATGTCAAAATTGAAGACCCAATGCACTTTCAAAGATATCAGACGTGGACAGGAGATGTTTCTCATAACTGGCGCAGCATATTCATTTGCAAAAAGTGAAATATATGTGAAATGAGTAAGTCTTGGAAAATGAAGATCAACAATGTAATTGAGAGAATAACATTCATCTATTGTTAACTTCTCTAATTTATCTGATTTCTTCAAAAAATCAATAGATCCTAATTTTGGAAGTGATTTCAGCTCACAACTTATCAAGTTTGGAAATTCTATAGTGGTGATTTCAGTGATTTGATTTGATCCAGAAATGAATAATTCTCTCAATCTTGAAACATACATCATCTCATCACCTTCTTCAAATACAACATCGATATCTAGTATAAGCTTTTCTAGTTCATGAAAACATCTCAGTAATTGATTCAGATTGATATTCCAAGAGATATCGTCTAGAAAGCTAGATTTTCTTGTTTGTGGTTCCCTTATTGATAATTTTGTCAGATTTCTTACTAGTGGGCCAAAAGAGCAGATTGAAACGCCAATCGTTGGTAAAGAAAGATTGGAGAAACTTTCAAAGTAATTTGGTCGATTGACACGAAAGGACAAGTCCACGCACTTGGGAATGTAAAGTTTGACTTTTTCAGTGAAAGGATTCATATTGGTGAAGGTGGAAAGTTGAATCTCTTGAGAATCGGGTAAGTAGACCAAAATTTTAGGAGATCTCAATGAGTTTGAATCCCACTTCCCTTGATCATTTGATGGAAACATTGAATTTCCATCAAGGCTAAGCGACAATTTACTGTATAAGCCAGGCGGGTCTTTAAATAAAGCATCATAACCTAGAAAATTCTTTTGTAAATCACTATCAAACTTCACACCATTCAAATATTTTGAATTTGAAGAATAGAAAACGTTGCTCGTATTCAATTTGAATTTGACTTCTCGTTTCGCTTTTTCACACTCATAGATAACATATCTTAATTTTTCTTGAATCTTTGAGTTAAAATTGGTGATATATTCATTGTTAGGAAGATGAAATACAATAATGCTATAATTTGAAATCATCTGCTTTAAAACTTCCTGACCCTCTTCAGTTAAAATACCAACATTTTGAAATTCTCCACTCTGATTTCGAACCTTAAAATTTAGTGATATCCTCGCTGTCGAGTTTCTTCTATCAATTTCTTCATATTGGATATAGATATTGCCACATATAAGTGTTCGAACTCCATCGATAAGGCAAAGGCTATTCAAAGTTTTGTTGTCAGTTACGTAAGAGGCAATCTTAACGATAATCTCACTTGGTAAACGAGTTCGCAGACGAGTAGGCATTGAGAGTTAAATGAAGTTGTGACAAGCTCCAGGTTGAAAGAAAGTTCAATTGAATTTGCTGTAATTTTGAGCTTTTCCAGAAAGTCGAGACATACACGAGAGTTTTTGACGCCTGGTTGAGAAAAATAACTAAATCAAAGAGAGAACCTTTGTTTCTTGTGTTTTTGCGCTACACGTGTGATCATAATAACGTTAGTGGATATTGGGCTATCTAACGTTCGATATATCTAAAAAGCGTTGCAATAATTCGGTGGGTACTTGATCATCTATTTTCTCCTAGTTTTAAAAATAGTATTATTTCAATAGCCTTGTCTTTAATTCATTGAAAAGTTGAGACAAATCATCAACAGAGACAACGGATTATGACAAAGATGATGATAACGCAAACACACGCTTCCGTAATGGAGACCTGAAACTCTTTTTTCACCTTTTTCTCATAAGAAGCTGTTGCAAAAACTTTAGGTATCAAGATGTCTAGTCTATCAATCAACTTTTCCGTATGTTCAGCATTCTGTAAAAACCATTTTTCATACTTAGCATTATGAGACTGTTCTAAATCTGGGAAAATTGAACGTGTGCTTTTGATAGCGTTACGTATATCGACAAGCATTTCGAAAAGCTCTTTGAGATCCCCATTTGAAATCAAATCATTTAGTGATCTTTCTGATAATTCTTCAATTGGAACAATCCCAATATATTCTTTGTCATAGTGATATTCCAAGAATGAGCGCTTGAATAAGGCGAACTGATATTGTGTTCTGATTTCATGGGCGGTAAGCTCTTCATCGAATCGTCTCAACCGTGCAGCTCTTTCCTCCTGAACTGTAAGCTCATTCGTAGCTTGGGTCATTTGATTCTGCTCAATTGGCGCTATGTTGCCGTCGATGTTTAAATGGGTTCCGCTCATTACCACGACCTTTATAACAACAAGAACAAGTTTTTTAACTGAAGATTTGTTTATTGTTTCTAGTTTATATTGTGATTATGTAATTTGACACAAAACTCAATATAATAAACCAATAGCCTTCATTATTGGTGATTTGGACCAGTTTATAATTTACTGACTCATTGGAATGGTGTTCAAGGCTCATGTTTCCATATTTTGACAACCATTAGGATCAATTAATCTATTACTTAGTAACTATACTGTCATACAAAATAGATAAATGCTTTACTCTTTCTTTACCTTGCTTCTTTTTTGTTTTGCTCAGATAAGACTTCAAACCAAGATATTTTTCATGATATTTCTCCTTTAGCAACGATGGTTTACCTAAAATTATATCAAGGTCACAGAAATCTGGTATTTTTATACCACTGAGATATATGTCAAAGTTGAAAATCCAATGTATTGTAAAACTTCTTAAATTTGGGAAGTTAAGGTTTTTCATAACTGGAACAGTGTATTCATTTGCTAAAATTGATATATATTTGAATTTTGTAAGTTTTAGAAGATGAAAGTCAACAATGTAAATAACAGAATAACATTGAGATATCACTAATTCATCTAACTTAGCTGATTTTTTTAAAAAATCAATGGAATTTAGCTTTGGAAGTTTTTCCAACTTACAACTTTTCAAGTCAGGAAATTCAATAGTTGTGATTTTAGTAATGTGATGTGATCCACTGATTTCCAACTTTTTCAATTTTGAAACGTATATCTCTTCATCATCATTTTCTTCAAATAAAATATCAGAATCTAAAACAAGCTCCTCCAGTTCGGGGAAACATCTCAATAAATTATTTAGGTTCATAAACCAAGATAAATCTTTCAAAAGACTTGATTCAAATGTTTTTTCATCTTCAATTTTTAAGGTTTTGAGATTTTTCACCAAAGGACCAAAAGAACAGACAGCATTGCCAATTGAAAGTACAGAAAAATCGGACCAATTATTCGAATAAGCAGGTCGTCTCATATCAAATTTCAACTTTGTACATTTAGGAATGTGTAGCTTGACTTTTTCTGTAAAAGGGTTTAAATTGTTGAAGTGGCGAACACCAAGCTCTTGACATTCAGGTGAGTAAACCAAAATGTTACTCAACTTCAAAGAGTGTGAATACCACTTTCCATAAAGATCCGACGGAAACATAATACATTGAAGAGGTATCAATGTTGAGCGATAAGTTTCTATATTTCCTGGCGTGCTCCTCTAAAAAAACATCATAACCTAAAAAATCCTTTCGTAAATCACCGTTTAATTCCACAGCATCCAAATGCTTCATTTCAGCATAAGAGTAGAACATCTCACTAGTATTCAATTTAAATTTAAGTCGTCTTTTGATTTTCTTACCTTTATCAAGAACATATCTTATGTTTTGTTTAATTTTTGAATCAAAAGATGTGATATAGTCATGCTTAGGAATATGAAAAACAATGATCCTATAATTCAAAATCATTTGATCTATAACTTCTTTTCCCTTCTCAGTTGAAATATCAACCATCTGAAACTTTCCACTCTCATTACGAATCTTGACATTTAGCCACATTCTCAATGTTGGGTAATTATCTTTAATTTCCTCATATTCGAGATAGACATTACCAGATATAAGTGGAGAAACTCCCTTAACAAGACAAAGATTATTCAAAGTATCATTATCAGTTATATGAGAGGCAATCTTAACGATTAATTCACCTGGTAAACCAGTTTGCTTGGTTTGCTTACCAGTTCGCTTAGTTCGCTTACCAGTCCGCTTAGTTCGCTTACGAGCTCGCTTATAAGCTGGCATTGGGGATAGACCGAAGTTGTGACAAGTTTGAAGATAAGGGAAAGCTCAATTGAAACTGTTGTAATTTTTTAGCTTTTCATAAAGAAGAAATTTCTGGAGTTTGTTTTTAAAGGTTTGACACAAAAAAAAATGATGAGAAAAATAACTACCAGGATAGAATCTACAAGCTTCTATTTTTCGCATTACACATCCAATCATGTTAATAGGTTGAGCAACATTCAATATAGAGAGGGTTACAAAAACTTAAAACTTTGGCAGTTATGGGGTCTGGACTCTGTGTTGAAATGGTAATCTAGTACATAATCAATAGCAACTTGCAAACCCTTTCACTCTGAAACTGATCAGAGCACATCAACTAAAAAAACGGGTTATTACAAAGATTATTATTACGCAAACACACCCTTCCGTAATGGAGAGCTGAAACTCTTTTTTCTGCTTCTTCTGATAAGCAAGTAATTCAAATGTTTGGGGAATCCAGATGTCTAGTTGAGCAAGAAACTCGTTTACTTGTCCACCGCTTTCTGAAACACTTCCCAAATATGCTCAGGAACTGATTCATCTAGCTGTTGAATAAGTTTAAGTCTGGCTTGGTTTGACTTATGCAAGTTGACAAGCGCTCTGAAAACATCGTCCACCTTCTCATTTGATATTAAATAACTCATAGGCATTGCCGATAATTCTTCAAATGCAACCGTTCCAATGTACCTTTCACCATAATGATACTCAAAAAATAAACGCTTGAATAAAGCGAATTGATCTTGTGCTCTTATTTCTTGGGCGGTGATCTCATCGTTGTATCGTCTTAAACGTGCAGCTTTCTCCTCCTGAACAACAAGCTCGTTCGTAGATTCGGTGACTTGGTTTTCATCAGCTGGCGCTATGGTGCCTTCAATGTTTAAAGGGGTCCCGCTCATTCTCAGGATCTTTATATTGACAACAACAAGTTTTGTATTTGAAGATTTGTAAATATTTGATATTTGTTTATGATTATGTAATTTGACACAAAACTCAACTATGCAGGATGACAGTTCTCTTGATAATTAGGCTAGTTGTAAGTTGCTGAATATTTGTAAGCGGGGATCGTGTTCCTGAATTCAAGCTCCACATTAATCAAGAGGAAATTGATACTTTCATTCAGTAATTATACTGTCATACAAAATGGATAAATGTTCGACACGTTCTTTACCCCGTTTCTTTTTGGCTTTTTTCAAATGAGGCTTGAAGTAATTGTATATATCATAAAATGTCTCCTTCGGCAAGGATGGCTTTCCTAGGAATATATCAAGGTGAGTGGAATGGGGTATTCTCAATTCACTGAGATGTATCTCAAAATTGAAAATCCAATGCAATTTAAACTTTTTTAAGATTGGGAAAGTAATGTTTTTCATAACTGGAACAATATCATTTGCCAAAATTGAGATATATTTGAATTTAGTAAGTTTTAAAAATTCAAAGTCAGCAATGTAATTAATAGAAAAACATTGATCTATTGTTAATTCTTCCAATTTATTTGAATTCCGTAAAAAATCAATAGATTCAAATTTGGGAAGTGATTTTAACTTACAAATTTTCAAGTTGGGGAATTCAATAGTTCTGATTTTAGTTATGTGATTTGATCCACAAATTTTTAAAATTTCCAGTTTTGAAACGTAAATCTCCTCATCATCTCTTTCTTCAAATAAAACATCAAAATCTAAGACAAGCTCCTCTAGCTCGGGGAAACATTTCAGTATGTTATTCAAATTCAAGAACCAAGATAAATCTCTCAAAAGACTTGATTCAGATGTTTGATCTTCATCTTTAATTTTTAAGCTTTTGAGATTTTCACCAATGGACCAAAAGAACAGATAGAATCGCCAATTGAAGGTAAAGGATTATCAAACCAATTACTCGAATAATCTAGTCGTTCGATATCAAATTCCAATTTTGTACATTTCGGAATGTATAGTTTGACTTTTTCAGTAAAAGGATTCAAATTGTTAAAATAGGAAAGTTCAACTTCTTGACATTCAGGTTAGTAAACCAAGATATCATCTGACTTTAAAGAGTTAGAGTCCCACTTTCCTTTACTGTTGGATGGAAGCATTGAAGATGAGTCAATATCCATCGACAAATTCATATATTCCTCGCGAGACTCTTTAAATAAAACATCATAGCCTAAGAAATTCTTTTGTAAATTATTGTAGAAGTTCACACCGTTCAAATCTTTTGAAAATGAAGTAGAATAGCGAGCCTTACTTGTATTTAACTTGAATTTAAGTTCTCTTTTCAGTGTTTTACCTCTTTTAAGAACATTTGTTATGTTTTCTTGAACTTCTGAGTCAAAAAAAGGTGACATATAATAGTTTTTAGGAATATGAAAAACAATAATGCTATAATTTGAAATCATTTGGTTCAAAACTTCTTGCCCCTTTTCAGTTGAGATATCAACATTTCTCAACTTTCCATTGTGATTTTGAACCTTTACATTTGACCACAACCTTTTTTTTGAAGTACCTTTTTTTCGATATTTGAGATAAATATTACCACATATAAACGGATGAATTCCATCAATTAGGCAAAGATTATTCAAAGTCTTATTGTCATTTACATGAGAGACAATCTTAATGATTATCTCGATGGGTAATTGCATTGTGAATCAATTTGAGTGGTTAGCAGTTTGAAGTAACTTTTGTTTGTTGCTATCAAGAGACATGAACAAATTTCTGGAGTTTGACGTTTGACACAAAAAAAATCATGAGCAAAAACCGGTAGTGAGAGAATTTATATTGATGTGGTCAATAACATGTTTCATTGTTGGCCCTAGTCAAGTGAAATCTTACTGAGACTTGTTTCATGTTTGTCCCTTTATTTAGTGGCTTTGGTTGATGAAAGAGTAAACACAAAAGAAAAGACAGTATCTACAACCAAATTCGTCAAGATCAAGTGTATATCATTTTTCTTCTTCACTAACTGTATCCTCTCGTGTTTTAGCCTTTTTAGCCTCTGGTCCTTCTGGAATTGGTGCTTCTGTAACTTCTTCCACTGCGTCTTGGGTGTCTTCGTCTTCGTCATTATCTTCTTTTTGATTCTCCGATGATTGAGTCTCAGGTTGTGGTTGTCCAGGCTCTACTGGTGTCTCTGCTTCTTTAAGTTTCTCTAATGCTGCAGCTTTCTCTTTTTCTTCTTTTTTTCTTTGTTTTAACGCGTCTTTATACGTTTGGTAAATATCTAATTCTTCCTTGACACCTGGAATAAACGAGCTGAATTCAGCCTCCTCCAAAGCTGCAATCACATCCTGTGGCCCAATTGTCTTTCTATCGAACTTCTTTGCATTCTGTCTGGCGTGCACTAGCAGATAACTCACAAACACGGTTGCACTTCTCTGTATTGCCGTTGAACTGTCCTTTGATATGATACCCCCATCCGGTATTATGGCTCTTGCCAGGCTGTTGACCAAACTTTTCGGGAACAAGATGTCATCGATTGATATCGAGTCGCGTTCTTTTGTCGTTACGGGATTGGCACCTTCTGCGTTCTTTCTCCAGCCCTTTGGTGGCATTTTGTAGTGATAGTACTATAATCACTAGTTGTGATAAATTCAATATTTTTCGCGTTCTCGGGGTTGAAAAATTTATCGAATAAGAAACGGTGCAAAATAAGCTGTTGATAGCTATTAGAACTACCAAATACACTCTCAATATGGACCTCGACACACAGCTCACGGAGAAACAGCACCGCGAGATCGAGCTCCGGGAGCAGGACCGGTGGCTGCCGATCGCGAACGTGGCCCGGCTCATGAAGAGCACGCTGCCTACAACGGCCAAAGTGTCCAAGGATGCCAAAGAGTGCATGCAGGAGTGCGTTTCTGAGTTCATCTCGTTCATCACGAGCGAGGCGAGCGACAAGTGCCTCAGCGAGAAGCGCAAGACCATCAACGGCGAGGACATTTTGTTTGCCATGTCCAGTCTGGGGTTCGAGAACTACGGGGAAGTGCTCAAGATCTACCTGGCCAAGTACAGGGAGCAGCAGGTGCTCAGACAGGACCGTCGTGAGCCCAAGAGACCCAAGCAGAGCAAAGATGCTAGTACTCTTTACGACGAGCAGCAGCTCCAGCGAGAGATGACCAATATACCGTTCAACGAGGACGAAATCGACATGAACCACGATATAAACCACGATATTCCCCACGATATTCCACACGACATTCCACACGACATCATGCACTCGATCGAGGACACTGAGCTCTCTCTCGACTCTGAACAGATCAAACAGCACGAGAGTCATTACCAGCCACAGGACCAGAACCAGCACGAGGCCCAGCAGCACGGGGAAATCGACTCTTTCGCCACACAGGTCAAAGAGGAGGACTCCAACCTCTACGAGTACACAGACCCGTTCTGAAACCTCTTCAAACAGCTCAATATTCACTTCTTTTGTACTATAAACCACCAGTTGTACTCCAACATCCAGACACCACGTATTCTCTCTCTCCAAATTTCCGTAATGTTTCAGAAAATTGCCACTTTTCGAGTTCCAAACAACAAGAGTTGGAATTATTCGACCTCAATTCCACTCGAAATCCGTCGCTATGCTGTCATCGAGAAAATACGCTGGTAAGGCAGCCGTCTCCGGTCTCAGATCTACACTGGTGAAGCACAATGTACAAAGATCGCTCAGATTCGCTTCCTATGTTCCTCTTAAATCTGCTGTTCCACCCCCACAATCCCAATATCTATCCCATTTGCCACAGAGAGACGAGTCTTTGGACGCTTCTCTCTCCATGCACGAGCTGCTAGAGCAGATCAATGGTCTCGGCCAGCTCTCGCTCAAGGATGACAGTGCTAAAGAGTCTGATGACAAACCCGTCAAGAAAGATGAAACTGGTAAGGATGATGATTCTTCTAAACCTGAACCTGTTGAGAAAGATCAACAGCAACCACCTGCTCCACGCGGTAGAAGAAAGAAAGATTCGATCTCCAAGGCTGAAAAGATTGCCAAAATTGCGGAAAGTTCTGCTCAATCTTCATCCAGTGGTAAAGGAAACGGAAACGATGATGACGGAAGTGATGATGGGAATCCAATCAAGAAAAGAGAGATCCCTGCCCCAGAGTTTTATCCACAAGTGCTAGCATTGCCAATGTCCCGTCGTCCTTTGTTCCCGGGATTCCATAGACCCGTTGCCATCACTGATCCTCATGTCATTAAAGCCATTAATGAATTATACGATAAGATGAAACCATACATCGGTATCTTTTTGTTCAAAGATGATAATGCCGATGGTGATGTTATTAAATCTGCAGATGAGGTTCATGAAGTTGGTGTCTTTGCACAAATCACTTCAAGTTTCATCTCCAAAGATGAAACTACAGGTGCTGAAACAATGACTATTATTGCATATCCACATGGTAGAGTTAGAATTGATGAATTATTACCACCAAAAACTGAAGAAGAGATTGAAACCGCTGAGGCTGAATCTTTGAAATTATTGGAATCTGAAGTTGAAGAAGAATTAGTTAAAGAAGGTAAAGATTTAAGTGTTGAAATTGTTCAAACTGAAAAAGATGAACGTGTTTTGAAAAAACTTGAAGAAGAAAATGATTATAATCCAACTGGTTTTTTGAAAAAACATCAAATTAGTCGAGTTAATATAACTAAACTAGAAGATGAACCATTTGATAGAAACTCACCAGTTATTAACGCATTAACTTCAGAAATTTTAAAAGTTTTCAAAGAAGTTTCACAAATAAATTCAATGTTTAGAGAACAAATCGCAACTTTTAGTTCAACATTACATACCAGTTCAAACATTTTTGAAGAACCTTCCAAATTGGCAGATTTTTGTGCTGCTGTTTGTGCTGGTGAACCTCATGAATTACAAGCAGTTTTAGATTCTTTAAGCATTGAAGAAAGATTAGAAAAAGCATTGATTGTTTTGAAAAAAGAAGTAATGACTGCTGAATTACAAAGTAAAATTTCCAAAGATGTTGAAAGTAAGATCCAAAAAAGACAACGTGAATATTATTTGATGGAACAATTGAAAGGTATTAAAAAGGAATTAGGAATTGATGATGGTCGTCAAAAATTAATTGATAAGTTTAATGAAAGACTTGAAACTTTAAAATTACCACCAGCTGTTCAAAAAGTTTATGATGAAGAAATCTCTAAATTACAAACTTTAGAAACTGCAATGTCTGAATTCAGTGTGACTAGAAATTATTTAGATTGGTTAACTCAATTACCATGGGGTAAATTAACTCAAGAAAATTTCGATATTGCACATTCCAAGAAAATCTTAGATGAAGATCATTATGGTTTAACAGACATCAAAGATCGGATCTTAGAATTCATTGCCGTTGGTAATTTATTAGGTGCAGTTGATGGTAAGATCATTTGTTTTGTTGGTCCACCAGGTGTGGGTAAGACATCTATTGGTAAATCTATTGCCAGAGCATTAAACAGAAACTTCTTTAGATTTTCAGTTGGTGGTATTGCTGATGTTTCAGAAATTAAAGGTCATAGAAGAACTTATATTGGTGCATTACCAGGTCGTATTATTCAAGCATTGAAAAAAACTGAAAGTTTCAATCCATTGATCTTGATTGATGAAATTGATAAAGTTACACATGGTGGTTCTCAAGGTGATCCATCTGCTGCATTATTAGAATTATTAGATCCTGAACAAAACAATGAATTTTTGGATCAATATTTGGATATCCCTGTTGATTTATCAAAAGTCTTGTTTGTTTGTACTGCAAATTCATTAGACACAATTCCAAGACCATTATTAGATCGTATGGAAATTATTGAATTACCTGGTTATGTTGCTGAAGAAAAAGTTAAAATTGCTGAAAATTATTTGGTTCCATTGGCTAAAAATTCATCAGGTTTAGGTGATGCTAATGTTACTTTAACAACTGATGGTGTTGAAAGTATCGTCAAACATTACGCAAAGGAAAATGGTGTTAGAAGATTAAAACAATTAGTTGAAAAGGTTTTCAGAAAAGCTGCATTTAAAGTCGTTACTCAAGTTGCTGCCAATCAAGCAAAATTAGAAGCTGAGAATCCAAAACCTAAAGAAGAAGAACCAATTCCAGCTGCTGAAATTGTTGAAACAGTTGAAGAGAAAAAAGAAGAAACACCAGAATCTACTGAATCTTCATCAACTGAAGTTAAACAAACAGATTCTTCCGATATTGTACCAAACTTGGAACATAATAAACCATTAGAAACTAAAGAATCAACAGTTGAAGAAGAAATCACAAAACCAAAATTTGAAATCCCATCTGATTTCCAATTAGAAATATCATCATCAAACTTGAAAGATTTCGTTGGTCCTCCAATTTACATCACTGATAGACTTTATGAAATCACACCACCTGGTGTCATTATGGGTTTAGCATGGACTTCATTAGGTGGTACGTCAATGTACGTTGAAGCCACTGCCGAAGAAGCAGTTGGTGAAAATGATCAACCAAATGGTGGAAGATTAGCAATAACTGGTCAATTAGGTGATGTTATGAAAGAAAGTACGAAAATTTCATTCTCTGTTGCCAAACAATACGTTAAGAATGATTTCTTCAAGAAACATAACGTTAATTTACATTGTCCAGAAGGTGCTGTTCCTAAAGATGGTCCAAGTGCAGGTATAACCATCACTACTGCATTGATTTCATTGGCATTGAACACACCATTACCATCAATTGCAATGACTGGTGAGATCACATTGACTGGTAAAGTTTTAAGAATTGGTGGATTGAAAGAAAAATTAATCGCTGCCAAGAGAAATGGAGTTACTACTTTGTTCTTACCAAAGGATAATCAAGGTGATTATGAAGTATTGGCTGATAATTTAAAAAATGGATTTGATGTTACTTTTGTTGATAATTATAGTCAAATTTATGAAAAATTATTCAAAGAAATTGCAGAATCTCAATCTAAGAAATAGATTGTCCCCACCCATCTCATTGTTAAATATTCAGGAATCAGTCAATGATTTGTTCGTTTGTCTTGGTTTGTCCCTTGTGGCACAATCCACATTGAAAAAAAAAAATTAAAAAAAACTCAACTTTAACCAGTTAGAGGCATATTGTTAAATACTTTTGATTTCAGGTTATAATGTAAATAGTCCGTTAATATATTGCATATTAATCAATTTGTATCGGGTGTAAACACTTGTGAACTTGTACTTTGACTTTGAGTCGGACATTCTACAATTCTTATAGTTGAAAACAAGGTCGTTATATTGTATAGTTTATAGTGTATTTGCAAATGAAAGCGGTGGTCCAACAATCCATCAAATATTGCCTTAAGCAAGCCAAATAAGTTTTTCTTTCTGTGGGGTTTTTTTATGTTGGATGAAGAATAAATAATCGTGAAAATCATAAAACTCAATCAATTAAAAGCATTCCAAAACAACATCAATGAAAAGCTAAGATTAAAGAATATCAGACAAACAAAAGAAAAGAAAGAATCATGTAGATTGCAACATCAAAATAATGTGTTAACCCATGGTTAACATGAAGAAGAAGGAAAAAAAATATGCCATAGATCATATATCATATATCAGAGTGAAAAAATGTGGGTAACTACCCTCTTGCCCAAGCCAAGACTTCCAGACTTGTAGTGACGACAAAGATAGTAGTTGGTAAAGTTAGGACAACATACCCCCAAAACAATACACCAGCCATTTCCATTTCAAACAATTCATTCAATTGACAAATTTGTGATAATTGAATCGCTGGTGGTGAAATTGTTAAAATGAAACTAACCACTAAGAAAATTGGATCATCCAATATAGAAACGTTGAAATATCTAACGACTAATGCAATCAATGGCAATAGAATCATTGGCGGGATAATCATTCTTGAAACCAATGAACCAAAAACAATTCTTTTATAATGAGGAGAAGCTGGTGGTGTTTCTTTAGATGGGTATAAATTAGATCCTAAAACGATCAAGATCAATGGAATAGAAACTGACCCTAATTGTTTAATTGCACCAGCCAATGTGTTTTGAATGAATCCATTATTGACAAAGAATTGATCATGTAACCATGGGATAGATGCAACAATAACTGAGGCAAGCATTGCCCATAATGGTGGATTCATAGCGTTATAGAACCGTTTCCAAAATTTCACAATAATTAAATCTTCTGAACCAACAGATTCATCATCATCACTAATTTCAGGTAATAATCTATCCGATACTGAATTATTAGACTTGGTAGATGATGGTCTTGAATGAGCAGTTGGATCATGAACATTGTCATCAACATCAGTAATTGAAACTAAAGTTGTTGAAGAAACTCCATTTAAATGAAGTTTAGCAGATCCATAACTTTCCAGATCATTACCCAATGCAATTGGTCTCGCTTCAACGGGGATTCTTTTCAATAATGAGTTATAACCCCAACTCCATCTCAATACTTGACCAATTTGTTGAAAGATCAAAAGGTATAACATACCTCTACCAGCAATCTTGGAAGGTGAATCATCTTCCATATCATCCCAATCCAAATTTGGTAACGTGTAAGCCAATGTTAAAGTCAATGACACAGGTAATGAGTTTGAATTACCAAAAACACTCATTGCAGTGACGAAATTAGATTCATATTCATCTAAACGCAAATATTTAGAAACGACAATTGACACCAAATATGAAATCCCAGTAGAAACGGCGTAGAAAATGGGTATAACGATGATTTCAAACAGTTTTTTCAACGATAATGAAGGTGCCAACTTGGTAAAGACTAAAGCAGGAGTGAATATATCAACATTTAACACAGCAACATTCTTTTGTGCAGTCTTAGTGAGCAACCCGGTTTTAGCAGCATAAAACCCAGCCAGACAGACAATAATGACCTGGACAACGGCTTGGAAAGTAAGGAAAGAGATCTCAGAGAAGGAGAGCTGGGCCATGAAACTGGAATGGCGAATCTTCTTCAAATAAGGGAAATAAAGAGTAAAATGGAAGAAATCAATTTCTTCACTTGCATTTTCTAACACATTTTTCTGGAATTTGATAAGAGATTCGCGAAAAGTGGCTGAGCCAAAAACCCACGTGAAGAATATCACGTGACTACAAAATATCACGTGACTACAGTAGTAAATATTTCCATAATGTTTTGTGTATCAATTAAATTCAACAAATTCAACAAATCACACCAAACTGCAACTCAGTTACAATTTGGGCTCAATTAGTTTTTTGAAGCAACGTATTGCAACAAGTCGACGACTCTGGTGGAGTAACCGAATTCATTGTCGTACCATGAGATCAATTTGACGAATTTTGGAGATAACCAGATACCGGCAGAGGCATCAAAGATGGAAGATCTGGAGTCAGTGATGAAATCAGTAGAGACAACAGCGTCTTCAGTGTAACCTAAAACACCTTTCAATTTACCTTCAGAGGCTTCTTTGATGGCATCTTTGATTTCATCGTAAGTAGCATCCTTGAGCAATTTAACGGTCAAATCAACAACAGAGACATCAGTGGTTGGAACTCTTAATGACAAACCGGTCAATTTACCGTTCAATTCTGGAATAACTTTACCAACGGCTTTGGCAGCACCAGTGGAAGATGGGATGATGTTACCGGAAGCGGTTCTACCACCTCTCCAGTCCTTGTGGGATGGACCATCAACGGTTTTTTGGGTAGCAGTGATGGAGTGGACAGTGGTCATCAAACCTTCTTCAATACCGAATTTGTCATTGATGACTTTAGCTAATGGAGCCAAACAGTTAGTGGTACAAGAAGCGTTGGAGACAATGTTCAAGTCTGGAGTGTATTTGTCTTCATTGACACCAATGACGAACATTGGGGCGTCAGCAGATGGAGCAGTGATGATGACTTTTTTGGCACCGGCATCAATGTGTTTTTGAGCACCAGCTAAAGTGGTGAAGACACCAGTAGAGTCAATAACGTAGTCAACGTTGTCTTTACCCCATGGGATGTTGGCTGGGTCACGTTCTTGGTAGACCTTGATGGCTTTACCGTCAATGATCAAGTTGTCACCTTCAGAAGAGACTTCACCTGGGTATTTACCATGGGTGGAATCGTATTTGAACATGTAAGAAGCGTATTCAGGAGCAACGAAAGGATCGTTGACAGCAACAATGTTGATTTCTGGTCTTTGAGCAGCAACTCTTAAGACAAGACGACCGATACGACCGAAACCGTTAATACCAATGTTAATAGCCATTTTCAATTGATGTGATTGTAGATTAAAATATCTCTGAATTATCAAAGATGGAAAGAAATTAAGGGGATGGGAAGAGCTTTATATACTGGAAAAAAAGAGAAAAAAAAAATCAGCGAAGTCATGAGGTGGTGCGTTTTTGAGACACAAAACGAGAAAAACAGGTGCTACAATTAACAATTTAGTATTAAAAGTTATCTGTGCGTAATTATACTATCAAGGACCTCAATTATCTACTTTCTACACCAATTCAACGTTCAATTGATCCAATTTCTTCTTGTTCCTGGCAACTTTCTCTCAAAATTTGACATCTGCTGACGAACTTTTTTTTGAGTCATGAACAAAACCCGATAATTTTGGCAGATACAAAAATCTAACCATAATCATGTTTCAAACTTTCAAAGGTGTTACGATACATTTAAATATTGAGCCATTGTTCCATTTGTTCGATTGGATCTTCGGTGGATCATCGAACTGTAACCTGTTGCATATTGCTCATTGTTGGAGTTGACAAGAAGGAGCTCATTGCTGATTAACGTAAAGTTTCAACATGTAGTTGTATAGTCTCGTTGTTCATTGCTTGTAGCTTATTAATGAGAATCTGAAAATGTTTAATGATATAGAAGCAGTGGTGTATTGTTTGGAGAACTTGTCTACATTTTCGAATTAGATAGACATTTATTAATTGAAGTAATTGAGACTGGTTTAAGTGCTCGCTTACTTTGTTAGACAATAGACTCAAAGCAATGCAAAGGAAATAATCGGAAAGACATTTGACAGATTATCGAGGTAGCCGCGTATAATGCAATTATTATCCTTCTTGACCCGTTGGGTGTTTAGTTTTCACTGTTCAGGAAAAAGGAACCACTGATTTGCAAGTGCTATGTAACTTGTATAACGTGGAGATTCTAAAGGAAATCAAAAGCGAGACTTGATTTTAACGGGTGGGTGAACCGAACTTAATGAAAGCAGAATGATAAAGTCTAGTTGTCTACAACTTTGCAAAAAAACATACACATCGTAGAAATAAATAAAGTTCCTTCCGGTATACACAATTATTAATGGTAAACTTTTTAATGAGCAAAGTGAGCAGCGTTTGGCAATTCTCTCAATGCTTCTCTGATAACATCAACACCTCTTTGTAAATCAGCTTCTTCGATAACTAATGGTGGAGCCAATCTGATAATGTGATCATGAGTTGGTTTAGCTAAGACACCTTTTTCTTTCATCAACAAACACAAATCCCAAGCGGTTCTACCATTAGCATGGGCTGGATCAATGACAATGGCCAATAATAAACCTAAACCTCTAACTTCAGAGACGATACCATTGGATTCTTTTTGAATTTCAATCAATTGTTCTTTTAATTTAGAACCTAATTTATCAGCTCTTTCAGTTAAGCCTTCAGATTTAACAACGTCTAAAGCGGCAATGGCAACAGCAGAAGCCAATGGGTTACCACCGTAAGTAGAACCATGAGAACCAGCTTCTAAAGTCAACATGATTTCACGGGAAGATAAAACAGCAGAAACTGGCAAGACACCACCGGAAATGGCTTTACCTAATAAAACAATATCTGGTTTAATATCAGTGAAATGTTGGTATGCTAATAATTTACCAGTTCTACCAATACCAGTTTGAATTTCATCACAGATCAATAAAACTTTGTGTTCAGCAGCTAATTTTTGAATTCTTGGAATGTAATCCTTTGGTGGAACAACAATACCAGCTTCACCTTGAATTGGTTCTAATAAAATAGCAGCAATTTTATCACCAGAAGTTTTTAAAGCATTTTCAATATCTTCATAAACACCGTATCTAATAACGTTGTTGTTGAAAACAGGACCAACATTTGGTAAGAATGGACCAAATTTAGTAGTAGCATCTGGATCAGTAGACATGGAAATCACACCTAAGGTTCTACCATGGAAATTACCTTCAGCAGCTAAGATGATTGCTTCATCAGAAGGAATTCCTTTCTTGGCGTAACCCCATCTTCTTGCTAATTTCAAAGCAGTTTCAACGGCTTCAGCACCAGTGTTCATTGGCAAGACCATTTCATAGTCGAAAAATTCACAGACGTATTTAGCATATTCAGAGAATTTATCACTTGAGAAAGCTCTTGAAGATAAAGTCAAGACTTTAGCTTGTTCAGTCAAGGCATCGATGATCTTTGGGTGACAGTGACCTTGGTTAACAGCAGAGTAAGCAGATAGGAAATCCAAATATTCTTTTCCTTCTGGATCCCAAACTTTAGCACCAGAAGCTTTGTGGAAGACAACTGGTAATGGATGGTAGTTGTGAGCAGAGTATTGTTTTTCTAAGTCAACGGTTTGTTGTGATGTGAGAGACATTATGGCGATGATTGGAGAGAAGAAAAACTTTTCAGCCTTTTTTCAACTTCTTATATACTTGTTGAATCGCTGTTCATTGAACTTAACGGTTGAGTTTTTCCTGATTTGATTGTTAAGTGACAAAAACAGCGAAAATTGAGAATTTGACACTTTCGGGCACGTGACCTATTTTCGCGGGGAGTCCCATTTCGGCGAAGTTTATCACAGAAAGATCTTGTAAGTTAATTACTGTAGAAGCGTTTAATTTGGACAACTACTTTGTCGAATATTGTTGTCCACTGTCCAATCTCTGGTCTGTACGGGTATATATCTTAGTAGGGTAACACTCAGATCTGGTAGGGCCAACCCTGGTGTCCATTTTTTGTTTGTCCAAATTAAACCACTCTACAAACGAAGCTTAGTACTTTGATGAATTACTGCTTATGATGTTTCGTCTATTGAGATGATATGTTGAGTATTACATCCAAGGATCATAACTACACTCGATTCATCAACACCGTGTCGAACAGCGTCTTTTAAAGTATCATTAAAGTATTAGGATATCACAAGGTTTTACATCAACAAGGCACAAGCAGCAACCATCAAACCTGATCCCAAGGTCAATTTAGCAGCAGCACCTTCGAAAGTGGCAACAACAGCAGGGGTGGATTCTGGGGCAGCTTGGGTTTGAGCTTCAACAGATGGTTCAGCAGTGGTTTCTGGAGCAGCAGCTTCAGAAGTAGCTGGTTCAGATTCTTGAGTAGCAGCTGGTGCTTCAGTAGTAGCTTGCTCTTCAGTAGTAGCTGGTGCTTCAGTGGTTGGAGCTTCAGTAGTGGCTGGTGCTTCGGTAGTAGCTGGAGCTTTAGTGGTAGCTTCAGCAGTTGGAGAAGCAGTGGTTGATGCAGCAGTTTCAACAACAGCATCATCCAAGTTACAATTTGGAGAAGTTGGTTCAGTTGGTAAACCACATTTAGCCAAAGCCTTAGTCAAGAAAGCACCATAATCTGCCCATAATGACCAACCACATTCCAAACAATCAGCGGACAATTCAAGGAATTCAGAACCTTCACCACATAAACAATCATTATCGAATGGACCATCATAAGAGTTACCATCTGGACCACAAGTTCTGGCATTTCTAGCCATACCACCACAATAGATGTGACATTGGAAAGTGTCGGTACACTCAGCTGAGGTTTTAGCAATAGTGGCAGCGACAACGGCAAGGACTGGAAGAGCTAACATTGTAATAAAGCGAATGTGAATAGGATATCAAAGAAATGACTTAAAATCTAACAAAGGATGAGATCCATTAGTGGGAGCAAAGGTAGGTTTATATACTTGAGCACGGGTAAAGCGTTTAGGAGTGATGCAGAACTCATATCACGTACGAGTCGGTTTTACAGCGAGTCATGTTCGACGGTAGGGCTTTTGTTATTGTTAAGGGTGTATTTCACTAAACCCGGTCAGATTCATGTCAAATATTATTTAAGGTGTTTAATAAAATCAGGGTCTTTCTGCATCTTTTAAAGAGATAGCTCTCAATGGCATAATCTCAGGGTTTAGTTCCTGCGTTGATCTATTAGTGAAGAAGCTGGTGGTGATATATTGTGAGTTTTCAGCAGGTTTGCAACATGGGTTTGAACGATTCAATTGATCATATTTATCTTTCCCATCACTCAGTTTCCGATTCATGAGTGATTAAATTTGCTTGTGTTTGTTGTGATTTATTTGTCTTGGAAGCTGTCGAGTAGGTTAAAAAATAAATTTTAGCCAATGGAGAAAAGTGTCAGTTTATAGAAGTGGAATAAAAGATTCCGTTTTGAGAACGAGACTTGAAATACAGTTCCGTTTTGGATGTGTTGTGTCAATTTCTGTAGTTGCTGACTGGGTTAAAAAAAAATTAAGTTGGGTTTCAACGAATGGTAATCTGGGGTCGTTTCAGTTCAAGACTGACACTTGCATTCACCCAGTCAAAGTCTGTTATTCTGGTGGACGGGTAACTTGTAAGTAATCTCAATCACAAATACATCGGATTGTCCTAACTTGTAAGGTGTATATAATTGGACCCGATTACCGAAATAGTACTGTATGCAGTTCCACGATATTTCCATCACCAGATATATGCTCCATCAGTATTTCCCAATGATGGGTGTTTCCAGCTCTAATTACTTATGTACTACTAATGTAAGTACAGCATATAATTAGTGTCATTGCTTGAACAACAGGACCAATTTCAGTTCCAATTGATTTACGGATTCTTTGTTCTATTCGTAAAAGTTTGACACCTCGATATTGTCTCTGTCAAAAAGTTACAGAAATAGAAAAGAAATGTAACATTATACACAGTGTTATTACTGTGATCAGTTAGAACTTAGGTTGTTAGTTCATTGACAATTGTAATCTGTTGTGTAGTTTGAAGAATGGTTTGTATTCTAGTCTCTCTCTAAGGATTGACATATCACACCCCTGTGGCATAGTTTTAAAGGAGATACTATTGTTAGAGAAAGCAATGAAGTCAATTATGGTAAATTTAACTTGTATATATTCAAGTAATGAGGTTATCAAACTACAGCTGTCAGTGTAGATCTAAAATATTTCATGTATTTCAATATTGAAAGAACATGCTCACAGAGATCAATTCAGGGATAGGAAGAATATAAAGCTTCACTAATCAACTTGAATGATCTTTGAGATGGTTGTTTGTCCTCGTTCAGTAACAACAATTTAGAGATAGTACTCCAATTTGCGACACGCTAGAAAACATCAATTTAAAGTGTTGCCGC
The DNA here is from genome assembly GCA_003706615.3 of Gotozyma montana. NCBI lineage: Eukaryota > Fungi > Ascomycota > Saccharomycetes > Phaffomycetales > Phaffomycetaceae > Gotozyma > Gotozyma montana. The sequence continues at coordinate 325,926 of PPLU03000009.1, forward strand.
AAGGCTTCGCTTATCGCACCGGTGCTTGTTAATATGAATTCCACTATTCCAAGAGTTAATTATGGGTCATACCATTCATTCAGTTTTATGATCACAACATCGTGGACAACCCAATTCCTCTCTTTCTTGAAGATGCGGTTATTCTCAATGCCAAAACAATCGGAATAATATAATCCTACGTTCTAACCATTATATGTCCGATCACCGGTTACACAGAAGTATTTATCCAGTTTTGCCTCTCAAATTTTGTTTCTTAGATTTCCATTTTCCATAATTTTTCCATATCGCAGAGTTTCCTAAACCGGAAGACAAAAACAAAAAAATGGATGATTCAAATTTTTCTATTATTTAAACACTAACACTACAAACATCAACCACAATGTCGTACAAGAGACAACAGACACAAGGTTTGGTCTACGAACCAGCCACCACCACACACAACTTCAGCAACGAACTCCAAACTATTGGCATGCGTATCAGAAAAGCAGTCAGCGATGGCTATCAAACCCCTGACAACCTCCTAGCACAGATCAATCACAAACAGGCCTCGTATCAACGCGAACAGGAGCAACAACAACAGTCGTCCAGCTTTAGTAGGGTGCCTCTCCCTTCAAACGTCGTCACGCCTCCTCTTCTATCCAACGCCTCCTCCACCATGTACTCCACTTATGGATCCAATTTGGAAGAATGGGAGAAGAACATAGAGACGAGATTGAACAACATTGAAGAGAACATGAACTACAACACGATCCCTAAGAGAAGCTTCAGCAGTCTGGAAGAAGACTGGTAAGCTGGTCTGGCAGTCGATGGTACAATTTTATGACGATTTAACGAGATATAACCCGAAATAAACGTGTTTGAGACGCTTGGTTTTCGAGTGCAATGTCTCCTATTTATGAATTATCACGTAGTTAGATTACTGAAGCTTAGTTATGTATTCCACTGGCCTATTCTCTCTATCATCTCATTATCTGCAAATCTTCATCAATTACTCCGAGACAGAGAAAAAAAATCTCTTCACAAAAGAAACTGCAACACACAATTACCACTTATCTCTCCATTAATCCAACCCCATGAGTACTGACTCCAGGCAGCTGATAAGGGACCACTTCCTTGCAATTGGAGGACCCACTGACGATTTGGCCCCGGGTTCCTCGGCTCTGGACTCCCCTTCCTCCATAGAATCTGAGTTCATCCCAACTTATGACAAATTCTGGGACCTATTCTTTGATAAACCGCAGAAGAGTTCCGATATCTTTGGCAATATAACCAAAGCTGACATCAGATACGTGAGAGAGGCCAATGGTGTGAATTTCCTAACGTTTGTTAGACTTTTAATGGATAAAGTTGTCAGTATACCGAAGGCAAAACGATCCTTCTCTCAGGATAAATCATTGGTTCTTACTTTGCAGAACTCGATACGGTTTTTGACACTGATCCTTCCTGTTCTTTTTGAAGATGATGGTAACGCAAGAGCTTTGTTCTGGTCTGCAAGCTTCGGTTTAGACCCTGAAGCTAGAGATATAAATTCAAGATTGACCGGTTTGTTCTCACCAGATTCTCATCATGCAACTGTTGGTTCTTATTCTTCATCTTCTGGAACTAATCCCAATTCAACATCTAATGGCTCAGCATTAACAGATTCAAGCATCAAACCGAATATCAACGGTAGGTTAAACTATTCTCCACAGTCTATGAATGTGAATGTGGGTGCAAAAGACCAACAATGTCTAGGTGTTCAATTAGTGACTTCTTTAGTTGATTTATTGTTCTGGAGAGGCTTCACTTTAGAGAAAACAGATAGTGCAGGTGAAGGAGAGCTAATACCTGAGTTGAAAACTAGTGAAGGGTTTGATTTGAAGATATGGGAAGTCGGTATTGGTATGAATGGCAAATACGGCATACCCAATCCTGAAGTGGATACAAACAGATTAGAAGTATTGAGACTTTTGATAACATTATGTTCGAAAGAGTTATATCTTCCATCCAAGGATGTTGTTTCTAAAGGTTCAAGATTCTTAACCGTCTTGGTGTCTATACTACCAAGATTGAAATTTCTTACTTTCATCTGCTCGTTATTGAACTTGGTTTGTCGTTCAATCAAAGTTAACGATGATATTAATGGTCTCAAATACACAGGTAAGAACGTTTCTTTGAAGAATCTTAGAAAAGAGTTAGCATCAAATGCATTGCATCTATTAACAATCATGTTAATTTACCCACTTCCATCCACAGATACCAAATTTTTATTTGATTTAAACATTTTCCCCATGTCTAATGAATACAGCAAACCAATTAATCTGGTTCGTTCATATTTAGGAAAACTTCACAAGGAAAACGAATTGAATTTCATATATCAATCAATCTTCCAATTTTTGAATAAACCTATTGAATTGGCAATAGACAATGAAGCATCTCCATTCAATATCCTGTCTAAACCAAACTCCCAATCAAGTTCATTGCCTTCTCTTTCTAGCTGGTCTGTTGAGATTGTGATGCTACTATGGGAAATGATTCAATGCAATAAGAATTTCAAGAAATTCGTCATAATGAAAAAATCTAATGAGTTGATAGTAACGTTATTATACTACTTGAAATATTACAAGAATCATCCAAACTTGAGAATGAACCTAATTAGAATTGTTGGATTTTTGTTCCTTTACCTAACTTCTGATGATCTAATATTGAAGAAAATGTTATTACCATTCAACAACAATTACTACACAACCAAGATCCCCCTTTTTTACAGACTGAACAATCATCAAAATTCCACAAACATCACATACAGAGACTTTGTTGTCATCACCATTTCCAATATTCTTATCAATTTAAATGATTTTGATGACCTATTAACACCAACGTTTTTTGAATGTCTTTATAATTTGATCCCTATAACTTCACCAACTGATGATTCAAAAGTTAAAGCCAACTTGTCATACAACTCTTGTTTGGCAATAATGAATGTTATTTCCACATATGCATCATCATCACAGATATTATTAAAAGATACTCTTAAATTGGACCTTTTCACATTGTTATTAAGATCAGTCACCAATTCAATTGTTCGTCACTATAAAGAATCAAGAACTTTGATGTTTTTAATCCTTAAAAATGAAAAATTGTTCCAGAATTTATTGGTTCTATTACAAGATTATAGAATAGAGAGTGAAGAACTTGATCCATTGGTTGAGCCGGGCAATCAAGACATACAGCCATATACCCCTTCCTTGACACCTTCATCTCCAAGAAATAACTCACAATTGGGCACTCCTTTACAGCCATCTACTCCTGTGAATGTTGACTCTGGTTACAATACAGAAGATGAAGGTACAGATATTGAGAATGATGATGATGATATTCATGGTTCTGAGTTGGATGAATTTGAACAATCACTAAGACCAAAATTACCAGTTGGGATGTCATCAAAGGCTAAATCAAAACTTCCAATGGATGTTTCATTAGTCACTAAATGGCCAGGTTATAAATCTTTGACTATTTTGTTAAAGTTGATTAAAATACTTAATGAGAATCTAGATGTTGACTTTAATAATCCAGGTGTTAGTTCAATGGAAATTTTATTAAAGATTGAAAATTTGAAACCATTATTAGATGATAGTTTTTTCACACTTTTACCTTCTGAATTTAAAAATCCTTTTGAACCTTTGAGATTCCACTGGAATGAATTATCATTAGGTTGGTATTCATCTATTTTATGGAGTGAAGTATTCCTATCCAATAATTTAACTTCCTTGCAGGCTTTGGAACAACAAGCTTCTTTAAATTCTGCTAATTGGTTTACAAGAAAACCATCATATTCAATCAAAGATGTTGCATCGAATTGGGGGTTCAACTGGAGAACACCGGCCTCAACGCCATCATCGCCATCTTTATCAAACACATCTAGTTCAAACAATTCAAAACCAGAGCCAAACGATGGATTTGCATTCGATATAGGTATTTTAACAATTAATATTTGGCAAACTACATCAATCAAACTTTTCAAAATTAAGAAAGATACAAACAATCAAACTCATGGCCTTTCTGAACTGATGAAAAAATTCAAAATCATAACAACTGATGTCACTTCAAACACCAACAACAACAGTCCAGTCAATCAATTAGCCAATAATACATCCCATCACGGAAGTGTTGTCAGTATTAATTCAGGATTGAACATCAACAAGGACTCACCATATGCATTGTCTCCAATCACTTCAAGACAAAGTTTCGGCACGCCTAGAAACAGTATAACTGCTTTACCTACCGGTGTTGGTGTTAATGAATTGAGTAGAATAAGTTCAAGACATAGTATGATGTCATTACAAGAATAATGATTGTCAAATTTTAATTATATGACTACATGATTTTATTTAGATATTTAATAAACTAATTAATACATAATAATTTATAATAGTACGTTCACGATTTAGTATAAGTAGTGGCTCAAATCATAAGGGTAATTAACTAGGTGGTGCACTCATACAACGAAATTCGCGCACCCATGGAAAAAGGCAGAATGCTAATATAAAAGATAAGGAATTGGTTTATAAAAGGCAGTGTATTCTGTTCTTACTTGGCCATTATGAGGCAGTAGTACAATTTCAATAGTGGGTGAGAAATATTTAGCTATTAGCTACTCTTGCAATTTATACGTAGTAGTTATAATCGAATCAACGCGGCCGGGTTTAATTAAATATTAATTAGCTTTTTTATCCTGTATTTTGAAGAGAATAATTTTCAATTCTGAAAAAGACCCTTGTCGTTTTTATGTCTAAATTGATAATTCTACAACATTAATAACCGCTCAGTTATCATGTGTCAAACTAGGTCAACAATGCATTTCTTTTTTTAGACGTTTTTACACCTTTAAATATTAAACCGATCTGTCAACAGTCGATTGAAATGGTGAGCTAAGAATAATGGAAGTTGGAGCATTTGTGCTTCTTTAGATACAAACTTCAGCTTTCTGTATAAGTATAAGCTGGAGGAGTTTCTCTTTGTCTTGAGTGTTTCTGAACAGCGTCAAGTCCCAAGTACAAGACCCTATCGCTTTCAACAAGAATTGCTTTACTTTTTTCAAATGCGGCCTTGACTCTAATCATAGTGCTATTGTCTTCCAGTTCAAGTTTGGAAAGCTTGCGCTCATTTTCTATAAGAAATTTCTCCAGTGTCAATATTGAAGCAAATGCAAACTCAACAATGAACTCACTATGTACAGGTTTATTATTCGTAACCCAGTCAATGTAGATATTCAAGTATCGTATTTTCATTTTCATACCCTCAGCTAGATAACTGTTAGCATCAAAAAGGTTCTTCTCATGAGACAAAAAATATGTTTCGGTACCGTCGGTGAGACTAATCCACTTATTTAGAAGTTTGATGGTGTATAAAGAGAAAACCATGACATTTTTCAGATGTATTTCATGAAGTTTAACAATATCTGAGTGCTGGGCAATAAGAGATTCATGTTGACTGATAAGATTCTGTGTCTGTTCCTGATTATTGCAGGTTGAATCCAAAATTACCGTTGAGTCTCTATACGCAATTGGGCGTAGATAAGTAAAACGTGGAGCGTATAATCCTTTAATATGCTGAGAGATGATGTGACCAGGAGCCATATTCATTAGTTTCTCAATGACATGAAGTGCTTCTTCCACCATCTCCCTTGTTTGGCACAGAAGGAGATCATTTTGCTCAATGCTTTGTCTGCTCTGTTTGAGCTTACGAGCATTATTAGTACCACGAGCAGTCTTACCCCATTCAATGAGTTTTTGCTCGTTTTGAACAAACCATTCTGCAGGAGAAAGCCCAAGTAAACAGCTGTCAATCAAAATGTTGACATGATGATCAATAGATTCAAGAGTCAACTTGGTTGCAAGGTCAATCTTTCTTTTAGCAGCATCAAGACGCACCTTAAGTGCTTCTAGAAACCATTTAAGGTCTGCCTGCAAATTACCACGTTTTCCAAGTGCACTTACACCTTTATAACAAGTTACGGCGAAAGCTTCTTGAAACTCGAGAAGTTGCAGATGATTAGCAAGAATATCAGGGGCCAGATAAGACTCAATCTGGTTTAATATACTTTTAGGGCTCTTAGTCAAGCGGATGTGTTTAGCAACCAAAAGTTCATGGAAACTATCTTCAGTATTATTTTTTGCTGTGATATCCTCATTGATTGTAGGAGGGTTTGAGGTTGGGATTGTAGAAAGCTCATTGTTCCAGGAAGTGATGGAGTCTATCATTTTCAGGAATAGCGACATTGCTACCAGTTTTCAAGTTCAGCGGTCAGAGAATACTGAGAACAATAAATATGAGTTGATAGAAAAGAAAACTGTACTGAGAACCTTTAACGCTTTATCTGTTTTTTATATAGCTCAACACATCATGCACTATTCTCTGTTGTCAGAGGGGTGTGGTATAGAAATCTCAGGTTGCCGAGTACAAAATCACACACAGCGCTACAATTCAAGTACGATTTTAGTGAGAAGCAGTAGTGATATGAAAGAACCGGTGCTATTATCGACTTAACAATCCAATAATATGCCGTGTAGAGTGGTGTTTACACAGAATCACGTACTACTGAGTTTGGGTTTAGACTATTCATTAAATCATAAAAATATAGTGTTCTTTGTTAATCAAATATTTCTTTAATTAAACTCTATCCAATTGCAACAAGAGTTGTCGACCAGGTATCTTCGGATGAGCGATTGAAATTTTTGAATTCTTTTCATCTAATAATTTAACATCTTTACCAGTAATTATTTGAACTGGATCAAATTTTTGAAATCCTTGTAATTCATCATATGACAAGTCAAAAATTTCAACAATATCATTACTTATGCAAATCAAGAATTGATCCTGAATTGAAACTTTTAGACATTTGAATTTGAATGGGAATATAAACTTATCAGAGATTAATTGTCCAATCGTGTCAATGACCATTGCAAAAGTATCATAAATCAGATAAAATTGAGGACGATTAGGAACTTTGACAATCTTTAAAGGTTTACAATGTCCTTGATTCAAATTTTTCTTGATTAGTTCAATTTCTGTTTTTGGTTTCTTTGTGGATTCAATGAATTTTGGAATTGATTGGGATTCATTAAGGACTTGGAATGATAATATTTCAAACCCTTTTGATGTATGAAGAACAAACATTGAATTGAAGATTGAAATATCATAACAATCATTTGGAATTTGAAATTTTTTATAATTTTGAAATTGTTCAAATTTCCCTAATTTGTTGAAAATTGGTGATAACACTTTGAATTTTGGTCCTTGAATTGTTGATTGAATTTGAGATTTCAAGACAAATAACAAAGTAGTGTTGTAATATGAACCAATCTTGAACCAAGACACACCATGTTTGGATAATCTTTCACCAACAATAGCACCATCTGGGTTTAAGTCATAATAGTTCAACAGTAAAGACACGATGGAGAAATAGAATAGCGCTTTATCAGAAACAAGGATCAATAGATCTTGAAGTTGATCAACTTGGGTGATTTTAGGCATATCAAGAACTCTTTTCCAACCTCTTAAATTGTTAACCTCAGTGATGAAAAGACCAAATTGTAAACCAAGAACATGATATGATTGATTCTGAAAATAGATTGTGGTTGCACTAAAGACTTCACTCACCATTACAGGTCTTGAAACATTCAATTCATTGAATTGTTCAACTAATGTTGATTTGAAATTTTTCAAAACGATGTCGATGTTAGACCCAGGAACACAAACTGGAAGCTTTTGAGGTTGTTGTCCATCTGGATATTGGAATTGATCCGAAATGACATTGATTGAGTATGGTTCTGAAGTATGACCTTTGCCCTTGGTCTGCTTGACCTTGTTGAATGACGATATCCATGATTCACGTTCGTTTGAAGTCTCTGTGAATACTTTGTATGATTGGTTTTGACCTGCATATCTGATGACCAGCAAGAATGCAGAATCGTTTTCTGAATTAAAATCAATATAGTTGGATGTTTGTTGAGTGTCTTTAGTTTCCACTTGTAGAAACTCGATCGGTACCGGTTTCTCAACAATTTTAAAATGGTTATCCCGTTGTTTTTCTGTGATCAAAAGGTAGTTATCCAATAATATCATAACATTTTCCGTTGATGTCCATTTATCTTTTCTTGTCACACTACCACGCTTAACAATCTTTCTATTTGGTTCAAGCAATTTTAGATCAACTTCTAAAACACTATTTCTCCAAACAAGTTGTCTTCCTAAAATCTTCAATTCTCTGGATTCCAAGACAATACCTTGTGTTTCATCAATCTTCTTGTTCAATTTATCAACAGCTTCGATTGCTAACTTCAAGAAATGATGATCTTCATCACTTTCTTTAGTTCTCTTCAGTACACTTTGCAAAACCAATGCTAATTGTTGGGTGTGACCTGAAAATCCTGAGAAAAAGATTCTGTTATGATCTAATGACGCCTCAAACACTTGAGGATTTGAATCCTGCGAGATTAACCACTGACTAAACCTTGATCCCTTTGATTTCTCATATTTGATCAATTCTCTCACTGATGCCATTTGTTCGGTATATTTCAAATATTGAACTGTGCATAACTTTGACCAGTTAAGGAAGATTTCACCAATACCGGACATGTATTTCCCCTGTGTGTTCAATTTATGAATTAATGGCTCCAACAGATGCTTTTTGTGTAGTTCAATCAAAGGTTTAACAGAGTTGAATGCATCATTGTAGAATTTCGTGATATCTGGAAGTAATTGAGGTTTTGTATTCTTGAATGATTGACCATATATTTTGACTTGGATCTCACCAAGCTTTATTATGTTTTGTTGCAGTCTAATTAATTCAAAGATATGACTTTGTTTCTTGATCTCATCTTCATCCAACTCTTGTAAATCTTGAGATGTAAGATTCCAGTATGAAATCCATTCACCTAACTTACCATTAGATGATTCTTCAGGTGGAGCTTGTGGGATAGGTGGTTTCACAACTGTCAAAGGACAGCGTGAGGAGTAACAAGAGTAAGAAGTAATTGGGTTCTTGACATGAATGTATGAATAACATGGGGTTAGTGCTGGAATAACACCTTGGGTTTTAACATTACTGAAAAAATGAATGTTATCATGATCATCAATGTAAATTGAATTCTGTTTCTCAAAAGACAGTAAAATATGGTTGACATATTGATCCAATTGGAAAGACCTTATGTGATGAACATTATGACTTATCAAAGCTTTTAAAGACTTTTTATACTCCGACTGAGTAACCACTAAGCCTTCTGACCAATTTTCAGTAAGTTCAACTGACCATTTGAATAGATCAGATAAGAGTGAGACATTAGAACATTTCTCATAATGATGGCTTTTCAAACTTCTGCTGGAGAATGGTAATATTGGTAGTTCAAAAGCATCTGGGGATTTGATACTACCAGGAACAGGTGGTAAACTCTTGTTCATGGATTCAGGATTCACTGGTGGCAGGGCTATTGACTCGAGGTTTGGTAAAGTTTTAGGGTAGCCTCGGGATGATTCATTAGAAGTTTCACTAGGTTCTTCAAATTTATGAATATCATCGAATATATCTTCCAGTAGATCTTCATCATTTTCATCATCATCAGTGTCTATCACATTTACTGAGTATTCGGATCTCCAACTAGTTCTGTGATCATAATAAGTCTTGTTGGGAGAAGTTGCAGGTGAAACAAGTGAAGTTCTAGATGGCCTTAGTCTAGGTCCATACATTCCATTTCCTCTAGTTGGAGAAGGGGAGTTATTGACCAATCTATTTGTAGGTCTTCTTTCAAAATGAGAAGGTGAATATTGTGAGTTTGGAGTTAGCTGGGGAACGTCAGGTAATGCTGATATTGGTGAATCACTTGTCACATTTGGATCATCGATATAACTAAAATATGAGTGGTTTCTGTCAAGTATTGGCCGCGAGTCCGGAGTCTTGGGATAGTTTAAAGACACCTGTTGAGAGGGACTTGGTGGTATATCACTGGCGGATAACTGTCTTATGAATATATCCCCATTTTGATCGATCGGGGATGAAGCAAATTGGTCAAAACGAGCCGAATTGGCACTAGGGATATCGGTTGGATAAGGTGGATTGGTGTTGATAGGATGGCTATTTGAAGCTGGAAAGTCATTCTGTACTAAACTTGCATGTAAATTGTTATTGGAGAATCTCGAAGGCAACTCTCTTGGTCCCTGGAGTCTGTTGTACGATGGGGTGTGATTTGAAGGTTGATGGTTGGTATAACTAGGAGTAGTTTGGATCAGTTGAGGAGGTATATGCTGGTTGATGATGCTTTGAGGTGGTCTCTCAGGAAGAGGGGGACCAATTGCACCTGGGAAAGTTGAAATTGGTGGCAAGTCCGTCCGTATCTGCAAACTTGGCTGTTGTTGGTAGCTTTGTTGATACAGCCTTGACTTCTGAAGCTCTGCCAGAGACTCCAGCGGGTCAATCTGATTGCCCACCGGGTACGGCGCGGATGTTCTATTGGGATCCATCTCGTTCAGCTACTGTGAGTGTGGTCACCCTTCAATGAATTAGAAATATATAACTGGAACTCTTTCTTTCAAACATAAACAAATGTTTTTCTTTGTTTACTTTTTGGTATTCTGCAAGAAGCCCTGGCCTTTCCATTATTAATATTACATCAGCAATTTTTTCTGTCTTTTTGTCTTGCCAAATTTAGATGCAATTTTCTCTTTAGCAGAGTCAAAAAGTGTCATATATGGATCATTCACTAGTTCTCTAATCATGGACGGGAATAATAGACAACAAATCCCAGTGATATCAGGGAAGATCTCCGATCTCAGCACCGTCTGATGCTCCTATCTCCGTCCCGCAACCGTCCCGGAGTTCGCCTCGTCCGACTGATCAACTGCTCATCGCTTACCTAATCTTGCGTTTCTTTTTTCTTTTTTAAAAATTTTCTTATAAATTTTTTTTTTGTATAAATAAAAACAAATTTCCACTGTTTCTACCTTTGATTTTTTTCCCTTTTTTTGGCAATCTGGCAAACAGTCGCCCTAGAAGTAGTTAATCCAATGTCATTCAAAGATCCAGCCCAAGCTCTTGCTCACTTAAAAGAATACAAGTCCAAAGATGGTCTTTCCGTCCACGAACTTATGGACTCTAACTTGAGAGGTGGTTTGACTTATAACGATTTCTTGGTTTTACCAGGTAAGATCGAATTTCCATCTTCTGCTGTCTCTTTGGACTCCAAGTTGACCAAAAAGATCTCTTTGAGAAGTCCTTTTGTCTCATCTCCAATGGACACAGTCACTGAATCAGAAATGGCTATTCACATGGCTTTGTTAGGTGGTATTGGTATTATTCATCACAACTGTTCTCCTGAAGACCAAGCTGAAATGGTCAAGAGAGTCAAGAAATTCGAAAATGGTTTCATCAACGACCCTGTTGTCATCAGTCCAGATGCCACCATTGGTGAGGTCAAAAATTTGAAAGAAAGATTAGGCTTTGCTGGTTTCCCAGTTACTGGTATGTTATATTCTACCCTGTTACTTGTTTTTAAGTTCAAAATGGTTTTTGGTATATTTGCAAACATCCTTCCTGGCTTCCATCTTATAAACTGATGATCAAAAATTTCAATTATAACTTTCGTTCTACCGACTGCGATCAAACGATCTTGGGGAGAAATTTTACTCTGATTCTAACAATGCAATATCAAAACCATTTGTCTTAAAACAAGAAACAATATCGTTTTATTCATTATACTAACTTTATCATTATAGAAACTGGTAAAACTAACTCAAAATTGGTTGGTATCATCACTTCTCGTGATATTCAATTCCACGAAGACTTGGAATCAAAAGTCTCAAGTATCATGACCACTGAGTTAGTCACTGCCCACAAAGGTATTGACTTACAAGGTGCTAATGAAATCTTAACCAAATCTAAGAAAGGTAAATTACCAATTGTTGATGACGACTTCAACTTGGTTTCTTTATTATCTAGAACCGATTTGCAAAAGAACTTGAACTACCCAAATGCCTCTAAATCTGACACTACCAAACAACTTTTGTGTGGTGCTGCTATTGGTACTTTACCAGCTGACAGAGAACGTTTGGCTAAATTGGTTGAAGCTGGTTTAGATGTCGTTGTCTTGGATTCTTCCCAAGGTAACTCCATTTTCCAATTAGAAATGATTGCATGGATCAAATCAACTTTCGCTGACTTGCAAGTCATTGCTGGTAATGTTGTCACCAGAGAACAAGCCGCTGAATTAATCGTTGCTGGTGCCGATGGTTTAAGAATTGGTATGGGTTCCGGTTCTATCTGTATCACTCAAGAAGTTATGGCTTGTGGTAGACCACAAGGTACCGCTGTCTTCAATGTTACTCAATTCGCTAACCAATACGGTGTTCCATGTATTGCTGATGGTGGTGTCCAAAACATTGGTCACATCACCAAAGCTATTGCTTTAGGTGCCTCTTGTGTTATGATGGGTAGTATGTTGGCTGGTACCACTGAATCACCAGGTGATTACTTCTACAGAGACGGTCAACGTTTGAAAACTTACAGAGGTATGGGTTCCATTGATGCTATGCAAAAAACTGATGTCAAAGGTAATGCTTCCACTTCAAGATACTTTTCTGAATCAGATGCTGTTTTCGTTGCACAAGGTGTCACAGGTTCTGTTGTTGACAAAGGTTCCGTTAAGAAATATATCCCATACTTATTCAATGGTTTACAACACTCTTGTCAAGATATTGGTGTTAGATCTGTTCTTGAATTAAGAGAAAAATCAAACTCTGAAGAAGTTAGATTTGAATTCAGAACTCCATCTGCTCAATTAGAAGGTGGTGTTCACAACTTGCACTCATTTGAAAAACGTTTGTTCAATTAAGTTTGAATTAATAGTTTCTTCCTTCTTTTTTATTGCATTTTTCCTTGGTTTCTAGTCTTATAAAATAAAAAGTCTTTCGGTTATTGGTTATCTACTTCATAATATAACGATAGTCATGAATTATTTATGTTAATGTTTTTTTTTGCTTTAATCTATAATTATTAGTATTTTGATTTGTTACCTGTAGGATCATGAACCTCGTCTGGACTCTGTCGTCTATGCCTTTACTTCGTAGTGGAAATTTTTGTTGTTGACTTTATCGAGAGGCATATTTTCGTTATAAAACAATCGGCATGTCGTGTGATAAAGATAGTCCAAACTGATGTCTTGGAAACCACTTTACTCTTGATATTAACATTAATCATAAACTACAAATTCAAATATGAAATTACAAATATGTTATTTTTTTGGTGCACAAAGAACAAATAAAATAGAAGAAACTAAGTTTAGACGGTTTCTAAAACTTCATCTTTGTAACCAGAAGCAACTTTTTTACCTTTTTCTTCAGTGGCTTCACCGTGTAAAGCTAATAAAGAACCCAAGTCGAATTTTGGTTGTTTCAATAATTTGACTTTTCTGATGTGGACATTTTGCAATGGGAAGATGTTCTTGGTAGCTTTTTCAATTTCACGGCCAATGACTTCTGGAATCAATTTAGAGGTTAATTGAGCTAAAGTAGAGTTTTGAACTTCTCTGGTGATAATTTCAGTGATAGTTTTTCTAATAGCTCTGATGTGAGATGATTGAGCGTAAGTGGTCTTTTTGATTTGGTTAGCTTGACGTTTGGTGAAAGCAAGACCGAAGACTCTGACAATGTAGTCATCGGAGGTTTTGACAGTGACGTTAGCTTCAATCAAAGTTTGCCATTTTCTAACTAATGATCTTAATTTGTCTGAAGTGAAATCTAATCCGTGGAAGTTGGTCAATAAGTTTTTACCTTGAACTTCATCAACTCTCAATTTGACGTTTCTGAAAGCGTAGTCTTCTGAACCTTGTAAATCAGCTAAAGAGACTTCGACGATACGACCTTTCAAACCATCGGCAGCGTTTTTCAAACCGGTGGATTTGTTGATCAAGGTCTTACCAACATTTCTGTTTTCGAAAGTGGAAGGAGCTTTGATGTCAAACCATTCTTTTCTGGTGAATGGGTCAACAACTCTCTTCTTCAAACCTTTCTTACCTTTGGACAATCTCTTGTTTTTACCAACAGCCATCTTGAGTTGTGTTTATTTAGGTTGAATCCAAAATCGTTAATATCAAGTAGGCGTGAAATTAAAGATACAAATTCAATCCAGTGCAGAGTTTGTTTGCGTCAGACCAGTGCGCATAACCTTTTTTCGATTTTTTTTTCGCACTTTGGTGTGAGCACAAGAATAAATTCGCGGGTGATTTAATGGGAAAAGAAAAAAGCAGTCATTTGAAACATCCGTACATTATTAGGGCTATCAGAACTAGTCATGTGATATTCAACAAAAAAATAGGGCTAGGAAAAATGCTTGATTTCAGTTGAAATGTAAACAAAGAAACTTATTGTTGATCTGTTTGGAGTTATCTTAAAGAGTTACCTTTTACCTCTTGCTATTGAACAAATTTGCTATCCATTAACAACATGAGTAATCCGCCTGCTCCGCCGCAACATTTTCAGGAAATCAGAAACTCGTAAGTGCAACTAGGAATATTAAAGACCCAGTTCTGATACTAACAGATGTCACCAAGTGTCACTATCAAAGTTGCATTTCTTGGAGATTCACAAGTTGGGAAAACTTCATTGATGGTTAAATACGTTAATAATGAGTATGATCCGGCATACTCTCCAACAAAAGGGGTTGCATTCATGGAGAGAAACATACAGTCTGGGACAACTGATGTGAAGTTTAGCATATATGACCTTGGAGGAGACAGACAATTTGGCGAAATGCTTTCATTAGCTGCCGAGGATGCAGTTGCCATTGTTCTTCTATTTGATCTTAATAGTGAAGAATCTTTGAAAAATCTTAAGAAATGGTATAATGAAGCTAGGAAAATAAATACAACAGCTACAATAGTAGTTGTGGGGACCAAATACGATTCATTCATCGAGCAAACTATTGATTATCAGAGAAAGATCCACGATGCTAGCATAGAGTTTACGAAAACGATAGGCGGATCTCTAATTTTCACTTCCACTAGTGACTCTATCAACGTTCAAAAAGTTTTTAAGATTCTGATCTCCAAGGCCTTTGATTTACAGATAGGCATACCTGAAATAACCAACGTTGGAGATCCAATTTTATTGTATAATTTATGAATCATGCCTAATTAAATCGACAATTTCCTTCATGTATTAATTATAAATCCTATTCTTGAAGTTGTTCAACAAGATTTGCAAAAAACTTCAAAGATGATTCTTTCTTGAAGACAGATGTGATATCTTCAAAAGGTATATTCAATTTAACCACTGAGTTTCTTTCAGTCTTGAAATTCTGTTGCAAAACAAGTCCAGCTTCAATTAGCTCATTCATGACGAAACTGAATCCCTTTGGCCTTATAATGAAATCTTCATATAGAATATCTAGAATATTTTCACCTTCAATAATAAACTGGGAGCTGTTCTTTGCAGAGTTCAACGTTACAATCTGCTTTATTTCATCGATAATATCACCTAGTGAGTTTTCAGCTAGTCCTGATTTTCTTGTCTTTGATAAAATACCTATCAATATCAATTTACCAATGAAAGTTAGATGTAAAATATATCCTGCAACCGGTGAACTAGTAGTTTCACCAATAGCTCTATTGATATGCTGAGGGAGAACTAAAATTTCATTAACCGCAGATGAGGTTTCCTTGGCTATCTCAACGGCACGCTTTATTATCTTTAAGGCTCTTCTAGCATCCCCACTAACACTTGCAACCCTTCTGGATGCATATTCAATGGAATCATTTCTGATAACAACGTTGTCACCTTGAAGGTTTGAGAGTTTGTTCTGTATAATTTTGATCAGATCTTCATGAGAATAACCTGGGAATGAAATTCTTGCCAACCCTAATCTTGATGATGTTTTGTTGGTTAGTAATCTTTCAGGTAAATCCATCGTATTTGCAACAGCGAGCAAAATCAACTTTGATTTCTCATATGTTGGCCAGTTAAAGAAATTATAAAGAATGGACTGATTGTTTGATGCGATTTGATCCAATTCATCAAGTAAAACAATCAATGGCACTTTTGCTTTCCCTTCTTTAAAGAACTCTTCAAGTTTCACAGATACTCCACTAATGGGCACTTTTCTATTATCAACTTTATTCCATAAAGCCTCATATGCAGATTGAGGTGTAAGCATTTTCAACCCATTGATCTCAAGGTACTCAAACTTGGGTAAGTTTCCAATCTTGCTCTGTTTATATAACTGTTTAACCACTTCTCTAACAGTCACCGTTTTACCAGTGCCTGGAGGTCCACTTATGTAAAGAGATGTACCTGATTGAGCCTCGATCGCAGACTCTAGGGTATAAAAGATTTCAGTGAACTGGTCTTCTCTGCAAGGAAGTCTGTTAATAACTTCGTTTGAAGTATCTGTATCTTCTGCTTCAAGTTTTTGTGTCTTAATGAAAGATATAGGAGCTCTTGCTTTTGGAGCTTTTCTTGGTCTCCCACGGCCTCTATGGTTAAGTTTGGTTACAGCGCTAGATTCATCATCGCTCGATAGAACTAGTTCAGATTCTTCGTCGCTATCTTTGTCGGTTTGGTGGTCATTAGTAATTATTGACTTTGCTTTCCCATTAGTTCCCACTGACTTCTCACTTTTTACCCCAAGATCCTCGATATCAATGTCAGAATCGTCACTTGAGGAATCAGATATGGAAATTACAGTTTCTTTAAGTTTCCCTGGAGAAATCTTTTGTAGTTCCTTTTCTTTCTTTTGGACAGTTCTGTTGCTTTTTCTTGTTGGTTTGGTAACCTTCTCTGGCACTTTTGACTTAGTTACCCGTTTGGAAGCTTTTACAGGTTTGACCTCGGATTTCAAGTCTTTGGATACCTTAGCTTTAGGAGAAGTTGATTCTGTCTTCAGTGGCTTAGGAGTGTAAACAACAAATTCCCTTATACGTTCGATCTGGGCTTTTGGGTCTTTAATCAAACCTTCACGTAGTTCTGTGAAATCAAAGTCACTAGTAAACGTGTGGTAGTAAGTGTCATAACCTCGACGGGACAGGAAAGTAACATCGATATTAGAAGAGTCAATAACAACTTTCTTGAAGTCTTCATAATTCAAAATATTGACTTTTTCAATAATGCTTTCGAGTGAAATTTTATCCAATGCTCCAGTTATGAATAGCTCCTGGTCAATAGAATCACTAGGTGGGTTGCGAACCTCTGACAACTTCATGAAGTACACTATACTCAACACAATATAGTCGTCAGTTCCAAAACGAATACTCGTTATCATCACAACAGTTGGAGTGTTCTGATCGTCGTTCACCAGTAGAGTATCACCAGATTTGAGCTCCAAACCATCAGAATCTCTGATTATTATTATATTGTCACCACCTTTTCTAGAACGCGAAGAAAGGTTGGCCTCCTGTACATTTCTAAGATCATAGTCAAAACTCCACCCTTCAAACTTATGGATTGTGGACGCCATTTTCCTCTAAAGTCACGAACAATCAATTGAATGTTTATATTTTCCTTTTGTTTCAGCTTTTGTTTGTTTACTTTTTTTAAACGCGAAAAATCTGATGTCTGCCAAATTCAATGGTCAAGCCGTTATTCTCAGATCAAAATTTGGTAGAGACAAGAATAGAAACAGTTGACATTAGTACATTTACTCTAAAAACCACAACCGTTGTTAAAGTACTCGCATACCAGATAATCTCTGAATGGGCTCAAACAGTTTAAAACTTGCCTCATATGGTGATTCTGGAGTGAGATGGTTCAAACAGGAGGCTACAAATCCAAAGGATTTTGTGCTTAAGATTGCAAGGTTCCTTACATCCTTATTCACAGTAGTGGGACTCATAGCAATGCTTGCTCCTCAACTACAAAAGCATAGTGATTCAATGTCAATAGTTGTTCTTGATACATCCACGGTCGATATTTTCAACGGTCTTTACGAAACAGTCGGTAACACGTTAAGTTCTGGTGGGGTGAATTTTGGTGAAACACTATCGACATCTCAAATTATTGCAATCACTAATGTCACAACATCCATGTTGATTGATACTCCTGATTATGTTAGCTCAGGACTTTATAATACCTGCTTCCACTACACATATCGCTGGGACTATACTGAGTCTGATGGAAATTCGGATATTACTACACCTCCTGTTGACGCACAAAAACTATCACCTTTAGATCACGGAGAGCATTTTATGGTAACAACGGAGTTCAATTGTACCGATTCAACCATCTTTGATTACAGACAAATTTTGCAAGATAATTTTGAAGTTTTGTCAAATCTGGTATTTGCTTCAGGTATATCGAGCCCTGTCATCTCGCAGGATATTGATGATTCCTATCAAGAATGGAGACAGCCAAGAGTTACTATCATTAGATCTTGTGCTAGGTTGTTGATTTTTATCTGTTGTGCTGGAGTTGTATCCCTCTGTCTGACGGTGTCATACTATAGAGTCCTGAACAAACCTAATTCTGATAATAAAGTGAAAGTGTTAGGCATGACATTGGCTATATTTTCAACATCCATTTTCATCATCACAGCTTACTCTTCAATTGCTCTGGTGTTGGCTCTTAACGATTTCAAAGCTCGTATTCATGAAGAACTTTCAAGTTTCCAAATTTCATTACATCTAAGTGTTTCATTTTTCACTTTACTTTGGTCTGTCTTCATTTCAAACCTTATTAATATGGGATGCTGGGCTATACCGGTCTGGTGTCAAACTCCTCCTGAGATCGATGAGGAGTCAAGTGAAATATATCACGTTAGAAGTAGCGACTCAGATATTATTGTTGAAAGAGATAGAGCGGATGTATTTGGTGATGAACCATTTTTCAGAAAATCATTTTCCAAAGACACTACATATTTGGGCGTTGACACCAAGAATAATATCCGCCCATCCTCATTTATTAGTGATTCAGATGTACTCATTGATGTTCCATTCAAATATTGACCTGATTAGAAAAACTTAATTTGTGGGTTCACATTTTTGTGGGTTTGAAGATAAAAAAGATATCTGTTGTTGACACACAAACTAAACACAGGACCGACACAATAACAACCATCATGAATCCTTATCATAGATCAGGGAGTAGACAGAGATACTCTGATGAACCAGCCAGTGGTGAAGATGAAAAGGAGAACCCTTTTTCAACCAACGAATTCAACCGCCAATCCAAGTTGATACATCCAACGTTTCTAGGAGCTCATTCATTCATGAAGTTTTCCAATTCCCCAAGCACTACAGGCTCATCATCACCAAGGAAGGATGCATCAATAAGATCAGACAGTATTAGAGTCCCTTTCAATCCAGAAGAACGTATTCATAGATCAACTGCTGGTTCAATTTTATCACTCCCACCAATAGGAGGAGAATCTGCTTTCAAATCAGCTATTGAGAATCCACCGGAAGATTCAGATGAAGGCATCAAACGTCAGATCGGTAATGCACTATTCCATAACCCAAATAACTTTATCGTGTCAGGTAGGGATCATTCTCTTGATAATGAATATACTGGAGAAGAAGAGCGTCGAAATTTGGTTGAGAAACGTGAATATCAAGGTTCTATAGAGATGAAAACATTTGGTGTTGAGCTTCAAGAACCAACTGACTCTAGTCAAACAGAATTGGAAAAAGACTTGACAACGAAGAAGAAGAAGTCAACAAAAGCAAAATTGATAATCTTTATCACGCTTTTATTCCTTTTGGCTGGTTCAACTACTATTTCAAGCTTACCAGTGTTCACTTGTAATAGCACTGATAGAATCTGTATTCCTCAGTTAACAGTTAAATTGACTGATAGATCACCTGCTGCTAAAACTGCACTATTGACTGTTAGAGAGGCTTTGAAAGTCTTATCGTACTTGGCCATTGATTTTGGGGAAACCGATAATGATTTGATTAACACCAGTCTCGATGGATATTATCAGAACAATGTTATAGATGCTTTTGATGTTAATACAGTATATGAGTTGAACTTTTTGGGTTATTGTCGTGTGTCAAGCAAAGATGTTGGTTATTTTTGTATGAAGAGTTATGGGTTTGATTTACTCTCAGTTTTTGTAAGAGATGCTGGTGTTCAATTAGCTGAATTGACCAAGACCAATACCTTCATAATGGGAGACAGTTTTGCCATTGCTTACGAACTAGCTATCAATGGTTTTAACAAGTTAGTCAACAAAGAAGATTCTAATAACCAGTATGTTGATTGGGCTATATTGCTACAGAAACTCTCAAAAGGTTTGGGTTTCTTGAGTTATACCCAGTTTATTTTTGACTCCACCTTAGTGGGGCTTATAGTGTTATTAATAGTTGTTCTTAAAATGAGGCTATATCAGAAAATGCACAAGTTTCCAAATTTGATTAAAAAATGGAGCGTTATTATGATCACAACGCTTGGCTTCTTAAACCTTTTGATTGGGTTTTTGATTTCGTCCTTGACTTTGGAATACTCTTTGAAGTTGAAAGAATTGGCTACTAGCATTGGCATAGCCAACGTTACTACTGGTTATGGGTTTATACTGATTTGGGTTTCGCTTCTGTTGCATGCCATAGAGTTTGTCTTCGTGATCTTATTGGCTAATCTATATAGAAAAGGCTTATTGTAAGAGATAGATATTAGAGAACTTTCAATACAAGTCATAGCTTACGGTTTTGTAGTTTGATCTATTTTAGTGTTGGTTTATTTAGCCGATATACTCGGCGGAATTTGGAGCTGGTTCTAAATTTAAAAAAAACTAAAAAAAAATGCTGGCTGAGCTGAAAATTAATGATTAATACTCAAAAATGACAGGTCCCTGGATCAAGTCACGTTTCTAATAGAACCAGTTACCAGCCTGGATCAGGTTATTTTAATTATGGCTCACCGCGGAATGTGGGATTATGTAGGTGTGATTTGATCTGGCTGGATCACAATTAAACTTGTTCCACCAAGCTTTGATGATATAAATCAACACGACTCCCCCATATTTTCTGTTCTGACTCTCACTCATCCACCGAAAGGGTTCACTCCTAAATCTAACACATATACACATTCCACATATCACAATATGGTTTCCTGCTTCAGATATACATGGGTCTCAATACCCACACTGTTCCTCATTGGTTCTGTTGTGCTGGGGACATTGGCCCTTACTGGTTCCATCAGAACCACTACTCCAACTGGTGAAACATATCTTTTGAAAATAGACCTCTCAAATCTGAATATAGATAACGCTTTGGATGCCTCACAATCGCAAATAGTATCCGGTGCAGGTATCAGTTCTGGCGATGTTTCACAAGCTTTGGAAAGTCTGGGGATCCAATCAGTTTACAGCTTTGGTCTATGGAACTATTGTACTGGTTCTAACGTTGATGGTAGCTACAACGTTGAGCACTGTGAAGATCCTGAAGCAATGTACATCTTCAAACCTCTTGATGTTTTAAGATCTACAACAAGTGATGCTTCAATTAGAATTCCTCAAGATGCACAAGATTATTTGGGAATTGCCGAGACTGTTACCAAGGTGGTTTATATCACTTCAATTGTTGGTGTCTGTTTGGCTTTCATCACATTGCTATTGACCATTGTGTCATACTGTTCAAAAGTCGCTTCATTCTTTTCATTGGTCGTTGGTGTTTTGAGTTTCATATCTTTAGCTATTGCAGCAGCTGGTTCTACCGGTGCTTTCTTGATTTTGACAAACAACTTTAAAGACAGTATAGATGATTATGGAATCGATGTTGGCTTAGGAAACCATTACTTTTATGCTTTCATTTGGGCAGCTGTTGGTTCTACATTGATTGCTTCACTTTTCAACTTCTTTGCCATTTGTTGTGGCAGAACTTCAAAAAGAGCTGATACTGAATACGGGGAAGAACAAGTCCCAATGTTGGTCTACAATGAAAAACAACATCATTGAGCTCATATCTCATATAGTTAAACATTCATCTACGTCATTGGTTTTCTCATTTGTTTGAAATACTTATATATTTACGCTTGTCTCATGTCTTTAAATTAAAATGTAATAACCTAATCTCAAGTCTCAACCTTTCAATTGTAGACTTTAATTCTAATTCTAGTATCTAATCCTAACCCAATTCTTCTGTGAGTTTTAGGATAATGGTTCAGTACAGGACCAACAGAAAAGCTATCGCGAAGCTCCTTGTACAAGCATATCCAGCTGAGATGTTCATTGTTCTCAGTTCTGTAATATCATATATGTATAATGCTATAAAGGTACAGGGATAGAACTGCAAGTAAACTGTAAATTGTAATATGTAATGGAATCATCACCCTTCTCGAATTTAATTGAGTTTATTTCAGATGGGGAATTTATTTCCATTTCATTCACCCTTCACTAACGTCATAGTTGCTTCCTGCGGTTTAACTAAGTATCTATCAAATGCTATCACTCCGGATAAAGAACTTCTTCATAGTTTTACAGCTTCACTGAACATTTGACTGGCAATTGAAGTGAGGAAGATCCTTCAAAGCCAATGGTACTAACTCTACCACTCGGAACGAAAGCTCCTCCATTAATCTTAAGGTTACTGGCAATTTGTTTGTTAATTTCTGTTAATGGTTGGTACTTTCAGTTTCCCCGGTATCAAATATTGACTAGGCGGGTTTGCTACATTTGGGTTAAACGATGCCCAATGGAGTCTACTCCCCAGCACTTAATGAATATTTGACATAAAATCTATTGCTGTAGTGATCTATTACAAAGTGTAATTAGGAATTAACTAGTGGGTGGTATGGAAATACAAGCACAAATGCACGCCGTATCGATTGACTATTATCTGGAACAAACTTTTGGAAGGAGATGGAGATTATTCAATCAGGGGCATCAGGAATATTTCTGTAATCACTGAGACTCTAATTTGTTCCTTCAGATGTATGAATTGTTTCCAAAATAGAACTAGCACAAGCCCATAATTTCATTCATAAAGTAATCAATGTATCGCTTGGAGAATATACCACTTTCCAATTTAGGGAATTTATGCTTTCTGAGTTTCCTTTTGTATTTACAATCAACTCATCAACAACTAAAGTCGCATTAAACCCAGAAAACGGACCCCATGTGTTTCGACTTGATCCAGCAGCAGGATTTGAAGGTGGTTGACCTGCTATTTGTGCCTCAGCGCTCTCCCCTAACTTGGTTTTACCAGATTCATTGAATCTTACTTTTCCTGCAACATTGAGAATTAAAGTACCTGTTCCAGGTATAGGATGAAAATCGATGGATGTGACAGAATGTTGGGTCAATGGAAACGTTAGCCAGATCTGTTGGAAGGCTAGTTTACCTCCTATTGGATTACCATTGAGTATGACAGGTGATTCAGCTTTTAATTGAGGTAGAAACTGTGCTTTGTATTGTTCAACTGGTGCCTGCTGTTGATATGGAGTGTCTAAACTTTTGAAAAGATCCTTGATGATCTCCTCTAATATAGTGCCTAATGAAATGTTAGCATGTTAAGATATTAGTGATAGCTCCTAACTACATACCTGGTTCAGCCATCTCTTCGTCAAATTGGTTAAACTATAGAGACAAAAGTTGATGAGCAGGAAAAAAAATAAAAAAATATTGAAAAATGCCCGAACTAGGAAACTTTCTTGATACAGGAACCATGAATTCACTTGTCACTGACCATTACAACATGTGCTCTCTTCCAATGGTGACCTGAGCAACATGTGGCCTGAATACTCCCCAAGAATTGGAGCTCAAGTTGTGTTCTTAAGAAAGTCCTTCAGATTGCTCCACGTGCTCTCATATTGATCACACTTACACTTTATTATCAAGAAACACGGTCTACAGTCTTGACAAAGCCAAGTAACACAGCACAAATGGAGTGACGGTCTCTGTAATCTCATATAAGAGCATGTTTCTTGCTTCAGTCTTCAGCACAATGTCCAACTTCAAAGCCCAAGATGAACACTTTCATCAAGTTTCACAGCTTAATCACAATCACAGTTTCAATAGCATGCGTTGTCCTCACATCGCTAGTTCTGTTCAAATCACCTTCATTAGAAACTCAATTTCCATTGTTCAAGATCGATATGACGCTTGGTCGATTCTACAGATGGTTGGATATTGGTGATACCGAAGAGTATATGGACAACAACTATCACTTCAATAGAACAGGATACCCTGATTTTTTTGTTATTGGTATCACAGGAATCTGCAAAATATGGCCAGGAGGTAATACAACTTGTGATAGCACAGATGGTGCCATTAAATTCAACTTTTATCAATTATTAGTGTCTCAGTATGATGGTGACATGATTAGTCCTGAGAGCCTGCCTTCATTCACAGTCGCAAACGTGGGGAATGAGTTCCCGCGTCACTACTTGATTGATCCTTACTTTGCTAAGATTAAAACTGGTGCTATATCGGTTATTGTTAGTTTTGCAGTTGGAATATTGTCTTCATTCAGTTTCCTTGTTTCTGGGATTTTCACTATGTTCATATCATCCTCCAGTGATTTACTAGCTCGGTTGACAATTACATCTCAACTTTTGGGAATGCTGTTCCTCATGGTCTGTGTGATAACTTCTGGAATCAACTCCATTCTTTTATACACTTACTGCAGAAAGTTTAACCAAGATATAAGTCAAAATTGGGTTAATCACGGTTTGAACTCAACTACCCCAAAGGAGTCAGTATTCTCATTCTTGATAGCTGCCTTTGTTCTATATCTTCTTTTGGTTCTTTGGACTTTGGTACTTCCCGTTGCTCTATATCTGATCAAACAAAGAAAGGCAAAATTTGATGATGTGCTTCCAAGTTATGAACATGTTATGAATGAAACTAATAGAAATCTAAATTCATCAGATCTTCCCAATAATGGCACAATCGCAAGTGATGAAGGCTTAGTGAAGAAAGTTGGAGAAGATGGGATCAGAACTGAACATTCAAATGCTAGGTTCATTTATGGCTCAAAGTTGATTCAACCATGGTTGGATTTTACAAATTATTTGAAAGGTTGATCTCGTTTGATCTTCAAAGAGAACGGATCTCTTTTATTTGTCCTTTTTTTTAACGACTGGTAATCATATACTGATATACGATATTAATGAATAGCTACTTATATTATGATAATCTGTAGGTTTCAAACCTATAAAATCCTAGCTCTTAGGACAGGAGAAAGTGCTGACTTCTTACGTACTAGTACAGTGTATATGGATTTTTCCATGCAAATATGAGAAGCTTGATCCAGATCCAACTGAAAATCAATGATCTAACTGTGTACCTTCAGTTTGCATGAAATTGTTCGATGTATAAGGACCTAAACCTTCTTCCAGATCATAGATCTTACCGATTTCAACACTTTGCAAGCCATCTTTAGCTGTTGTGAAAAGCTGGATCTACCCGCGAAATGATGAAAAAATCTCATAAAACACCCTAATTAGGAAATTTAGCCCTTTTGGCACATATCAAATGCAATTACATTTCCTAATTCGTACTTTTGCATACGCGAATTTTCCAATTTGGGTAAATGGGCTTGCAAAAAAAAACCTAGTTAGAGATTGTCAGGGAGACCAGGTTCAGTGAAAACGACCAGCCATTCGAGGTTTATGTCGCAGGGGGCACAAGCACCTCATACCGTTTTATGTCCTGTAGAAACGTAAATCATTGATCTATTCCCGATCTGGAAAAGATGGCAGGCAGTATTAATGTGTCAGATCCAAACGAACCAGCATTTATCAAAATCCTATATAAGGTAGAATATTCTTAAAATTCCAGCAGTCTTACTGAAAGTTTTAGACCTCTTCCTCAAACAAAGTCATTCTTTTACCAACCAGTTACTGAAATCTTGTTCAGAAACTTTACCAACCCTTATTCATTCATTTGTTGCTTACCAACTCTATCCATTCTTTTAAGATCCCCTTCGTTTTTTTTGGCACAATCCTGCATTT
Source organism: Gotozyma montana (assembly GCA_003706615.3). Classification (NCBI taxonomy): domain Eukaryota; kingdom Fungi; phylum Ascomycota; class Saccharomycetes; order Phaffomycetales; family Phaffomycetaceae; genus Gotozyma; species Gotozyma montana. The sequence goes on from PPLU03000009.1 coordinate 351,834, forward strand.
CGCCAAATTTATTCCTAGTTCCGAATCGAGTCATTTCAGTATCTCTTTTAGGAAATCCCTTGAATCTGTCAAGTCAAGAGAAAAAGAAGCAATCAATTAATTAATCTGATCCACACTAAATCCGAATCAGATCTCTATTTGACAACTTCTAATCAGCCATTCGCTAACACAGATCTTTCCAAAAGTCTGTCACATTTCCAAGCAGCAAGATATTTGTTGGACCTCCTACCACTTTCACCAAGAGGCCATTTTCAGCTGTTCCTTAAAACCTTAGATCAAAATCTTGGTTACTCCAGTTTCAATCTATTTGATCAGCATCAGACTAATCAGATATTTTTTGAGTGATCTTTCTTATAGAAGATTCCATTCACAGAGAACACACAGCTTAATCACTGAGCATAAGCAGACAGCGAGAAACTTTTTACTGTTGTTTGTTTGAAAGTTTGTTATCTCCTGTTCAACCATTTTGATCATATCTTCTTCTATTTAATCTTTCACCTGATTGGTTTTTTATTATGAGCATCATTGCAAGTGTCCCAGTTATGCAATCATCCTCAAACCTATTACATCAATCCTCTACATCTCATGACTCAACTTTCAGTCGCAAGAGATTTTGGGATTCTGATGATTTGCTTGATTCCAACAAGAAGTCAAGAACTGCCCCACCTTCACCTCCATTGATGTCAACATTCAGAAGCAGATCTTTATCTCCATCACCACCAGTTTCAACTTCGTTCTCATTGCCAACACCAAGCACTCCTAAGGTTACTCTTAACAAGCAAGTTACCAAGTTACCACCTATTGAACAGATCGCTGCTGGAATCAACAGCTCAATAGCACCAGTTCAGTCTCCAACTGCATCATCTTCAACCAGATCTGAATTAAAATACTTGAATCAGAATACCAGATACGGTAGCACAAACCATGCTCTTGATTATCCAGACACTTGTGTTAATGACGATGATTGGAGATTAAACTTGGAGATTTGGATTGAAAAGAACTTCCCTGAAAAGTTCAGCAATTTGAAGAATGTCTTAAGATTTGATAAACCTGGATTTGATCTTCTGAATGATGCTATCTTGTTGAGTGAATTGAAAGAGAAGCTAGAAATGCAGACTTCTAAGAAACCATCCTTCAACTCCAGAATCAGTAAGAAGATGATGTCTCCTGGATCTAGAAAGAATTACACTTTTCAGAAGAAACCAATCGAGACTCCTGTTTCAGATGAAGAGTCATATAACGTGTTGAACAAATGGAATCATTCGTTGTCTCCAATTTCTCCACCTGCATCTTTGAACCATCATCAACGTCCTGCTTCACCTCAACATCACAATCATTACACATATCACACCACACAACCATCATCTCCAATACAACCATTCTCATCACCATCTAAATCAACTGTCAGATCTCCTCAAACTCATGTTCCACTTCCTGCAACTATTCACAACCAACCTTCTGTGGGCTCATGGACCGGTTACCAAAGCCCAGAGGTCACCAAGTCAGACACATTCATCCACACCCAGAATCACAAAGGCATTAATCACACATACACGATACATCACCATAACTTGAGCAAAAGAAAATGTATATCATGTGGTTCAGATCAATCACCATGCTGGAGACCAAGTTGGTCCACGACTGCTGGCCAGTTATGTAACTCCTGTGGACTCAGATATAAGAAGACCGGTGCCAGATGTACTATTGATTCGTGCAGAAGAGTTCCTGCCAAAGGTGAATGGGCTGCTATGAAACAGAGAGGAAAGATTGAAGTCACGATGCCAGATGGATCCAAAGGCCTCGGATATGGCTGTCTCAACTGTGGTGGTGACGTGGAGGTCAGCGAGAAGACGGCATAGACGTAACACTGTACACTATAGAAGAAGCAGCATTGTGCTTCTGTTTATAACTATTTAATCCTAATGAATGTTTAACGTAAACAAACAAAAATAGTAAACATCCAGACATCTCATCCTGAAAAATTATTGGCAAACAATTTTTTTTTTCAGTTCATAACATATCGAAACCCTGATAACTAGATCCTGTTAGTTGCCCTATAGAGCCGTCCCTCTTCCACACAACGATACGCCAGAGTATAATCCGTGATACAAGATTATACCCCGAGTAGTATTGCCACATTGCCCAAGATTCGACGAAGAAATCCACCCACTTTCAATTTAACCCACTACTGCAAGTTATACACTTGATATAACTATAAATCATTAATCTTTGATTATTCTGAATTTTTGAACGTGAGCTGCCGCTTGATTTCCGTTTAAACCGTTCCTGTGGCATAATTATCACAGGTTTACCCCAACTTTCCCTATTTGTTACAACAACAACACAACAGTTTCAAGAAATTGTTCAATTGAGTCTTAGTTGCTAAATTAAGAACTCAATTCTGAAATTATCGATCCAAAGAACAGTCAAACTGTCTACCAAAAACGCATTAGTCTTACGTTCTGCAAGAGCGTCAAGTACTCCATTTATCAAACCAACTTTAAGTACTTTTTCCAAAATGACAATCACTACAACAACTACTAAACCAGCCCAAACTAGAATCAATGTTGATTCTCAAGAATCTTTCAAGAATATCTTATCCAGTCCAAGAATCAATGTTGGAAATATTCAATCATTGAAAATCTCAAAAGATGAGTTGATTCAATTAGAAACCATCAAATCTGAGAAATTGTTATCACAAGCCTTGTCTGAGAAAGTTTTATCTGTTGACTCTGAATCTTGTGAACCAGGTGCAGAAAATTCATTCTTTGTTTGTGATTTGGGTAAAGTCCAAAGATTGTTAAGATTATGGCAAAAAAATCTACCAAGGGTTCAAGCATTTTATGCTGTTAAATGTAACCCAAATATCGAAGTTTTGAGAACTTTGGCATCAATGGGTTGTAACTTTGACTGTGCATCCAAAGGTGAAATTGATACTGTCTTATCCTTAGGTGTTGATCCAAGCAGAATCGTTTATGCTAATCCATGTAAAGTTAGTTCCTTTTTAAGATTTGCTCAAAAAAATGATATTAATTTGACAACTTTTGACAACACTGATGAACTTTACAAGATTGCTAAGTTTCATCCAGGTTGTAAGTTATTGTTAAGAATCATTACAGATGATGAGAATGCTCAATGCAGATTGAGTACTAAATTTGGTGCCCCATTATCCAATGTGAACAACTTGTTGAGCTTGGCTAAGGAATTGGGATTATCAGTCACAGGTGTTTCTTTCCATGTTGGTTCTGGTGCTAATGACAACGATTCATTGATCAAAGCAGTCAGAGATGCTAAAGAAGTCTTCCAAACTGCCAAGAACTATGGTTTTGAAATGGATCTTTTGGATGTTGGTGGAGGTTTCTCATATGAATCCTTCGAATCAAGTTCTCAGGCCTTAAACTGGGCTTTGAATGAGTACTTTCCAACTGAATCTTCTTCAAACATCAGAATTATTGCTGAGCCTGGTCGTTACTTTGTCGCCAATGCATTCACCTTGGCCACCCACATTATTGCCAAAAGGGGAGGTGTCCTTGACCAAAACAGTACCTCAAACTCATCTCCGAACATGATTTATATCAATGATGGTGTCTATGGTAACATGAACTGTATTCTATTTGATCATCAGACTCCAGTTGCTCACGTCTTGACTCACCGTGGTAAGTTCGTTTACGACGAGAAGAAAGAAAACAACCAGCATAACGTTTCTATTTGGGGACCAACTTGTGATGGTTTAGACTGCATTGCAGCAGATACTTACTTGTCCCATAACGTTGCTGTTGGTGACTGGCTTTACTTCCCAAACTTGGGAGCTTACACCTCTGCTGCGGCATCTCCATTCAACGGATTTGAAGCTGAAGCTAGTACAATCTACATCAACTCAGAACGAGAATAGAAGAGTTTTTCGTCCTTATTTTTATTTCAAATTGAATGTTTTTCTCTATATAGAATCGTAAGTCCGCCACAACTCCGTCAGTTTTGCCGCTAGCAGCTAATCACTATCGGATCGGGTGGCCCAACCAACTTTTGACGTTTCCACAAACGGCTCGGAAACAGGAACTGCACTAAATTTTCAGACGCCAAAAAAACTTTCTTTTCTTCTTTGTTTACTTTTCAGTAATTGGTGCTTTGGAAGATGTCGATGTCAGATGGGTCTATTCCAACTCTTGTGAATGTGAAGCCGACAGTAGAGAATTGCGACGCTTTGCACCGCTATCAAAACGCAGCGCCAATTGACCAATTCGATCTCCAGGAAATTACGCCAATTTTATATGGTGGAGGAAGAAAATGGCATCTTAATACCGTATCAATAGACCCAATTGGCGGCTATTATAACAATCCATTGAAGTACATTGTTCTCGCGCATCAAAAAGCTGTTGAAGTGGATTTGTTCGCGTTAGATTCGTGTTTTATCATATGGTTGAATGATTATTCTAAAGGTATTCAATTACAATACTCGCATATTGGTTCCCATTTAGTCAAGAGAGATCATAATGGTACTATGATGTTGAGTTTGAAAGTTGCAAACAAGGGTCTTTTCCATAATAATGAAAATTATGAGCAAAGACCAGATTATATTGAATTCACCTTCACCCCAATGCACGGGGAATATGACAGATATTACAATGATGAAATAGAAAATCTCTTCACATATGAAAATTTTGGAGTAAATAGAGGTGAGAAGATGGTTATTAACACATTCAATGCTATATCGTCATGTATAACCCTGAGTCTTCGTTATGAGCAAAGAAATTTGGAATCAGAACAATATCATGCTGGCATGGATATCAATCGTTATGATAATGGTTATGTCAATGAAGGTAATGCAGATGATATGGATTATAATTGTGTGAACATGGATGGTAATGATTATAATTCTGGAATCGATGTTAACGTGATGAACGAAGAAAACTTCAAAAGGGGAACTCTTAGATCTCGAGAAGAGCTTGGGAACGAAACAGGAAATCTAAACACAGCTAAAAGAATCAGATGTTAAGCATCTATCAAGAAGAGTGGACGTGGATAGGAGTAAAATTGTATTATTACCTATATGAATAAAAAACTAACGAATTATGCTATAGATGAAAAAATCAGAACCAATGTAAAAAAACGAATAAATTATCTCAGAATTTAATCAAATGAATGGCTCTTATTTAAGCCCACTGTTTGAATACCTTCTAGCTAGTCTTTGCAAATTATCATCCTGGCTCACACGATGATCGATATCGTCAATCAGCTGTTTCTTTCTCTCTTCTTCTAATTTAAACAACTCATCATGCGTTGGAGGTAGGGCCTCATTGATTAGATCAGCCTTTTTAGCTTCTTCAAAACTGGATATTGATTCCTTAATACCATCAGACCCACTCAGAAGGGCACCCCTTGGGATGAATCCACCCGATAGGTTCTTCAATTTTTGAATATCTTCAGCCTCCTCTCTCAAAATTTGAAACATTCTTGAAACTCTACCAATTGCTAAAATCTTGTTTCTCAATTTACGCTTTTTCAATGTAATTTCATCCACTTCACTATCGTCAATCTCTTTATCTTCTTGAATCTTCTCCTCAATCTTTTTAAGTTCCCCATTTCCTAAACTGTGTAAAATCTTCTCATTCATAGGAACATCTTCATCCAATTCTTCCTCTGTGCAAATATTCAAAACTGAAACTAAAATATCAGTAACTTTCTCACCGACAAAAGGTAAAGACCAAGTGAAGACGTCCATAAGATTAGGCAGCCAGTAAGGGTGTTTCTCATGTGCAAATTGTCTAATGTTCATAGAATTATTCCCATACTTCAGCACTGCTGCCTTGTTTTTATAATTGTCCAAATAATTAGGTGCTGAAAATATCGTCAATAACGTGGGGAATCCAGTCTCGGGTGATCTCTTATACATTCTATAACCAGCATCTTGTGCTTCATGGGCTCTAATGACAGATAATAGATTGTTTCTTTGTAAGAACTTTAAAACTGCTCTGAAAGTATAGGCATAAGAACAACCTCTAACGGAGTTTGGAATAAACAGAGCATTATCATCAACTTCATCATCATAATCGTCGGCAGGATCTGCCCACAATATATCACACATCAGGCCTCTAGTTGGTGGTTCTCTGAATCTATTTATCTTATTCAAATCTTCAGGTGTCTGTAAATCTGGCGAAATACCACCATGACAGCAGAAATATTGATCGTTCATTAATGCTGCTAATGGTAATGTATTGAAAGAGTCGCACATTGCTTTGTAAATTTTTGAGTTATATTTATGAAGACATTCCATTTTGAAAGTGAAATACTCCGTTAAGTGCTTGCATTCATGATTCCCTCTCAATAAGAAAAAAGTATCTGGATAATTGATTTTCAAGGAATATAAATACAGCACACATTCAATTGAGAATGATCCCCTATCAACGTAGTCACCTAGAAATAAATATCTAGTAGTGGCAGGATCGCCTCCAACCTGTAAAAGTTTAATCAAATCATAGTATTGTCCATGAATATCACCACAAACAGTCACTGGTGCAGGTACCCTTAACAAATTTGGCTCTTGTTTGAATAAATCACTCGCCTGTTTTAAAATGTCAATGACTTGATAATCATGCAGTCTCCCTTCTCTCAATAAATGCTCTTTTAAAAATTCTGTGTTTGGAGTCCCATCTTCTTTAAACAATTGCTCATCTGTTGGCTTGTACCCAACAATTGGTGGGACTTTAGTATTGATTCTTTCCTTAGTAGATACCTCTCTGCCATCGTCCATAATATAGACCGATGATCCCGGTTTGGGCTCAGCGGGCGTAGTAATTGCATTCATAACAGCATCGATGTGCTCTTCGTGGTTGCGTTCAGACATTCCTCTTTCAACAGCTCACAAAGGGTTTTAACTCAGTTTATTGCTTCTAATGGCTTAGATGAACCTTAAGACAAAAAAGCCAATTTTGCCAAAACAAAAAAATAGTCACGTGATAAATTATGTCATCCGACGGAGATTTAAAAAAATTTATGCGATGAGCTTCAAGAAAGATTAAAAGAGATAAAATCGTGTACAGAGTGACTTGTTTTTGTTAGATTAGTGAGAATGGCTACTATTACTATCGACTCTTCCGACTATGTGGAGGCCCCAGAAGGAAACAGATCTTTGAGGTTCGAAGATGAGAAACAGCAAGCCAATTTCGAGCTAGGTGTCACCATGGCTATTCATTCATGGGACGCTTTGGAGACTGCAGTTGCCAGTGGATGGGGTGGACCGGATTCTGAGGCCAAAAGAGACTGGATCAGTGCTATTGTTATTGAATTATTTGATGAAAAAATAGTGGATATCCAACTCATTGAAGAAACGATACTGAATGCCATGCTTGATGAGTTTGATGTTAACGTTGAAGATGATTCTAGTTTGCCTGTTGCTGCTAAAGTCATTGCTTATTACAGACAATGTGTGGATAGAGAATACGCTACCATTCGTAGTGTTTATGATAACTGGGTGCAAAAAAGTAATGAAAGAGCTGCTAGAAGACAACAACTAGCTGTTCAAGTTCAAGAAGATCCAACCAATCCAGACGCTAGTGATGATGATAATGATGAAGAAGACGATGTGCCACAACTTCAAGGTGAAACAATAAAAGAAGACGTGGACATGGAAGATGCTGATAAAGGTCCAATAATCGACGATGATGGATTCGAGCTTGTTCAGAAGAAGGGTAAGAAAAGACACTGAGTGGTTTTCTGTTTGGTGTCAAATTTATGTATAGAGGAACGAAAAAAAATAACATTAGAAAATTTCTGTAAATACTAACAAGAAAATCACACACATACACAGACACATGCCTCGTCTCTCGCTTAGTAGTGTCAATATAGACACACTCATCGGCATACTGTTTCATGAACTCACGTTGTGGTCTTTCGCTTATTTGCTATTGTACGTATTATTATCACATTGCTTTTTACAGATCATGGAACTAACACTTGTTCAGATATCTATTACCCACTTTTTACGCTAGATGGCTCTTCATTACAAGCATAGCATTTGCTTTAGGGGTGAAATTCAATACTTTCTACAAGAGACGGGGAAGATGGGAGAAGCTAAGTACTAGAGATATCGCGTTGGTCACTGGTGGATCAAATGGACTCGGTTTGAACATTATTGAAATATTGCTATCCAAAGGTGTTAAAGTGATAAACTTGGATAGAGAAGCTAGCCCACCGCATCTTGATGAGCGTCTTATCACTATTAATTGTGACCTGTCAAGTGAAGAAGAACTTAATGATGTATTAAGTGTTATTGAAATTGAAGTAGGTGTACCCACTTTGATAATTAACAATGCCGCACTTAGACAAAGTGAAAGATTTGAAAACTTATCAACGGCAAAGATCCATGAAATCATTCAAGTGAACACTATATCTCCAATGATAATCATTCAAAAGTTCATAAAATCATGCAAGAGAAGACTTTTTGTTGTTAATGTATCTTCTATTCTTGGTTTCGTTGGACCTTCAAACTTATCCATTTACTCATCAACAAAAGCTTCCTTAATTTCACTTCATGACACCTTGACTCACGAATATTTGCACAATCACAATATTAGATTCCTTCTTGCGACACCAGGTCAACTAAACACGCGAATGTTCGAAGATGTGAAGCCACCAAAGGCATTTTTTGCACCAATAATATCCAGCTCTTTATTAGCTGAACAAATAGTTGAAAAGATAGAAAATGGAGAGCGTGGAACTTTAAAGGGACCGTTCTACACTCATTTTATTCCATTGTTAAGATTACTACCGTTCTCCTTGATGGAATTCGCTCGATGGTTTAGTGAAATGGATGTGAGCGTGAAAGAAGATATATAAATCGTATATAGACTGTTCATCTGCATTTATATGGACATCAAAATTTGTTTATTCATTTGAGATTATTTGGTTTTGTTAGTGACGTTTGTATCTAATGTAGATTTAACCCATTGGTCTAGCAAATCTTGACGAAGTGTACCAAACGTGTCGAAAACTTTAGTGAATTGTAGAACGTCTTTGAATTCAACAGTTTTACCATTTTTTTCCGTGATCCTGAACACAAAGTTGTATTCTGGGATATGCTTCTCATATTCAGCACTTATCTGTAGTTTAGTATCATTAGAGTTTTTACCTTGATAGATTATGTCTTTGGCAATAAACTTGGAGTAGTACCAGTCGAATGCTGAAAATATGAAATACACGCCAACCAAGACTATAGAATATGGAAACGCATCATTAAACTTGAACTTCTTTTCCAGCAAGAATGCTGCAGCTGCTAATATGGCAGAGATGTATCCAATTGCTAGTTTTGTATCGGTTATCTTGAAAGATTGTCTGTATCCTAAAGGTGTCAAAGACTCTGCTATTTTTTCGTCAACTGCCTGACTCAACTCAATGACAGAGCTATTTCCAGTTAGTAATGGGTAATATAGTCATTTTTCCAGTCTCACTCACCTCAAATTGGCCGTTGTATAACCAGACATTGTGTAATTCGAAGATTTCAATCTGTAATTGACCACCTAATACAAATGTTTAACACACAAAATATGAAGCGAAAAATCAGCATCACTCATAACCTTCATCACGTGACAATGTTTGGATTTTTGGATTTTTTCTGCAAAAGATTTTAACTCCACCATTTCACCACGTTAGGGAAAATCGAGTTGGTTGAGCTTCATTTCTGTTGTTTATTTGCACTGTACTTCGGTTGAGGCGATACAGTTGCATATTCAGATACTCGAACCAACGGAACTTACACCCACTAACACCCAAAACACATCTGACATGACCACTAAACTTCCAAATTCCGCGTCATCTACATCCAGTTCTTCCAATGGGAACGTGCCCATCTCTTCCTCTCAGTCATCTCAGAATCTCTCATCGCACACAGCACCGCCACCAACTCATGTTAAGTCTGGTAATACTGTGAAGAAGAGTAATAACAAGAACAGAGAGTCAAAGGGTCAACAAAGGCAAAAGCAACAGATGAACCAGGCATCGAAGATACGGAACCATTCATACCATGACGATTTGGATCTGGATATTGAAAATCAACTCTCTGATAAACTCAAGGGAAAAGCAAGAAGAGGTCAAATTTCAATCAATCATTTGTTGGATTTCGGTTTGCCATCAAGGGATCTAGTCAATGAGAACATGTACAATAAACCAATAGCTAGAAAACCAAGAAGACGCTCTTCAAATGAAGAAAGAGTAAATCTGACAGGACCTGAGTTCATCAATGCAAACTATAGATTCGTGGTTGATGGAGGTTTATCTTACAATGGTCAAATTATGGACCCTAATTTAGTACTGCCTGATTTAACAGTTTTAAGAGTCATAGCCCCAAAAGGTCATAGTTGTCCCATCTGTCTTTCTGATGAGATAGTTGCCCCTAGAATGAGTGCATGTGGCCATATCTTCTGTCATTCATGCCTTCTAAGCTTCATGGATTCTGAACCTATTGTTAAAAAAGGTTTTGCCCCTACTATTTACAGAGAGTGTCCACTATGTTCTACATTTGTGAAACCTCATGAGATCAAACCCGTTTTATTCAATGATACCGATGAAAGGTTTGATATTCCTAAAATAGGAGAAGATGTTGTTATGAAATTAATGGCAAGACCTCATGGTGATATACTGCCGTTGCCGCATGGGTTGAATTTGAACCATAAAAAAATTGGTAACATACCGTGGTATTCTGACTCTGAAGTTAACACATATGCCAAGATACTGAAGGGTGGTTTGAAATTCGCAGTTGATAATTATGAACGTGAAAAGATTGAAATCATGGTACAGTTTGAAGAAGATAAATTACTTTATGGAGATTCTGCAAGTAATTCCAAATATGTTCATAAAGCAATTGAAGAAATTGATTCACAAATCAAAGTTTTGAAAGATCATTTCAAAAATAATTATGAAGAACAAAATTTGTCGTTGGATGGGTTATCTTTCAAAAACAACCAGGAAGAACTAAACGATACAAATTGTTTTTTCTTTTATCAAACCTCATTCAATTCCACAACGAAATATTTCTTGTCCCCATTGGATACTAGAATCATACTGAGAACATATGGAGCATACTCAAATTTCCCTCCAACACTATTGTTGAATGTTGAAAACATCAATTCCGGTTCTGTTGTTACTGAAACATTGTTGAAGAAGTTTAAGTTCATGAATCACTTACCGTTAGGTTCTGAAATTGCAACTTTAGAAATAAATTGGTCTGGTATTAGACTACCGAATGAAGTGTTTCAAGAATTCGGGAAAGAACTTATCGAGCGTCAAAGAAAGGCTAAGAATAAATTAAAGAGGGAAGATATTGCCAAAAAGAAATATGAAAGTTATCAAGAGGCCAAAACTCTTGAATTTTACAAGAGTGAAGGAAGTTTAGTTGAAACTCAAAACACTCCAACTTTTTATGATGACATTCCACCCATCAATGTCGAAAGTGATGTTGTTCCTACTTCTGAACACGATGCTGTTTCAACTGTATGGGGTACAAAAATACCCGTTAGTGTCAATGGAGGTCCTACTCAGCATGATAAAGAACTTGCTGAAGATTTGGATTTCGATCAAATGATCAAAAAAGTGAAGGAGAGTGGAGGAGAATCTGAACCTTCTGGCAAACAAAAGAAGAAGGGAAAGAAAAAGAAAATGGTTCTTTTAACTTCGACTGGAAGAGGGGGGTATTGAAGAGGAGAATGTGTGTTAGTGTCTGCATGTGTTTTATGTTGTGTTTTTATAGTGGTGTGATCTAGAAGGAACAATGAAAAACAATCAATATATAATGAATTACGTTACAGGTCTTTTCTTATGACTTTTTTACAATTTTTTTTAAATGATGTCTTGAAATGGGTAATAACCCCAACCGATAATAGGATACATAGATTTTTTTGAAAATGTGTGTAGTATACGTGCCATAACTAAAACGCTATCTATTATTACTCATAGTGCTTAATAAAAAGCGCTTACGGTCCGCTCTATATTGGAAAGTGTTTTTACCTGCCCGATAAGGAAACTAGAAACTCGCGCTTTTTTTGACACATAACGGTTCTAAGGATCTGCGCAAAAGGAAAAATCCACAACGGTGGCTATAAGGTTTTTGACTCATTAATGAAGTCCATATACATTATTCTGATGGAAGAAAGTATTGAATATACAGTGGGAGTGACAATATTATGCGTTTGATGGACGTATAATCTATCCGTTGTTTTACTAATTTTTTTTTCCAGTGGAATTGTGTCAAATATAAAGAGTCAAGACCAAATCTGGGAAAAATTTTCACTTGGCTCTAAAGATTGACTCTACTAAAAACTCGCATATAAATATTTGAGTGTTTCCCTTCAAAGTACCTACTACCAACTTCATCTGTTTCAGTCTACAGTTTTTAATCTAGTTATGCCATACTCTCCTACTGCTGCCAACGTCTTGGGTACCATTGGTACCGTGTGCTGGTGTATTCAACTCATACCCCAAATAATCCACAACTATAGAAGAAAGAACTGTGAAGGACTTAACCCAATAATGCTTTTGTTATGGAGTGCAAGTGGTGTTCCTTTCTCCATTTTCTTTGTCTCCAGAAGATCCAGTATACCATTACAGGTTCAACCACAATTATTCACATTTTTCTGTGTAATTACATGGATCCAATCTTTATACTACCCACCATTCAAATTATCAAACAAGAAAATTCTTCTACAAGTGAGTATATTTATTTCTGTTGCAGTTGCATTGGAAGCATCCACTATTCCATTTGTCAGAAAGAGTTATGATGAAGGTGTTGAATGGCCATCGTTTATCTTTGGTGTTCTTGCTTCAGTTTTGCTCGCTGTTGGTCTAGTTCCACCATATTTTGAACTATGGAAAAGAAGAGGTAGAGTTGTTGGAATCAACTTCATATTCTTAACTTTAGATACGTCTGGTGCTGTGTTCAGTATTTTGAGTTTGATCTTCGAAAAAGAATTAGATATCTTAGGTATGGTTCTATACATTATTGTCGCATGCATGGAAATTGGTATCTTTATCTCTCACTTGGTCTGGTGGATCAGAATTGGACGTATCCAACTCGAAGATGATGATCTCTCGCCAGCTGTATCACGTGCCAGTACATTAGATCCACAAGAGTCGAAAGATGCTCTACCATTAGAAGTTCTGCAAATTGTTTAAATTATGCCTATAGTTATGATCACATGACAATTCTGTAAATTTCACGTGACCTGTCAAAAAAAGTCGCGAAATCATGAAACCTAAAAAAAGGACAAAAATGTGCCTTTAAAGGAAATCGATTCATTTAAATCAAATTTTATTCACTCTCTTTTCTTCTCTTCTTCTGTTCTGGTCTCTGTGGGTTTCTTTCCAACTACTTCTACATTCTTTTCAAACCACTCGCCAGGTCCTGTCGCTCTTTCCAACTATTCAGTCATTCTTTACAGAAACCACCAGATCAAGTTTCAGCCAGCAATTATGGAGAACTCAATATTTGAACAGCTATTAGAGGTCGAATTGTCCTTGAATAAGGCCAACGATCTCCAAGATTCAAACACTAACAACGTCGATCTTCTACAACAACACGTCTCACAACTCTCATCTCATGCTAACTTCACAAAGTTATTCGATGGATCTGAAGAGGAGGTACTATCTATCCAAGATATTAAGGAGTTGATATATCTTTCAACACCTGCAAAATTAGCAGACTACTGTTCCACTTGTCATCAGTGTTTTTATGAAAATGATGCAGATGCCTCTATTGGTAAACATAAATCAGATTTAGAAGACTGTTGTTTAAAATCATTAGATTTCAAATATGATGAATTAGAGGTGTCATTTTGGTGGTATTTCGTTAAAAATTTCCATCTTTGTGTCTCTATCTTGCCAAACTACACAAGATTTATGATCAACCAAGGTATTCCATCCAATCTAAGAAACATCGTTTGGGGTTTGTTGTCTTTGTCATCTGACTCTAAAAATATGGTTGTTGATAAATTCATCTCTGAAAAATTATATCAATCTTTAAACGTTGATATCTCTGAGGATATCAAGATAATTTCCAATGATGTCAACAGAACTTTCCCACATTTATCAACACTGACTTGTGAAAAAACCAAAGTTAAATTTGAGAACATTTTGAATGCATTCAGTGTTTATAATTTCGAGATTGGATATTGTCAAGGTTTACAATTTATCGTTGCTCCTTTATTATTCCATTTTCAAAATGATGATGAAATTAAAACTTTCAACTCATTGGTTAATTTGTTTGATATCAACCCTTTCTTGAAGAAAATTTACAATAATGAAATGACAAATTTGAATGTGTTTTTCTACAAATTTGAACAAATTTTTGCAAAAACTCAACCTGATTTATACAATCATTTCAAAACATTGAATTTAGATTTAAAAATATTCTTGAGTCAATGGTTTTTATCATTTTATTCAGTTACTATGCCTTTCCATTTCTTGATTAGAATGTTCGATGTCTTATTACTTGAAGGTGTTGAATCAACCTTATTAAGAACCGGTTTGGTTATCTTGAATAAAAATCAAAACTTATTACTTCAAATTGATGATTCTGAACTCATTTATCAACATTTATTATCAGAAAACTGTTGGGGTGTCTTCTCTAACGATTGCAATGATTTTATTTCAAGCATGTTGGATATGTCAGTTGAAAATTTCATAAGTGAAAACTTGGTGAATTTAGAAACTGAATTCAATAACAAACTTTCAGTCAATGATAAGTCTAATACATTACCACAAATGTCCAAATCATTCAACAAATTCTTTACTGGTTTTGGATCAAGATTCACAACCTCTGCATCATCATCATCTTCATCCATTAGATCAGTTCCAGCTGCCGATTCAGATGCGGAAAGTGTTCAGTCGTCAACATTGTTTTCTTTCAAAAACAACTCGACATTTTCATTAACTACGGAATCATCAGCTACCAACATTTCAAGTCCAATCACTTCAAACACTATGAAAAGACCTACAAAATTCCAACTTTTAAAAATTGTCGATGACTCAAAACCATTGATGATTAAACAACCATCCAATGCATCTTCTTCATCTTTAACTTCAAATAACGATTTGGACTTGATGAAACAAATGTATGAACTATGTCTAAGTAATGGGATCAATGATCAAGTCATGGAGAAAGTTAAATCTAGAATTGGTCTTTAGATTGATCAAAGTCATGAAAAATCAAATAGCATACTTTTTTTATACTTTTTATCATTTAGTCTTGTTAATGAAGCCTGGATTGGGGATTAGGATCTTTGGGGGAATTACAATTGATCGGATCAGTTGTTGTGTTTTGAGTTTTATCGATACGTGTTGCATTTTAAAAATAGGCGTAGTTACTCTTCGTAGTGACATTAAAATAGACACGTCTCAAATTTAAATGTTTTCATGAGTCATGAAGTTCACTGCCTAACTGTGGAACTATTCAAGGGCTGTGTGAAATTTGAATCACCATGGCCATGAGTCATGACCATAAAATAGGAGGTGACAAGTGTCATTTACACTCAATTATATTTGATATTACAGTTTCGTGAATAGGAGAATTTTTAGGAGATACCCAAAAACTAGGCTTAGATACGGCAGTACGTATGATCTAGATTTTGTAATCTAATGATACCTGGCGTCATATACTCAACAACATACGATTTCGATCGGTGGCTTGGTTGGATCTAATAATAGGGGTTTGTGCAGGAGATATGCTTGAAAACAAAAATAGAACTGATATAGTGGTAATTTTGAAATAGTAAATAGAGAACCATTTCCCAACAAAATAGATCTACATGGAACTTACAGGATCAAAACTCAACGACAGAATAAAAACATTGATTGTAAAGACGTGGTGAAAAAAAAACTAAAAAAGGTTAAAAGAACAAGTAGACTTAAAAAAAAGACTGATCCGTACTTGCTTGATTTGGATCAATGGATGCAAAAAATTAAAACGATTGTGGACATTTAGTGGTATAAAACATAAGAAGTGGGGGGCAGTAGGGTAATATTAACGTGAAGATTATATTCATAAAGGTGACTCACCAAAATGATATTCTTAAACGATCAAAAATTGGTAATTTTGGAACAACCCCAACTGCACAAATAACTGCATTAATTGCAAAATATTTAACATCATAGTTCGTGTAATGTGTAGTGGATAGGAATAACCAAATTGGAACACCCAACAAAAATTTTTTACTTGGTGTGTAAAAATCTCCTTCATCCAACTGTTCCCACATTGTTAAGTGGTCATATGCACCAGAGTTGAATTCAAATGGTATACCTTTGACCAAATGGAACATGATGTACGAACCAATGACGTAGGTACCATTGGTTAACGTCCAACTCAAATCGTTGTCGATACCAGGAACCAAATTGTAAAAAATCTTCAAAAAGACAATAATCACAATATGAATGACCCATGCACCTTTTGAATGAACCCAAGTTGCATTTAAATTTGGTTCTGTCTGTTGGTCAATCTTCTCCTCGAACGTCTCTTCCTCCACGTGTGAGATCACAGATGAGGAACGACGACGATGTGTGTAATTGTTTGTAGGAACTGGAGTTTCTTGTTCAGGCATTGTTATATATTTAGAAACGATTAAGGGACTAAAGGGTGAACAATTGAGGAAATTGTATTCTGGCTCTTGTTGCTTTTTGCTGTATGATCTCGAGTGTCTTTGCTGTTGAGTAGACTTCTAGTGAGTAGATTGTACGCTTTCTTTTCGCTGTTGAGTGGCGATTCTTCTGATTTTGTTGTGATTTACAAACTTGTGATTCAAAAAGAACAAAAAGGAAAATTTGTCTTTTATATCAAGTGGCGTAGATTATTCGCGAAATTACCCAATACGGAAACCCCAGACGTTGAATCACCAAACGACGATAAACGAGAAACTTAATGTGAATGCCGAATGAGTTTAATCTATTGTGGATATTAGTTATCTACAGTGTGAAATAGGGGTTAAAGGCTATTTTGTTAGGGGCAAATTGGTTTATTTTTGGCATCATGAGCTCCAGAAGTCCAACAAGTCCTGTTTGCTGTACTTTAGCATGTATCCAGAATTGGCCCTGATCTCATCGAGCATTGCCACAATGGCTTGATGCTCGTCTTCGTGTGTTAGCAATTTCCCGGCAATCACTAAAGACAAAGGAGTCATTATCCAGTTGGTGTACTCTTTATTCCAAAGTGAAATGGAACATAGTCTTTTAGCATACCATGCTGCCTGATGTGAATCGTAGTGTTTGCTTGAGAAAATTCTAGGTCTATCTTGGATCATGAGTATTTTGAAGATTATGTAGAGCTGTTGTACCAGCACTGATGCTCTACTGCTTTGTAAAATCATTGGAAATGGCGATTTTTCATCGGCCCTATCCATCAGTGGTCCACTTGAAACTTTATCAGTTTGACTGATGTTCTCTAAAGCAGTGTTGTAAGAAGTCCAAATCTTCTCCCATTTGGCATCGAAGTCATTTTGAGGTTGATTCAATTCAAGAAGGTTGATGGTCATTGAAACATAGCATAATGAAATTGCAGCAGCTGGTAAACCTTCTAAACTATCACAATCATGGGCAACTAATGTAGATTCTTCGAAAATTTTGGTGCAACTGATATCTAATATGATAGCTGCCCAATAAACACTACTGCAAATTGGGTTCCTGTTTCTAGAATGAACACCATCTCTTTGTAAATAGCTTAATAATCCACTGACTAAAATTCTCCATTTAGTTGGATCTGAGTTGATATTTAGACAAAATTCAACAAGGAAAAAAGCTGAGGTGACTCTGATTGGGATATCACCTTGTTGGGAGTCCCTTGCTAATTCCAACAATGAATTTTCAAAAATTGATAAAATTCTATTCATGTGCATGTGATTTGGATTATTAAGATCATTGGCTTGATGAATCAAACTTGTTGCATATATGGCATTTCTCAAAACATTGGAGCTTCTTGATACATGAGGAACACCGATTCTAAACGAGCTGCTATCTGTCTCTATAGAGTCTAATTGAGGTGAAAGATTGTGCAAATAATACTTCATGGTTGTGATTTCTTCAAAAGAATTCAACCGATCTGCATTTAGTCTAGGTGGTGGTACATTAGTGATTGGTTCAGGATCAACAAGAAATCTAATCAATAAAGCTTCCAAAGAAGCATAAACCTGTTGAAGCTCAAGAGTCTCAAATGATTTTCTAGGAACAATAGGTTCAAAGATAGATGGCATATGAGTCCAACGTGATTGATAACTCAGTGGGACATCAACTCCAGTAGGAATGTATGGAGTACTGAACCGTTTCATCGGTGGTGTAGGCATTGAAACCTGCAGTGGTGTTGGGATGGAGATGTGGGGTTGTGGAGATGGTGATTGAGTGAACGACTGTTGAATTATTCCCAGTAACTGCAAATTTGGATCCATCACCTGTCTTTTTGTCTGCAGCAAGTCAGGATCCTGTGAAGGGTAAAACAAGGTAGGAGAAGAGGTGTTTTGCAGCAGAGGGTCTGGGTGGAACGAGGTTGGTTTGGGTTTCGCCACAGGCCACTCGCAGATCTCGTTCTTGCTGATACACGTCGAACAAGTTGGCTTCAGCTCATCGCACTTCTTGTGTTTCCTCCTGCAGTTCAAGCAGCCGGTGCGTGCCCGTTTCCTCGTCGGTTTCACACCCGAATTATTCGACGGTGTCACTGCGGGCGAATCGAGCCCGAAGTCTGAGTCTTTGGACCTGTCCATTTGCAGCCGGTTTTCGAATGCACTGATTATGTTATTGTGGGGGTTTTTTCAAAGTTGTTGATGTTTTTTTTTTCGTTTTTTTGTTTACATCTGGAGAGCAAAAAAGAAAACAAATTTATTTGAAACAGATCGAGTTTTATTAAGTTATATTAGCGTGAAATGCCCGAGGAAACAGCTGAAGGCGACATCAGAAACGAGCTGAACTCGAACTTCGAGTCGTACACCAACAATGCCGTTTTGAACCAGTTCACTCCGTCCAGAAACGCGTCACATATGGACTCAAACATCGTCACGTCACCAGTTAAAACAATGAGGAAAAGCTATCAAACCGATGAATACGATACAACGAATGAGAATTCAAGACACACAGTACGCTCTAATGCTGACAAGTCCACGATCAATGTTCCCTTGAACGATTCAAGTAAACCTCTTTTGAGAAAAGGTACGCCAAAAGCGAGATCTTCAAAGGGTAAAGTCGCTTCATTCACAAGTAGCAATCTAGAAAGAGCTGTATTTGGATCAAGAAACACCACTTTCCAAAGCAATAATCGTGCGATTCTTGACGAGTTTGATGATGATGAATTTGATGATGAAAGAAGTAATAAGACATTGTTAAGTGATATGCCTAATGAAATCTTAAGTCCAGAAAAACACATATATCCAGATGAGAATTTGTCATCTTCAAGAGAAGCCAATACATTCACTATTTTACAACAAAGAGAACTTTACCCAGATCTAACCAAGCCTTTGCCTTCATCTCCAGAAAAAGAATCCACAACAGCCCATAATATTGGCGTAAGAACCAATGGTAGGTCAATCAGTAGATCCAGAAAGCCTGAAATGGATCTTACACATGTTTTGAATGGCTCTCCAAAATCTACAAATAGATCGCCAAAGCAACCAAGAAAACTACAACCTCAAACCTCATTTAATAGTCAAGCACTCAAATCTCCAAATATACCTAACCTAACACATGCTACCTCCACAACCACAACTTCAAGAGAACAACTAGGACTTTTATCACCTGCAAGAAGGTTAATACCTGAAGATGAATTAAGAAGAGGCAAACCACCAGGTCTGGAATCACCTGCAAGAAGAATCATTCCTGAGAATGACTCAATTGCGTCAACATCTAAATTCGAATCAAGTGAAGAAGAGTTGGAAGTACCACAACTGACCAGTTCTTTTATTGAAGAAGCTGATGTTGAAAATGATGGTACAAATAACAATAATGATATAAATAATGATGATGAAAACAATAATAATAAAAAGAGACCAAACAGTTCTGATGAAAGCTCACCAAAAAGAAAAATACCAAAAAGAGACACTTTATATCCATCACTAGTTCCTAATTACAACATCACGAACAATAATAATAATTCCATTTCCAAAGAACATGATGGCAACTCATTATATCCTAAATTATCAGGTACTATCAAGGGTACAGAAGACACAGTCACAAAACCAAATGGGCAATCAACAACCGCTAATTTCAATATAACTTCAAAACCGGAAACAATACCGACTACACTCACTGAAAACCCTCTTAATGAGCGTGTTGATCGTTTCATCAATGATGAAATACCTGTCAAAGAATCCATTCTTGAGAACAGTTCAAGTGAAAAGACAGTCATTGAAAAACCAACATCTCAAGAAATATCACCTGACCCAAAACCACCATCAACCGTTCAGGAACATGTTACAGTGACACATGAACAGGGGGTTCAAAATAATGAACCTGAAGAATCAGAACCTGCAGATATTGCCCCTGGTGATGCTGATAATTGGAACAGGAAACAATGGAAATTATTTTTTGATTTGTACAAGATTTTAAAAGTTGAAAAAAAACTTCGAAAAGATCAAATATTTAACTCTAGAGTATTAGAATTGCTGAAATGTGATTTGAGAGATATCCAATTAAAGATTAATTTTACGAATGAATTTCAAGAACAGATTAAATCAGGTGAGTTTTGAAACAAACAATTCTATAATGACATGTATTGTTTTTACAAAGATACAATGAACGCCTGTGTATATGAATCAATGAACGCACTTTATAATAACACTTAATATCCCGGCTCATTGATTCCTCGTCCAGTTCTTCAAATCATCAAAATTGTTCCCAGTTTCCTTAAATCCATCCTTTTGATCACTCTTGTATACTCTTAATATGCAATAAAAAACAGGAACATTCACCTTCTTACGTAAAATCTCATTCTGTGCCACCACTGTTTGATAGTTATCCAACTTATTAAACTGTTCTACTGCAACTGTATCTATTTCTTTAAGTTTTGTCTTGACTATTTCTATAATTGTCAACAATTTCTGTATTCCATCACCTGAACTCATCAGTATTATTTGTTTTTGGCTTGATTTATCAGCATCTAGTGATAATGACACCAATGCCAGATCTATTCTCTTTTTAATATTGTCTCCCTTTTTAACAATAATCTGCTTTATATTAGACTCTTTCAAACTGGGTTGGGAATGTATTAATGAAAATTGATCATTTGAAAGATCATTGTTTGTAGACGTTGTGGAATCCAATGTCGTTTGTTCAGCGATTTTAGTCTTTTTCAACGGTGGACGATCAATAGAGTCCTGTGAACTGTCTGCTGGCTTCTTCCTTATGCCCATTCTTACTTCCTTGTATCTGTTTTTGTTGTGAATTGACACTGTTACACTATAATAATACACTGAAGAAAATTTCCTGAAGAAAAAAAATATTCTGTCAAATTACCATATTTGGAAATTATCCTATTTGGGATGACACAAAAAATATTCTGTTGATTTTTCAAAAGATTGACATTCGAATTGACATTCATAGGTGGATATTTCAGAATTGTCGTTATACACAGTAGCTATTACTCTAGATATATTAAAATGCCTATTGCATAGATGCTAAAAAATTCATCCTTTTAACATAATATAGCCAAAGTTATGAACATTTTTGTACTGAATTTGAGAATCTGAGAAGCTGAATATAATTTCTGTTTGACAATTTTCCTGTCTATATGTGTATAAAAATGGTCCAATTTTTTCAATTTTCTTCATTTTTCTTCTTTTCTTCTATTCATAGGTCCTGACCATCAATTTCAACCAACACAACTGCAAATATGAACTCAACAACAATTCCATTTAACAACGCTACAATATCTGAGAAATTCACCATAATAGAACAGTTCCTTTCTAAACAATGGAACGTTACAGAAACTGCAATAAATGAATTCAATTCCAAAGCAGATGATTTTTGGGAGAGTCATCTTTATTTAATCCCATACACCTTTCTTGCATTCATACTATCGATGTTTGTTTTCTTAATCTGTGCAATTATTTACGAGTGTATGCATCCAGGCCCACCACCTCCAAGAATACCTCATTACTTCACCTATGATGAACTCAAGGAAATTGTTGATAGACAATGGGAATTAAGAGCCCTTAGAAAAGAAGTTATGAAAGGCCTTCCTGAACCTCCTAAAGTCGCAATAATTCACAGACATTGAAATTAGATGTGTCTATCGTTATGGTAGAGTTGATGGCAAAGATGTGGAGTTTGAATACCTCGATGGTGTCATTGGAGAAAGTGAAATGAGAGGTTCCTGGTATGATGTCTGAACAATTCGAAGAAGTTTGGTCTTTTGTGTTGAAAGATTTAAATGCAAAGTGTTGAGTTGGGATTAATGTAGCCGTATCATTTTTGACATGTTGGGGGAAACTACGCTGATTATGTAGCTTAGAATGTCTGCTGTTTACATATACTCAGCCCATAATCACCAGCACTAACAACACCAATGACCATCAACTCATCACAATTTCAACCGTTTTCTTACCAATTTTCACTAAATTTTAAGTAAAACAGAAAAAATTAAAACTTGACACATTCGGCTTTAATCCGGATTTAAAGATCAACAATTTTTTTGTTGAGAAAAACGTCACATGAAAAAAACGTTTTTATATTTGCTGGTTATAAATACAAAACCTGAAACGAACCTGAAACACATAAAATTTATTTAAACCTCCAAATCTGAGCTGACTTTAGAACACTTTCTCTCTTCATTTCCCATATAATTAGTCGGTGTCATGTCGTTCTTCTTCAACTGGTCTGACCTGCAGAAGATCGACTTCAAGTCAGTCATTAACGATGCATTGGAGAAACTCACCATTCCGCAGTTCCCTAACAAGTTGGAGCTTAGGGACCTTCAAATAGACGAATCACCTCCTGTGCTTCGGATCCTTGATATACAGGAGTTCAACAGTGATAAAGTACAGATTCAAATAGAACTGAAGTATGATGGACAACTGAAATTGGGACTTAATTCAAAATTGGAGATAAATGCTTTAAATCTTATTGAGTTTGATGAATTTACCAAACCGCATTTTGTGATGGCTAATAAGTCAACTGTCATACCTATTGACTTTCACCTTTCACATTTCAAGGTTTATTCACTGATGACGTTGATATTCACTAAGAAAGCAAACAAGTTGGTCTTGGTGTTTAATGAAGACCCCTTTTTAGAATTTGATATAAAAACTTCAATTGATGAATTATTAGATGAAGATTTGATTGATGAGCTAAGAAATGATTCTTTGAAACTATGTGTTGATTTTATCAAGTATGATTTACCCTTGATTGTGAATGAATATCATGTCATTGAAGGATTGGAATCAGTAACGGATATTGAGATTGAAGATAACACTAAGCATACAATAATAACAAATGAGTCTAGAAATGAAGTTTTTGGTAGTGTGAATACACTCTCATTGAATCCTATTCCTTTCACTGATATGCTGGATAGAACCAGTATGAAATATTTGGAACAAAAACTTGAAACAACACCTAAAATACTCACACCAATAAAGAAAAAGAAGAGAGTTATCAAGATGAATAA
Organism: Gotozyma montana; assembly: GCA_003706615.3. Classification (NCBI taxonomy): domain Eukaryota; kingdom Fungi; phylum Ascomycota; class Saccharomycetes; order Phaffomycetales; family Phaffomycetaceae; genus Gotozyma; species Gotozyma montana. Next base: position 375,445 of record PPLU03000009.1, read on the forward strand.
GAACAAACCTTCAACTCAACCAACATTCAACTCACCAAGCATGTCTGATAATTCAAACTCACTTCTTTCCCCATCACCTATGTTTCCAAGCACTTCAAATTCTTTACTTACATCTTCACCTTCACCTTTAAATGACTCCACAATTGGCTCACCAACATTGGTTGAAACTTCTCTTGATTTGAGTATGAACTCAATAGATGACCTGATGAGTAAAGAGATACATCAAGAGCCTAATAGCGGTATGTTTAGTATTTCTTTACAAACAACATTGTCAAATGCGGTTTCTGATAGTGATGAGAATGAAGTGACATTTCAAGATGATGAAATTGATCAAAATGATCCATATGCAAACACTTTACATCCTTTGGATATTTTACCTAGTTTTGAAGAATTGACGAAATCTTTAAAATATGATGAATCTTCAGATGTACATGATTTGAAGAAAAAAGTTGTACCTACTGGGATATTTGACAGTATTGAATCATTTGAACCATTAGATTATCAAAAGAAAAAATCATTGAAGGGGTCTACTAGAAGAACTTCTAATTACATTAATCTGAATGATTTCAGACAAAAATCAAAAGCAGATAATAACATTTTTACAAAATGTTAATGACAGTATGTCTGTTACGATATGAAACAGAAAACGAAACAAAAAAACGATACGAACATGATTACATTGTATAATTAACTTTAACGAACTTTTTAATGAACTTCCAATGTATTTTTTTAATCCAACATAATAATATCATTTTGATCTTCATTTCCAAAATTATCGAAATCCAAACCATCTAAATTATCATTACCATAATCATTCAAATTATAATCACCTAAATTACTTGAAATATTGTCTATTGTATTGTTACCAATCAATGGATTCCCATCAACATCATATTCAAAATTTTCAATTTTCAACTCTTGTTGTATATTATTACTCGTCTCAGGATTCACTATAGCATTAGTTTCCTGTTTCACTTCATTGTTTGAACTTGTATGATCTCCATTGGTCTTATCTGAACTTTCTTGCTTGACTTCTTCCTTCTTCGTTTCTTCAAGACTTGTAACTTCTGGTTTAATCTCTTCTTCAATCACTTCTTCTTCTATTTCATCGTCTTCACCTTCGCTCAACTCTTCCTCGTGTCTCTCACTCTGTACAATCTCACTCATTATCTGTTTGATTATACCGAAATCTTTAACCTCATCAACAACTTCCTCTTGTTTCTTCTGTGGCATTTGATTCAACAACCAATTCTCTTTCAAAGTTCTCGTCACTGACAGAAGCTCCTCCACGAGCCTGATGATCATCAATGAGTTGGACTCGAGTTGTGGCATCTCCGAGGCTTGCATCTCTTTGGGCGTGGTGGAAGCAGAGAGTTGTATCATGTTTTGAAGTCTTGATATCAGCAAGTCAGTGTTGACATCGACTTTTTCTGTGGGGTGTTAGTGATAGAGCAATAGACTAGAGTGTGTAGATGTGCTTACTCATGAGCGTTTCTGATCGTTTCTGACGCATTGTGTTTGGTGATGGTGTTTTTGTTGGTATTTTTTGTATGAAAGTGAAAGATAAATACACTAATGAAAATCATATGAAATATTAATCAATAGTATTGATTAATACAATGTAGTAACTACTAACATCTGCTGCGTCTAATTGTACTCATATTCATGATCAATGATCATCGAGTTATAGCTGTAGTACAATATCATCATCATCATAAATAATATATAATTCATCATCAAATTTATATTTATAATTATTTATCTAGTAATTAAATCACTCTCAAATCTCATAATGAATTTTTAACATTACGAATAACTGAAGAAATAAAAATAATCTTTGATTAAATTATGAATAAATTCAATAAAAAATCACAGGAAAGTGAAAATAACAGAGTAAAACTATATCTATAATAAATAACACACCAATAATATTCCTAATCTCCTAATAATCTCCCTTTTCTCTCAATAATTCCATTCTTAATTCAATTTCAATGCTGGTTACAATTCCGGGTAACCTTTAATTTTTCTCCAATATTTTGATTTTTACTTTTTCGGATTTTTTCTAAATGGCAAAATTTCTTCTTTAACTCTTAAATCACTAGAAATCACTAATAAAACAAACGTCACTTTCATCGACGTTCAGCATACAAAAAACCCACATTCCATACACAAAAGTCTCCAGTCTGAACCTCTCTCCATTTGCATCCATCCACATTTAAAATCCAACCACAATAATCCAAGAAAAAAAAGAAACAGCCAGGGGAAACTAATGAGTTCAGTATTGCCATCTTCATTCTCATGGGGGTTTAATCCAAAAATCCCAGAGACAAACAAAGACAGTTCAGAATCAGTGCCTATAAGTTCAGAGAAACTTCAAGCTTTACAAGCAAGTATCCAACAGAGTTATAAAGCAAAGAGGAAATTACATGATGATGAGGATGATTCATCATCAGTAATGGGAAACTCATCAGTTTCACCATCAATTAGAAGAGTCATTAAGAAGAATGATAGATTTAGAGTAGGAAAGAAAGAAATCAGTCATAAGAAATCAAGACAAGTGCAAATAATGGGACAACCATTACCAACTACTAGAATTGTTGAAGTCTTGGAGAAGAAGAATTTACAAGCATTATTAAACAATTTGATTTCATTACATCCTGAGATTGTCAGTGATGTTTATAAATGTGCACCTAAACCAAGTGTACAAAATTCAGCAAAGATCTTAGGTGAAAAGATTGAAGGTATATTAGAAGCATTCCCATATCGTGTGGATGCAGGTTCAGATTATGCATATCTTCGAGTAAAACCATTGATTGAAGATTTCTTGAGTGCTTTAAGTGATTATACATTAAGTTTCTTACCACCTGTTGAAACATTACCTGCAAATTCATTAGAATTTTTAGATTTAGCAACTGGTTTGCTACATAAACTACCTGAGTTTGAAAACTTATCTAATAATTATTTTAAGAATTTAGCATATGAACAATTATCACATACTTGGTGTATTTGTCTTAAAGAGTTTATTAAAAGTTCAAATTCAACAACTGGATCACATGCAAGTTTGTTGCTTTTAGTTAATAATAATTGGGAATCAAGACTGAAGAAACATAATGAACTTTCAAATAATAGATTGGCTTCAGTTGTTGAACTTTTTAAAACTGAAATCTATTGGTTAAATGATGAATTTGAAGCAGAGAATGCTAAACTTGGTAATTTGAAAAATTTTAGCATTCATAATAGTCCTTTGAATGGATTGAAAGAGAATTTATTTAATGGGAATAATGTTGAGTATTGATTCATATACACAGAGGTGAAAAGCACATGGAATTCTTGAAGAATTGCTACATATAATAATTTGATTTTTTAAAATAATTGGCGTGATTTTTTTTTTTACAATATAACTACACAACTTTAGTAATACAAGTTGCTTATAATGTTCATATATACAATTCGTACACCATCAAGGTTTTATTTGATCACTTTTCTTGTATCTATTTATCAGCATAAATCTTCCATTCATCTTGTTTTGGTTTTAATTTAGCCAAACGACTTTCGAATTCTTCTTTAGATTCACCAGCTTTCCATCTTAATCCATAAGCGTAATGATCTTCAGGGAAGAAAGTATGACCCTTTTCACGATAAATTTGTTCTCTATAAGTACCACCTTCAACTGGATATTCTTTTTGAGCTAAACCTCTTTTTTGTAATTCAGGAATTAATAAATCAACAATATCTTCAAAAGTTTCTGGGAAGACAATATTACCAAAATTTAAACCATCAACACCTGAAGCATCAACAAATTCTTCAATTTTATCAGCAACTTCTTCTGGAGTTCCAACATATGTACTACCATTGAATAAATTCTTACCAATATAACGTCTAGTAATAACGTCACCTTCTTTGTAATAACTTCTCTTTTTAAAAGATTGAGCAAAACCTCTAATTGCATCATCTTCATGAACAGTTAAATCTTCATCCCATTCGTATTTGGATAAGTCAGGACCAGCACCACCTAACCAAACAAGAGTACCATCAACATCATGATATCTTTCAATTTCTTCAAATTTAGCAATTGCTTCTTCATGAGTTTTACCCAAGACAACTCTTAAACCAGTAACAAATTTAATATTATCTGGATTTCTACCATATTTCTCCTTTGCTAATTCTTTTAATTTAACAACTCTTGCCTTTGCATCTTGTGGAGTTTCTGATTGAATGAAAATAACTTCACCATGTTTAGCACCAAGTTCAACACCTTTTGGAGATGAACCAGCTTGAATGATCAATGGAATTCTTTGTGGTGAAGGTTCAGTGATTTGAGGACCTGGAACTTTGAAATATTTACCTTCAAAGTTAATCTCTCTAATTGCATCTGGATCAGAAACAATTTCACGTTCAGTATCAAAAACAACACCATCATCTCTCCATGAACTTAACAATAATTCATAAACAACTTGTAAATATTCATCAGTTTTTTCATATCTCAAGTTCTTGTCTGGCATAACATTGTCTTTGGTTAATTGTCTACCAGCAGCTGGCAATTGAGAACTAACAACGTTCCAAGCAACTCTACCACCGGAAATATGATCCAAAGTTGCAATTCTTCTAGCGAAATGGTATGGATGTTCAGTCAATGTAGAACAAGTGAAACCAACTGACAAGTTCTTAGTGTTGATGGCAATGGCGGACAAATAAGCTGTTGGATCATTCTTTGGGAAATTGTTACCGGTTCTTGCAGCTTCAGTGAAGTTGAAAGGTCCTTTATAACCACCGTAAATGGCCAATGCATCACCAATGAACAAACCGTGTAGTTTACCACGTTCAGCCAATTGAGCCAATTTGACCCAGTATTCAGGCTGGGTGTAGTTTCTTGACTGATCACGAGGGTTTCTCCATTGTCCTGGGGCGTGTAAGACTGGAGTGAATGCTTCAAAGAAGTTGATGATCAATGGAGTTCTCTCTTTCTTTTGCTTCTTGGAACTTGGTTGGGTCATTGTGATTGATGAAGAATATGAAGAGAACGGAAAGAATGAAGTTGGTTGTCAAGTGGATGTCGGTACATATTTAAATCAGTTTCCGTGCTTGGTTCCTATTCGAGTGATTTCATCGTTGGCCACAGTGCTCCAGAAACAGATATAAACCCGAAATGGATCCACAACGTGAATTTTCCCAATTTGTGACATGATTCGAGACTCAATGGACTGATGGACTTCGTAGTTGTGTGTGGGGGTGTTTAATTACTACTAGAGCTAAATCGAACCATTTTCTAAGTACGATATCGGACTTGTTGCTCGTAATTGTGGTTTTTGTGTCAATAATTGCGAATGAAGCAGCACAAAGCGGAGTTTTTACAATGAAAAAATTCATGCTCAGCATCTTCGATTTATAATTATACAAACTATTTACCACGGATTTCAACACCGGTTTGTTTCTTTCCTGGATCTGAAGTAATTTTCCAGTCTTTTCTCTCTTCTTTAACTTTCTTTAAATGTTCTTCAAATTCTTCTTTTGAAACACCAGCTTGCCATCTTAAAGCATGAGCTGGATGATCTTCAAAAACGTATTTTTGACCTTTACCGAAAACTTGTTCTCTGAAAGTACCACCATTTTCATTGTTATACTCTTTCTGAGCTAAACCTCTTTTTTGTAATTCTGGGATCAAAATATCAACAATATCTTCAAAAGTTTCTGGATAAACAAGATTTGAAATATTGAAACCATCAATTCCTGAAGCATCAACAAATGCTTCAATTTCATCAGCAACTTCTTCTGCAGAACCGATATAATAATTAGATTTGTAGAAATTAGTAGCAATGAAACGTCTAGTGATTTTTTCACCTGGATATTTAGCATGGTATGCAGTGTATAAACCTTTAACATTTTCTTCTTGAACATCTTTCAAATCTTCATCCCAATCCCATTTGGATAAATCTAAACCACCACCACCTAATTGAACTAAAGTTCCTTCAAGATCATGATAACTTTCAATTTCTTCAGCTTTTGCAACTGCTTCTTCATGAGTCTTACCAACAATGACTCTTAACATGGAAACGAATTTCAAATGATCTGGATTACGACCAAATTTCTCTTGTGCTAATTTTCTAGTCTTTGTTGTCTTTTCAATAACATCTTCTGGAGTGAAACCGGCAATGAAGATAACTTCACCAACTTTAGCAGCAAGTTCAACACCTTTTGGAGAAGAACCAGCTTGAATAATCAATGGAATTCTTTGAGGTGAAGGTTCAGTGATTTGAGGACCTGGAATGTTGAAGAATTTACCTTCAAAGTTGATCTCTCTAATAGCATCAGGATTTGAAAATATACCATTTTCTCTATCAAAGACAACACCATCATCTCTCCATGAACTTAATAACAATTCAAAAAATGCTTGAACGTATTCATCAGTCTTTTCATAACGAACTGTCTTTTCTGGTAAAATGTTATCATCAGCCAATTGTCTACCAGCGGTAGGAAGAACAGAACTGACAACATTCCAACCAACTCTACCACCACTTAAATGGTCTAAAGTAGCCATTCTTCTAGCGAAATGATAAGGATGTTCACTCAATGTGGAACAAGTTAAACCAACAGAGATGTTCTTAGTTGAAACAGCAATGGCTGCAACATAAGCAGTTGGATCATTTTTTGGGAAATTGTTACCTGTTTTAGCAGCTTCTGAGAAATTATAAGGACCTTTATAACCACCGTAAATAGCCAAAGAATCACCAATGAATAAACCGTGTAGTTTACCACGTTCAGCAATTTGAGCTAATTTAACCCAATGTTCAGCTTTTGTATAACTTCTTGATTGATCACGAGGATTTCTCCATTGTCCAGGAGCATGTAAAACTGGGGTCAATGCTTGGAAAAAGTTAAGAACCAAAGGTGTTCTTTCTTTCTTCTGTTTCTTTTGCGCTGGTTGAGTCATTTGTTGGTTGCATTATTCAACCTTCAATTAGTAGTTCGAAGTCAGTTTATATATCTCATCGAATGGGATCCACAATTGCGACAAAATTCCCCAAACAAGTATCACTAAAAAGGATATCAGAAAATAAAACAGCGAGAGAATTACCAAATAGGGAATAAAAGGAGGCCAAAAAGTGGCGGAAATCAGATGATCCGGCTTTTGTCACGGACTTCCATCCAGATTCTGCATATTTCCAGAAATATCTAGCCACTCACTCATAACTCACATTCATAACCATAACTTTCAGTTTGTGGTTACTGTGCCCTTAGGTTCACGGGCTTTGATCCCAACATCAATATCGTCTCATCTCTTCTTTGAACGTCCACTCATCAATGGGCCAAGTCAGACTCGCACATCACGCACCAGGCCGTGTCGAGGAACTCAACAAGGAGCTTCTTGTGGCTGGTTCCTTGGGTGCCGTTAAAGGTTCAATCATCAGTGTTGGTACAGCATTTATATTAAACCTCATAAGTCCAACTTACAAGCATGCTCGTAAACAGGTTAAAGTATGGTATCATGTCACTTGGATAAGTATGGGGATCGTCTTTTGGGCAGATAAACAACTCGTTAAGTTCGAAGAGAGGGTTGCTGAAGAAGAAAGAATAAGAGAGAGCAAGATTTTAGACGAAGCTGCTGATAGAGGTATCTTTATCGAAGGATGAGATGAACGCATACAACTAGAATGAATATATTGATTAAACGACTTTACTACTACTACATGTGTACTTTCATGATCTTCATTTATTATTATTACTGTTCCTTGCTACGGTACAGTGTTATCTCTGCTTGTTTGAAGTATCTTCTACCATCTTCATCAATAATTACCAAACTTAGATAATTCTTAACATTGAACAAATTCGTCTTTGTAGTTGGTGTCAAATCATATCCACCGAGGAATAGACGAATTGGAATAGTTTCACCTTTTACAGGTGATCCATCCATGATTTCATACCTGATTGTATTTGAGTCTGTGAGTTGATTTGGTGAAACTCCTACCGTTTCTCTAGTGATTAAACTGATCTCCATATGTTTTATCTTCAATCTAGTCAAGAGGAAATAAATTCTTCCAACGATAACATCTTTCAAATTGAATGTTGATTTGGAGTATTCGAATTCAATATGGAGACAGTTTTCAATTCCAATGTCTAATTTAATTGATTTTTTCAAATCTGTTGGATTTGAATAAACATAAACCCAAAATCTCTTTAGTTTAGTAATATCAGTATTCTTTCTCAACACAGTGATCTTCACATAATAGTTAACGTTTAAATTTCTTCCTCTGTAACTCTCATAACGTTTCTCCACGTTATGGAACGCAAAAGGATAACTTTCAGCATGGTCTAATTCTGAAGGTGGAGCAAGATCTTGACTCAAACACAAGAAATCATCCCGTTGTCCACTACTCGTCTCAACAGTACCGTACAACTGCGCTTTGATCCCTGTATGTTCCACTTTTTTACCATCTTTGACCCTCACAGTGACAACACCTGCCACCGTCTCACTGTCTCCAAACAAAGGATACTTCTCTCTTTTATCCTGCGGCAGCTTCACATCCACCTGCTTACGACTGTCTTCTCCTTCTAAACGAATCTCCAGGTCCAATGGCGACTTGAAAAACAACGACATTGTTTCTTTCAAGTTTTTGTTTCTACTCGACTTCATAAATTCACTTTTATCGGTTTAACAAAAATTGGTCTTCGGAGATAAAAAATATCTCCGGAATAAAGATTGTGGGTTTTGACGTTTTGCACAATCATTTAAAAATTATTACTGGAATTGAACTTGAAAAGCGATTTTGAGCAAGATAGAAAGGCGATTATAGACTACTGGCTGATTGAATGATGGTGCTGCCGGAAGACAACGTGTCAGGTGTTGGGAACTCTCGAAACATCCAGACAGACAGCTTTGATATCCCGTATTCAAGCGATGAGTCTGATCATGAACATGAGTTGGGAGAATCTAATCACAATTGGAATGAATCCACATCAGACGATAGACACACTGATGGTGATGTTGAAGAGGAAGAAGCTGAGGATGATGGGTTTGATTATGAGAATTATGATACTACTTTACAACCACAGTATATTAAACCACTCCCAAAGAGAGTCATTAAAGATTTACTAAATGAAGAGAAAATCATTAGCAAAGGGATAGATGATCTTATAAAGATTCATTCACAGATATCCAAGACGGGGAAAAGCACAAAGACGTTGAGAGATGATTTATCACAGTATTTAAACTCATTGGGATTGTTATACCAGGCATTAGCTGAATTATACGAGAAGGAAACTTTGAGAAATTCAAACATCCTATCTACTTTGAACAAATGGACGTTGGATAAACAGGATATCAATGATAAGTTATCAGAACTCAGGAATCAAAATCACGGAGAAGGTCAGAAACTGAAACAACTTCGAGATGAAATGGTGTTGTTAGATAATGATATTTCTAATTTGGAGAAAAGATTGAGACAGATGAAAGAGAAAAGAAAAGTATTAAAGTCAGAAATTGTGAGATCAGAAAGTATTATAGAGAGTAGGTCAAGTCCATATTTGGAAGAACTCCATAATATAGAGTTGGTAGAGAGAAGAAAAATAAAAGAATTAGCAGAAGAGAATTCAATAGCCCAAAACAATGAAGGAACTAATAATTTCAACATATCTTCAATACTGAACAAATTCAACAATTCATTAACTTTAAATAATTCTTCTTTGGGTACAGAAAAAGTGATTGAAACAATAGCTAGACAAACAGAATCATTTAAAGATAGAACAACAGAGTATAAATCTCAAGGATCAATTTTACAAGAAACAAACCTAATATGGCAAAACGTTTCTGATTTACTTAATCAACTTGAATTTGACATGCAAACAGTTTTAAACTCTCCACAATCTCATTCTCATGATCCATCATCAACATCTATCAAACAACGAATAATCACGATCTTAACACAAGCATATGATTCACTCTACTCACTTCAACACTCTTTAAAGATTAATAAAAATCCCATCTTGAACCAACTCTTCCATACAGAAATAGGAACCATCAAACAAAGTTTATCACTATTAAACCCTGATTTCCAACCACATAATTCAAAATCCTCATCTCCATCACCATCCACTTCATTCTCGGAATCATCCCGTATCAGAACCAACAAGACACCACCAGTGACAACACAAGGCCCTGATCCCCTCACTATGACACAATCACCAACATCAACCCCTTCACCAAACAAAATCCCAACCAATAACGATATCAATAATGAAGGCACGCACAGTAATAGAAGCAGCAGGAAACCATCCAATGCAAACAGTTTCACAATTAATAAGACATCCTATATACCTAAACCTAGTTCCATTAATGGAATGAAATTGGAAACATCAGGTTTGACATATGTGGATTTGCAACCTAGTCTAATCACAGGATCTGGAATAATGTCGAAATCTCCACCTTCTCCTTCCTCTGTGAACAGTGGTGATGTTGTGTCAAGTACTGGTGTTAGAGGCACAACTGATGCGTTTAAAGAAAGTTTGAAGCTCACTGCTGCAAGTTCTATGGTTACTAAAAGTAAATCAACTTCACCAGCTATATCCAATAAGAAGAATGATTGACTGAAAGTTATCAAGATATCACCACAGCACTTGTTCTACATTGAAAGTTTCTATGTAATTAAGTTAATGCATTATAGTGGGGGTATATACCAGTAATGATATGAACAAATAAATAATTTTTGTAATTATTATGGTTTCTTCTTCTTACGATGAATGAACATGCTGTTTTCTTTGGTTCTTTTCTTCTTTGGTGGTCGATTTCTAAATTCATTCTCATCACTTCTTGGTGGCAGATTTCCTGATTTTTGTGCTGTCAGTGTTCCATTTGAATCTGGTGTTGGTATTGGTGTTGGTTTGGTTTGACTTGGACCAGTTGGTAAACTTCCTGATCTTGATGGATTCAGAGATCCTGAATTTGAAGGTGTTGGTTGTCTATATGCAGAAGGCCCACTTGGAATAGAACGATTATTGTCAAACGTTGATCCACTTTCTGGTCTTGAAACATTATTTGATGTCGATGGAACTGCTGAGGTCTCTTGTTTATTCGATAATTGAGCTGTTCCAGATTGTTCTCTGTTATGAGTGTTTGTTTGGACTGAGGCTTGACTAGTAACGTTTGATCCAGGGTTGGCTGGTTTAGTCGGAACGAGACCTTTGTTTGCCACGTTGGCTGGACCTTTAGGTAAACCATCAATAGGTAGACTGTCTTTCCTGCTATTTGCATCAACCAGTTCTTTAGGGTTATAAAGTGGTGGTAGTGATCCAGTCTTTGAAGGAATAGCATCATTTTTCCATTTGGTATCTTTCTTCTTCTTTCCTTGATCATGATTATTTTGAGGATCTCTTGAATATCCATCATTAAATCTGTTATAATCACCATTATTATTACTGTTGTAGTTACCAGATGTAAAACCACGTCTAGCTTCAGTCAAAAGTCCTCTAGATTTGGCATCATTGATCAAATCACCCCATAAATCGTTCTTAATTAAACTGTTATGATTACCCAAAATCCATAACGAACACTTAGGTCTAGTCAAAGCAACATTCATACGACGGAAATCTTTCAAAAACCCAATACCGTTCTTGTATGGATCAGCACGAACACATGACATAATAACAATTTCCTTTTCTTGACCTTGGAAACCATCAATTGTATTGAAAGATATCTCTTTGGTAATTGATCTACCAAATTCTTTGATAAATGAATCCTGTAACAACTTGTTTTGTTCCTTATATGGTGTGATAATACCAATACTATTCTTAAAATCATAACGTCTGAAATCTTGAAGAAGTTTATGAATCAACTCAATTGCTATTTCAACTTCCATCTTATTGGTGAATGACATAGTCTTAGCATTTTGAGATTGGACACCTTCACTAATGTCAAAGAAGGTATAAGGTTTCAACAATGGATCTTTATGCCATTCTCTTTCTGTAAGTTTATCATTATCTGGACCATCTTTCAAAGCACCATCATAAAACTTCTTGGAAGGAAATCTTGAAATTGCAGAGTTCATACGATATTGAACATTTAACAAAAGTGGTTTAGAGTTTTTGGCCATTCTCACAAACAAACTCTGATCATAACCCGAGTTAGCAGCAGCACCAGATAAAACAGTAGGAGGCAATTGATTTGGATCACCAACCATAATACAACGGTTACAACCATATCTCAAAGGAATAACAGCTGATAATTCGGTACATTGACATGCTTCATCAATAATGACAGAGTCAAATTTGATACCCATATTGGCGACCATATCATGAGCAGAACCTGATAAAGTGGCACAAATAATTTCAGCTCCTGCAAGAATCTTAGCCTGTAAGTTTCTTCTTTGAATATCACGATTTCTGTATTGGGATGTGATGCTTTCTCTTTCTTGATCTCTTTGCATTTTCAAAGCATTCATCTTTTGAACCAATCCTCTTCTTTTCTTATAGACTTCATCTTCGACTGGAGTTTTGGATTCATCAATCTGAGCTTTTAATTTGGAAATTTGAGATCTCAATGTATCGAGCTCTTTATTGAAAGAGTCCATCTTATTTGAAATTGGAGTGATTTTACCCAATTGAGTATCAACCAATTCCTCTAAAGTCATATCCTTGACTGCTGTGTTGATAGCATCTGATCTACCTAAACGGACTAATTGAGGAACATAATTTTCACCTTTACTATTCTTCACACCGTTTTTCAAACGTAAAACCAACTCATCAACAGCTGCATTAGAAGGAGCACAAACCAAGATCTTTCTCTTCTTTTCCGTCGAGAATTTCTCTGCACCAGCGCCTGGGGCTTGAATACTATTAGTTGAATGGAAACTAGATAACATATACCCGATAATACCAATGATAGTTTTGGTCTTACCAGTACCAGGAGGACCTTGAATCAAGGAAAAGCCTGAAGTGTTGATGGACATAGCCATAGCTTCAGCTTGGGACTCATTGACACTATAAGTTTTCTGGATTTGGGAAAGCTCTATAGGATCAAATTTACTTCTATCATCTGGTTTAGCTTCAAGAATTTGTTTTGATAAATTGTAATATTCAAGACCGAATAATGATGAGAACTCTCTTTCAATTGTGGTCATTTGCATGATACGCATCATCATAACAACTGATTGGGGAGTCAAGAAAGTGTTGAGTTGTGCTGAACGTGTGACTCTAATGGTAACGTCAACTTTGTCACCTTTGACCGATTTAATATCATGAATTTTACCTAAACAACTGACTTTGGAATCCTTAACTTCCCTAACTCTTGGATTAGATTTGAATTCTGGATCAGCTGGGTTGGCATTGATTGCTAAGACAACCAAGTCAGAATCACCAAAATTATATTTCTGTAACTCATCCTTGCTCATACTAGTATAGACTTCAAAGAAATCATCAACTGTGCTCTTGGACCCAATTGTAATATAAATAGGTTTATCAGCTTCCCTTTTCTTTGCTGAGAGGATGGCTTGCCAACATTCCACGAGTAGTAATGGTTCATATGTTTTGATATAATCAGCAGGAGATTTGAAAACATCAGAGACAGTCTTTAGAGTTTCATATTCAGGAGAAGGAATTTCATCATCACTGTTATATTTCCATGTTAAAACCTTTCTGTACAATGGTTTCAGATCCACATTCAATCTCTTTCGACTGTTTTCTTCCTCCTTTTGCTTCTCATTCATTGTCAATCCTCTTGGTTTCTTCAAATTATCACCGAGAAGAATGATTCCAGGTTTAGGTTTTGGTTTGTTCAAACCAAACAATCCATGAACATCGTCAGCATCATCGTCATCTCCATCATCAGAACTATCGTCATCTGGTTTCTTGACAGGTTTCTTTCTTGGATTAAATCCAGGTTGACCAGCAGGATGAATAACTCTAGCTTTCAATTCAGCACGAGCTTTCTCAAGCGCTGTCATCGGTAGCTTAGCTTTAACAGCAATTCTTGGAGGAACTCTTGATAAACTTCCAAATTTGTCAATCTTGAGCTGATTTCTAGCAGGAGGAGCAGGAATCGATTTGGAATCTAAGATTTCAATATCTTCATCAAGATCTTTTAGAGCAGGTGTTGGAGCAGGAGTGGTGGCTTGAAGCTTCTGTTTTCTATATTTTTCAGAATCTTCAATGATACTATCAACCAAAGCTTTGTCAAAGATTTTAGCTCTCATAAGAATCTCATCAGACTGCTGTTCAGTTAGCTTATTGTTGAACTTCTTGGCTCTAGAACCATACTTTGCCAGCAGGGATATAACATTCTTATCTAACTCCAATCCATGCTGTGTAGCCAAATCAACTGTAGAAAAGATCAAATTAACACATGATGATAACAAACCCACATCACTAAGCCTTAACCAAACTAGCATATGAGGAAAAGTGTTTGTGATTTCTGAGAATGTCTTCTTGATTGCATCTTCTCCCTTAAAGAAGCTATTAATCTTATTAAAACATTTCAAAACTGCATGTGATAAATCCAAAGTATCTCTCGTAAATTCCACCAAGTTCGAGTATTTAGTAGCCCATACTAGTGTCTCGACATAAATTGTATCCAAAAAAGACCAACATCTATTCCAAAACACTTTGAAGGTGTCTTTGATGGAATTGGTGAACATATCACTCTTACCAAGTAAACCATTGATAGGACTATTCAAGGCAGCAATAACATCTAGTAGCACTCTTACTGCACCTGGAAAAGGTTCGAATGACTTGAAAAACATTAAGTTTGTTAGATTGTCGTTAATGGCATTCAAACAAACATGCAAATTATTGTCTAGTAGTGCATGGATACCTTCTAATCTTCCGTCTGCATCAAAAGTTTCATATAAAATGTCAACGGCTGCTTGATAGACCTTGGTATTTGAGGAAAAAACACAAGCCCAATAACCTTTCAAACTTCTTGAGTTTGATAAAATCATCTTTATGTTGACGGAGTCTATATCACCTAATTTGATCAAAAATTGCTGAACATAATCCAAAAATTCATTCATTTCTTCCTTTTGTTGGCCTGAAATGGGTATAATGTTGGATACATTCTCTAAAGATATCAAAAGCTGATATGAAAGTTCCAACTGTGATGGAAGATTTTGTTTCAAGATCAGACGGAACATTGCAGAATCAAACTTCAGTGATGAAGTTGGTTTTCCGTTGTAACTGTCGTACGTCTTTTGTGCAAGATTCAGCACATCAAATCTTAAAGCTTTAGCTATCACAGCTGTGGACAGTTTGCAGACCTCCCCATTACCTGATTTATCCTCAGTTGGGTAGAAAATCGCCGTGGCAGTGGCATAGTCCATAAATCTAATCAACTTGCTAGTAACAACCATTTTGGCATCACTTCTTAACAAAACATCAGACTTGAAAGACGGGGAATATAGTTTAGAAGGAATGGTTAAAGCTATGCTGACCATTTGACATGATTTTTTGAACAGGGTAGCTTTATTAGGCAATGGAATACTATTCTGGCTCTCAACAAGGGTCATGAAAAATAAGGACAAACGATTATAAGTAGTCTGTTGTCTGGAGGTATCCAAAGTTTTGATGAACTCGTCTATCCAGTCAATCAAATCGGACACTCTGGCCGATGGGTTGATTTCACCAAGGGACGAGGTGAAATTTTCCAAAATGTTCAAGTTTTGCAGAAAGTGAGGGCTACCAGTGATGGTATCTAAAACATTTTGAAAAGTGAATGGAGAGACAAGCCCCCAGTATTTATCACCAATTTTCTCAAGAGTAAGTTTGTAAAATCTCAAGATATATGGTAACGGTTCATTGAGGTATCCCATAATATGTTTTTGTACCATTGTAAAAAACGGAGATACTTCATATGATACGGCGCTTGCCAAATGTTCATGGTCTAATGGAGTTGAAAGTCTTTTTAGTATAGCATCGCTGTCAAAAAGTTTGAAGATAACAAATACGTTTCTGTAAAATGACTGGCAATTGTTACTCGTGAATCTTTGTGGATCCTGGATATTCAAAAAATGGACTTGAAATTCTTCCAAAATGTCTGAATGAACATGGTTTTCGTGTATGAGTTTGTCTGGATTGAAGAGTTTATTAAACTGTTGAAAAGCCCAGTTCTTTTGGGCGTCTTGACCTTCAAACAATAAAAATATAAGGCCTGGAGTGATGGCATGGGTTCGTTGAACAAAAGGATGGTCTGATGCAAGTAATGTATATAGTATCTTGTCGAACAACTGCCTTAGCGCTGCGTTGAGTCTGAGCATTCCAGGTCCGGAAAGACACTCTGCAATGCCGTATAGTACCTCCGTAGGCATGGGCGTTACTGAGCCTTGAAATTTTGATTCTGTGTACTGTTCGTAATAAGTGGACAACCTCGTTAGCAACCTCTCAGCCTCCCATTCCAATATTACATTAGAGAACTCCTGGACCTTATTTACATCGATGCCTCGCTGTACTGTGAGGTTCTTTTTCAAGTGTGCTCTTCCTCTTTGGAAACAAGTCACACAGTTTGTGCAAGTATTCAAACTTTCAGAAATTTGCTCCTTGAGCCACTTTAAGGGCTCATTATCACCAAAAGAGAATAATATTAAGAGATGGGAACTGATCTGGTACATCAAAGGGTCGCAAAAGAGATGATGTGTTCTAATGTGCTGCTCCAAATATGACAATGATTCTTCTAAAGCCTTCTGCTGGATATCGTCGTCATCCGGCTTCTGATGCGATTCCTTTATGAGAGCCAAAAGCTCTTTGTGAGCCAGCTCAATCTGCTCGTTCGACATTAGCGCGGTGACGAACCCTCGTTGGGATTTAGATGCTTTTGCTATTTGTTTGTTGATGTTTGAAGAATTTTTTGTGTTTGTTTATGCGATGGCTTCAGAATCCCGGGGCTTCTAGTACTGATAGTAGTAAAAGCGTGTTTTCTCTCTAATTGAGCGGGTTATAGACTGAAAAAGTAGTTAAATATCATCTTCTATATACAAAGACTAACTAAATGGTTTTTGAGCCCAGTTGAAGAATATTTATATGTCAAAAGAGCGCGTTTAAGCTCCTTTCAAGACATAACGGACTTATTTTTCCAACCCGAGACAAATTCCAAAATCTCACTAAATAAACACTCAAACTGTTCTCAATCAACCAAACTTCGCCATGAGGTAAGTTTAAACCCACTATTGATCTCACTTGATCAGTCAAAAACTAACTCATACCTCTCAGTGGAAGATTTGTGCGTGCTTCTAAGTACCGTCATGTTTACGGTCAACAATCCAAAAAAGAACTATGTTATGACAACATCAAAATCAGTACCAACGCCTGGGATTCTAATTTGGTGAAGGCTAATGGTAAATACATCTCAATCAACTGGAATGCATCCGGTGGTGGTGCGTTTGCCGTTATTCCAGTCAATGAGGTGGGTAAAGCTCCTGATAAAGTTTCCTTGTTCAGAGGCCACACTGCTACTGTCTTAGACACTGATTTCAACCCTTTCAATGATAATGTCATTATTTCAGGCTCTGATGATACCAAAATTGGTTTATGGAAGATTCCAGAAGATTACTCTTTCCACAATTACACTGACAGCAACGGTGATGTTCAAGATATTGCGCCAGTTGCCTTGTACTCTGGACATAAAAGAAAAGTTGGCCATGTTCAATTTCACCCTACTGCTGAGAATGTTGCTGCTTCTTCATCATTGGATTACACCGTTAAACTTTGGGATGTGGAAACTGGTACTGATAAAATCACTTTAGAACATAAAGATCTTGTCACATCGTTTGCTTTCAACTACAACGGTAACTTATTAGCCACAACTTCTCGTGACCGTAACTTACGTGTTTGGGATATCAGATCCAATGAGATCATCAGCGAAGGTCCTGGACATACTGGTGCTAAAAATTCAAGAGTCACATGGTTAGGTAACTCAGATAGAATCGGTACTACCGGTTTCTCAAAATTGTCAGATCGTCAATTAGGTGTTTGGGATTCTACTAACATCGGCGCTGGTCCAATCGGTGGATTTTACACTCTTGATGCATCTGCCGGTATTTTGATTCCTTACTTTGATGATTCAACTAAAATCTTCTACGTTGGTGGTAAAGGTGATGGTAATATTCGTTACTATGAATATCAAGATGATGAACTTTTCCCATTGAGTGAATTCCAATCTATTGAACCTCAGAGAGGTTTAGCCTTTGCTCCTAAAAGAACTGTTAATGTTCATGAAAATGAAGTTTTGAAGATTTATAAAACTTCTAAGGACTCTATTATCGAACCTGTCTCATTCACTGTCCCAAGAAAATCTGAAATCTTCCAAAATGATATCTACCCAGATGCACCATCAGATAAACCTGCATTATCATCTGAAGAGTGGTTTGGAGGTAAAAGTGTTGATGGTCCAGTACTATTCTCGGTCGAGTCGTTGTTCAATGGTACCGAGCCTGAATTCAAACCTTCAAGTGCCCCAGAGGTTACTTCAAAAGAGTCTAAAAAGGAAGAGCCAAAGAAAGAAGAACCAAAGAAGGAAGAACCAAAGAAAGAGGAACCAAAGAAGGAGGAGCCAAAACAATCATCACCAGAACCAGTTCAGTCATCAGCCAGTTCCATTTCTACTTCTCGTTCAACTCCAAAACAAAGCGTGGATGAAGTTTTGCAATCTGATGATAAGGTGAACTCATTATTACAAAAAGCAGTTGATCTAGATGAAGGAAAGAAAGGAGAATCTGATGAAACCAATTGGGATGATGAAGACGACAAATTTGAAGAACGTGAAGTTACTCCAATCAAGCCAACAGTCAAAGAAGAACCAAAAGTGGAGGCACCAAAAGTGGAAGTACCAAAAGTTGAAATCAAAAAAGAAGAACTAAAACCAGAACCAAAGGTCGTTGTCAAAGAAGAACCAAAACCTGAAGTCAAAAAGGATGAAGAAAAAGTGGAATCTAAACCTGAACCAAAAACGGACATTAAGAAAGTTGAAGAAGAAGCCAAACCAGCTGCAGCCGCTTCTTCTACTACAGCTAAGCCTTTAACTTTGAAAGGATCAATTGATAAACTAAGCTCAGTTGTGGAGCACTTTGAAGAAGTTGTCGCAAGATTAGAAGCTTCTAACTTAGAGAAAGACGAAAGATTAAAAGTTCTAGAATCTAAAATCCAAGAATTAATTGATAAAAAGTAAGGAATATCCTTGCTTCTGTGTTTTATAAGAACAATAACTAAATGATTATCCGATAGCCTCGTAATTCGTAACAATCTATGCTTCAACAATGAAAGTAACATAGAATCACTTAAATTGTATTTTTCAATAGATGCAAAAAATCAAAAAAAAAAGTCTTCCCCGCCAGGAGTCGAACCTGGAATCTTCTGGTTGCAGAAGTAACTACTGATTAAATCGTAGCCAGACGCCGTGACCATTGGGCCACGAGGAACAGACAGCTAAAAATGGCCGTTTTGCAAGCATATTGCCAAAATTTATCGGTAGGGTAACACCTATGGAAAATGCTAGAAGATATTCTAGGAGAACACGATTATGTCCAAAGATTTAGTTTGATCTATCTGTTGAAAAGCATTCATCAAGATTTACAAGATGTCCAATAAAGAAGTTGCTTTGCAGATCATCAATTTCTTGAAGAGCTCTGTCTCTGAGAGCCAAGTCGGTGAAGATTACGTTGACTCAATTGATGTGGCCATTGATTGTCTAGCTGAAGCTTTTGATGTTGAGAAAGACGAAGATGATAAGGTTATTGCCTCTGAATTCAGAGGTAAGAATTTGAAACAAATTTTAGCTGCTTTCAAAGCTCAATCCGGTGACGAAGTTCCTGTTCATGTTGATGAACCTGTCAAATCATCAGTTAGTGAAGACACATTGAAGAAAGCAGATGAGTTGAAATTATTGGGTAACAAAGCCATGGCTAGCAGAGATTTCCAAGAAGCTGTTAACAAATACACAGAAGCTCTTGAATTGACTCCAAACAATGCAGTCTATTTGTCAAACAGAGCTGCCGCTTATTCCTCTTTGAGACAACATGAAGAAGCCGTTAAAGATGCCGAAGCTGCTATCAAAGCTGATTCAACCTATTCTAAAGCTTACTCAAGATTAGGATTAGCAAACTATGCCTTGAACAAACCACAAGAAGCTTACGAAGCATACAAAAAAGGTCTTGAAGTTGAAGGTGATAATGCATCTCCTGCTATGAAAAAAGGTTACGAAACCGCTAAAGCTAGAGTTGAAGAACAATTAGGAGCCGAAGAAAAAGCTCCAGTTGCACGTGAAGAACCAGCAGCCTCATCAAGTGCAGGTGCTGGTGCAGGTGGTCTTCCTGATCTATCATCCATGTTTGGAGGAAACGGAGGTGGTGGTTTAGCAGACATGCTCAACAATCCTCAATTAATGCAATATGCTCAACAAATGATGAAAGATCCAAATGCTTTGAGCAACCTCATGAGTAACCCAGCAATCCAACAAATGGCACAACAATTCGGTGGTGGTGCTGGTGGTTCTGGTGGTCTCCCAGACATGAGTGAAATGATGAATAACCCAGCTTTACAAAACCTTGCCAAAGATTTCCTTGGTGGTAAGAAATAAGTAAAGTCTTAGAAGAGGGGACAGATTGTATGATGTTTCAATTTATGATAAAGGTGATGTATGGTAGCTTGTACTAGTACCTGTACTTATTTAATGTTCTAGTTCATGATATAACAGTGATGATAAAGGAAGTATATAAACTTACGTTAATTACTTTGAATTAAGTTTTGTTCATAAAGTTGTTTGTAGTTCATTAAAAATACATAAAATCTATATCATTTCAAAGATTTCAAATCTTGTAAGCTTCTTTCCAACATCAGTTTTTTGAATCGAATGTTTTTAATTTCGTTCTTAACATACTTTGCCATCACGATCTCAATGAAATCGTTTTTGAAAATTAGAAACTTGTTTAATTCCATTGCAATCAGTTCATGATGATATTTGATATCCTTATTAAGTTCAATCAATGAAGCCTTGATACTTTTGAGACCATCCAATAGTTTGTTTTCGAACTTTTGTCTTTTTGACTCAACAAAGTTTATTAAAAAAGAAGGTTGAGTAACTTGGGAAGTTTTCTTATTTTTACCCTTTGAACCATCATAAGTGAAAGAGTTATTGTTCTTTGTGAGAGTATTGAATGATTCCTCATTTACTTCAATGATCCCATTCATTTCATTTTGTTGATCAGAGTTTTTGTTCTTCTTATGTTCAGTTGATTTGAATTTCTTATAATGATTGTTTAACTCGATCAATTCACCGTACAATTTCCACCATTTGAATATTTTTGTGTTGATAAGATCACTGATTCTATTCACAAACTCATTTGTAGCAATTGAAAGCTGTAGTGTTTCATAACAGATGTCACTATTAGGTCTGAATTCTTTTATTGAATCATTGAATGCAGATTGTAAAAATACCAATTCATTCACCTCTGGTGATGTGACTTCTTCCTTGATGAATAGCTTGATTGCATCATTTAATTCTTTTTGTTTGATTGAGTTGAAATTGACAATCTTGAATAGTTTATCGAAAGAATGATTGTATTTTGAAATTTCTTTGGATGAGAATTTCAAGAAAAAACTGATTTCATTGATTTCTTCAGGCTGTAGAAAAAAATGATTATTCTTCAATGCATTCTCAGGATCTTGACCAACGTTTCTAATTTTCAATATTGATTCCTTATTATTAAGTGCTTTTAGTTTTAAGGATTGAATAGTTTCATTGAAGTTGAACTCTTTATTTTTAAGAAACGAAAACACAAGGCCATTTTCATCACTCAGTTCATCAGAAATCAATATCATTTGTAAAAACACGTTGATCTCATCAATCAAATTGTTTAACTTGAATTTGCTGAAACCGGGTATATTTAACATTAAACTTGAGAATCTTGTCAAGATATAGTCAATGGGTAAGAAACTCGTTGATGAATTCAATTCTAGTTTCAATAATTCTAAAAACTGTTTGAACCCATTAAACGAATGCATGACTTCATAATGTTCCCCATTGATTATTCCACGGAAAATCAGATTCCAAGTGTTTCTCTCAAGCTTGACTCTGATAACGGCAATCGACCTTCCTTTTATTGGAACAATCCTATTTTCCAGATAAGTGGTTTCAATCACTGAAGATACTTTTGCATTCTTGGAATGATCCAAACATGTGAAGAAATTTCTATCATTCTTTGCTATTTCTATAAACTCTGATTCTTCTAATATTTTCTTGATGTTCTCTAATCTGTTATATTTAACAAATATCATCAAGGGGGTATATCCTTTGAAGTTTGATTCATTGACATTTATGAGATCAAATCTTAAAAGATGTTCAATATTCGAATTAAGAATATGAAGTAATGTATTACCTCTTAGGTCAATGTGATCACCGTAATAAAACTTTGAATTGTTTGAAAGGTACCATTTCTCAACGACACCAAGAACTGTTTCAATCAAATGTGGATAATTTGGAGTATCATAGCTTCTGCAGATTGCAAATAATGGAGTCTGACCATTGATATCTTTGAGTCTCCAGTCGATGAATTGTCCAAGCTTAGGAATAAGGTCTTTGTAGTGGAAAAGATAATGGCCGATCGTTCTATTGTGTATGTTGTCCTTCAAGTTCAAGAATTGTTTCAATTCTTCCAATGTACATGATGAGAGTAAAATTTCAGTCAAATCATCAATGATTTCAAAATTTTCAGAGTTTAATGCAATACTTAAAAGATTCGAGTCTGTTATGGTTTTATCTAACAGCAGATCTTCAAGCGGGAAGAAAGTCTCATAATCAATCAATAACTTCCATGTGTCATAATCATTAGATTGGATTGCAAGTGTTAACAGTGATTCACCATTTGATGTACGGGCTCGCATGCTTGATTCACTCGTATTATGATTGTGTTGTTCACTATCCAAAAATTTCTTGAGAGGCAGCAGTTCTTTGGAGTTGATATAATGAAACACTTTCCTATTTGTCATTGAATTCTTTTGAAGTGTTTCTATATTTTCTTGATTCTTTAAGAAGTATAAAACGGCCTCTAAAGTGGAAAGTGAATACCCAACAAGTCCTAATTCAAGTTTCTCAAATGAGAAACTTTCAATGTAAAAAAGATGGGCTTCCAAGAATGGGACATTGGATCGCACAACAACAAGCATAAGTAATCCAACCAACGTGTCGGCATCTATAATAACATCTTCAACATCTGATAAAACCTTCACTGTCTCGGTCATAATATCAATCTTAGACTGATAATTGTTGGTTAATGTTAATTTCTTGAACTCTGTTGTAGCTTTACTGACTGATTTCTCCAATGATGATATTTTTGTTAAGTTATATTTTATCTTGTCAGGAAGGGAAATCTGGTTGATACCTAAAAATTCAAGTTCTTTGTAATGTGGTGCCAAAAAATCCGGTATTAAATCACAAAGTTTGTTCCAAATCTTGTCATATAGATTTAACTCAACGTAATGGTATACCGATGAGTTCAAGTCTATATTGTTGTTTGATGCTTTGTAAATAGATTCAACTAGTTCATCACTCAACGTTTGGAAAATTTGAGATGCTAACTTGATGTTTTGTTCAAAAATAGAAGTTAACGAGTCTGTATCTGGAACGTCCTTCAGATTAAAAGTCTTAAAAAGATCTTGATATTGTTCTCCAATCTTAGATGCTACCAATGGCACATTCCTTATGATTTGTTCGAATTTGATCTCACTATTTCCATCAATGTCTTGAATAATATCGATTTTCTCTTTTTCATCAGCCTCAATGGACCTTTTTTGTGGTGCGGTTTTATCATTATTAATTGAGGATATTGTCTCCACGCTTCGTATTTCAACAGGCGTTCCTAACAGCGGCTGTTCTATGTACATGATCAAGAATCTCTTTCCTTTGGGCAGATAGTCATTAAAGCTCTGGAACGCCGAGTATTCGAGCACTTTCAGAACAAGTGATCTCTTGAACCCCTTACCAGTGAAAAGAACGTCTTTCTTGATGAGAACTTCACGATTATTGAACGTTGTATAGAGCTTTGCATTGCTTGATTCAGCAGTCGTGATAATATGCTCGTTAATGAACTCTTCAGAGTAGCACAAATCTCTGTAGGCTATCCCCGAGCCCAAGTCCTGACAGTGCAGCAGTGTCTCCAGCGGTGGAACCAAAATCACCAGCGACTCTGCTGGAGCTGCACTGAGCTTCGCATAGAGAGCTGCCAGTGGAGACTCAGTGGGCTGAGGGTTGTTGAAGAGTGCATTCAGCAGTGGATTCAGCAGCAGCGGCAGATACGAGGGCATTGGCGTGTGGTAGGACTCATAAAACGAGTATCTTGTAGTTGTGAGTTGCTTCCAATGATCTGTTCTCACTGAGATCTAACAACAATGGATATAAGTAATTCTAATGTTCACTGTTGCAGCTTCTCTAATGAATCAATCGTCTATTTTGAGAAGGTCAAAATGTACTAAGATCAGGCAGGATTAAATTTGCCAGAGAGATTACCAAAAGCTGTGATAAAATGATTACTCCTTGACACTGAAGAAGAATTAATGTGAGGTTGTGATAATTATTCAATATAACTTCTGAACAATAGGTGATAATCGATTCTCTTCCAAGCACATCCGGACATCAGACCTCGGAAGTCTGTCAAAATTTATTTGATGCGATGAAGAGATGCCTTCAGTAGGAAAAGGGCAATGGCGAAGGGAAAGAACAAGTCCAGTGAGAGCAGCAGACCGACAGGAGGCCACAGTGGTGGTGCACACCGTCGTACGGAGGTCAAGCAGCGTGGGCCAAAAACACAGGCTTTCCACACCAAGCTGGCGATGTGGGACTTTGATCACTGCGATCCAAAGAGATGCAGTGGGAAGAAACTGGAGAGACTGGGATTGATAAAGAGTCTGAGAGTGGGACAGAAGTTCCAAGGTGTGGTGGTGAGTCCAAATGGTAAAGGTGTTGTGTGTCCAAACGACCGTGAGATTGTGGAGACGCTAGGTGCTGCAGTTGTTGAATGTTCATGGGCCAGACTAGATGAGATTCCATTCAATAAAATAGGTGGGAAGAATGAAAGACTACTTCCTTACCTTGTGGCTGCGAATCAAGTGAACTACGGTAGACCATGGAAACTAAACTGTGTTGAGGCTTTAGCTGCTTGTTTTGCTATTGTTGGCCATGAAGATTGGGCTTTTGATCTATTGGATAATTTCTCATGGGGTCCTGCTTTTCTAGAGATCAACAAAGAACTACTTCAGTTGTATCAACAATGTACTGATTCAGAATCAGTCAAACAAGCAGAGACCGAATGGCTAGACAAACTACAAGAGGAAGTGAAACAACGTAAAGAGCACAACGACGATGACCTATGGATGCAAGGAAATACCAACCGTCGTGAGTTGAATAGTGAATCTGAAGAAGAGGAAGAATCTGAATCAGAGGACGATAATGAAAGCGTTGAGTATGATAATTTAGGAAATATCATTGAAAAGAAGAAATACGATTCTTTGGGAAATCTGATAGGGGACGATGATGAGGAGAGTGAGGAAGAAGATAATGATGAAAGTGAGGAAGAAGAAAGCGATGGCACGGAACTGGACGCTTTAGGTAACCTCAAAATATAGAAATAAATGCATTTTGTAAATACACACTGTAAGTTTCTCACCTTAAATAAAATTTGTGTCACTTTTTCGCAATTTTTTGTTTCTTTCTCTTAGGAACTAGACCCTTCGTCATGTCTGATCAAGTAAAGGTCGAAAACAAAGAACCCGCTGCCAATCTTTGGGATCAGACAGTCTCTTACATTGACCACGTCAGCGAAGACCTGGCTCCCCAGAACTTTGGTGGTCCATTGCCTTCTTTCAAGTGGATGGTTGAATCTCTGCTCGAGAAACTAAACTCAATAACAAATGACAACCATTGGTACACAAACCAGTCTAAAAGGGAGCGTAAATTGTTTGCTGTGAGTCAATTTGTCAAGGAGTGGAGAAATGTTGTGGGACCTAACATATATCCTGCCTATGCATTGATCCTTCCCACCAGGGACAGAGAAAGGACTTATAACATCAAAGATCTAAAATTGGGGAAATATCTTTTAGAAATACTGAGGATTCCTAAGAAGTCTATTGAATATGAACATATAATGAACTGGAAACAGTTTACAAAACTTCCTGGTCAGTATAAAAGACAAAAGAACTCACAACAAAAAATGTCTACGGTATGTGTTGAGCTATTGAAAAAAAGAAGACAGGATATAGTTGGGGGCACAATGTCAATCAAAGATGTGAACGATTTATTAGATGAGCTAGCTAACAACGAGGCAAAGAAAGGGGAACAAATGGAACTGTTGAAAAAGGCAATTGATAATATGAGCTTCATTGAACTTCAATATCTTTTTGACATAATATTGAAGATTCGAATTGATAAAGGAATGGAAAATTCGCTATTATACTACTGGCATCCTGATGCTGTTGATTATCTCACTGCTGTCTCTAGCCTAAAACTTGTTTGCTACAAACTTTTTGATCCAACTAAAAGATTAAAGAAGAATGAATTATCCATCAATTTAGGTAAACCTTTCAAACCTCAATTATCGAAAAAACCAGATAAGAACTATAACAAGATTGCAGAAATGCTCAATAATGAATTCTTCATTGAAGAGAAAATGGATGGTGAAAGAATTCAAGTTCACTATATGGATAAGGGTAAAGAAATTCATTATTATAGTAGAAAAGCAATGGACTACACTTTCATATATGGTGATAATCAACAATGGGGTTGTGTATCACCTCATTTACAGTTCATTAATGCAGTGAAGAATTGTGTGTTGGATGGCGAAATGGTCACATATGATCCACAACAGAAAGCATTTGTCCCATTTGGTGTATTGAAAGGTAGTGCAGTACAAGAGTTGAAGAGATTGAACAGTCTTAGAATAGTACCTAATGATGAAGATCAAGCTAGACCTTTCTTAATGGTGTTTGATGTTGTCTATTTGAATGATACTCCAATGACTCAATACCCCTTGCATAAGAGAAAAGCCATATTGTCAAATATTTTAAAACCTAAAGAAGGATACGTTGAGATCATCAATTATATCAAAGCACATGATGAAGATTCTATCAAAAAGGCTTTATCACATGCAGTTGAAAGAGGTTCAGAAGGGATAATCTTGAAAAAACATGACTCTCTGTATTTGTTGGATAAACGGTTAGAAACATGGACAAAGATCAAACCAGAGTACCTTGAAGAATTCGGGGAGAATGTTGATTTAGTGGTTATTGGTCGTGAAAAATCAAGAAAGGATAAATATTTATGTGGATTAAGATACACTGGTAAAGATACAGAGGATCAAAAAGTACCTTTATTCTACAGTTTTTGTCGTGTTGCTAATGGGTTTGATGTAAATGATTACAGAAAGATTGAAGATTTAACAAAAGGTAAATGGAGAGATATCAAAACAGACGCCCCACCAAAAGATTTGATTCAATTTGGGAAGAGATTACCTGTTGAATGGATTGATCCTAGAGAATCTTTCATCATTGAAGTTAAAGCTAGATCCATTGATCATTCAATTTCTAAGAATTATAAAACTTCAACAACTTTATACAATGCATATCACAGACAAATCAGAACTGATAAAAGTTGGCAAGATGCAGCCACTTTAGAAGAATATATGAGTATCAAAGCAGCAAGAAAATCCACAGATGATAAAGAACATAAAATCTTGAATCGGAAGAAGAAACAATTGATCAATCATTTGAAGAAACAATCAGCAGATGAAGAAAATTGGAATGAT
This sequence comes from Gotozyma montana, assembly GCA_003706615.3. NCBI lineage: Eukaryota > Fungi > Ascomycota > Saccharomycetes > Phaffomycetales > Phaffomycetaceae > Gotozyma > Gotozyma montana. The sequence goes on from PPLU03000009.1 coordinate 403,200, forward strand.
ATTGTGTCGTCTATAAAGTCTGATATTTTTGAAGGATTAACATTCATGATACTTTCTGATGCATTTCATGAACAAAACAGATTTTCAACTGATGAATTTTCCACCATTCTTAAACAAAATGGAGCAACAATAACTAAAAATCCAAATCTTTTAGAAGATCTTTCAAAATTGAGGATCATTTCAGACAAGAGAACCATTGAAGCCAAAGAATTATATAGAAATGGGTTTGATATAATTAGATCCTCATGGGCTTTTGATTGTTTGAAAAACAAAAGACTGATCAAGGTTGAACCTAAACATTGTTTCGATGTGAGTGACAAGATGCTCGCGTTGGCTAATCAAAGAGTCAAAAAGTTTGAAATTGGATTTTTGAATAGAATCGAAGTTGATGACTTGGAGAAAACTTTCAAAAAGGTTATTGAAAGCGATGATTTTGAAATTGACATAAAGGAAGAAAAAATTATTGATGGTAGTTTCAATTTTGATGAGGTTAAGAAAGTTTTTGAAAGTATTTTATTGTTCAATGGATTGAACATTCTCTTGGTTTCCAAAAATGAAAGTCAATACGAAGTTGATTCCATCATACTAAAGAACAAAATTGAGATGAATGATGGAGTTGTTGTCAATTCGTTGGAAGAAGCTAACATTATTGTGGTTTTGCACTCTAGTGAAACAGAAGTTATCTCTCAAGTGAAGGAAATAAGAAGACAACTTGCAAACAACCTACAATTTGACAATAATTCAGTTGCAACAACAAAAAGAATTGTTAACAGTGATTGGGTCACCGAAACAATTGCAAATGGTCATAGAGTTGATCAGCAAGATTATCCTGTTATAATACCTAGGGAATGAAGGGTGCTGTACCATTGTACACCTTATAATGACAATATTTAATGCAACCAACCAGAGCTTCTGTAGCATATTGTTGGACTACTATCTGATTATTGGGTATCAATTAAAGACTACGATCTACTTAATCAATAACAAGTTAAATAATATATTAAAACAGCAACTAAACAAAGTTGGTAAAACCCAATACCAGCAACAACAATCACTTCAAGTTGAAAACCTGAATGATCATCGTGGTAACAAAAACCAAATCCCAAAAAACACATTTTTTAAATAAATTAAAGTGTACCTATCTTTCTTCTCTTCTTTTTTTATTCTTGTCAAGTTAGAATATTCTTGAATAATAAAACATTTTAAACGAGCCTGAACGTCTCAAGTTAATAACAATTTCAAAATAAGAAATAGAATAAAAAGCAATTGATGAGTATAATTGAAACAAAGGAACCACATCTGTCAAACCGTTGAAAATAAAAAGAGACACCATTATAAAAAAGAACAAGCAAAACCTTAGAGACATAAAACCAAGAAAAGATAATTTCAAAAAAAAGTGGAAGTTCAAATCAGATGAAAGTATATGTGAATAAACTTAGCCCAGTCGCAGGTTAAAAAACTAGCGCCACATGACAATAATTCATAAATACTTCAAAATCATGAAAAAACGCACAATGAATGAAAAACCTCAACCAGTTGAAGATGTCAACACCAGGTCAAACCAGTAAAATATAGTAGTGGAAGTCCCATAAATTTCAAGTGGCAAAAATAGAACAAATGCAATACCTTGTAACAAATAGTAAACAGCAACAAACGGAAATAAAAAAAAGATCTACCAAAAAGTAGAGTGAAGATTCAAACTCGAGTTCAAAAAGAAGAGAAAGTTAAATATGAGAATCACTAATCAATTTGATGTATCAAGTAAAACAAAATCATTTAAATCAAAAGAATTCAAAGGCGCATCGGGCTATTAGTTGTTCGCAACATGATCAAGTAAATCGGATTTTAAACCAACTCCAAGTTGTTTGAAATCTTAATTTGTCCTTTTCTAGTAAACCTTCTGGTTTCCTGGAAGTTAAAAATAGGACATAAAATATTTCGCACAATGTCGAAGGTTCATTATCTTCATGTATTGATCAAAGGCAACCGTAATCACTTCTGGATTACGCAACTCATTGAAATCATAATCATTATCAGTTGTGTTTAAATGGAAATCAAAAAGATCGGATGATTGCTCAAATGGTAAAACATCATTAACTTCTTTCTTCAAGAATGAATCTTCAAAAGATGGGAGATTTTGGATGATTGGTTCTTGTTTAACGACAAAGGTAGTGTTTGAGGCACTAGAGTCACCAGTTATTATATCCAAAGAAAATCTGTTGGATGAAATTGGGGCAATATCCAAAAAGTTTTGACTATTAGAATCAAATGATTCTGAAACAGAAGAACTTCTGGATGATAAATTTGGAACTTGTGATAAATTGTTTGAAGACACGTTAGAAAACTCAGAATCTTCATAACTAGACTTTGGGGAAGAGGAAGTGAATGACTCTGGAGTCTTTGGTAATGTGGAAGGACTCATATCTTCATCCAAATCTAGACTGTGATTTATTTTCATCTGTTTGAGATCAGGTAAAGCTCTGACCTTGTTCAACAAGGCGTCGATCTCGGCATTACCACCGGTGTAAACATCTCTGGCCAACGTGGAGCTCAACTTGTTCACCAACTGGAACTGTTTCTCCAAATCGAGAACATAAGACTCTAAAAACTCAACGTGTTTTCTCTTCTTCTCTCTGGAGGCGTGGGCGGCCTTTCTGTTTCTGAGGATTCTCTCAACACGGCGCTGTTCCTTCTCCTCTTTGGTTTTGGCTCTCTTGCGCGGTGGCAGCGAGGTCTTGAAGTTGGCCGAGAGTTCAGCGATGTCTGACATAGTTGTTGTTAAATTGTAAAGGGGAGTGTTTTTTTGGCGGATTTGCACTGACTTAAATACTTTGGACGCCCATTCCGGATTCGACACCCCAATGTCCCTTTTGGGGCAAAGTGGTGTCTGGGTGTGTGTGATCGACTTATAATCGGTGCGGGCCACACAGGAACTAAAATAGAAGCAGATGGAAGTTTTAAAACGAGGCTAAGAGGCCACGTAAACTGCTCACAGTAATTAGCCACGGTAGAGCGATAATAGTGCTAGTACTACTGTTTTACAATAAGTCGTTATTGCTTTTCACTTCTGGCTAGTCGTCAACTGTTTTTTGCTAAACCCCTAAAAATAGTTATTTTGGTCCGTACCACTGTATTTAGGTCCTAGTACGTGCTAACATGTACCTTGTTGGTAAAAGACGAGTTTAGCGAGTAATCCATGGCCCTAAATAATGTCACGCTAAACTTATAAACAGCCAGCCAGCTGCTAGGTTCAAGCTGGCACCAGCACCCATAGCCAGCAATATATCTTCTCTCTCGATATACCTTGTAACTTGTTCATGATGTAGTGAAAAATTTAATAGTACAGTCTACTGTAGTGTGTAGCCACAGATATCAACAGACCAAATTGATTACGACAGGTTTTCAGGCAGGTAAATGAAGTCTGTCAACAAATTCCAATTTCCCAGTGACATGAGACTGCACAAGTTACTCAGCAGCCCCCGAAGCCCAGGTATATTTTCACGAAACAGAGCTCCCATGTCTTTAATCCATGCCATCGGTGATTTGCGCTGACTGGGAACAATGTAAAAACAAAAATGTCATGAGCGCGTATCACTGGTTTACTAGTAGCATGCTAGCTCGCTCTCAACCATACCTTAGAGTCTACACTGTAATTCGAGGCTAGTAGCGACTGAACTGTTCGAAACTAAAAAGTTATTTACATAAGCTTTGTTTACATTTGTCCGTTTTGGGACGACATAAAAAAAATAAACAAATGTGTAGGATGATATACGACTTTACTAAGTAAAGAGCCTATAACAGAAGACCAAAGACTGTGAGGGGAGACCAAGGCACAAACACAAAGTAGCATAAGACCCACAATGTCGGACTTGAGCTCAACGGTGAATGAGCAATCAGTATCCACTGATTCTGAGGAATCTTTTTTGGTAAAACAAATCAACCGATCCCAATTATTCAATAGTTCAACGACATCATCGTCCAATTCATCAAGAAACAGAAGATCATTCTTTAGAGAGAGTTTTATTGATGAGAATGGAACAGACAGATCGTTCCTTATTTTCCAAGATACCATTGCTGAAAACTCTGATGAAAGTCGAGACATCAGTAACATCTCTAAACTATCTGCTCTTGACGCTGAAAAATTAAAAGATGCAGGAAACAATAACAATAGTAAAGGAAATATACTGGGTGAGCTATCAACAAACCACACTTCCGATTCACTGCCCTACCTCAGCAGGAATAGCTCAAAAAGAAGATCCAAATATGAACTACAATATCAATCTGCCCCAGTACCACAATCACAACGCAACTCATTCATTGCAGTAACTCCAGATCTAAATACGAACGACGCTGTCTTCCAACCGATATCCAGATCTCCAATAATAGAAGCTCCTACTCCACCATCAAATCACAGAAACACACTTACAGATATCATATCAGCATATGGGGAACCTGAATCCCAAACCTCATCAAATCCAAACAAGTCATCAAACATTAAAGATTTGAACTCATTACCTTTACAAAAACCTTTCAAACTCCAACCGAAACCTTTTGATAAGTCAAGATCGTCATCAGACTCCTCATCAAAAACTTACCGCTCTGCTAAATCTGAGCTAAGTAGTAGAAAATCACTATTGAACTATGAAATGACAAGAAAGAGACAAATGGGTACACCTCATCTATTAATGAAGCCAAATAACGGATCTACGATATCATCATTAACTCCTCAAACCCAAAACTCATCATCGAGTGATAGACCATCTATTCCTAGCATACCTGCACCATACCTCCATCAAATCTCATCACAGCACGGAAGCTCTCTCACTTTTGATCAGACCAAGAAAGAACCAAACATGGCAAGAGCACAACTCCCTGAAAAGAGAGGAATTGACGTCTTGAGAACATTGAAAGTGGATCCCAAGAAGAAAGTAATCGTTGACGATGATCAATCTGATTTGAGCAGTTACAGTGATTCATATACCAATGAAAAACGGAAGATGCTTTTGGAAAACAATGGAAACATAGAACCAATGTACACTGATGAACTGTTAGAAAAGATTTACTACTACAGAAACCAACATGAAGTGATAGAGCCTAAAGGATCACAGAAACTGGTATGGTTAATATACTTCACCTCATTCATAGTTCCTCCATTATTCTTTTTCTTAGGATTAGGATTGCTTGATAAATTTATCACCACTAGTATAGTCAACCCAAGAATGAAGAAATTGAGTTTGATTACAGGGACTTTAGTCTTATTGATCACTTTTGCTATGATTGGTGTTGGGTTGGGTTTTGGAATTCATGAAGCGTCGCTGAGGTGAAGCTCACTCTGCATCTTTTTCCACCATTGAAAAGCAAAATAGATACATCTAGCAAATAGATTATAACCATAATACACATAATACCATGCATTTTCAAGCATTTCAGTAGAATTCAGATCATGTTGGTATTCTTTCGATTTTCACCATATCGATCGGTCAACACTTTAAAAAAGTAAACAGTAAACAATAGACAAATAAAATTTTGATACCTTCCAAAATCATTACCAAGGGAAATGTCACAAAGATCAGTGACGAGGAAAGGTGCCGTTCATGTGGTCCCATCCATTTATGGCTGTTATCTTCTTAGGTCAATACCCAAACCTAACTCTTTCTATATCGGGTCTACTCCAGATCCAGTACGAGTATGTGACAAAAAACTATATGTCAATAAAGCATCAAAATACTAACCATGAACATAGAGACTGAGGCAGCATAACGGGGATTTGAAAGCAGGTGCATATAAGACAAAGAAGAAAGGGTATAGACCATGGGAGATGGTGATGTACGTGTATGGATTTCCTAGCAAGATCGCTGCTTTACAATTTGAGCATGCATGGCAACATCCATACCAGACTCGTCATATTGATAAATCAGACAGGATAACCACAAGTAAAACTGGTGGGAGATCATATGCACATAAGCTGGGTAATGTCAGACTGCTGATGAAGTCTGATTTCTTCAATAGGATGAATTTAAAAGTTAGATTCTTCAACGCTGAAGTGTTCAAGATATGGTATGAGAATAAATTTAAGGTTCATGTAGCGGTGGATGTGAAGAGAATAGCCAATAGTGAGATTAAAGGAGGTGATGATGAAATAAATATGAGTGAGGTCAAACTTTTCAAAGAAACTCTGTTAAAACAGGAAGAAGAGTTGATGAAATCTTTTGAAGATATTTTGAAACAAGATAATTTGAAATGCTCTGAATGTCATGAAACGATTGATTACATCAAGCGTGATGAATTTGACCTAGTTTCCATATGCTCATATCAAGATTGCCATAACCTGGTACATCTTGAGTGTTTAAAAAAGGCCTTTGAAAAGCAAAAAGAACTAGGTGAAGAACCATCAAGATCTCAGAAACAACCTAAAGCATTTGATCTTCCAACTAGTGATCTAATACCAAACAAAGGATTCTGTCCTTTATGTGAAAAAACTCTGTTTTGGAGTGAAGTTGTTGCCCATTCCACTAGAATACGGTTTATTTTTGGACATGGTGGTAAACAACCAGACGCAATTTATGAGGAAGAAGAGGATGATTTTGAAGAAGACTTACAAGGAAATGATTTGCTGAAATCTCAAAAAACATGATGAAATATGAACACTATATATACCCTTAGATTAATTTGATAGACCACTCACTTTCAATAAAAACATTAGGATTTTTGATCAATGCAAAGTTTTCGTGTTGCTCCACTGCAACATCCCAATTAGTTTCACCTTGATGAGCTGTAGCTGAATTTATATCACCACCAACAATGATGATCTTCTCAATTTTAAGAGAGGATTTCAAACTTCCTGAATTAATAACACTGGACAAAACGTTATCTTTGAATTCGAAGTCAATGTATAAGAATTCTCCATTTTGGTAATCAAACGTTTCACCATCATCGACGTATAGTTGACCTTTAGCATTGCCTTCTTCATTCAATGCAATTATCAAAGTGTATGGATCGTATTTCATTAGTTTGGAAGATCTACGATATCTGTCCTTTCTAGGAATGATTGCACCACCTCTAATAAATGAAGGAATTTTTTCCAATGGTGCTTCAATCTCATGATTTCCTTTACCTTTCAATTGTGTAAAATCATCATAGTCATAGTATATCTCTTCATCTGGCAAATAAATAGTTTGCTTGGTAGCACCTTCATCCGTGACAGGCTTGACAAGGATTTCACCTAAGAAAAATTCATCTTCAATATCATATGTTTCTTGGTTTTGTGGAAACTTGTAAAACAATGGATCAATAACTGCAGTACCATTAATTGAAGATTCGAAGAATTTGGTATAAAATAACGGCAATAGTTGATATCTAGTCTTCACTGCATCCCTCATTATTGAAGTGTATGGCTCACCAGCAATCCATGGCTCTCTTCTTCTAGCATCAATATGTGCATGGGCTCTGAAGAAAGGATACCAAATACCAGCCTGATACCATCTAGTTAATAATTCTTTAGAAGGATTACCAAAGAATCCACCGACATCTGCACCTGAGAATGGCATACCAACGATATTTTGAGTAAGGATCATAGGAATAGAAATCTTTAGATATTCCCATTTAGACATGTTATCACCTGTCCACATTGCAGTTGATCTTTGAGATCCTGAGAAATATGATCTTGTCAATGTGAATGGTCTCTTGTTAACGTATCTTTCTTTCAAAGCGTCGTATGTGGCCTCATGGAAAGTTAAACCGTATAAGTTATGATTAGATCTAATTTCAACATCACCGCTGGTGATAAGGTCTTTTGGACTTGTAGTTTCCGGGCCAGAAAACACAGAAGGTTCGTTCATATCGTTCCAGATGTGTAAATTAGTTGCATTACCTGCGAACTCTGTGCCGTTTTGGAATAATGTTAACCAATACTCTTTTGCCTTTGGATTGAAAGTATCAATCCACATTGATTCTCCTGGCCAGCAATGACCACGGAAATCATCTCCTTCTTTGTTCTTGACGGCTAATGATTGCTTTGAAAGCTCATCACTGACAAAGTATCCTGTTTTGATATGTGGATCAATGATAGTAACCAAAGTTCTTCCTGTTTCATCAAGTTTTGACATCATACCAACTGGATCTGGGAATAACTCTTTTTTCCATGTGAAATATTTTTTTGCATCAGTGTATTCAATATCTAACCAAATAACATCATATGGGAATTCATATTTGTCCATGTTGGAATTGACAGTAAGCACATCATCTTCATCATTGTAATTCCATCTACATTGATGGTACCCCAATGAGAACAATTGCGGAAGTTGAGTGGTTCCTGTTAATTTTGAATAGTTTTCAGTGATCCCTGAAGGAGATTCTGATACTAAAACGATAATATCAATTATGCCATTTTCAGAGATCCAATGAGTTTTCGTATCATTTTCTTCCTTTTTGATATCGACAAAGGTATCAGCTGAGTTGACCCAGAATACTGCAGTTGATAATGATGGTTTATGTGCAATCAACAATGGAATCGATCCATACATTGGTAATCTTGAATCAACTTCGTATTCAAAAATATCAACATTGTATAATCGATATGGTTCTGATTCTGTGGTATCTTTCAAAGACAATGAGTCAGCGTGTTCTGGAATACCATATACTTGCTTGAATCCCGAAAAAGTGACATCCAATGCAACAGATTCTGGACCCAATGGTAAAGAATCTTGTTTTGAATCTTTGAACTCATCATGAAAAGCGTTGAAGTTTGTCTCTTCTGGCAATAGATTTTCAGTCTCACGATCTATAGTTCTATGATGCTCCAAATTGAAGAATAGTCTGTCATTAAGAATGACTCGTTCTTCACCATCGTAAAGAACTGTAATCTTGAATTCTTTAGAAGCGATCTCCACTTCATATTGGTCATTATCTCCAAATACATAACTGAAGGAACCATCCTCTAACTGTTTCAATTGAACTGATTCTTTAGTCTTCAATTCTGGTTCTGCAACAAACGCATACTTCCACGTATCTGCAAATCTCTCTTTCTGTAAATGCTTGTTGCTTAACTCAACACTAGATCTATCCTCATCGATTCTAATTCTGACACCATCTACCTCTAGGATCTCTACACTGAACGGTAGCCTCACTGTATGTGATGCATTGAGCGTTTTGTGAATGTCACCAATGACAGAAGCATCTTGGAAATACAATGATTCTAGATCAACAGAATAATACGTGTTACCAGTCTGTCCAATCTGGCTCGCGTAATGTCTGTTTCTGTGACAAAAACCGGCCTGACTGCACGTCTTGAAAAGCTCAGACTTCACTGCCAGCACTGTGCCCAGCAGCAGTCCCCAGATCACTAATCTCATCTTAGCTGACTCGTAGTACTAATTGTAACTAAACACTCTCTTCTGTCAACCTGGAAAGATATTCGCGAATAAGCGTTGCTAGGCGGTGGATTCTCTGCCCAGCTTCAATATCCCCGCCTAACTTTACTGGAGTGTCTGCCTAGATCTCCGCCTAAGTTACATAAGCGATTTAGATAGTAATCTCCCTCTGGCCTAGATCGCTTGCCAATCGCTAAAAGGCTGTGGAAATATTACAATCTGCTTAGCTCTCATCTACAAACCAGTTGCTACGGGCTTTTTGCAGGCAGCCATCCCTTGAAGAGTCCACTGGAACACCCACCGCAGGTGATACAAGATACACATAGACAAGCTCATCACGGATCCGACATATACACCATATCGTTTTTTCTGGGGTCTTTTTTCATATAGGAGAGCTATTAAACCACAAACCAAAGCACAACACACAGCAACATTGTGATTCTATGGGGAACGTTCCAGCCAAAGAGGACCGCCGCTCCAGTGTTGGCTCCCAATCCACCCAGGGAAACAGAAGACGGGCCAGTTCTATCGCTTCTACCATACAGCAGGCGTCTCACACGATAAGCGGAAGCACCTCATTCAGTTTAAAGAATGCCATTTCATCTAACTCTAACAACTCTGCCATTCTAAAGCGGATAAAGGAGAAAGAGAAGCAGAAGGAAGCACATGCCCTAGGACTTGTCGTACGTTTTGATGAAAGTGTCGATGGTGGTTATTTGGCACCATATGGTACTTACAATCTGAATTTAGATTACAAAGTGAATGTGGTGAGGGAGGCCATCATTGGAAGAAAATTGGCTCCTTTTTACACACCTTTGCAAGATTATGATCCGGATTGGACTGATAGTGAACTCCTGAAAGTAGTTGATAAGCTTAAGTTACATGCATTACCTGAAGAAGCAGAAGATGGAGAAGATTTAGATTTAGCCTATGATGTTGATTCGGTTGATGTTTCAACTTTATCCAAGAAAGAATTGAGGAGACATCTGAATAAGAAATTCAACAGAGATTTGAAACTTAAGAAACTTGAATGGCAAGCTAACGAAGAGGATAGATACAGAAAACAAAGAGACACATCAAGACAAGCAGCTTCAAGAAGTTTGAGACTGAAACTATACAGGGATCCAGTTGAATGTCCGATTTGTTTCTTGTATTACCCAAAATGGATCAACTATAGTAGATGTTGCAACCAGGCGATTTGTACCGAATGTTTTGTTCAAATTAAAAGACTTGATCCACATTACCCTCATGATACGGAGGAAGAAATTCAAAATGGTGCTAAGAATGATCCAAATTTATTAATGTCTGAGCCAGCTCTATGTCCGTACTGTGCAACTTCAAATTTTGGTGTTACTTATCAACATCCAACAAGTTTTAGAACAGGTCTGAATGGGATTGCTCCAAGCAGTTATAAATCATCATCTTCTCCTTCACAGAATGAAAATGCTATACTTGATGATGAACCAGATATCAGTAATCTGGAAATCCAAAATGATTACTTTAGAAAACAAAGTATAATTACACGACGTGGATCCCTTCCTGCTAATCATCCAGGAGTTATTACTACAGATATTATAAGACCAGACTGGGAATCCAAATTAGCCAGTGCAAGAGCCAAATTAGCAAAAAGAGCCGCTACAGCTACAGCTATTCATGCAAGCAATATGATCATTCAAGACGATGACACTGAACTGGAACAAAAAATGATTGAAGAAGCAGTAAGATTGAGTTTACTGGATCATGAGAACCAAAGCTCAAGACGTTAAGGTGTGATTATATTTGATTTGATAGGGGGTTTTTAATGATTTATACGATATTTTTTATCTTATGTTAAACCTTTTAGTAGAGTATAATCTTTTTCTAGTGCCCAAATAAGGACCTTGGCCAAAAGTGATGAATTGTGATGAATAGCGTTAGCCTATTTTTCAAATATACTTCCGATTCCCGGCTTTCGTACGATCCGATAATTGACAGAAAACTATAAAACATGTACACTTTCTCTACATTTTGGCATTTCTTCCTTTCCAACGATAACGTATAAACCCAATTGACTACTCTCCGTGCAGTATGACGGTTGACATTGAATCTTTGGTAGGTTTTATTAAGAAAACAACGTTAGAGAATTTTGGATATTGCATTGAAGACAAAGAGAACTTCTTCCCACCAGGTGCAACTGATGAAGAAATACTTCAACTTGAGACAGAATTCAAGTTCAAACTTCCTGATGAAGTCAAACAATATTTGAAGCTCTTGAACGGTGAAGGAAGCGTCCCTTTTAGAGACAACACTACTGAACTAGGATCCTTCTTAGGCCTTTCAGCCTTGAGTTTAGAAGATATCAAAAGGGAGCTTAATATCTGGAAACAAGTATGGGATGAGAATCCAGAGTTTGCCGAAGAAGAGTATGAGTCTATCCCAGAAGGTGCGGTGCAAGCCAAATACGTTGATGCAGATAATTGGATTGGATTGACTACCGATGGCTCTGGGAACAGTATAGGAATAGATTTGAACCCTGGACCAAATGGTACATTAGGACAAGTTGTGGTCTGGGGAAGAGATTATTATGATAATAGGGTTGCAATTTTCAAGAATTGGACTGAATTCTTAGCGTCTTTGGTTAAGGATATGAAGGATAAGATCTATACTGTTGATAGAGAGTACAATAGTTATGAGCTACCGGATAGTAATAACTATTTAGATTATGTTTTTGAAAGGGAGTTGGCTAAATTTATACCAACACAGGAGTGATCACTGATTTTGATAGCTTATAAGGGGTGAAACTAGCTAATTGAAAAGTTTTGGGGTTTATTGAATGTATTTTGTTTTGTGTCATAATTTTGAGTTGTAGGTTGTAGACCCTTAAAGTAGCTCTGACCAAACGGGAACGTAGGTCGAGTTATAGGTTGGGATTACGGGTAGAGATTGCTATTACTATAGATAACAGAGCGATGAGCCTCAAGACTTAATATTTAGAGCACCCCACCAGTTTCCAATACCGATGGTTAGATCTTACTATCCACAGAAAGTATAGCAAAAATTACGATTCAGGTACTAACTATATACCATATTTTGGATAAGTACATATAGAAAGCCTCTGGATCCTGGTCTATATCTGTTGTGTACGGCTCTGCTCTTTGTTCTAGTCAGTCCACTCAGTTAATTGAGACAATAGATTATATTTATTAGTTGGTTGTATTACGTGGAGATCTTTGTTGAAGCCCTAATATAAGTCATGTGATCTCTCTTCAAAATCTTTATAATTAATCCATACACCACAATTTTCTCAACAAACAATTTTTCAAGAAAATTTCCAAAAACTGAAAAGAAGAAGTTTTGAAGCCTTCAAGGAACTAGTCTGCTTTTTGCTTAAATTGATTATTCTTACAAGTTAAAAATGTCTACCGAAACTGCTTTATCATACGCCGCTTTGATCTTGTCCGACTCTGACGTCGAAATCACCTCCGAAAACTTATTGGCTTTAGTTGGTGCCGCTAACATCCAAGTTGAAGGTATCTACGCTGACTTGTTCGCCAAAGCTTTAGAAGGTCAAGACATCAAAGCTTTGTTGACTAACTTCTCTGCTGGTGCTTCCACTGGTGCTGCTCCAGTCGCTGGTGCCTCTGCTGGTGCCGCTGCTGAAGAAGCTGCTGAAGAAAAAGAAGAAGAAGCTAAAGAAGAATCCGATGACGACATGGGATTCGGTTTATTCGATTAGAAAGTTTGCTACAAAGAGTGTTCATATTCGTTACGTTTAATCTGTTGATATTTTATAATGTTTTGGTATTTTAGATGTGATGGAATCTTCGTTATGTGGTATATTAATTAATCAATAAAAAGTCAAAAAAATAAAGAAAGAACGTAGTTTTGATTGATTCTATGTGAATAACTATCTCCTCAATGTAATGTAACTGATAGTCATGTTACAACTTGAATGGATCTATAATTCAAGAGTAAGTGCTAGGGAAAGGTTATCCTGCAATTTATTATATTGGGTCTGATAAACGGTACTTCATTAAGAACAAAATATAGAAAGCACTACAATGGATCACAAATGAAACCTTTTTTTCCTTTTATACATAAATTAAGATTTATTGATTATGCTTATTTTTTCTTTTCAGCTTCGGCTTCAGCAGCTTCTCTAGCTCTCTTTTCTCTGACACCAGCGTATCTCTTTTCTGATCTAGCTAATCTCAAAGTTCTGTAAGCAGATTGTTCTGGAACAACGACAGCTCTTGGGGTAGAGTCAACAACTGGTTGAGAGATTGGGAAAGAGGCAGCAGTGGACAAGACTTGTTCAGTTTCTGGGACTTTACCGTTTCTTGGGAAAACAATCAATTTAGATTGGTATTCTTTTAATCTTTGGACGTTTAATTCGAAGATTTCAGTGGATCTGTTTTGACGACGGTGGTCAACAGAGATACCAATGGTTCTAGCGTGAGCAGCAGACAAACCAGCAGCTTTGATTTCTCTTAAGGTGAAACCTCTACCAGCTCTGACTTTTCTGTTGTATTTGATGGTTGGAGCTCTAACAACTGGTCTTAAAGAGTCTAATGGTCTTGGAGCAATTTTAGCAGCTTTGGCAGTTCTAGCTTGTCTTCTTGAAGCTTTCTTACCAGCTTGGTCAAAGTGGACTCTGACCCTTTCTTGCCAGTGCTTTCTGAAGTGGTTTTTCAAAAGTGGTAAATTTTTGGAAATAGCTAGATTAAAAGGTTAGTATAAAGTTCTAAGTGGTGAGTTTAACGATGTGACTTCTAGCATAAGGAAGGTCTCATATTTGATTGGTTTTGATTTCTTTGATGCGATAAATCAACATGTTGTGGTCTCAATAGTGTTAAATGATATTAAAATGTATGATTGAACATGGTCCAAGAACGGTGGTATCCAACATATGATCGAGTTCATGATATTTGCTGATAGTCTCTGAATGGTCCTCCTCGGCTTGAGTCACATCTTTTCTGTATAGTAGGACATACCCATTGTGAATGATAATTAGTTGCTGAACTAAACAAATGTAGAAACCTTTGTCAATTTTTGATTGATTTTTTTGTTTGGTGAAAAAAAACCGAGACTGACTGGTGAATGTCTGGGTGTTTTGTATTTTTTCGCAGTCACAATTTTCCCACTGAAACAAAACAAAAAAATTGTTCCCACAACTAATAAAATTCGCGAAAGAGTTGGAATTTGTGTGAGTCTGGTGAAAAAACAAATTTATCAAAAATTCAACATATTGTCTACCAACATCAACAGTCCAATAGCAATAATGTCCACTGCCATCAAATCCAAATCCGTCCAAGTATGTTGCACCATAGCGAGAGAGATCAATTTGTGTATAAGGACCTTCCAAAAGTGCCCACAGAGATGGTAATAAAGACCATCAAGTCATCATTAAAGAGTCTCATACAATATCAACGTTTCACTTCAAAATCGAATGAATGAAGGACGCATCAAGTCCATTTTAAAACTACCCAACAGAATGAAAGATGACCATCCCTTTCATATATATCCATCATCCAGAAGGAACTTTTCAGTATCAAACCCATCTATTTCCATGAACCCATACACAGATTTATCCCTCTCGTCTTTAAAAAGACCCATATAATGAACATGAATACTAACTACTATTACAGACTTTTGGTAAAAAGAAATCAGCTACCGCTGTTGCCCACGTCAAAGAAGGTAAAGGTTTAATCAAAGTTAACGGTGCTCCAATCACCTTAGTTGAACCAGAAATCTTGAGATTCAAGGTTTACGAACCATTGATCTTGGTTGGTTTAGACAAATTCGCCAACGTTGACATCAGAGTTAGAGTCACCGGTGGTGGTCACGTCTCCCAAGTTTACGCTATCAGACAAGCCATTGCTAAAGGTTTAGTTGCTTACCACCAAAAATTCGTTGATGAACAATCCAAAAACGAATTAAAGAAAGCTTTCGTCTCATACGACAGAACCTTATTGATTGCTGATTCAAGACAACCAGAACCAAAGAAATTCGGTGGTCGTGGTGCCAGATCTAGATTCCAAAAATCATACCGTTAATATCTTTCAAAATCATCATTTATCAGTTTTATGTACAGTGCTTTTTTTCTTGCTCTATATAACTAATATAAAAAGGCTTTAAAGGGGTATATGATCGTAAAACTGTATCATCAAGTTGAGTTTTTACTCACTGTTAATATCCATTTCAACCCATTTTTCGGATCTTTTGATCACTGGTCACGTGCCAGGTGATTTTTATTACTCAATTGACGCGTAAAAAATCAAACCTGTTTGCAAAACAAACGCGCTCTTGAAAGCAGCAGAAGATACATTTACCCGATTAATCCAAAGGTAGGAACCGGGTTTTTTCCATCCACAATGCTCAAAGTAGCCACACATACACTCAACTCGCCTCTGTCACCAAAAAAGTCAGGAAACGAAGATGAAACGGAGGATAATTTGACTTCAAACCTGCCGTTCAAGAAAGACAATAACATTACCAATAATACACCATTGAATAGTCAGGAAAGTCCCAAAACTATAGACGAAGCCATTGTGAGCAATTTACAAGCTGAAAATTCAGATGATACGTCCACAAAGTCGTCATTCATATCGGCTAGTAGATCCAATTCATCTGATTCAAGTGTTTCTGGTTTAAGAGAAACTGAGACTACATCACAGGAATATATTGAACATTTGATAAAACAAACAGAATTTGTGATCAAAGACGCAGAACCAGAGATTGCAGATCTATTAAATAAACTTGTCATATGCCTTGCAAGGACTAAGAACCAGGCTAATTCATATAAAATTAAATCAGAACTTCTTTCGATATCATCAAAAGACGCGGATATGAGATATGAAGTTGAGAATGATTTGATTAAAAAAGAAGTAGAAAGTCTCAAACATCAAAGTGAGAACAGGGAGTATCTATTGAGCAAGATTGGACATCAAAAGCAAACGTTGAAGAAATACAAAAATGAAATTATCAATAAGAATAAAGAAATTATTGAGCTAACGAATAGGCTGAATAAAATGACTAAAGACAAGAAAAGAAAATTATTCAGGTCTCACACAACATTGGAACATGGAAGTGGAGGTAATATGCTGGACACATTGGGACTGTTAGCTTCCCAGGTGCTGACGGAAGAAGAACAAAATAGCCAAAAACAACGATGATTGACGACTCAAGACTTCTTTGCACGATACCTACGAAAAACAAGAATAACAATATTATATGAAGTTTAGAAAAATATGACGCAGTATGACCTACCACAAAAACACTATTGTAATATAATATATTGATTGGTGTGATGTAAACCAATGTAGTTTAAAAATAAATAAGTTGTAATAAATATGATAAAATAAATAGATAAATAGTAGGTTTAATAAATAAATAAATAATGGAGGTAAGTGTACCTTTCTAAGCTGTTCATGCCTCGGCAGTTAATTCTCCAGAGATATCACCAACTAACGGTGGTAATTGCTTGGTTTGTAATCCACTTAATCTGTCATACTCACCACCAATAATTCTCTCCACAATCAAACTGTCACGGTCTTTAATCTCCTTTTGAGTTTTACCATAGTCTCTTAACTTGGCTTGTGCTTCTTCAGGTGACAAAGACTCCTCTAACACTCTTAGTTTCAACTCAGTGTCAGCCCAGTCATCGATACTTTCCTCGTCTTTGAAAAGATGAATACCAATCAACAATATCAAACCTGGGACTAATCCATAATAACTGAGTTTCTCCCAGCCTTCTTCTTGTTCTGCTCTAACAACTTTCCATTCTATCGCACCATTTGAATTGACAAATGGAACCTTGTCGACGATTTCACTACTTGCCCCGTTTTCTAAACTAGGAAGAAGTCTCAACAAGTCAGAGTAATTTTGAGAGTACAACTTTGCTTCTGCTTCCCTCATTGTTAACCATGTAAACACACCAATACGTCTCTTGGATGCCAATAAAGACAGCTGAGCGATCTTATGAAGCTCCAAGTCCGATGGTTGACGTGGTGAGCCGTCAGAGTTTTGGTAGATTTGAGATGGGGGTGGTAGGGAATCAATAAGGAATCGAATATCTTCCTCCACACGTTTTTTGAATGCAGGAGCAGCAGCAGAAGCGTGGAAAGAACGAGCAGAGACAGCTCTTCTGAAGAGAGACTGACTTCCGAGACGAAGCATTTCTGGTGTCAATGTTGTTGATGTAAAAGAATGTTTATCCCCTTGTGGAGAGATTTAATTTTCTTTTCTCCCCCTACACGAAAATTGCGGGTCAACAATACAAAATATCAAAACTTGAAAAGACTTTTTCTTTAGTTATACAAAACGTGAACAAAGAAACTCTCAATTAGAGAGATCTAAGTGTTCATGTAGGTAGAAGGATCAACACCACCTTCTGGGAATTCGGTGATTTTAACGTCAAATCTTTCTTGAATTTTAGCAAGAACAGCTTCATCTTCTTCAGTGGAGACAAAAGAGATGGCTAAACCTTTGGTACCGAATCTACCAGCTCTACCAACTCTGTGTAAGTACTGGTTGTCCTCGTTTGGCAAATCGTAGTTGATGGCCAAGTTGATTCTTTCAATATCAATACCTCTACCAAAGACATCGGTACAGACACAGATTCTCTTTTGGAAGTCTTTGAATAACTTATATCTAGCAATTCTTTCTTCTTGTTGAATACCACCATGGACAGCAATAGATGGGAAGTTAGAAGCGTTCAAAATCTTGTTCAATTCTTCAGCTCTGTGGGTAGATTTGACAAAGATAATAACTTGGTTGAATTCCAAAGAGTCTAACAATTCAGCTAAACGTCTATTTTTTTCTTTTTCAGTCAATTTGATGAAGTATTGTTGTAAACCATGTAAAGTTAATTTGGCTTCATCATCAACGTAAATTTCTAATGGGTTTTGTAAGAATTTTTTACAAATTGGTCTAATTTCTTGAGACAAAGTAGCAGAGAAAAACATAACTTGTTTTTCATGAGGAGTTGCTCTGAAAATTTCTTGAACATCTCTTCTCATGTCAACAGCTTCTAAAACTTTGTCACATTCATCAATGACGAAGTTCTTGACGTTGTTCAAACGAATCTTTTTCTCTCTCAACAAAGCGTTTAATCTACCTGGGGTAGCAACAACAATGTGTGGAGCAGTATCTTTGTTAGCTAATAATTCAGCATCTTTTTTGATGTCAACACCACCGTAAAAGACAGCAGTCTTAACATCTGGCATATATTTGGAAAATCTTTGGTATTCGTTACGAATTTGATAAGCCAATTCTCTAGTGTGACAAATGACAACAGTGGAAATTTCACCTGGAACAGGATCCAATTGTTGTAAAGTGGATAAAACAAAAACGGCAGTCTTACCTAAACCTGATTTGGCTTGACATAAAACATCAGTACCGTGGATAGATTGTGGGATACACACCTGTTGGACTTTAAAATTAATTGTTAATATGTGAATGATTTAAAAAAAACTAAAATGGAGAAGTGTAACGTCAGTGGCAAAAAATTGATGTTAGTTGTTGGGTCTGTTTTCGATTGTTATACGATATGATTCGCGTGCTTTCCATTCACCGAACTTCTTTTGATAAGTAAGGTAGGTCACGTACCACAAATGGGGAGCCTCTTCTAGTTAATTAGAAGGATTTTGATGCTCGAATGATAACGACATTGATAGATAAATCTTATCAATAATGGATCAAAGCACTATCCCTGGAAGGGGAGTCATAAGCGGGTGATGAAAGTGATGCGCAAATAGATGCATGAGCATAACAGAGTGCTATCGCTTTCTATTTTGACAAATATCAACTGGAGACGCGTGAATGAATGTTATCACGATTCCATTTTATAACTCGAAAACTCCAAAAAGAAAACACTCAAAAAGATTGCATCTGAGTCCACTTCTCCATTCAGCATGTTTGGAGTTGGTACTAACCTTCTGATGGATGTTCGAAACCACAATCAACGATAGCTCTGGATAATTCTGGTTTTAACAAGAAATCCTTGAAACCAGTAGAATGGACACCGACATAGGAACCTTTCTTGTCATCACCACCTTTAGCGGTTTCGGTGGCAGTTGGTTCGGAGACAATGTTGTCTTCTGGTTCGGAGTATTCCAAAAGTTCTTCTTCTCCTTCGTGTGACATTGTGATTGTTGTTGTCTTGTTGTATGCGTTGTTTACTTCAACTTGAAAAATTGACCCTTTTTTCTTTTCAAATCTCGAGGACAAATATGTTCAGAAAATTACGCTGGTACTGGTAATTACACTTAGGCACGTGATATTTCGGGAAAATAAAAAGCTTATCCGGTTAAATAAAAAATTTCAACAATAGAGTTTAATAGAGCTTGAAGGAATCGTTATAGCTCGTTGCTAGACTACACAGTTATTCATATTTCAATCTTTCGGTGGACAAATTAGATTAAGCTATCTCGTTTTCAGTTTCTAAAATCAGAACATCCGCAAAATCTCGCTCATATCCTGTAAATTTAACTTGAAACACATCGGTTTGATAAGAACTCGCGATGCCGAAAAATATTTAAGTCCTCCATAAATCCCAAGAAATAAAAGATTCAATAGAAGTAATCAGAAAAGATGGCTACTGAAAACCCATTGAAGATCGTGGATGTCTCATCTATTGACCAGGCCACTGCCAAACTAATCCTCGAAGGGTTTACCACTCAAGGATTTTTATTCGTTGATGGACATGACTTTACTCAAGATGAGGTAGATCATTTTTTTGAATTGAGTAAAGAGTTCTTTCAGTTACCTAGATCTGAGAAGGACAAATACTCTATTGATAGTAATGATTGTGGCTATACCACTTTTGGTCAAGAAAACTTGGATCCTTCATTGCAAACTAAAGGTGATCCAAAAGAAGCTTTCAATTTTGGTTTATTTAAATTTGTGACTGGTGATTTCAACAGAGATCAATTGCCTGATATGTTTAAATACGGTACAGAAAACTATGAGTTCATTCGTAAGATGGCTTTGAAACTTTTTGGTCTGAGTACCACCATCTTGAAATTGCTAGCAATCGGTTTAGATATTGATCAAGATAAAGGTGGAGCTAATTGGTTTAGTGATAGACATAGACCAGAAGGGACATCAATGACTTCAATGAGAATGTTACATTATCCAGCTGTCTCCAAACTTGATGCCGATCAAGCTGTTAGAGCAGGTGCACACACTGATTATGGATCTGTTACTCTATTGTTCCAACAGAAAGGAGAAGAAGGGTTGGAATTATTTGACATGAATGAAGAGTGGAAACCAGTTACACATGTTCAATCTCCAAATGAAGATTATGTTAAATCTGGAAAAGCTGCTCCAATCGTTGTTAACATTGCTGATCAATTATCTGCATGGACCAATGGTATCCTTAAATCAACTTTACATAGAGTCAAGCTTCCAAGTGAGGGGAATGATAGATACTCTATTGTATTCTTTTTCGATGCTGAAGACGATGTCAGATTGACTCCAATTCCTTCAAAAAGGGTTATTGCTGCTAGACCAGCAGATTTTGATCCAAATAAGAAAGATGAAGAGTATATAACTTCAAGGGAGTATTCAGAAAAAAGATTTGCAGAGACGTATGTCAGAGGCCACTGAGCTTCATCTATATTTATTGAGAAATATGGTTCTATATAGAAAAGGATCTGTAGGAGGCAGCGAAGAAGTAATAATGACGTAGCATCCTCTTTAGACTTAGACGTGCACACTGTACGCCGTGTCACAATGCAGCTGTTTGTGTAGAATTTGATTTTGGGGCTATGTAACAAGGCGGAAAATATTTCGTGGACAATAAATGGTGGATAATATTTGGTGGATAATATCTGGCGGAGAATATCTGGATTCTAGTCATCATCACTCAACATTATTAATTCTTACTAGAATTCCAGATTTTGTGACGATATCTGTAGTTATCATGCATTTTAGATATCTATAGAACTTTATCATCTCTTGAAGAATTTGCAATAGTTGTCAAGTCGTTACTTTCATCATCTATATTTTTATCAGTGATGGCTTCTGAATCCAACTTCTGGAAGTTTTGTTCATCCAACTTCGAATATTTGGGAGGCTCACTTGGATCCATAAT
Source organism: Gotozyma montana (assembly GCA_003706615.3). Classification (NCBI taxonomy): domain Eukaryota; kingdom Fungi; phylum Ascomycota; class Saccharomycetes; order Phaffomycetales; family Phaffomycetaceae; genus Gotozyma; species Gotozyma montana. Next base: position 424,644 of record PPLU03000009.1, read on the forward strand.
GTTTAGCTGAATGGAATCTATCCTCTCATTGTACTCATGGTCAACTAGTGGTCCATGGAAGTTTTCTTTTCCCCATAAGAACCATAGTATCGTTATCATTATAGTAAATCCAGCAAAAACCAAAGATGCATAATTCATTGTTGATCCTGAAACTGGAATTTTCGGTGGTAAGCTTAGAACAAAAATGGTGAACAATAGCCACAGTGCACTTATAGTATTGATTATGAAGCCAACGTACTTCAACTTGAATGCAGCACCTCTGACTTTTCTACGGCCACCTAATAATGATGAGACAATTGGAATTAATGATGCAGCACATAAAGAAATGACAGCGGCTCCGATAAATGCATTGAATGCAGTAGATGATACCAATGAAAGAAGTCCCAGTATATAGGAAACTCCCATTGACAATAGAACAGAGTATTTAGGAACCTTAGAGACAGAGTCTTCTTCCACAAAAGTCCACAGTTCACCTTTAGGTAAAGCACCATCTCTCGACATTGAGAACACGGCTCTTGATGATGTGGCAATTGAACTGACGCCTGAAAAAAATAAGTTGCCTGTGACCATAATCACTAAAAATGCAGATACTAACGTAGATTTGGTAGCCAATTTGAAGATCAATATAATTGGCATGATGTTGTGATTTTTATCTGTTAGTTGATCAATATCAGGAAGGACTGCCAATATTGGTATTAGGAATATAAATCCTGATAATCCTGAGAGAAGAACAGAAATAAGGATTCCCCTTGGGACGTTTCTCTCTGCTTGTTTGACTTCTTCACTGATTGCTGGTAATAAACCAAATCCTTGCATCATAAAATTAGCCTGTTGGAACCCAATGATAAAAGCCATTGGCGCTGGCCATCCAGATCTTGAATTGTCAAAATGTGTGAATATGAATTTGAGGTCATGATACTCTCTTGCAAACACCAACAATAAGATGTCAATCAACAAAATGGCATAAATAATCCAGTACACGCATATTTTGTTGATAAGTTCCAAATATCTGCTGAACTTCAAGTTAACTAATCCACAAATTGTCACCACAATGTAGAACACAATGATATTTATGAATGAATTGATTTCATATTCATCATCAACTAATCCAAAAACTGAAAGCACAAATCTGGCACCTGCAAACGTTATACTTATACTCATTGTCCAATTTCCAATCAAAAGGAAAAAACCTGTGAACCAAGAGCTTATTAGACTGTATTTTGGTTTAGCAATTATAGCAGCACCCCCATGTAACTCTATAGGGTACTTTGATGATATTTCAGCCAAAGATAAAGCACAAAAAATAGTGAAGAGATACACTATCATATATCCACCCATTATTGTAGCGGGCCCACCATCCACCAACGCATCTCTCATTGTGGTCCCCAAACTCAAAGGAGCAGACATAAGCCCAAACCCAAGCCCTATGACAGATGTTATGGATAAATTCTTACTCAACTCTTGTTCGTATTTAAACCTCTCGGTGTGCACTCCATGATCCACCATATCATTCTCAATTGTGTCAGAGATGTGCTGTATAAGTCTATTGGTAAGCGAGTGCTCACTCCGCTGACTTTGTTCGCTCGGCCTCTGGGAGGCCATCTTTATAGTATATGTCTATGTGATAGATTTTGCAGTTGTTTTGAACTTCTTATCAAACGTGATGAGCTTGAGTTGAATAAATTTGTATTTTAACCGGAGAAAATTTAGCCATGTGAAAATGTGAGAAGATGACACAAAAATTGGTGATTCTTCTTCAGAAACTTTCAATAATTGAAGTAAAGTTCTTGATAGTTGAAATGACTCTTCCAGTTGTCTACTTGACTGACTTCTGCCTGTTTTGAACTGATTCAGTGTTCTAATTTATGACTTGATAGCCTGTCCAGAATTCCATCGGTACGGACCACATTAGATTAACGAAAAAAATTGTAAACAAAAAAGTTGAAATATCGAAATAATAGACAATAACCATCTATCGGCCCAAAATGGACGAAGATCTCTATGATGAGTGAGTAGAACAACAGGTATCTTTGAAGTATGATCACTAACAATTTCTATCAGATTTGGTAATCTAATTGGTGATCCATTCGACTCTGATGCTGAATCTTCAGAAGATGAATCGTTCCAGTATCAAAATGAGGACGAAGAGGTCAATGATGCTGAGGAGAGTGAAAACCGTATAATTGTTCAGGAAGACAAAAATGAATTCATGAGTCTGACTCAAACGTTTGGCGATGGAGTGGAAACGATAGTTCAAGATTATGATAATCAAGATATCAATGTGCCTCTTGTTGAACCTGAACTTATACAACAAACCACCAAAATTGAAAGTAAAGAGATACCACACACGACATATTCGATTGACTATCTAGTGGGGACATTGAATGCTACTTCAAAAATACGTAACGTGTCTCTAGTTGGTGGATTGAACTCAGGTAAGACTTCAATACTAGACCTACTGATTTCAGAAACCCATGAAATTAAAGCGAGTACTAAAGATGGCAAACTAAGATATACAGATAACACAAAGCTGGAAATAGATAGAGGACTAACACTGAAGTCTTCTCCTGTGGCCATACTTCTGGAAGACTTGTCGGGTACTACATTAGCTTGCAATATTATTGATACTCCAGGTCACTCAAATTTCTTGGATGAGGTTGCAGTGGCTCAAAGACTCACAGATATTTCTATTGTGGTTGTTGACGTTGTTGAAGGGTTAACGTTAAGCGCAAAGAAGATAATTGATAATATTTTATTAAACAATTTACAAGTTGTTTTAGTGATCAACAAAATTGATAGACTAATACTAGAGTTGAAACTTCCTGTCCTTGACTCATTTTTCAAGATACGAAGTGTTATTGATGAATTCAATCTCTACATTAAACAAAATGCATTCACAGAGAACTACCTCTTCAAAGACACCATATTTTCACCTGAGTTGAACAACGTGTTATTCACTTCCTCATTATTCCAAATTTCATTCAGCTTGAAATCATTCGCCAAACTATACTTTGACCGATACGGTGTCAGTGGAGATTATGATAGTTTCTCTAAAAGACTATGGGGTGATATTTACTATGACTCAGATACAAACAAGTTCAGCAGCAAGGGAAAGAAACGGTCGTTCGTTCATTTCATTTTGGAACCTATCTACAAATTAACCACTCAAGTTCTTACCAAAGAACCAAAAGATCTTCAAGTCATTGTGAAGGAAAACTTTGGTGTTGAATTCCCAAAGAAACTATTTGATGCCAACTCCAATCCACAATATTTGATCAAGCATGTGTTCCGACTAATATTTGGAAATGTGTCAAACAGTATAGCCGATGTTTTAGGAGAATTGAATTCACCAGAGGAGCACACTAAGTTGGACACACTGACCCAAATTCAAAAGACAGAACACAATTATGTTTCAAATGCTTCTGCTTCTGGTCCTTTAATTGCCAATATTGCTAAGATTACTGAGGATAACCTAGCTTTAGTTAGAATTTACTCTGGTGAAATATCTAAAGGTAGTAAAATAAAGATTTTAGGTGAAAATTTCAAAGATGACGATGATGATTTTAAAGTCATCAAAGTTGAAGGTCTTTTCATTCCTGGTGGAAGATATAAAATTCCTGTTGAATCAGCTCCTGTTGGTTCCATTGTGCTGATTACTGGGATTGAGAACGTTTTCAAATCAGGTACAATTGTTAATAACGATGATGATTTCATAATATCATCGATTTTCCAACCAATAGATTATTTGATCAAATCTGTTTTCAAAGTGGTTATTGAACCAGTTGTTCCTTCAGAACTTCCAAAACTATTGGAAGGTTTAAGAACTATCAATAAGACATTTCCCGGTGTTGAAGTTAAAGTTGAAGAAAGTGGTGAACATGTCATTTTTGGTTCGGGGGAGCTATATCTAGACTCATTGTTATATGAACTGAGAGATATTACTAAAATCAGTATTAAAGTGAGTGATCCAATTACCAAATTTTCTGAAACTGTTATTGATCAGTCATTCACCAAAATATCGATCGAATCGACAAATCAACAAAACTCAGTTACGGTGATTGCAGAACCATTGGATGATAAATTAGCTAGAGATGTTGAAAGTGGACAGTTCAAAATTCAAGAAGGGAAAAGAATAAACAAGATTCTTCGTGAAAAATTCGGTTGGGATTCTTTGGAGGCTAGATCTTTATGGAGTTTTGGTCCTACTGCAAGTGGTCCAAATGCATTATTGGATGATACTATTGTGGATGATGAAGAAGATGTTGAATTACTTAAATCTGTCAAGGATTCACTTATCCAAGGTTTTCAATGGAGTTGTCGTGAGGGGCCATTAGCAGATGAACCTATTCGTAATGTCAAGTTTAAAATAATTGATTTCAAACTTTCTCCTGATCCAACTCAAAGAGGTAACGCTCAGATCATTACAATGATGAGAAAAGCTTGTTATTCTGCTATTCTGATTTCTACGCCCAAATTGATGGAACCTGTCTATGCTTTTGAAATCATCTCAAAATCCGTTGACTACATTCCTATAATTGATAAAATTCTTGATAGACGGAGAGGTGCCATTCTAAAAGATGAACCAATAGGTGGTTCTCAACTATATAAAATCTCTGGTTTTATCCCTGTGATTGATTCTATTGGTTTTGAAACAGATATCAGAGTTCTCACACAAGGTGGTGCTTTGATTTCATTCTTCTTTGATAAATGGGCTGTCGTTCCTGGTGATCCTTTGGATAAAGATTTAATCATACCAAAATTAAAACCTGCATCAATAAATAGTTTAGGAAGAGATTTTGTTGTTAAGACTAGAAAGAGAAAAGGATTAATTGGGGAACCAAGTCTTGCAAAATATATTGATCAGAGTTTGGTGAATTCATTGAAAGAATTGGGTCTACTTGAATGATTAAATGCCATAAAAAAGGAAGTTACAAAGTTGTATTATACACATTCATTAATGAACTTAATATTTTCTCTCCACCTTTGTACAAAAAAATCATTGAATTCATCTTCTGTTACGTTTACTCTTACCTGGACGTGATGATTTTCCTTTTGATTTGCCGGAATTGAATCCTGAAATGTCATTGGATGATTCAGCATCATTCTTTCTTTTAAATCTCTTCATACCACCAGAACCGTATTTAGAGTTCTTAGCCAATCTCTTACCATTTGGTTTTTGTCTCTTTTCTCTTCTTTCTTGGTCATCTGCAGCAGCTTCTTCAATGGCAATATCGAATGCATCTCCTGTGATTTCTTTATCTTGTCTCTTTCTCTTCAAAGATTTAATTTTTTCAAGAGTATCTCTCTTTTGTTTTTGACGGTCTTGTAAAGTTTGATTTTGAACTTGTTTACCAAATTTCTTCAAATCTCTCTGTCTTCTAGCTTCAACTGCTGTTTTCTTCTCAGTGGCTTCTTTAACCAATTTACTCTTCAATTTGTCCATATGTTCATCAGACTTCACCATCTCTGCGAAATAATCTTGTGGTCTAGTGAATGGAACTTTCAATTTCAATAAGTTGGCACGAGCGACTAAAGTAGCATTCAATGATTGTTTATAGAACGCTAATTCACGTTCAGTATCGTCATAAATATCTTTGATTTGTCCTTCAACTGGTTCAGATGACGTTATAGATTGATGTTCTTGGAATGAATATTTGCTCCATGGTAATTGGATACGTTCTAGTGCATTGTTGATGGCGGTTGTATTGTTAACAGTAAGCTTTGTGTGTGGAACGATGTCAGCATCTGAATCAATTTCGACGTCAGATAATGGAATGTCTTCTTCTTCTTCTTCTTCCTCTTCTTCTTCATCATCATCTTCTGCTTCTTCGTCTTCTTCTTTGTCTTCCTCCTCTTCATCATCAAGCTCTTCTTCACTGTCACTTCTTGCTAATCTTTCAAGATCAATTAAATATTCCTCCGTTTCAGAATCATCATCAAATGGAATTTCTGGGTTAGCATTCTCTTCTTCGTCTTCCTTAGATGCAGATTTCTGACTCTTCTTCAATTTTCTTTGTTCTTTCTTAGAAAGAGTCTTACTTTGATATTCTTCTTCAACTTCTTCTTCAAATTCTTCCTCTTCTTCTTCTTCTTCTTCTTCTTCAGATTCTTGCTCTTCAATTTCTTTAGCTATCAAATCTTCTTTTGTCACAATTGTAGGAGCATCATCTTTCTGTTGAGCTTTGGTGGCTTGGGCTTTGGTGGCCTTGGTTTTGGCGAATTTATCAAGTGCCTTCTTGTTATGCAAGGCTTCTTTAAGTTTTCCTTTACCCATTCTGTTACGATCTATAATTAATTATTAGGGTCTCTCAACAGTTTAAACAGTGTGAATTTTTTTTTTGATTTTGAAAATTTTCTGAGAATTGGAAAAAAAAAAAAATGGCGATGAGCCCTCGGTGGTCGGAAATATGCAGCCCACATCCGAGGGTGAAAAAAAAACTCTGTCGGAATTCGTTTAAAACGTCAACAAGAGAAAAATCGATGAATTTTGATCTTGAATTTCTGTATTTCGTGTTAGTTGTTAAACGTTGATCATAAATCAGGATGTCTGACAAAGTTCTCAAGAGAGAGAAGTTTCTTTCCGTGTTTCCAGAACTAGTGGACGAGCTAAATCAAGTCTTGAAAGACTATGGTATGCCAGAAGATGCTATCAAATGGTTTACCGACAACTTGAATTACAATACACCAGGCGGTAAACTAAATAGGGGTATCTCTGTTGTCGATACATATGTCACATTGAAAGGTTTGGACTCAGTTGAGTCTTTGTCTAAAGATGAGTACAAAAAAATCTCAATTTTAGGATGGTCTATCGAACTACTACAAGCCTATTTTTTGGTCGCTGATGATATGATGGACAAATCAATTACTAGAAGAGGACAACCATGTTGGTATAAGAATGAAAAAGTTGGTGATATCGCCATTAACGATGCTTTCATGTTAGAAGGTGCTATCTACATTTTATTGAAGAAATATTTCAAAGGTGAATCATACTATGTTGACATTTTAGAATTGTTCCATGATGTTACTTTCCAAACTGAAATTGGTCAATTATTAGATTTAATCACTGCACCAGAAGAAGTTGTTGACTTATCTAAATTCTCATTGAAGAAACATTCATTGATTGTCATTTTCAAAACTGCTTATTATTCATTCTACTTGCCAGTCGCTTTGGCAATGTACGCTGCTGGTATCAATGATGAAAAAGATTTGAAACAGGCACATGATGTTTTAATCCCATTAGGAGAATACTTCCAAGTTCAAGATGATTTCCTTGATTGTTATGGTTTACCAGAAAACATTGGTAAAATTGGTACTGATATTCAAGATAACAAATGTGGTTGGGTTATCAATATCGCTTTACAAAAAGCTAATGAAGCTCAAAGAAAAATTCTTGATGAAAACTATGGTATCAAAGACAGTGCTAAGGAAAAAGCAGTGAAAGACGTTTTCGCTGAACTAGACATTGAAACTACTTATCATCAATACGAAGAAAGAATCTCAACTGAATTAAGAGAAAAAATTGCAGGTACTGATGAATCAAGAGGTTTCAAAAAAGAAGTTTTATCACAATTCTTGGATAAAATTTACAAACGTCAAAAATAGATCTAGCATTTTTCACTTATTTATCACCTGCTTTCAATAAAAGAATTGTTTTTGTATGTTATCCATTAGAGTGTAGCCTCAATTCTAATCACAATACTTTTTGGATTTCCTACAGCCTTGAATTGATTATCAAAAAAAAACTTTGTACATAAATAAGTGTTATTCAACAGATGCTAGTAATCAAGACTAACTCCTGACATGAAGTATGAATGTTGTTTGCAAAAGAAAGTAACTTTTGCTATGTTTCTGTTCAATATGATTAGGTTTGTTTAAACGTTGACTCTTTCTAATTCTTCTCTACCAGCTTTGGTGTATAAGTATTCGTTGTAGTCTCTGGCTTGAACCCACCATTCCCAGATGACGATACCTGGAACGACGACGAAGAAAGCTTGGTTTCTGACTCTTCTGAAGACGTTGAAGACTGCATTGTGGGCAGAACCTTTCAATGGTCTTTGAGCAAAGTTGGAAACGGCGTAAGTAGTAACACCTTTTTGGGTTGGGGAACCTAAACTACCCCACCATCCCATGTAAGTTTTAGCACCTGGAGCACCACCCATTTTGATAATATAGAATTGGTTTGTATGTGTTGACTTTTAATCGTGTTTGAATTTTCGTCTTTTTTTTCTTTCAATTATTTTTCCGCGCTTTGTCATTGGCTAAGATATTTCCGAGGGTGTTCTACCCCCGTAACTCGCCAAATCATCCCAGATTCGATTGTGTTTTAAAAATTAGACACAAAAAAAATTAGAGAGGGAAATCGAATAGAAGGAAAACACCCTCCAATCGGAAATTTGTTCTTGCTGCTGGACACATGTCGCAACGGCCCATCCCACAGAGCCCCCACGGCCTGCGAGGGTCCCCCCACATCTCAGGATCTGCTTCGCTGCGGTCGAGACCGTCTTTCCTGGACAGAATAAGGGAATCGAACTCTCAGGGCACCAGTGCGGAGACATCAGATGCTGAGTCTGACAGAGACGACAACGGCATCCAGTTCACGCCAGAGCACACAGTTACGCCTACGATACCAATTGGGTCCAAGCTGCCACCCATCCTGTCCGAATTGCCCGTTGTTAAAGCGAGAGGCAAACCACCTTATGACCAGTTACAGAATTTTCAAAACAATGTTGTATTCTCCAACTCGAGATTGCATAGAATTTACTCGGAAAACGAGACTTCAAACTTCAATTCCTACAATGGAAGAAGAATGTTTGATGATGATCGCTACAGACCACATAGGGCCAAACCCGATGGAATTCAATCACCTGCTTTGAAGCATTATTCAACCACAAAATTGGACCAACCTTCAAGAAGTTTCTCTCAGGTTGAAAAACCTGTTAATTCACTCAAAAGATCCCATGAAACAATGAATACTGGATTCACTGGTATGGAGGATGAATACATTCCAGATTTTGATTTCAGATTAGCGATTCAACAATGGTCGAGTGATAGTCAGGTTAATTTACAAAATTATGATAGTTCATTTGATTCCTCATTCAATGATAGTATTCCTTCTTCGGCCACCAACTCTATTCCATCTACTCCAATAGGTCAACTCCATTCGCAAGTTGCCCCTGTGTCTGTTCCTGTACCTAAAAAGGACCATTTCAAATCTGATTTGACTCAAGAAGAAGAACAACTGATTTCTAAACTTCCAGATAATTTCCCAGATTTACCATTCTCAGTGAGGCGAAAGATTATTATGGATGTTGCACCTAATGGTAATACAGATGCTTTGAGTAAAGTGATTAAGAAAAAATTCAAAAGAAAACCTAAAAACTCACCAGCTGTTCAATTTTTAAACAGTTTCAGTGAAAAATCAAGTGTTAAACTAAATGATGAAGGAATATCCATCCTTGATCACAAGCTTGGACGAATAATTGGCTTCGGTGCATGGGGAATTATAAGAGAGGGTGTATCAAGTACCACCAATGAAATTAATGCCATCAAAGTTATTCATACTAAAACTGATGCTGTCAAGAAATTCTTTAAAAGGGAAGTAACAATATGGCATCAATTACATCATCCATACATATTGCCTCTTCTCAATGTCAAAGAGGATTCGAAATGCATATATTGTTTAAGTGTCAGGGCAAACGGGGGTACCTTATATGATTTAGTTTCAAAATGGGGGATGTATGACCAACAGTCGTCTCCTAAAAATCGTTTAGAACTCATAAAGAGATATTCACTGCAGATAATTTCAGCTTTGCAGTACATGCATTCAAAAGGATTTGTTCATGGTGATGTTAAATTAGAGAATGTTTTGGTTCATAACACACTTTCCGATACAAAAGTTTATGTTTGTGATTTTGGTATGAGTTTGAAGTTTATGAATATCCCTCCTGACATTAATGAAGAAATACATCTAGCAAATAATTCATCCATTAAAAGAAGACCATCAATCCCAAGATCATCTTCAGGTACCAAAGTGACACCTACAAAAAGCAGTTCATTACAGCAAATTGTCATCGATAAGATGAAATCACACGATGATACACGACTATCTCTACATAGGGCACCTTCTCCACTCAACACAGGTGCATCTGAAATCCTGTTTGATTCAAATTTTAAGTTTGAATATCCAGACAAAGATTTTGATGAAAATAATGATGATCCAAATATCCCACATTCCCACATTGGCTCTTTACCATATGCATCTCCTGAACTTTTAGAAAGCTCACCTCCACCATTGGGTCCATCTGCTGATATTTGGGCTTTTGGTGTTTTGTTGTACACCTCCATTGTTGGGAAATTACCTTTTCAACATCAGTATGAGCCAAGATTAAGGGCAATGATTTCAGCAGGTAAATACGATATAAAATCATTAGAGCTTGCTGCCAATCATGATTCCAACCTAATCAAAGCTGTGAAGGGTTGTTTGACCCCTGATTTGAACAAAAGAGTTGGTTTTGAAACTGTTTATAATCTCATCAAATCATCATCTGAGAGTTAGCTCCCGGATTCTCTTGTTCTTTTATATTTTTGTTTTCAATTAGCTGCATTTTAATGAGAAAAAGTTAATGAAATAATGACGTCAATGTCAAGTTTTTTTTATATTCCACGTTAATGATTTAATTTTAATAATTATACGATACTTTGCATCTTAATTTGAACAGTTATGTCTCGTAATTATGAGCTCTAGTATTTTATATGATAGTTCTATGAAGTACTATACAGCCGAAGATCTACAGAATTCACAATGATTAAAGATGAAGATTAATGTCGTGTATAATACTCAGGTTTTTAAAAACTGTGATTTCAAAAGCTCTGCTGCTCCTGGTCTTGTTTTATAATTCCAAACCAATCCAGATTGTAAAAACTTTGAAAATTCTAAATCATCAATCCCGATTTTTTTGTTGAATGGTGAAGGTCTAATAAAAGAACTAGTAGTTTTCAATCTTCCTGATCTATCAAACTTCGTGAAAATAAATGAAGATTTATCAATGATTGTATGATCATTATGTTTATTAACTGAACCTTTTTCAAAAATGTCATTTCTTAAACTGAGAATGGTTCTATTTGATGGTTGTCCAATCAAATCAATCATTGAATTCATGAGATCAATCTCACTCTTCACTGGGAACAATGGCTTGCCGGTATACATCTCATACATCAAGGTTAAAAACGACCAAATGTCAATCCTTGTATCATATTGACAACCAAGCATAACTTCAGGGGCTCTATAATACCTAGATTGAATGTATGAGTATGTGATTCCGTTAGTTTTGCAAGAGGAACCAAAATCAATGATCTTGATATCGAAGGAATCAGGGCTTATCAACATGATGTTTTCAGGTTTCAAATCAGCATGGATGATTTTTTGAGAATGGATGTAATCCAGAGCAGAAAGTAACTGTTTTGACCATGTTTTAATAACATCAATTTGAAATCCTTTGAATTGTGTTGATTCTAGAAGTTCAAGTAAATTAACAGATAACAATTCTGTTGATATGCAAATATGAGATCTAAAATTGAAATAATCATGATAAGTTAAGATATTTTCATGACCTTGTAAGGCTTTAAGTATTTTGATTTCATTGATTGATTGTAATGACCAATTAACATCGTTTTTCATTATTTTAACACCAACTATTTTGTTCAGTTTATGATCGGTACATTTCAAGACATTACCAAACATACCTTTCCCCAAATCGTTCATCACTTCATATCTATAATTTAAATGGTCAGAATGCTTAACGATCAGGTTCTTATTCTCATCATCAAAACCGAAATTTCTCATGTAATCAGATGTTGGATCAGATGTGGATAGGGAGAAGTAGTATACATTGTCTATTTTGGAGATTTCTGCTTTTTCAAAAGCACTTAGTGGTATGTTTGGATCATTGAGAATATCTTCTGGTGATTTCTTTATGGATGTTGTTTGTGGATGTTCAATGCTAGTGGATTCAAGTAGTTTCTTTGTTTTCGGATTGGATAGCAGCACCGTTTTGAGGTCTTTGATCGTTCCAATTTTTGAAAGTGGCGCTGGTGATGGAGATGATGTTGAGTTCAATTTATTTCCGGATGATATGGATCTTGACGCTAGTGGTCTGGATGCTGATATTTTTCTGGGTATGCTCTCTGGTGTGGAAGTAGCCAAATCATGAAGACCTCTATTGACGGTATAAGACTTGGTCATTTTCCTGTTAAGAGATCCTGGTGGTTTAAGATGTTTATGTTGTTGGTCTGTATTGGTTTTGGATTTTTGATTGAGTAATGCTTCTTGTCTTAGTTGAGTTGCACGTGTAGGTCTTCCAATATAAGATGGAGATTCAACGGATGATGAATCAGATGCTATTCTTCTAGATGAATATGATCTTGGTATGCTTGAACCTTTAACTTTTGATGGAGATTCTGAAACAACTCTTTGTTTTTGTCTTTGTGTGGTTTCAGCTTTAAGATTGAATCCTGTTCTGGATCTGGTTAATCTTTGAATCAAATGTGAATCATCAGTCTTTGACGGTATTCTTGGTTTGGATACAGTTTCTCTGTTGGTTAAAGGAGAGTCTCTCATCGGTTTACCGTTGACAGCATCATATCTTGACTTGATTAAATTGGCTGTTCTTTCGTTCAATGTTAACTGACGTCTATTTTCTTTGGGGTCTTCAACAATGATAGGAGTATTAACTTTTGTCCTTACTTTTGGGGAATAAACAGGAGATGGTTTTGCTGAATTGTGAGCTGTATGTAATGACATTTTGGAAATTTTTGCAGATAATGAAGATATTGGAGATGGTGTGTTCTTTGAAGTATCCATTCTAACGTTGAAGTTGGGATCGATTGGAGAAAGATTCCTTCTTTTCTTAATGATTCTATCATCTGATACAGGTGTAGTATTGGGGTCCATTGATAAATTGGAAACAGATGCGATTCTGGGTATTGCTGATTTTTTATATCTTTGGCCATATACCGATTCATCCAATAGCTGAATAGGGGCAGAAAACTGTCTGGTCTTCACAGGGATTTTAGAGCTTTGGGGCAATATTTGGCTATATTTTGATTGGGCTATATCAGCTACCGACATATAGCTCATGTTGGTTTGCTGTAAGTCATCATGTTCCACTTCCATGCCTGAAATATGGCTTTAAAAAGGATGTGGATCACAGGTTAAGTGGAATGCAAATGTAGTTTGACTGTGAGAGTACTTCCGACTCAGATGCTAATTGAATATGATTTTCTAAAAGTATGGAGAATGAGTGATTCGTTAGATGATATAAACTTCAAATACAACTCCAATTCCACTCTATTGCATGTTTACCTTTGACTGTTGTTCGCGAATTCCTTGTTTTGGTTTCGTCCCGAAAGAGTAAGGTTATGAGAATTGCTGATTTGAAGCTTTTCGAAATGTGAAAAAAGTTATAGTGTAAATAAAACACAAGAGATCCAACAGTAATGACCAAAGGAACGACCGGTGTGTCCATTGAGTCTTTAAACACACGTGACACTCTGCTTCTTGTGCAATTGCTTGAACAGCACGGTGGTCTGCTTCCAGAGGACCCTGAGTACGACGAGAAGCTCGAGACGATCCATCACGAGTTCACCAACCACAGTGTCTTCCTGCTCTCGCACAACGAGCTGAACAGCACACAGCTCGACATCTCCACCGAGCAGCTCTCGGCCATCATCGCACAGGTCTACGCACTCCACCCAGACAAGTCCCTCATCCAGATCTGCGAGTTCTACCACCAAAAGCGCATCGACCAAATCGAGTCAGAATTGCAAGTGCTCCAAACCAAATTCGCGAAAACCAAATCCCAAACTGCCGCGGTCTAAATGTGGAGAATCTGCCCCTCACTGATGACACAAAAGTTTTGAAATCGCATATAAAGGCGCTTACTTCTTTCTTTGACATTTTTGTGATATTTTATCTGCTAAAATGAACTCACAAGCGCTGAAGGGCCACTATCCCGCGCTGCTCCGATGGTACCGCACACACAAGGGCGTGATACTCAAAGCGTCGTATTTGGTGCTTTTGTTTGCCAGTTTCAACTCATCTCAGCCTGCTAAAAAGAAGTCACAGGATGATGAGAAGTTAGAGGAAAAGAAGACACAACCACCGGAAACCAAGTTGAAACTAAACCGGGAAACGATACGCAAACTGTTTCGTGTAGTTGTCCCAACGTGGAACTCGTCTGTTCCTTTCTACTTTGTTGTCCAGTTGGCATTGCTATTTGTTAGAGCGTTGTTGACTTTAAGAGTTGCTTCTTTAGACGGTTGGTTAGTCAGTTCGTTGATCAAGAAAAACACTTCCAAATTCTTGAAGCTTCTATTGCAATGGATGGCCCTTGGTATTCCTGCCGCTTTAACTAACTCGTTGCTTGATTTCGTCACGAATCAGTTATCACTCAACATCAATAAAAACTTGACAAGGGATTTGATGGAATTATACTTACCATCAAGATCTAAAAATGATATCATCAAGAAAAATCCAAACTATTACAGCTTATTACATACACCTTCAACCACTCAGGGAAAAGTTGAAGATCCAAATCAAAGAATTACAACTGATGTCACTAATTTAGCTTCCTCATTGGCAACTTTACCTAATCATATCTTGAAACCATCCTTAGATTTGGTCTTATGTTCATTTGAATTAGCTAAAAGTGGGTCTGCTGAAGGTACATTAGTCTTGGGTATTATTGCACATACGACTTCTTTGTTCTTGAGAGTCATGTCACCTAACTTTACTAAGATTGCTGTTGAAAAATCGCGTTTAGAAGGTCTTTTGAGATCTCTACACTCTAGAGTTGTTGTCTTTAGTGAAGAGATTGGATTCTTGAGAGGACATTCTAGAGAATTGGATATTTTGGATAGTTCATACTATCAATTGGAAAAATTTGTCAACTATGAAATTAAGGCAAGAGCCGTCTATGATGCTGCAACTGACTTCATTGTCAAATATACATGGGGTGCTGCAGGTTTGGTTTTATGCGCTACACCAATCTTCATTAACAAATTCAACAATGTCGTGGATCACAATACATCAGCAACATTTATTACCAATCGTCGTTTATTGCTATCTGCCTCTTCATCTTTAGGTATGTTGATTCGTTCAAGAAAAGAAATTCAACAAGTTGCAGGTTACGTTCAAAGATTATCTATCTTCAAGAACGCTTTAATTGAGGTTGATTCAATGGCTGCAACTGAAGATAGCACTAGAGGTGTGATTAAATACGATGATGATGTTATTGAATTCAAAGAAATTCCATTAATAACCCCAGCAAAGGTTGTTCTTGCTAGTTCTTTAACATTTAGAATTGAACAAGGTGATCATTTGTTGATTGCAGGACCAAATGGATGTGGTAAATCCTCGTTGTTCAGAATTTTAGGAGGTTTATGGCCAGTCATTAGTGGAGAATTAACCCTTCCACATTTTGAAAATGTTTTCTATTTGCCACAAAGGGCATACTTGAGCAAATCATCATTAAGAGATCAAATCATTTATCCAAAAACCGAATATAAGTATGAAACAAACAAAGAATTACTTGAAATCATGGACATCTTGGACTTGAAATTCATCTTGAAAGAAAATATTTCCTTGGAACTATCAAAAGATCCTCTAAAGCATGTTCATCAAATTGATCCTTTTGATACTGTCAGAAACTGGCCTGAAGAATTATCTGTTGGTGTTCAACAAAGACTAGCAATGGCCAGATTATATTACCATCGTCCTAAATTTGCAGTCTTGGATGAATGTACCAGTGCTGTTTCTCCTCAAATGGAACAAAAGATGTACGCTCATGCTCAAAAGTTGAATATTTCATTACTTTCTGTTGCACATAGATCTTCTTTATGGCATTTCCATAATTACATCTTGAAGTTTAAAGGAGATGGTACTTATACATTTACCAAATTAGATGCAGAAAAAAGATTGACTTGGGAGAATGAATTAATGGATATCAATAAACAATTGAGAGATGTTCCTGTTTTGAATGCAAGATTGAAAGATTTACAAATTGCTCAACAATCTCAAGAATTTAAGAGATCTCAATCACAAATGAGTTTTGCCAAATTGCCACTACTTGCAAAATAGAGAAAGTTTATGCTTAAAAAGAATAGTGAAATGAAATGACTATATTTATTTAATGAAAGGTTTCTGTTTTTATTTGATGTGTAGTTTGAGACTAGAATTATCCCAATTTAAGCCAAAGTGATGATCTCAGTCGCTTTGATACGAGCTTCTTTTAAGAAGTCTTCGGCCTCTTCCAATTGTTTCTCGAAATCTTCTTGTGATACACCAGCTTTCCAAATGAAACGATTGTATGGGTGATCCGAAGGCAAGTGATTATGTCCCTTGATTCCATAGAAATTTTCTCTGAATGAACCACCTTTAACTGGGTAGTCTTTCCAAAATACACCCCTTCTTTGTAGCTCAGGTATAAGCAGCTCAACAATATCTTCCAAAGTTGATGGAAAAACTGCAGAAAATCCAAAATTGAACCCATCAATATCATATAAATCGATCAGCTCTTCTAACTGATCAGCAACTTGTTCAGGTGTACCCACGAATCTGGCTCTTTCGATCGATTCTCTTAACACAGTTGCTTTAGTCTTGATTTGTCCAGTGGCTGATTTGATACGAGATTCAGCCATACCTTTGGATGCATTGATAGCAGTCTTTGGAATCAATGGTTCATCATCTGCATATTTACTCAAATCCATTCCTGAAATTCCAGAGATCCCGACTGCTGCACTCTCAAGACTTGTGTGTTCATATAACTGTTTAAGTTTGGCTTGAGCTTCTTCTTCTGTTTTCGCAACAATTGGATGAACAGGAACAATGAATTTAATTGATGATGGATCTCTACCAAATGCTTCCTTTGCCGCTTTTCTAATGAACTTAACATCATTTGTCAATTTTACTGGATTCGTCATACCTAAGAAGATAATCTCTGCAACTTCTGCTGCAAATGCCTTACCCTTAACTGAACTTCCAGCTTGAATTAACAGTGGGATTCTTTGTGGTGATGGTTCTGTTGGAGCAGGCCCTGGAACTTGGAAATATTTCCCCTCGTGATCGATCTGTCTAACCCTATCTGTATCGACAAATTTCTCACCATCATTTACCAATGCATCCTCTCTCCAACTACTTTGCAATAACTTGTTAACAACATGAAAATATTCACTCGTTTTAACATATCTCTCATCGTGTTCAGGCATTGGTTGTCCATTCAACAGTTGTCTTGCTGAACTTTCCAAATATGACCCAACGATATTCCAACCAACTCTACCACTAGTGAAATGATCTAAAGTAGCTAATTTTCTAGATTGTAAATATGGATGTTCACTCAATGTACTGAATGTGATTCCTAATGCAATTGATTCAGTCTCATTGGCAACGGCTGATGCAACAATAGCAGGATCAATTCTTGGGGCCATACTACCAATTTTGTAAGATTCTTTCCAATTGTGAGGACCCTTATACGTCTCAGGAACGGAAAACTGATCAGCTATAAACAAAGCATTTAATTTACCTTTCTCAGCTAGTTTGGCATAATCAATCCATGTTTGTAAATCGTTTGTAAAAGAACGTGATTTATCATCAGGATTTCTCCAATGTCCAGCACAACCGTTGTTACTCCAGTTCAACACAAGTGTTTTCTTTTCTTTCTTGGCTTGAGATAGCTTAATTTTTTTGTTTGACATGTCAAATAAGGACCCTTTCTAAAAAAATTGGTTTCTGTAATCTGGTGGGATTGGTTGTCTTATATCAAGTTTGAACTTTTGAAGATTGAATATTGATCTAGTATCGGTAAATAGTTACTCCAAACGGTGGAAATACGATCCTTTTGAAGAATCTTCGGCAGAAATGATGGCTCATCAATTAAACCACAATATATAGGACCGAGCTTGACTTTACACAATTTATTTGATACTGATAACTGGCTGATATCCCTTAAACAGGTATTTGACGGTTGACCCCAACTTTGCTTAACCATCGATCCTATTTAGGCTATTCCGTGTGTTGGAGCCGGCACTCTTACCCATCTGGTAATTTTGTGGAATGTTTTTGTTCATGTTTCCGCTTATCTTTAGGGCTTCAATTACTCAACAAAGAAACATGGCGTTCAATGAAATGACAATCTCATGAAAATCTACACAAAAAGCAGCAATTACGGAGGTGTAAACTATTGCGAATCAGGAAATATGTTAGCGGAAATATCCTCATTAATTACTGTGCAGTGTGGATCCCGTTTATTATTTGGCATCTAATCAATTCAAAATTGATATAAGAGTAACGCAGGGTTCTCTAGATGGAATCAAAATTTTGAAGTTAAGCAGTGAAAAATGGTGAATCCCGACAAAGATTACAGTAGCTGGTACTGGAAGTTCATTCCCCACTACAGACATGTCGAAGACTATGAAGATGAGAAAGTCTTGGAGGACTCATCAGAATTTGAAGAAGAAGATACCATTTCTGTCTCTGTTAACCCAAATGATTATGAGTTCAGAAATGAAGCAGATAGAAAATGGTGGAAATTCTTTGATGAGTATGAATATAGATATAATGCTGAAGCTAGGGCAACTAAGAATTGGTGGAGATGGTTTGATAAAGGAACTACAACTACTGAAAAGAAACTGGTTATTAAATTAGACTTATTGATGATTACATTCTCATTGATCTCTTTTTGGTCAAAGAATTTAAATTCATCAAATGTTAATAACGCTTATGTTTCTGGTATGAAGGAAGATTTAAACTTGAAAGGTAATGACCTTTCACAAGCCATTTCTTTGTACAATGCAGGTATGGTTATTTTCCAGATATTTTACATGTATCTATTTCCAAGAGTTTCAATGCATTGGTTATTCTTCTTTGGTGATTTGGGTTGGAGTTCTGTCTCTGTATTCACTTGTTTTATTCAAAATTCTGCACAATTGAAAGCGTGCAGATTTTTAGAAGGTGCTACTAGTGCTGGGTACTTTATGATGATTCATTATCTTTTAGGGTGTTGGTATAAACCAGATGAATTAGGAAGAAGAGGTGGTTTATATTATTGTGGTATGATGTTGGGTACTTTAACATCAGGTTTATTGCAAGCGAAACTTTTTGAGAGTTTGAATGGTTTCAGAGGACTTGAAGGATGGAGATGGATGTTTTTAGTTGATGGGTTAATCACTCTTCCTATTGCAGTATTGGCCTTGTACATGGTTCCTGGAACTCCAGAGAAATGTTGTTCTTTGTTCCTGACTGATGATGAAATCAGATTAGCAAGAAAGAGATTAAAAGATGCTAACATCACTACTCCCTCTAGAAACCCACCACCTTTCTTCAACTGGAAACTTTGGAAAGGAATCCTTACAAGTTGGCAATTCTATGTTTTGCCATTCCTTGATGCTCTATTTTGGAACTCATCGAGTAGTCATACAGGTTACACATTATGGTTGAAATCATTGAAACGTTATTCAATTCCACATTTGAATAGACTCACAACTATTCCTCCTGCAATATCAATCGTGTTCATCTTAACAATCTGTTTTTCTGCTGATATTCTAAGATCAAGATTCATACCAATGGTTACCGCCCAAGCTATTAATCTATCAACGTGTATTATTCTTGCTATATGGTATGTGCCTGAGTCTGCTAAATGGTATGCATTTTTTGCAGGGTACTTTGGAACCACTATTAGTTCGTTAGTTTATGGGTGGTTAAATGACACTATGCGTCATGATCCACAGGCGAGATCCATTGTGTTATGTTTCTCTAACATTTTTGCCAATCAATCAACAGCATGGCTATCTGCTTTGGTCTATGCAACTTCTGATGCTCCAAGATTCAAAAAAGGTTATATCTTCACATCTGTTGTTGATAGTGTACTCATCGCATGGATCTTTGTTATGTTATTTTTCTACAAGAGACAAGAGAAGAAAGATGCAAGATTGAACAAGATTGTCTTATACAATACAAAGACTGGTGATATTCCAGAAGATGTTATTCCTTGGTTGGATCAATTTGGAAATGTTATTTATGATGGACAAGATTCTAGCTCTATCGGAGTTGATAGTGATGTTAAGAATGAGCTATTAGTGAAGACTTCCGAAAGAAGTAGTTCATTATGAAGTACTACTTAGATTTTAATACTTTTATCTATTTGAATTGAATATTTTGTTTATGCAACAACTGTAGCCCATCTTCAAGATGAAATTATGCCAAAGTTATAATCTCAGTTGCCTTGACACGAGCCTCTTTCAAAAACTCTTCAGCTTCTTCCAATTGTTTCTCAAAATCTTCTTGCGATACACCAGCTTTCCAAATGAATCGACTGTATGGATGATCTGAAGGCAAATGATTTTGTCCCTTGATTCCATAAAAGTTCTCTCTAAATGAACCACCTTTAACTGGGTAATCTTTCCAAAATAGTCCCCTTCTTTGTAGTTCAGGTATCAGCAGCTCAACAATATCTTCCAAAGTTGATGGGAAAACTGCAGAAAATCCAAAATTGAACCCGTCAATATCGTACAAATCAATCAACTCTTCTAACTGATCAGCAACTTGTTCAGGTGTGCCCACAAATCTGGCTCTTTCAATCGATTCTCTCAGCACGGTTGCTTTAGTCTTGATCTGTCCAGTAGCTGATTTAATACGAGACTCAGCCATACCTTTAGATGCATTAATAGCTGTCTTTGGGATCAATGGTTCATCATCCTCTTATTTACTTAAGTCCATCCCAGATATTCCAGATATTGAAACGGCTGCACCTTCAAGACTAGTTGATTCATACAACTCTTTGAGTTTAGCTTGAGCTTCCTCCTCTGTTTTCGCAACAATTGGATGAACAGGAACAATAAACTTGATCGATGATGGGTCTCTACCAAATGCTTCTTCTGCTGCTTTTCTAATGAACTTGACATCATTTGTCAATTTCACTGGATTCGTCATTCCCAAAAAGATGATCTCTGCAACTTCTGCTGCAAATGCCTTTCCCTTAACTGAACTTCCTGCTTGAATTAAAAGTGGGATTCTTTGTGGTGATGGTTCTGTTGGTGCAGGCCCTGGAACTTGGAAATATTTCCCCTCGTGATCAATTTGTCTAACCCTATCTGTATCGACAAATTTCTCACCATCATTGACCAGTGCATCTTCTCTCCAACTACTCTGTAATAACTTGTTCACAACATGGAAATATTCACTAGTTTTCACATATCTCTCATCATGTTCAGGCATTGGTTGTCCATTCAACAGTTGTCTTGCTGAACTTTCCAAATATGATCCAACAATATTCCAACCAACTCTACCACTAGTGAAATGATCTAAAGTAGCTAACTTTCTAGATTGTAGATATGGATGTTCACTCAACGTACTGAATGTGATTCCTAGTGCAATTGATTCAGTCTCATTGGCAACGGCTGATGCAACAATAGCAGGATCAATTCTTGGGGCCATGTTACCATTTTTGTAAGATTCTTTCCAATTATGAGGACCTTTATACGTCTCAGGAACGGAAAACTGATCAGCTATAAACAAAGCATTCAATTTACCCTTTTCAGCTAGTTTGGCATAATCTATCCAAGTTTGTAAGTCATTGGTGAACGAACGTGATTTATCATTGGGATTTCTCCATATTCCTGCACAACCGTTATTACTCCAATTCAAAATCAGAGTCTTTTTGGGTTTATCTGTCTTTTGTCTCTTATTGGTGGTCATTGGACCTTGGTGTCAGATAATTGATTGACATTCTTTAGATACTTGTCTCTCGTAAAACTGTGGAGTCCATTGTGGTAATACGCTAAATCCCATGGCCCATAACACTTCCATTTTCGGAAATCTTAAGAGTCCCGGCGATAGGACACACGAAATTTACCCGATGCAGTAATTTGCGCGATAGGCCTCCCACTTAAATTTGTGAAGTGCAGAATTGAGCTTTGATTATAAGTGAAACAAAAAAAATTAGGGATCTGGGGTATGGGGAAACGGGACAATGTGACCAATTGCAAGCCGTTCTGGTCACTGTTAAGTTACTGTGAGAATTCTCGGATCCAGAGTTCAAAACTTCAAGAATTATTAAATTTTAATAATCCAAGCAGACAGTTTGGTATTTCGGCATTTAAAGAAAATAAGCCAAATCTGCGATGAGCAGTAAAAAGTTTTATGTATTTTGGATCTTGAAACATAACTTGACTTTTGAAATAATAATTATCATTACTTTAAGCCTCTACTGGTCAAAGTAGTGCTGTGTGAATAATAGAAACTTCTTCTCATTAGTCTTATTTCGACTCAAACAATACACAAAGCACACTACAGATTGTCGCAGATGTTCTATGTGACAAAGACCCTGAGAAATTGCAGTGAAACCCACCAGATCCTCTTTTCATAGACCTTTGAACAGAACGTTGCAAGGCCGTGTAAATGGTGGACTTCAGCCTAACTGCAAATCTATAGAATGATTTATCTATAAAATCAACCCATTAACTATCCAGTTGCTTTTCACTTCTCTCTCGCAACTCTCAATCGAAAAAGAAAAGAGCATATCAACGAACCACTTTTAAAAAAATTACTGAAATGAAAAGGTACAAGGTTTCAAAGCCTAACATCGAAGTTCAAGCTTCAATCGGACACCTCTTTTCGGTTTGATGGACTGTCATTCGCTCTTCTCTTGTAGCAAGGCTTTGAGTCCCACGCTTTCCTGGTCCCTGGCTCATATGGCTGAACTCTGGAGTCTACACCAAGTTTGAACAATGGACATCTGACTCCGGGACCGCCTCTAATAGCTATAGCGGGCAACCGAAGCCGCTTTACGGTTCCAAGTTTGAACTTGCAAATCCAATTGGTTGTGAACATATGGCACAACTCACTCGAGTCTAGAAACACGTAACTCCTTTGAAGTTTGTCACTCGTGTTAGAACTTAGAACTTAGAGTTGTTCCACCGTATAAGTGAAAGTTCCAAGAGCTTTATAAGCGTTGCCGAGCTGCCAGTGGAAAAACTCTTCAAACTTAGGCAAATATTTCCTGAATGGAACAGTTATTCCGCGTGCAATTAATCGAAAAATCGCATGGCTGGAGTTTAGAAACATATGAAAAAGCGTGGGAGGGCTGGAGGTGAGCAGAACCTCGCCATGAGAGTTGAACTGTGCTGACTTTGACGCACCTCTCTGGGGGAGCTCAGCTGCCGTGTTGCATGGCCCTCAAGTCCATATAAAAGCAGAAGCAGGTCCTCTTGGTCTTGTACATTTCTTGAGCATCACTAATTTATAAAATAATAATGAGTTCACAAGATAATGATAATGAGCTGCTACAAGAGAAGTCAGTGCAGCCTGACGGGGGAATAGTCGAAGAGGATGTTATTGATCTCTCATGGCCATCAATCAAAAACTATACAAAAACAAGATTTACCAATTTAGGTCAGGTATACTTTGAAAACATCAAAGACGTTATACCCATTGAAGGTTTCAAAGAAATGACTCCAAGAAACTGGAACTACTTCTTCATGGGAATGCTTGCTTGGTTAAGTGCCAGTTTTGATTTCTTTTTAACTGCTGTCTGTGGTACACAAATTGCTGCAACATTAAACGTTACAACTGCTGATATCACTTGGGGTTTATCTGCTGTGCTGATGGTTCGTTCAGCAGGTGCTGTTATTTTTGGTTTCTGGACTGACAAGTATTCTAGAAAATGGCCTTTCATAGCATGTTGTGCAATTTTCTGTGTTTTGCAAATCGGTACCGGTTTCTGTAAAACTTATCAACAATTTTTAGCTGTTAGAGCTTTGTCCGGTGTTGCTATGGGTGGTACTTATGGTACCGCTTCTGCCACTTCTTTAGAAGACGCTCCAGTCAAAATTCGTTCTTTCCTTTCCGGTTTATTCTTTACAGCTTATCCTTTCGGTTTAATTTTTGCTGCAATTTTCTGGGAAGCTTTTAGACATACTAAAAAGACTTGGATGTCTTTATTCTGGTTCAGTTCCGGTATTCCATTCGTTTTACTTATCTGGAGATTATTATACCCAGAAACTACTTACTTTAAAAGGGTTTTAAATGCCAGAAAATTAATCAAAGAGGATCAAATTAATGATGGTACTTATGTTCAACCAACATTTAAAGGTAACATGAAAAACATTGGTCAATTATGTGCTAAATACTGGGTCTTATTCATTTACTTAATCTTACTTATGGCCGGTTGTAACTACTTGACTCATTCATCTCAAGATTTATACCCAACCATGTTGAGAAAACAATTGGAATTTTCAGAAGAGAAAATCACTACAATGATTGTGATCACTAACTTAGGTGGTGTTGTTGGTTCTGTCGTGATGGGTTCTTTATCAGAAGTTTTAGGTCGTCGTTTATCTCTATTACTTTGTTGTGTTGCCGGTGGTGCTTTCATTTATCCAGCATACATGGTCAGAGAGGATGCAACCACTTTTGCAGGTGGTTTCTTCTTATTCTTCTTCTTGATTGGTGTTTGGGGTATCATTCCAGCACATTTATCAGAATTATCACCACCAGATGCAAGAGTCTTAGTTTCTGGTTTGGCTTACCAATTAGGTAACTTGGCCTCTTCAGCTTCTTCAACTATTGAAACCAGATTAGCTAACATGTGGCCATTGGCTTGGGATGCTCATGGAGTTGCAACTAAATATAATTACGCCAAAGTCATGGCTATCTTGACCGGTTCTGTTTTCATCTATCAAATGGTTGCCGTTTTGATTGGTCCAGAAAAGTATCACAGAGATTTATCTTCTCCTGTCATGAAAAAATACATTGCCAAAGTTATTCAAATCGAAGAAAACCATGATGATGTTGAAGCATACATTTCTAACCAAAGAAATGCTAAATTGAAAGATTTGGATGAATCCTCATCTAGATCAAACATATGATCCAAGAAATGAAGTTTGGTCTGTGTTTTTAATTCCACCACCTCAATTGTCTTTTTTGTCTTTACCACTGTTTTTTGCATTTTCCCCTTATACATAGCTTCCACCTATGAAGATCCTTATAAACTAGATTGATCTTTATTTTTATTTTTTCAAGAACATTGATAAATAAAGGTGTGCTTCCAATACATTATATAGTTTCGTAATGACCATGAATTAACAAAACAACCTGTAAATTAGCGTTTCTATTACAAGTCCTTTTCCATATCTGTCAATTTTTCATGGTAAACTTGACTCAAAGCAAAACAAAAAAAATTAAAAGCTAACCAGTATCTCAATCACTAGAATCCAGCCTAGCACCATTATTCAGGAGTCTTTGAAGTCAGAACCAGAATAATTCACACGCTAACTAGTGTATACATCCAATCATGGCTGAAGATTCCTCCATTTCTTTGGAAGAGACCAACAAAATAAGGCTTCAATTGGGACTGAAACCAATACCCATACCCACAACATCCACTACAACCCCATCCGCATCGAACAATGGTGATTCATCATCAGGTTCAATAAGTATAGATGAAACTAATCGTCTTCGGGCCTCTTTGGGTCTCAAGCCTATCGTTCCTGAACAAACTACAACATATGCACAAACTACTGAAGAGTATCAGGTTGAACAAGAGGTCAAAGAGAAAGAAATCAAGATCAAAGAGAATATAGAGAATTTGAAACAGAGGGCCATAAGGAGGAAGAATGTCAATGTTTCAAAGACTCTTGCTGAAGCTGACGATGCTGATGGTGATAATGATACCGACGATTGGCTTTTGAAAATCAAGAAACCGATTGAAAATACAAAGAAGTCAAAGAGTTTGAAAATTAAATCGAAAAAGCAAGATTCTAATGATGAGGATCTGAGATCCTTGAATGGTTTGAAAGTTGGGCATAATTTGAAAGATTTTGATGGGGTTGATGGTGATGTGATTTTAACTTTGAAAAATAAATCAATTCTTGAAGAGGATGATGATGATGAGATTATGGATGAATTGGAATCCAATGAACTATTAAAGAAAGAGAAATTAGAGAAAGAATTAAAAAATAAGACCAAAGGTGGGAGATATGATCAGGAAGGTAATGAAAAAAATCTGATCGATAGGTATAATGAAGAGCTTGGGAATGGAAATGATGATCATTTTCTACTCAATGATGAGGTTAATTTCAGAGTCAGATCAAAAGCAGACGTTGACAATGGTGATGTTAAAACTCATTCAGCTGGAAAGAAGATAAAATTCAATCTTGAAGACCTGGATGATGATGTTGATGACGTTGAAGATCGTTCAGATTATGCAAAGGCTAAACCTATAAAAATGAAGAAGTTGAGTAAGAAAACATCGAAATCTGGCAAATCATCAAAGACATCAAAGTCATCCAAAAGACAGAGATTTGTTGAAGATGATGAAGATGGTGATATTGAGATGAAAAATGTTGAATTAGTTAATGAAGACCTGGATATTCAAGATGGCTCTGAGTTACAATCTATTCTATCCTTGAAAAGAGTCAATAATTTGAAAAAAAGAAAACGTATGACGGCTGAAGAACTAGCGAAGGAGATCAAAGAAGAGAATGAGAATGAAATGGATCTTGATCAGTCAGTTGGGTTGGTTGTTGATGAAAACGTGGAATTTTTGAGCTCTATTAAGAATCTTGAAGATGAAATAATACCAAAACAAGTCAAGGAATCTGTGGAAGATATAGAAGTGAAAGATGTTGATGATGATTCTATTTTCGACATTGTCCCTGTTGATGCGGTTGAAAAAGAAGAACATGAACAGGAACAGAATGATAACGAGAGAGTAAACTTCACTGGTGGATTAGCATCTACTTTAAGCTTCTTGAAATCCAAACAAATTGTTCA
The DNA here is from genome assembly GCA_003706615.3 of Gotozyma montana. Taxonomy (NCBI): domain Eukaryota; kingdom Fungi; phylum Ascomycota; class Saccharomycetes; order Phaffomycetales; family Phaffomycetaceae; genus Gotozyma; species Gotozyma montana. The sequence goes on from PPLU03000009.1 coordinate 451,465, forward strand.
AGAAAAATCAGCAGAACAGCTCAAAAAGGAAAGAGATCTGCTCAGTTTGAAAAAAGAGTCTGATTTGAATAAACTGAAACTAGAAATTTCTAAACGTATCCATAAGGAATCATTAGAGTCAGACTCAAATCTAAAGAACCTTTCTGCAAAAGAGAAAGAATTATTCATTGAAAAGGAATTAGAAAGCTTCAAGTCGATAGAAAATCCTCAAGATGTGAATGACAAACTCAAAGATTATAAACCACAGGTCAGCTTGAAATATATTGATGATTTGGGAAGAGAGATGAGTACGAAAGAGGCTTATAAGCACTTATCCCATCAATTTCATGGAAAAGCACCAAATAAAAGTAAAATAGAGAAACAGAAGAGGAAAGTTCATCAGGAGAGAAAAGCAATGAAGAACGAGAAATTGTTGGATTAGGCTGAAGCTTTTTCTCTGGTCAAATGCTTTGAAATTAGAGTTTCTACTACTATTATCTTTGAACTTTGTTTTTATTACATCTGCTATTTCAATATTCTTAGTCTGCTACCAATATCAATATTTATGTACTCTTTTATGATTCTATTAGCAATTACTTCAACATCTTCCTTCCATCCTCTAGACCTCAGCGACATCTTCTTCTTCTGTTTTTGGTTCATTAGTTTCTTCAGACTGCTCGTCGTTAACTGGAGCATCAACAGATTTTTGGTTTTTGACACATAAAAGACAAAAAAATGAAACTCCAGCACATGCAATCACAAGATATAGTGAATTTCTGAACTTCGTTTGAAGCTTTAATCTATACTCTGTTGAATTATTGATCTCTAAATCTCCCAGGAATGATGACAACAAACTATTTCCTAAACTCATAGAAACTTGAGAGACCGTTTGCAATAAACCAGAAACAACACCATGAAGATGAACAGGGGCTCTTCTCAAGATAGCATTGATATAGATGTTGAAATAGAGGTTGAACCCATAACCGAATAAGAACTGACTGATCGCATCATATTTCCAATAACTGTTAGTCACTCTAAAATCATGTCTTGACATCCAAACTGTTGAACCAACTAAAATCAAAGTTGACATTAACAAACAATACTTCATTCCAATTCTATAAACTGGTCCTTCTTGATTCACCATTGCACCAAAACATAATCCAATTGAGATAGGCAAGTTTTTGAGACCAGATAAAAGAGCAGAATCTAGAGTGACAAATTGATAATATTGAACCATTGAGACAACACCAACGATAAAACAAATGAATAGAAGGAAAGTTGCAAGAAGATATGGAATGATGCTTGGAATTTCGAATGCCTCTTTAGGAATGAGGATCTGAACCTTATATCTCCATGATCTGAGAAGTTTTGAGTCAAGTTCATTGGTTGATGTTTGTGAATCTTCAAATTTTACTTCTGGTGTTGCAGTCCCTTCGTGAATCTGTGAACCTTTCTGTTTTTGAACAAGCTTATCAACTTTAGTCTTATAATTACTCAAATACATCACTTCAAAAAGAGCAACTGCAACAGTGACAAGAACACCAATGACTAATGGAACATATGATGAAGCTTTGTGCCAGGAATCACCACCTTCAGTTAATCCGAGAATGATCAAAAGTATCCCAATGACAAGAGCAGCTGCACCTGGGTAATCTAAATATCTAAGACTAAGGTTCTTATGAGCTTCTGTTCTAGGTACTGGATACATTGCCAAATATAAGAACAAGAACAATGTCATGGCCAATGAAAACACAAAATAGTAAGCTCCTTTATATCCAATATTGGTTATTGAAAAGGCACCACCTAAAACAGTTGCGATACCAAAAACTGCAGTCAGTGCAACAACAAGAGCATTAACCGCTATTCCTAATTGTTTTCCTTCATAATAAACTCCTGCAATTGCAAATGAAGATGGAATTAACGCTGCTGCAAATGTCCCTTGAATAGCTCTAAACACAATCAGAACAATGATTTGTTTCTCAATGACTGCATTGATCAATGAAGATATTCCAGATCCAAATATCCCAACTAAGAAAACAAGTTCAGGTCCTAATACATCAGTGAGTTTACCAGCAAGCATGATAAATGCACCTAAAGTCAAAGTGTATGATGATAATGTCCATGATGTAATAACTGAAGTTGTATTGAAATGTTGTTGAGTTGAAAGTAATGTTGTTACACCAGTGGCAAGACTAAAATTGTCTAGACAAGTTGCAATTAAGACTATGAAGAAACTAAAATGTTTACTTCTCTTCTCCAATGGAAAAGTTGTTCTGATTCTGGTATTGAGTTGATAAATTGAATCAAAAATCCCCATTGTTCTATAAGTTTATAATTCTACAAAAGTTAAAATACCGCTCAAGTTTTTCTTTTCTCTATTTATAAAGGTTGAGTAGACGATATATCCATCGTTAACTGCGATTCGAATCCATACTCAATATCACTAAACGAGCACCATCTACTGCATCAAGCCTTTGATTTCTAAGTTGATTATAAATTAACATGGTATCATGTGCATGAAATGAGCAAATTAATGATCTTTCAGGGCTGTCTGTTTAGTTGAATATTCATTGAAAGTCTTGAATTGATTCAACAGCTTGATGTAGGTACCATGACCAAACCCCGATAAGTCACTTTACTGCTCAAACAGGAAAAACAAGGCGAAAGTGGCCACAATAACGAGTCAATATGACTTCACTTAATGTATTGACTAATCACTTTTTCTTCAAAGTTTGAAATTTAAATGAACTTTAACGGTGATTATATATGATGCTCGTTTAAGTAATTTTTGTAAATATACAACGTTTCGCTCTTTTTTAGATTTAGCTTATATTGCAAAGCCAGGGTCCTTTATACCTATGTGATACGATTCAAATGTGGGGTCTCTTCAGCTGATTGAATGGACCTTGACTAAATTCTAATAACAAACTTATTTTACTACGTGCAAAAGAGGAGCTAGTTGTAGCCTAGTGTTTTTGTTAAGAAACTATTTATCGGAGGTAACACTCTAGAGTTCTTCAAGGAACTTTAAGACTCTCGTAACTACAAATAGAGGGATCCGAGGCTGGGGTATCTTTTTCCAATAGATACATCTGATCTTTGAAGACTGAATCTTACTAGATCATTTCAGATGCCTAATTAACACTTGACAAATATCTGGCTTCAAAACCAATTCAAACTTTTGTTCAATTGACACAATTTTTGGCATATAAAAATTCTGAATCCGGAAAAACAAAAAGAAACAACAAAAACTGCTGGCAAGAAAAAAAAAGAAAAAAAAAAGTCTCGAGTTGGAATTTTTTCAGACGTCAAAATAAAACAAAAACAGAACTTTATTTAATTTTAGTTTCTTTAAGAATCACTCACATTTGTTCTGGTATTCACTCGCTTTATACCACCAGAACTCCACATCCAGCTTAATACAACTACACGTCTGGATCATATTTATTCTTCTCACATCACATAAGTTGATAGATCAAAATTTCTCAGGTACCAACCCAATTTCACGTGTCTTACAACCAACAACCAGCTAATAAACCACTGAGTCACAATGATAACGGTCCAAATAAGCACACCGACTAGTCATCAGACTCAGAAGTATCAAAATGGTGCACAGATCAACCAAAAGATCAAAGCTAAGGGAGCTGAAGAACAACAACAACAAACACATCATCGTCGTCAATCTTCAATCGGTGCTGGGTATGATTCTGATGATTCAAAACACTTTTTGAAACCTTCAGAGTCTTCATTGTACTTATCATCTCAAGACTATCAGAAATATTTCACAATGGAAGGGAAATTTTCATATACTTCAAAGATTCAAGAATTTATTCCAGTTTTTGATTTGAAAATTGTTGTTTTATGTTTGATATGGTATAGTTTCAGTGCTGTTTCTTCCAACATGTCTAAACTAATCCTGAAAAAATTCCCACATCCAACCACTTTAACAGAGTTTCAATTTTTAATAAGTTCATTGTTTTGTTTATTAACTGTTTTTGTCATTCAATTCAATCAAAAATTAATAAATCATTTCCCAAGGGAAACATTACCAAAATTTCCAAAAAACTATCAAAATTTATCACCTTTGGGATATAGTTATTCCATTTTGAAACCAACTAGAACAATCATCAGCACAACTTTACCTATGGGTATTTTCCAATTCGTTGGTCATATTACATCCCATAAATCAACTTCATTAATTCCAGTCAGTTTGGTTCATAGTATAAAAGCATTAAGTCCTATTTCCACAGTGTTGGCTTACAGATTTCTTTTCAATGTGAAATATTCAATGATCACTTATATTACATTAATCCCACTGATGACTGGTGTGATACTGACGTGTTTTTCAGGAAAAAGAAGTAAAGCTGTGGAAAGTAGGATTGGATTTTATAAAGGGTTAATTTACTCATTCATTTCAATGATGATATTTGTTTCACAAAACATCTTTGCAAAAAAGATTTTAACTGTTAAAGATACTGAAAAATTACCAGTTTCTAAGAAAGATGATAAAGAAGATGAAAAAATTGATAAGATTACTATTTTATTATATTGTTCAATTTTTGGATTTTTATTAACTTTACCTATTTATTTCATCTCTGAATTATCAAATGAGACATTCACTTTATTTGAAGTTAATCTAGAAATTTTTTCATTGTTTTTAATCCATGGTTTAAGTCATTTTTGTCAAGCCATGATTGCATTTCATTTAATTGGTGCCATTTCACCAGTCAATTATTCTGTTGCTAATATATTGAAAAGAATCGTTGTTATTTCAATCGCTATTGTTTGTGAACGTGAAAGTGTTAATTCTAATCAAGGATTTGGTTTACTTTTGACAATAATTGGACTTTATGCATATGATAAATGGGGGATCACAAAGAAATAGAAAAATCTTTTTCACACATAGAATTATTTCCATAATACAGTTTGTTTTCATATAAGAATTACATACTTTGTGAATTATGAATGAGCTCAACTCATTAAATCATTCACAATGTATAAATGCATGCATTTTTTTTTTCATATAAATAGTAGTTTCATTAAAAAAAAAACACTTTAACAGTACAAATGGGATGAATTAGAGAATTGTTCTAATGTTTAGCAATTGGTTTCTCACCAGTCAATTTACCAACCAATTCTCTAGCCATATCACCAAAAGCGACCATGAAGATTGTTTGCCAGATACCTAAACCGATTCTTGGAGCAACACCTCTATAAAGACCTTTAAACCCATTGTTTGAGTAAATATATTTGGCGGCACCAAAGACACTTAAGTTCTTTGGTCTATTTGGATCGGCAGTCTTGGATTGCATCTCGACTCTAATGACTTCAATTGGTTGATTCCATGCACTTAAACCACCACCAATTGCAGAGGCCAAAACTTTTTCTAAACCTGATAATTTCTCATCTTTCTTCTTATTAGTAACGTTTTTGATAACGTCTTCTGCCAATCTTGAGAAACCAAATCTTGAACCCCAATTGGTCATTTGTCTAATAGCAACGGCATTGACACCTTTGTTGATACCTCTAATACCTTCTTTGTTATAAATTTCTTTGAAAACTTGGAATGAAGTTTGTTGAGGAACACCAGGAACTGCAGCTTGTTTAGATCTTGTGATCTCCACAGTTTTCATACAGGTACAGAACCCCATTGTCAAATATGCTTGTGCAACACCACCAATAATACCACCTCCGATACCAGCTCCGAAATTAGATGCTCCCAAATTCAACAAGTTGTATTCTGCTTCCGCACTGACGAAAAGCAAGACAGCACCTTTAGTAGAAGCTTCGATCCAAGCCCATGGGATCAAACCTTGGTAGAAACCCAAAACACCACCACGAGACCAAACAACTTTAGCTGATTCTAAAAGGGAAAGTTTTCTGTTAGCAGCCATGGTGGTTTTAATAACTTCTAATGGTTGACCTAAAGTGGTGACTTCGGCCAAGTTAAGACCGGCACCCAAAAGGATGTTGGAGAATGAGACTGGTTTCTTCTCAACTTTGCTCATCGTACTGTATTTTTATAAGTGTTTTGGAACAATGTGCGTCTCTTTATCAGTTTGCAGTGTTCATCGATTGAATTTTTTTTTTTTCATGAATCACCGACTCCAGATTTGCGGAGAATGACGGAGCACATTCCATTAATCTAAGCGTATCAATCCGATCGGCACCGGGAGATTAAGCAGAAGTCACGTGCAGTTTGTTCAATGAGTTCAATGTGATGAGTGTTGACAAGTGATTTTGCTCTAAGAGTGATCTACCAACCATCAGGTGTGTTGCTAGTGTAATTGTCTTCAAATTGGAACCAAATCCGTTATTTTGAGTTTCAGTCACGTGACTAAATTCAAAAGGGTAGTCATAACTCATCAATTAGAATGACACAGTAACCAATCAAGTGGGATATGGTAGATATCAATACTCATATCGCTCCTATCAATCAAGTTCCCCTCCAGTATCCTCTTAACTGATGTAAAATCACAATATTCACTCGTTTATGCAATCAGTCACGTGACAACAATCCATTCCTAAGAGTCAAAGGACCCTTTCCCAACAAGTTGATGGGCTACTGATCCCGTTCCAACGGGTGTCTACACGTCCTGTGCTGTATTCTATCACTACCACCATCACCATCCACACACTCCACTGCGATGTACCGAAAAACACCACTGACTTTCCACCCAGCTAACACTGGAAGCCCGTAAAATCACGTTACAATCTATAAGCCCAACATTTTACAATTGGCACATTCGCATGGCCCAATCACAAACGAGACGAAGCTCAGCAAAACGGGTGTCAAACTGGGCTAAAACGAGGGGTGTGAGTCCGAATATCGCATCCACAGACTCGAATTCCGACTCCCTGACCTTTAAATCCCCATGTTCCTCGCACTCCTGCCACAATTCTTTCTTAACTACGCTCACTCGTTTCTTTTGTGACTTCAAATCTCGATTTGCCAATTTTTTTTTTCTCTTATAAAGAAAAAATTGTCTAGTAGAAACTTCTCTCCTGTTTGAACCACTCTCAGCACAATGTCCACCACCTTGACAGGCGCATCGCAGTACGCCGAGGGCTCCTCCACCACCACCACCCAGAGAAAGGGCAACGTCGCTTCCTTAAAGCAGACCAAGAACCTCGTGGCTATTGACACCAATGGGAACGTTTTTGAAGCACCAGACTACAGCATAAAGGATATACTACAAGCAATTCCTGCAGAAAGTTACGAGAGAAGACTCACCACTTCTTTCTACTACGTCTTCAGAGATTTGTTCCTTTTGGGTACTGCTGCTTACGTTGGTAACAAGTACATCCCAACTTTTGAATCAGCTACAGTTAGGGGTTTGTTATGGGCAGTCTACACAATTCACCAGGGATTAGCAGGAACTGGTATTTGGGTGTTGGCTCATGAATGTGGTCATCAAGCTTTCTCCGATTACGGTTGGGTTAATGATCTAGTCGGTTGGGTCTTACATTCTGCCTTGTTGGTTCCATACTTCTCATGGAAATATTCACATGGTAAACATCATAAAGCAACTGGTCATTTGACAAGAGACACCGTTTTCGTTCCAGCTACTAAAGAACAATTCAAAGCTAAGAGATTTGTTGACCAACTGGACCATATGTCTGAAGATGCTCCAATCATCACTTTAAAGAATTTGATTATTCAACAGTTAGGTGGTTGGTGGGCATATTTGGCCACTAATGTCACTGGTCAACCATACCCTGATGTTCCAGCTTGGAAACAAAATCATTTCGTTCCAGATTCTCCATTGTTTGAAAAAAGAGAATATTGGTTCATTGTTTTAAGTGATTTAGGTATCATTATTCAAAGTTTGTTATTATACAAATTTTACAAAGCTGTTGGTCCTTTCTTATTTTTGATGAATTATTTCATTCCATACGTTTTTGTTAACCATTGGTTAGTCTTTATTACTTACTTACAACACACTTCTCCAAGCATGCCACATTATGATGCTCATGAATGGAATTTTGCTCGTGGAGCCGCCGCTACAATTGATAGAGAATTACCATTTGTTGGTCCATTCTATTTCCATGACATTATTGAAACCCATGTCTTACATCATTACGTTTCTAGAATCCCATTCTACAATGCCAGACCAGCTTCTGAAGCCATTCAAAAAGTCATGGGTAAGAATTACGCATATGAAAGTGAAAACATGTTTGTTTCATTATGGAAAGCTGCTAGAGCTTGTCAATTCGTTGATGGTGATAACGGTTTGAGAATGTATAGAAACATCAACAACATTGGTGTTAAACCAGTTGATAACTAGAATCTCATGTGGTTTTTCAAGTCTATAGCTAGCTAGCTACTTTGGCTATGAATTGAAATCTTTAGAATTATTGATAGAAATATTAGATTCTGCTTTTTTATTATCATATTTTTTAACGAATTTTATAAATTATATTATATATCATAATGTCAAGATATGTGTAGTTTGTATCGTATTTATTATCTTTTTATAATGGTGTATTTATCTATAAATCTTCCTTTAAAACATTTCAAATCCATCAAGGTTTTCAGTGTTAATGAAATATTCAACTAATTTCAAATTCTTAGCACTTTCAGCCTCATATTCTTCTGTCCATAATCCACTAAACTTCAAAGCCTCTTGAGGTTTGATAGTTTTTTTACCATCTTTCAAAACGTATTTAGTAATTGCAGTTGCACAAACTATTTTGTCACCTTTTTTACCCTTTGTTATGAATTTTGAAATAATGAAAAGCCATTTATCACTCCATGCAATTATCCTTGATTCAACAGTATATGAAGCATATGGTTTAATCTCTTTTTTGAAATTGCAGAAAATATTAGCAACTGGAATATATGGCCATGTTTTACTATCTGTTGGATATTCTTTAAAAAACTTTTGGAAAACAGTTGTCATTAATTGTGTTCTCACAATGTCCAATTCTTCAAAATATGTAGAGTTTGACTTATGCATGTAAAAATCACATTCAAATAATGAATTGTAAGTCTTGTAAGAATCAACTTGGAAAGGACTTAAGATATTGACTTTAGGACCTATTGATTTTGGAAGAATGAGGTTCTTCACCACAATGGAGTAGAAACGGACATAGTAGGCCAATGGCAGTGATTTATACGTCGAAAGAAGCACTGCGTATAGCAGATACTTAAGACCAGTGGAAAGTGCTGACATTGTCGATATGAATATAGGAGTTGTCAAAGTGTCAAGATTATGAATCTTTTTATTTTTTATACCTCGGCTCTAAATTATCTGGATAAAAATCTACAAACAAATGAAATATATCAACATATGATATGGTTTTATGTGAGGTGGTAAAGTTCTGATGCAATCATTAATACGTTATACTTCACCCCAAATTCATAATTTTACCCAACAATTGTACTAATTTATTACCGATTATGTTCATTTAGCTTGACCAAAAATAATATGGTAAATCTCAAAATAACGGTGCCCTAAATAGAGAAGGCTTCAATAAAAACTAGCATTATTACATTCAACAAACAAGGCTAATCGGATAACCTGAATACTAATAAATTATGTGCTAAATTACGTACTGGAAACAATACCAACTCAAAATTGCAAGATTTTAAAAGAGAAACAATTGATCACACTCAAAGATAATCTTCTGGTTTTTTCTAGAACCTGAGACCAACTGTTGATCTAATGGTAAAGAGTCCCCTAATCAACTATCGTATTGGTATCGTAAATCATTCATAACTTATTCGTAGTCATGTAAATGATACATGATAAATTTTATTTCATGAATTTATCAAAATTTGAAAGTTTTTGATTTTCCAGACAAAGAGATATATTTCAAATAACTTGGGGATACCTGGTTTTTGTGTATTCTCCCTTCGAATGGTTCATATCAGTTTCACCCGGTCGTGTTAATTTTAAATTTTCCATTTATAGAGTACTTTGGATTTTGACAGTCTCAATCAAGTTCAAGTGATTTAACTACCTCAAAGCGGTGATATATCCACCCTTATTATATTAATTTCACATCGTGTTGTTTCTAGACTTATATATCTGAAAGCAAAATAATACAAACCCTGGACAATCCATGCAATGACATTCGAATATTTTATTCGATGTCGCTGGAATATCTGGGGCTCATACTTTGTGAAATTGTCTGTAGAGAGCCAGGTAATATCTGGATACGCAGCAGTAAAGGTAATTTCTCCCTTGCTTGCTCTTGGAGTAAGAATGAAATAAAATAAAGTGGTAGATAATGATAAAGTAGAAGATAATGTGAGAGATTCAATCACAGATAATTCGAAAAAGAAAATATGTATTGGTGTAGTTATTTTGAGGCAGTCTTTCTGGATTGTGTTTTGATCAGGGTCTCAATAGTTCCATTAATCAAATTTACCCCGGATTTCACTCTCTTCTAATATGAGATCTCTATAAAGCTTGAAAATAAACCACTTTGTGAGTTATCCAAGTGGAACAGGCCTAAATAATCAGAATCAATGGATTTCTAGACTCTTATCTCTGAAATGTGATAAATTGTACACCTTTGCCAGAGTGTGCTATGGTTGTAGTAATCACAATTGGACTGGGTTTGGCAACAATCTCATAAGTATTAAAATTTAAAAACAAGATCTTTCAAATTATTTGAAGAGCCCAGCCCCTTAAAAAGCAGACTTCCAACGTTGCGTTCACCAGTAGTGTTACCTATTTGTTCTAACGATTTGAGAATATCAATCTTTTACTCAATGATGAACGTTTTGAGTCTAGAAATTTATGGCAGTCACGGCTCACGACTCACCAGTGACTTGTCGGACTCTTGGAGGTAGAACAAGCATATTAGATGAATAGGTATGTACATGCATGTTTAAACCCTGCAATAACTTCATACATAGTACCATTTTTTCTGCCAAATCTGTCGGCAAACAATTAGTTTCTTATTTTGATTGCGTTGAAATCCCTTGATTCTTTGAATCTTTTAGATACTATCATGATCCGAGCTTTGAAAATGCCCTGACTGTTCCATATATTGTAAACAATCTTCCATAACTAGATCAACTCCGTTTTGGATGTTAAAGAATTAGGTTTATATTCTGCGATGTACGCAGAGTGGTCTTTTACAATATCATGGATTCCTGTTCGAATGATCAAATTAGTGTGCTTATGCTGACTGACGATAGAATAAAATCAGCTTCTCGAAGCTTTATTTGAAGTCGTCCATAAGTTCTCACATATTATTACAGTATACGTTTGCTGAATCGTTCATGCAATGTCATTCGAAATTTTTCTTCGATGTCGCTGAACGACTGAGGCTCATATATTTCAATAACTGACTGTAGGATACATCGGTATAATTAAACCTGATCGTTTCGCTGTCTTAAATGGTAGCTATGTTGAAGCATATTTCATCTCCCACACATGATCCATCACTCTTGTGGCTTCATCTCTCTATCTTTGACTCAAATAAATTACCTCTCGTAATAAATTTCGAGACCCTAGAAAACAATGAATAGATACAACTAACAGCCATCTCATCACCAAAACAAATGGTCTTCAGCGATATCCCTGCAACTTTGCCAAAGTCCATTGCGACCTATGTGCGCAAATCAAACGAGCTAGAGAAGGCTGACCCCCTCATGTCCTATTTCTGTAAGTATTGCCCTTCATCTCCATTAGGGGATCATCATGCACCAAGAATCTACTAACACAACAGAAAGGCAAATTATACGCAGTAGAGGAGATTTTGGATCAAGGTCTACACTCGACAGATGATGAGGTTGCCGTGATTGCTGGTGAGCTACTCGACTCAATTGAGGAACAGAAGAAAGATGAGAATGGTGGGATTTCAGAGATTGTTAACGATAAAGACGTGAGTGTTAGTTATGTTCTCAATTTCAGCGATGGGATATTCAACAATGCATTGAAACAAATAACTGAGAAAAGGTCCAGTAAAGCCACGGCGTTCACTCTGTTGGCAAGTGTTGATTTTTATGAGATTTTGAAACTTTGGAGTGACTACGATGGGTTTAATGAGATTGTTGAAAATGATGAATTGATTAAAAAGAAGAAATATGCAAAATTCCATGCTGCTAGAATCCTGAAAAGTTTAAGAAATGGTGAGGATCCTAATGAATACACAGTGCCTGTTGAAACCAAAGAAGATGAAGATGAAGTTCAGGCTAACAATGAAAGCGATGATGAGTTGCCAATTGTGGAACCAGATGGATCAAATAGTGATGGATTAGGATTGCCTGACGTTAAGGCAACAATTGATCAGTCACGCTCTCCAACCGCAGGGCCTAAAGGTGTTGAAAACGATGATATTTCTCAACTATTGCCAATCACCCCAACTTTCAAACCAAATCATGTCGAAGAAGAAGAACAGGAAGAACAGGAGGAAGAAAATACTGGTAACGACTTAGGACTTCCCTCTGCTCCTGGTGCATTACCATCTGCTCCATCTCCAGTTCAATCACCTGTTGTACCAAAACCAGAACCTGTTGCACCAAAAAGTTTACCTGAACCAGTAGTGCAAAAAAAAATTAATGTTGAGGAGATTATAGAATCGAATGAAATTTACAGTCAAGCACAAAGACATGCTAAATTTGCAGTGAGTGCAATGAATTATGAAGATAAAGAAACTTCAATACGAGAGCTTGAGAATGCAATCAAACTGTTACAAAAATTGCGTGATTAATAAATATCTACTTTTTAAGTCTATATTGGCAAAAACTAGTGATCTATAATGAACAAACTGTAGTGATAATCAATCTGGGAGACTGTAAAGATTAATTTAATGATTCTATTGGAACAAGAGTGATGCTGCAACTTCAACATTACCATCGCACTGTTTTAATGCCTTGATGGCTTGGTCTCTAGGGAATCCCAGTGAGACTAATTGTTGGATCGCTGACTCTGGAACGGAAGGTGAGCTACCACCAAATCTTCCTTGAGCAGCTCTGGCTGCCGCTTGTGCAGCTGAAGAAGAAACACCAGTATTTGGAGGCGTATCGAATGAACCTGGTGTGAAAATATTACCAGAACCCAGCTTTTGACCACCGTTACCTGCACCAGAGAATGGGTTTGTAATGGCACCTTCACTTAAAAAGTCCACTTTCATACCATCAACTTTCAAACAGTTTTCTCTTAAATCAACAATCATTCCAAATTTTTTCATCATGTCTAATCCTAATAAAAGATCCATTCCGGTATCAATCACTGCAAACCCCAAATGAACCAAAGCATCACCAATGGCAACTTCAATATCATGGATCTTACCCAGAATTTCACTTTTACCCACACCACGAGCTTCACCTCTGAATCTTCTGTCAATTAGATGGGTTATTCCAATTCTTTCACAAAATTGAGGTGACACAATCGATATTTGAGCTCCTGTGTCTACAAACGCTTGTGATACTGGGTTTGATTCATTATGACCATTTGGATGGACCGTCACTGGAATGTAAAGCATCGAAATTTGAGTGAAAGACTCTGGGTTGTATTCGTAAGCGTTGGCCATTGATCTTTGAATTGGATCACTATGTGTCTCTTGGTGGAGTCCAAATGGAACGGATGCAGAAGCGGATGAAGCAGCTGTTGCGGCAGCAGTGGTGGCAGTGGTATTTGTGGCAGTACTAGTGGCAGTGGCAGGATGATTATCTGGAGTGATTTGGATTAAATCGTCGTCGGCAAGCCCAAGCTGTTGAAGAGTGGATTCTTTGGCAGTGAGTGGCAAGCCGTTATGAAAGATGAGAAAAGAATCAATAGATAACTGATCTTGAAGATAAGCCGTTAGATCTTGCAGTGTGAGTTCCTCGGGGAAGTCGATCGTGATGACCGTTTCGGAGCTGGATACGGAGACTGTGAGTTTCATTTCTTGTTGGTTGTTGATATTTTGAGAGTTGAGTTTGTGAGAAAATGTGGGTATTAATTCACTTTTAACTATCTTTAGTGATTAGAAATGAAACGTACATTTGCCACCGCCACCGACTCGCAACGGGCGAAGTTGGTCAAGCTCGTTGTTCCCGAATCGTTCAGCACGGAACATCCTCAAGGATTCAACGATGGACTCCATTTTCTCATCGAGAAAGAGCCGTCATTGGCCTCTGTTATCAGCTCATCGCCTTTCAATCAGTTCCCCGTACATAAAGAGCTGAATCACTACGAACACCTCATAAGGGCCATCGTTGCTCAGCAAATCCATCCCAAGGCAGCCACGTCCATCTTAGACCGACTCAAGACTCAGTACAACGGGTTCCCAAAGGCAGCTGAAGTTTACAAGGCCCCGGATACTGAATTAAGAGGCGTTGGGCTGAGTGCACGTAAAGTTCAGTACTTGAAATCAGTTTGTGAACATTTTATCGACAAGGATCTCGGAAATTTCTTAGAAGAAGATCATACCAATGAGGAGATCATAGAGAGACTCGTGGAGATTAAAGGAATAGGTCCATGGAGTGCAAAGATGTTCCTTGTTTTCAGTTTACAACGACTCGATGTCTTTGCACAGGATGATTTAGGCATAAAACACGGGTTTGCACATTTCATGGAGAATAGAAAGCATTTATTAGAAGGGTTCAAGGGCCCACTGTTGGTTAAAACCGCTAAGAAGAGAAGTTGGAAGACATATTCTGATGAGGCAATGTTGTTGGTTGCTGAAAACTATGCCCCATATAGGTCCGTCTTTATGCTCGTCCTATGGAGACTCGCGTCTATGGACACTTCAGTTCTCTAGGCTGATTCTGGTTCGGCATCACCAGGAATTAACATCGTGATATGGTTCCCACTTAGTAAGATTTTGTCTCTATGTGTCGTCTCTTGAGTGGATGTGTCTTTCTCTTCAACATCTTCTAACACAACATTCACGAAGTCATCAAATCCAACAATTTTACCAGTGAACTCTCTCTCTGAGGACATGAGCACTCTAATTCTAGCACCAACACATTTGTCAATGACCTCCAACGGTAGTAGATTAGTCATTTTTTTGTTCTTTATACGTATATCTTTTATTTAATGTATCACTACAATTTTGTATGTTTTTTCTTTGGCAAAAAAAAAGAACTTTAAAAACCCAAATCTGGTAATTTTCTGTATTTGGTAACACTATAAACACTTTATTCGATATCGTTCATCAATGATCCATTTCCTCTCCTTCTGGTATTTCCGTGGATAAACAGTGCAACTATCCCAACAATCGAACACATTATTACAAAGTACACTATAAGTACTATTGTCTGCGTCTTGACTGAGACTGGTGTGTCCACATTAGGGTTCGATGTTGGATGCTTGTGTTTCCCATTATGAATTCTTTGGGATGTTGTATGTGTGGTTTGTGATTTGATGGTTGATGTATGTGATTTAGATGGTGCTGCAGTTGTTGATGGTGTGATAGCAGCAGCTTTGGATGCACTGGAGCTGGTTGGTTCGGCACTTTCACCCAAGTTTTGTAGTAATATTTCATTATCAAAATTCAAAAGATTCTTGTTTCCTGCTGCATTACCTCTTGGTGGGATTCCACCAGCTTCACAAATCTCATCAAATTGTTCATCCAGTGATTGGTTTGCATAAACATCATCAGCAGCTTCCACAAACACAACACCTAAACCTTTCACAGCATGCCATTCTGTATGACAATGGAAAAACCAAACACCAGGGTTATCAGCAACGAATCTTAAGGTTATATACCCACGAGCTGGAACTTCCATAGTGTCTCTTATCATTGGGAATTCAGATAATTCAGATTCCAAACTCTCATCATATGTGAAATGTTTTCCTTTGGCTTTTGAAACAACTTGAAAATTATGACCGTGTAAATGGAAAGGATGTCTCATATGGTCATTGCTATTCACTGTGATTTGAACAATTTCACCTCTTTTCAAAAGTAAAGAGTTTGTAGCATGTCCATATATTTCTGGTTTCAAAGCCTCGTCAGGGTTAGAAGCTGAAAATAATGTATGTAAAGTAGGAACCCTTGGAGTTATATGTGGCATTCCATTAACAGTGTAGTATAGGATCTTATTAGATCCAAAGTAATCAGAATCGTAAGTGAATGAAATATCATGATCAGGTTTCCCAAGCCTTGCAATTGATCCTTTTGGAATTAATTCAAAATCATCAATATATTTCAAATCTGTAGCTTTGGGAGGAACATATGGTTCACGATGATCCGGTTTCAATTCAGAATTGTAAACTAACCAACCAACATCAACTTTTTTTCTCATCATGATATTAGTCATTTGTACAACCCCATAGTTCTTATCATTTGAATCTTTAGTCTTTAACAAAACACCATATCTTTGTCCTGTTGCCATTTTTATAGAATCAACAACGACAGGCTCAACTTTCACACCATCAATCTCCACAATTGTTAAATCGTGATCTTCAATTGCAAAAAACTGAGAAGCTGACATTCCTGCGTTTATCATTCTCAAATAATACGTCTTGCTTGGTTCAACTTCGATCTTTACTTCATTAGTCTCATTAAACAATGAAGAATCAATACTAGGTTCACTCCCACTTTTAGGTTTCATTAGATAGTCAACCAATATACTTGAAGGATGATGATACCAATCACTCAATAATATCACCAAATCATCATCATGTTGGATTCTTTCTTCGTCATCGTCATCTTCTTCAACAATAAAGGCACCTCTAAACCCATCCCCGTACTGTGCAGCATCATGTGAGTGATACCAATACGTACCTGATTGTTCCCGTACAACGAAATCGTATGTGAAACTGGCACCTGGTGGGATAGGACACTGACTTATCATAGCTGCTCCATCCATTTGCGTTGAACCTTTTTGAAATATCCCATGGAAATGCAAAGCTGTTGACTCAGTGAGGTTATTATGTAGGTGGACCACAACACGATCATTCTTCTTGATTCGTACCACTGGCAATGGGAACTCACCATTGATGGCAATCACTGGCCGTTCACGTTTCCCATCCGGAGAGGCTTGTATAGTGGAGAGAGTCCAGTTGAACTCATGAGTTGTGGCAGAATCTTTGTTCAATGACTCTGCTGCTGTCACAAGGTGTGTTGTTATCAGTAGGAGAAGTATTGAGAATACTCTGGGTAGTATCATCATCTTATGAATCACTAGTGTTTGAATGGTGTGTTGTTATTTTTTTCTACCTTTAAATTTGCTCAAAAATTCAGAAATAAGCGATGAGCTTAGTAAAATATATCAGTAAAGGATCACAGAAATCAGTGATTAGATACTTTATCTGGGCCATTGTTCATAGAGTCTTTAAAGTATGCTTTTATCCCAAATTTCTATTTGATATCTGTGAAATTGTAATTTTTTGTTCTGGAAGGCTTAAAAATGAAAAATTAACTCACAGTTTTCGATATCGAATAATCATTTTGAATTTAATATTGTGATTAAAATAGTCTAAAATTACGAATTTTAAAGGAATATTACATGAAATAGAGTGGAAGTTGTAGTATGGAGTGACTAATGGGACATAATTACAAAATCATCAGTGTATGTGACTAATAACTGAATTTTGGTATTGATTCACTAAGAACTGTGTCATTTGTAACTAAGATATTGTTTTAAAGAAGATCATGACCCAGTGTAGTAATTCAAATTATTTGATTATTTAGGGTTTTTATGGCTAAAATCCTGAACAGTTCAGTGTTCACTGATATTCAAATTTAACTAAAATATAGATCCCTATTGGAAAATGTCAAATTGATGTCTCTTTTCTTCACAAAATAATTTTCATCACTCATTTCCGCCATAGTTCCGCTCCAAAGCTTTATTAAACTAGCTTAAAACTTTCAGTTGGTCCTTATTGTTGAACTACCAACTAATTAGCCCTGAGACATACTACAATATCAAAGCCCTTGTCCGCTATAAACAATGTTTTGAGTGTTTCAAAAAAAGTGGAATTATCGCAAAAATCAGCGGATTTACTTCAAGAATAGTAATTTATCCATCGCCGAGTTTACAAGACCAATATACAACTCCAAGAACCCTGAAGAAAAAGGAACAGTACATTGGCAGCTCTCTTATCACAGCCAATGTAATCTTAAAACATAAAGGTCGTATTAACTCACACTAAACACTTTACAAACTCATCTCTCTTCTCACCATCCAATCAAAATTATCTATATCATCTACCTGCGATATTTTTGGATTTCCGCTTAAAAAACGTTGAATCCGAGTAAAAATCAACAAGAAAAAAAAAGCTTGGAAAAACACACAAAAGACACATAGAAAAAAAAATCTTATAAAAACTATTTGAAAACTGTCTGAAAAACGCCCATATTCACAATCAACCCTGCTGTATACAAAACCCACCACGTTCCCATCTAACAAACTTGCTGAAAAATGGGACAGATCTGGATACTTATCCTAAGTCTGCTCGTTGCACCCATGTCAGTATCAGCAGAGTCGATAAAGGGAAGTTATGAACAAGTGATGATTTATTCGTGCCAGTCGGCACTTCAAAGTTTCAAGTTTGGATGCGAGGGATCATCTCCTTACCAGTGTGTTTGTGAGTACGAACCACTCATGGGATCAATGGCACAGTGCATATTCACATACCTTCCTGAGTATAATGTCAAGATCGAAAAGGCAGAAGATGCAATGATTCATTTTTGTAAAGAGAATGGGATCGACACACTGACTAGAGAGAAGATACGAAACGTTTATAGAAACTCAACACTATTGGTGGTGAATCCTGGAGATTTAAACCAAACTGATGTGTTGTATGTTCCTGTGTTACCTGATTTTGAGATTGTCAAGTCAACAGTCAGGGATTATAAGGCATTTTTAGGAAATATTGACATATCGCAACATTATGGTGTTTTAATCAATTATTTCTGGCTAGGTGTAATGGTATGGTTTGGTATTTTCAATAAGATAAAATCAAATAGAAGGTTGAACAGTAAATTGAAAAACAATACTATTGATTATTTACGTTCAAAAATTTCATTACCTTTATTTGCCAAATCACACATGCAACCATATAACTATTTTTACAATCTCACATCATTATTACCAACCAATGCAGAATCAATCATACTCATGATATATTTCAGCTTGAACACTGCATTTTTAGTGATCAGTTATGAAGTTTATACAGACAATAGAATATTTGGACCTGTTATCATTAATCAACTATCGAGATATATTGCTGATAGATCTGGGATAATATCATTTGCACATTTACCTTTACTAGTGCTGTTTGCAGGAAGAAACAACATGTTGATCTCTATATCTGGGTTACCTTACAGCTCTTTTATGATATTCCATAAATGGACAGCCAGAGTCATGTTTTTGAACGCGACTATCCATTCAGTTGCATACCTTGCTATAATATTGAGTCAGAAGATGTTCTTATACTACTTATCTGAAGCATGGTTTTATTTTGGTATTGCAGCCATCTTTGGTTCATTAGCATTGATATTTTTTGCCATTCATAATTTCAGAGTCAAATATTATGAACTTTTCTTGATAAGTCATATTATATTGGCCATTTTCTTCTTTGTCGGATGTTATGTCCATTGCCTAGAGTTTGGGTGGTTGGAATGGGTTTATGGTGCAGCTGCTTTTTGGTCATTGGATAGAATTGTTAGAATAATGAGATTAGTTAGATTTGGTGCACCATTGGCTAAAATCCAGTTTATTTCAGATGAAACTTTCAAAGTTTCAGTGAAAAGACTACATAATTGGAAACCATACCCTGGATCTTTTGTCTTCATTCATTTCTTACATCCAAGTATATTTTGGCAATCACATCCTTTCACAATTATGGATTCCGTGTTGAATGAAGAAGAAGTGACTATTTACATCAAAGCCAAAGAGGGATTGACTTCCAAAATCTTAAGCATTGTTGGTAATAGAGTTGATAATGCTGTTAATATGAGAGTTTCCCTGGAGGGTCCTTATGGAAATCAATCTCCAGTTGATGAGTTTGATAATGTGATTTTAATAGCTGGTGGTAATGGTATTCCTGGCCCTTTCTATCACGCATTACATCTTGCACATAGCCCATTGATACCAAAGCAAAGGGTTAGATTAATATGGATAGTGAGGAGGGTTGAGTCTTTGAGATGGTTTGAGAAAGAGTTGGAGTTGTTGAAAGATACAAATATTGAATGTGATATTTATATAACTCGAGATTTTGATAAGATTGAAGCTGAAGACTCTTTGGTTTTGGATAAACTGGGGAAATTCATCAATTTTTATTCAGGAAGAGCTCCAAATTCTAAAATCTTATTGGATGAATTTACCAATGCAAGAGGAACAGTTGGTATAGTTACATGTGGACCACCAATCATGTGTGATGATGTTAGAGATTTTGTGGCCAATAATCTAGAATCTTGCCTATATCGGGTTGATTTGTTCGAAGAGTTACAAGTGTGGTAAAAAGTTCATCAAAAGTTATTTATTGAAGAACCATTAATGTTATTTATGATCGTTAGTTTTTGTAAATTTTTAAATTCATTTTTGCTCTATTGTACACTATCTTTATTCTCATAGACTCTTATTCATGAATTTTCTTCTTGTGAAAGCCATCCAGTATTTGCTTGGATGAGAAGGATCATCTTGATAAATTCTTTGAATCAATCTGCTAGCCAATTCTTGACGGAATTGTGTCAAGTAACCTTTCAACAAGTCATATTCGCTTCTATCTCTTGGTGCTTGGTATAGTGAGTTCAATGGGAAGTTACCATCACCTGGAATGGCGAAGTTGTCTAGTGATAGATTGGTCAAGGTTTTAACGGCTTCTGAGCTTGAAGTTTTGGTGGTAATGTTTGATAAACAATCGGAAACGTAAAGAATTCCGTAAACTAAAACACGATCTGCTGGTCCTTTGATTTCAAAATTCTTGAAGAATGAGTTGGCTCTGAAAAGATCAAGTATTTCATCAATAACATCGTAGTCTGATTCTGTTTGATAAGCTGGGCCTCTAAATTTGGTCTTTAGTGGCAGTAGCGAGAAATTACCAACTTGTCTCTCGACAGAGGCTGGATCTGAAAGGAAAGTTGAGTGGTAAGCCTGGAAAGAGAGTTAGATTCACATGAATTGATAACAACATAACATCAAATACTCACTGGCATGTCAATTGGCTTCAAATAAAGAAAGATTTCGGGGGATTCTAAAAATTCATTTTTTAAAAGAGAAGTATAACACAAGATCCGTGGGCTCCACCCTCGGTGAGAGGTGTGATTTTTTTGCTTTTTGAAATTTGTTTACAGTGTGATTTTATAATTAGTTTATAGAGAAAACATCGTTAGAGCGATGGCTGAGCACGTAACGAGGGACGAGCTCTTCAGCGACATCTTCGGGGGCGCACGGCCACACGGGCCCGCCGGGGCTCCGTCCAGCCAGGAGAGCAGGACACTGGACCCAGGCGTGGGCCCAGGAAGAGACCAGCACCCGTACAGGGACCAGCTCAGGCTCAGCACACAGCAGCTGCCCCACAGAAAGCCACCACCGGAGTCACCCGCAGGCTCAGTGCCACCACAGCAGCTCCAGCAGACCCAGCAGGCGCCAGCAGAGCAGGTGAGGGTGTTTGGACAGCCCCCAATTCCACAGGGACAGAGACAACAGCCCCATCCATTCGCCTCGATCCAAAAACCATCGGAGAATAGACTCCAGCCTGCCTTCACCACAGAGGGACACAATGGCAATGGTAATCCTAGCTACACATCGACTCAGGCTAGTGCTAAGGCCAGACTACAGCCAATAACCACTACTGACCCATCATCGGCACCAGTGTCTCAGAGATATCAACAACAACAGCAGGATTCTCCAACGGTGGGGAAGAGAAGTCCCATTGTTCAACAGGGTATCAATTTTCTCTCAAGAGCAAGAAACGTCACTTCTCCTATCACAACATCTGGTGGTACTTTTGATAGTCAAAACTTTGGATCAAACCCACCATCTCCTCACAGGTCTCTCTCATTGACAACTTCTAGTTTCAAGAGTTTTAGAAGCTCAGACAATTTGAACTCATCTTACAACAACAGTCAATATTCTAATAATAATAATAACCACAACAACTTTGCATCATCGAACAATACATCGTTCTCATCTATAGGAACCAAGCATCATTCAAGAGAATTGACGAAAAAGACATCAAGTGGACGTATAATTCCTCAAAAATTTGACATGCATAATGGATCCACCACTGGTCTTGGTTTGAAGACAAGAAGTTTAACATCAGTCAGCAAATCAAGACGAGTTTCATCTTCAACATCATTAAGCAGCCAAAGATTACAACCTCATGGCTCAATATCATCAAGAACAGTTGTCACAACATCAACAAGACCACCAAAAGTCTACCCTGCATTATTATCCCGTGTTGCCACGTTGTTGAAGAGAATCATTGTACTAAGTCAACATAACAAGGACGGTTTGGAATACAGAGATGCATTTACTGGTGCTGAAGCGGTTGACGCAGTCTCTTACATCATCAGAACTACAGATAGAAATCTTGCATTGTTGTTGGGTAGAGCCCTTGATGCACAAAAGTTTTTCCATGATGTCACATATGAACATAGATTGAGAGATTCAAGTAATGAAATCTATCAATTTGATGAAGTTTATGTCAATCCTAATGAAGCTCCATCTACAGCTTCTACAGTTGATGGATCAATTCAAAGAAATTATTCCTTTGCAAGCAGTATTGATCAGGCTCCTGATACACCTATTCAAGCTCAATCACAACAATCATTACAGACCCAACCACAACTTCAACAACATCAACCACAACAACCGGCACAACCTGTTGAAGTTGAGCATAATGTCAATGGTGTTTTCACGTTGTTAACTGAATGTTACTCTCCAACATGTACAAGGGAATCGTTATGTTATTCGATTGCATGTCCGAGAAGATTGGAACAACAAGCAAGATTGAACATGAAACCACAAGGTGGATTAAAGAGAAATGATACACAGTCTTCATTGTATGAAGAAGAAAAGAAGAAACAACTTTGGTCCCATACTGTTCCTAAACAATTGTTGGACACTCTAGATAAAAAAGAAATCAAACGTCAAGAACTTATTTATGAAGTGATTGCCACTGAAAGAACATTTGTTAGAAATTTGGAATATATTAGAGATTATTGGATTAGACCATTAAGGGAATCAAATATCATACCTGTTCAAGAAAGAGAGAAGTTTATTAGGACTGTTTTTTTCAATGTCATTGATATTTTGAACGTTGGTGTTGGATTCAGAGATGCTTTAATAAGAAGACAACAGTTGAAACCTGTTGTTGAAAATATTGGTGATATATTTCTTGAGTACATTCCTTTCTTTGAACCTTTTGTTTCATATAATGCTGGTCAATGTTTTGCAAAATACGAATTAGAAAGACAAAAAGCTGCAAATCCATTATTCAAAAGATTCATTGAAGAGACTGAAAGATTGAGAGAGTCTAACAGATTAAACATATCTTCTTATTTATCACAAGCAACTACAAGAACTGTCAGATATAATTTATTGTTAAAAGATATCATGAAAAATACAAGAGAAGATTCGATTGATTTACCAGATTTGACGAAAGCCAGTGATTTGATCAAGAATCTGTTAGAGAGAATCAATATCAAAGTTGGTAAAGCTGAGGATCGTCATGCATTGATCTTATTGAAACAACGGTTGGTTTTCAGACCAGGTGAATACGTTGATTTGAAATTAGGTGCTGAAAATAGAAAAATTCTATATACTGCTCCATTGAAGAAGCGTAACCAAGACAAAGACAACCAAGGAGACATTCAAGTGTACCTTTTGGATCATGTCTTACTGTTTGTTAGAGTGAAAATCATTAATAAGAGAGAACAACATAAAGTTTTCCAAAGACCAATTCCTCTACCATTGTTATTTGTTTCTGCGACTGAAGAAATTCCAAATTTGAGACCATACATTAGAAAACCAGGTGCTTATGCACATGTTTTAAACCATCCAACGAATGCTGATCCATCTAAAAATCCAATCTCTTTTTCATATGTTGGTCGTCGTGGTTATGATTTGACATTATATGGTGCAACTAATAGTGCCCAAGACTCATTGATATCGGTGATTGAACAACAACAGAATAAATTAAGAGAGAGTAATGACATTTTCACATTAAAACCACTGACCGATAGAGCTTTTGATTTGAATAATAAGATCAATTGTTTGGTTCCTTATGATGGTGGTAGAAAACTGTTATATGGTACAGATTCTGGTGTTTTCATGAGTGAAGTGAAAACCAAAGGAAATGAAAGAATTGTTTCCAAACCGGTCAAAGTGATATCTAAAGTCAATGTTACTCAATTAGAAGTATTGGAAGAATATCAAACGTTATTAGCTTTGGCTGATAAGAAACTATATGCATGGCCATTGGAGATTTTATCAACTCAAGAGAAGAAACTTGCCAAAGAAATTATGACCCATGTATCATTTTTCAAAGTTGGTGTATGTGGTGGTAAGATGTTGGTTGTTGCCGCTAAATCAGATTTGATTAGAGTATTTGAACCAACTGATCCTTTCTCTAAGAAAATGTCGAAGAAAAAATTCAAGAATGAAACAAGAGAATTCAATTTCAATTCAGAACCTGTCTCCATTTCTTTCTTAAAGACAAAATTAATTGTTGGATGTACCAAAGGGTTTGAAATTGTTGCCTTGAATGATGGTAAGATTGAAGCTATTCTAGATCCTGCTGATACTTCGTTGGATTTCATTACAAACAGGGAAGGTTTAAAACCATTGGCTATCCATAGAATCAGTACTGATTTCTTACTTTCATATTCAGATTTTTCCTTTTTCATTAACAAATTCGGTTGGAGAAAAAGACCAGATTGGATGATTAATTGGGAAGGTATTCCACAAAATTTCTCATTATGGTATCCTTACTTGTTGGCATTTGAACCAAATTTCATTGAGATTAGAAACGTGGAAAATGCCGAACTGTTGAGAGTCATTTTAGGTGAAAACATTAGACTGTTACACATGGGATCTCAAGAGATTTTATACGCTTATGAAGATGAAAGAGGTTATGATGTTGTTGCAAGTTTAGATTTCTGGGACAAAGCACAGAAAGCAGAGAGTATGGGTAAGAAACTAACCGAGATCAAAGAGGTGGATGAGAGGTGATTTTTTGTGATTTTATAAACGATAATGAACATGATATTAAAAATGAGAGGTTGAATTGTAGCACTCATAAACCGGGGAAAGCGCGTCAATTTTAAGCGTAATTCCGATTAAGCCCGACCGAATGCACGAATTTCAGGGTTTTCGATATAGGGGCTGGCAGGAAAAAGTTGGGCCGGGAAGACCGTTAAAAGTGATGAAATTAATATCTTTTTGATATGATTGGATAGTCGTGTCTGTTACAGTTGTTGGCTTTGAAAATCAGCGGAAAATACACGGTTTATACCCTGAAAAGAAGCGGAGTTAGCCAATGTTCTTTAGCTGATTAACCAACATTTTTCCCGCTCATTTCTCATTTCTTCCTTCTCAACGTAAAAAATTTTTTTTTTCGAGAAGTAGATTTAATCTCTCTATAAACAAAAAAAAAACACAGATCAACAGTCTTTTTTTTCTTTTCTTTCACTTGGAGCTCTACTACTATCAACATGTCTGCTCAGCAAGTCTTTGCTGAAATCCAGGAGAAAGTTCCTCAGTATCTGAACTTGTTGAACGCCAACACTCCAGACTATGTCCATTTTCAAATCCCAAGCATCACTAGACCATTCGGTGTTTACTTATGGCCAATTTTCAACCATTTAGTAACCGTGTTGACACAAGGTAGATTTATTCCTGATCAATTTGAATGGGTTGAGAATAAAACTTTCTTATCTAGCCCTCAAGAAGTTGGTATCTACATCCTGTCATACTACATCATCATCACATTTGGTCAATTAATTTTCAAGAAATTACCAGCTTTGAAATTAAACTTTTTATTCCAATTGCATAATTTGATTCTAACCATCGTTTCTGGTACATTATTGGCTTTGTTATTTGAACAAATCCTTAACGTTGTCATTGAACACGGTGTTTTATACGCTGTTTGTTCTCCAAAACAATGGCATCAAAAAGTTGTCACCATTTACTATTTGAATTATTTGGTGAAATATCTTGAATTTGTTGACACTTTTTTCTTGGTTGTTAAGAAGAAGAAGATCATCTTTTTGCATTCATACCATCATGGTGCCACTGCTTTGTTATGTTACATTCAATTAAACGGTGAAACTTCAGTCAGTTGGGTTCCTATTTTATTGAACTTAGGTGTTCATGTTGTCATGTACTGGTACTACTTCCTTGCTGCCAGAGGTATCAAAGTTTGGTGGAAACAATGGATCACTAGATTCCAAATCTTACAATTTGTTTTGGATTTAGGATTTGTTTACTTCACAACTTATACTTTTTACGCAGAAAGATACTCTACTAAATGGGGAATCAACATTCCTAACGTTGGTACTTGTTATGGTACTCCATTTGCTGCAGCCACAGGTTGTGGTATCTTGTCATCATACTTGGTTTTGTTCATCTTATTCTACATCAAGATTTACAAGAAATCAGACTCTTCAAAAAAGTCTAAAAAGAACTAATTTCAAAAAACATAAAATGCTTCATCAATTGCGTTTTAAGCATCAATAAAGTTGCATGCACCATGTTAGGTACGTGTGACTTTGTATAGAAATTGACACCGATGGAAGGTTGAATTAGATTTACCAATCATCTCCATTGACTCGTCAACTTAATCAACTAAGACTATCAAGTATTATCTTATTCGTAGGCGCCAAGTGTAGAAACCTATCAATTGAAGTTCGCTGCAATTTTTTTAGTACATGCATTGAGAGAAGTTCATTTTTCAGCCATGAATTAACAAAGATTGTTTTAACTAGTAACAGACTAACAGTGTATACTCATAGTGGAGTTAGGAGTATCTTAAAAGTTAACATTTATTTAACCGTTTGAGAGGTCAGCCTTGCGAATCTCGATCGGCACATCGGTTGTAACTTGTTGTCTTTTAAGCCTTTTTAAAAAATATGACAGAATCGATGATTTGCTATGTAAATAATAAAAACTGTGTGAGGCATTTAACTCAGCGCTGAAAGGCTGGAAAAAGAACAACATCAATTTTTAATTGTTGACTTCTCAACGCCCATTTCCCATTCAATTGCCACAGGCTGGACAAGTAGCAATTGATCACAGCTCACATCATAAGTTTTTGATTCGACGTGGGGTGCTTTTTGATTTCTCACGGTTAAAATTGCCGAAAGAGTTGTTGGACTACGCTAAAATGGATATAATTTATTTCAGTACTAGACTCAGGATTAGTGTGATATTAAAGCAATTATTATGAGACTAGCACTCCCAAATATGAGTATCACCAGTTGCACAGTGACTCGTTTTAATCTCGATTCCGATCTGGGACAATACAATTGGCCAGTTTCGTGGGGAGAAACCGGGACCGATTGAACGGCTGAGTCTTCAGCCATGAGACCGTTATTTCGCTCGGTATTGCTGTTCCGAGCCATTTGTAAACGGCTGAATTGACGTTCAGGGCTTGACAGATTGTGTCTTAATACCGGGAGGGTCTTTCAAGAGAGTTGTTAAACAGGTGTAGAGACGTCCTAGATTCGAGATGCAAGTCGATAGACCGCCTCTTAAGCTCATGGTTTCAACACTGGCTTTTTTCCCCTGAAAGTTGACCTCGATTTCACTCTTTGTAAGACTCGTTTGGCACTTTAGTCATGATTATTATTAAAACACACCGGGATAGTTTTTTCCATATAAGTTCAGATGGTGCCAGTTATATCAATTAAAAATTTGAAAAGTGATAAAAAAACAGCCGTGTTATCCTGTTGTATAAAGAACTAACTTTTTGCTGATTGTGTTTGCCCATTGTTTCACTGATTCTTCTCTTGGTGTCTACCCCATATCATTAACGTCATCATGTTTGCCCAGTTCGACTCTATTGTCCTACCACCGATTCATGACAACAAGAAACTGTTTCTCCCTCTGCCACAACAACCACAACAATCACAACAACAGGGGACTCCTGTTAATTTGAGCCCACCAGTGGCAACTGCACAACCATACCAACAACAGCAACAACAGCAACAACAGCAACAACCACAACAGTACAACGACTCTAATATTGACCAACAACAACAGCTAACTCCTGGCTCTTCTTCAAGAAGTATTGGCCAACCAGTTAACGTTCACTACATCCACCATCATCATTACCATCATGATCCATTAACTGGTGCTCCTGTAGAGAACAAACATGATTCTTTACAATCATACATACCAAATTTCAAAAAAGAAATGCACCCAAACCCAATACTTCCACCTCTTAAACAACAATCCCATTTAGAATATGGAAGTCTTTCATCATCTGCTGCCTCTTTGAACTCATTGTCCTCAGTTTCATCCACACCATTGTCAGGACTTCATTCTTTGAACCATACTCCATCTCCAGACCTTTCTAGAGCATATCCATCAGCAAACTCAGGTTATACAATACTTTCTGCCAACGACAAGATTTCTAAACCACGCAAGAAGAAACAATGTCCAGATTGTAACTTATATTTTTCAAATCTTTCAACACATAAATCAACCCATTTATCTCCACAGAACAGACCTTTTAAATGTCATGTTTGTGATAGAGGTTTTAGTAGGTCAAATGATTTATACCGTCATGAGAAGAGACATTGGAAAGAAACAGGATCTGATGAAGGTGCATACAAATGTCCTTATAATTCAGTCTTGTTGAGTGATGAAGAAAAGAGAAAATTACCAACAAGTGTTTTACCTTGTCATTCAACTGGTATTTTCAGTCGTTGTGATACTTATAAGAATCATTTGAAAGCTTTACATTTTGAATACCCAATAGGTACCAAAAAGAAGATGAGAAATGGTGTTCATGGGAATTGCAAATTGTGTGGTAAAGAGTTCGAAAACGTGGAATCTTGGTTGACTACTCATGTTGAGACTGGTGATTGTCATTTGTGATTGATTGTGATACGTTTTTGAGCTTCTTTTTATTTTAGTTCAGCTTACGGTGAAAATCGTTTGTTATATATTTTGGAGTTTTATTTGAGTCTATATACTCTGTGTTTTTATGAATTGATCTTTCCATTATGAGCGAATTGTAGTTTTAAAGATTTGAATGTATTGATTCAGAGGGATTTCCCTTTGCTTAGATATAGGATATAGGCGATGATACAATAATTTTGATTTTGGTTGACACAATAGCAGCTAAAAAAGACCCCAGATTAACTCCAGAAAGCGAATCAAAACATATTATTCAACAAAAACCTATTCCGTTAAGATATGGACGAAGCCTTGCTCTATGTTTTACTATATAGTATCTACTGATTGATCATCAATTAGTGGTTTATGTAACTAAAAACGGTCGTGCGCCGTGCCAACACCGTTTCCAAGACATTTGTTTGAATATTTTTCCACTTTGAAGATGATTATTTGAGTACGAAATACTGTTGATTCTAATGTCGAAATAGTCTCATTTGAAACATAGGGCCATGTCCCAACTATTTCAATGTATATCAGCTATATGTTGTAGTTATAGTGCACTGATTTTCAACTGTGGACTCCGAACTCCAGTTGACGTATTTGTCTTTGCATCTTTCCTGCAGTTAATTTAGCCATAACTAGTCACTAAAATTTATTTCTTGAAATGCTTTGGTGACAACGTTTGAAGAAGACGGGCAGTGCAAGAGCAACACGTCAACTTTCAAGTAGATCCAACAAATACTCCCACGACTTTGAAACCTCCAGGGCTCAATAGCTGATCAACACCTTTTTCCAGATCTCAAAAGAAACGAGTCCTTCACAAATCCGAGAAGAGTCTAATAAGCCATTTAAAACAGCAACACCAACGAATCATCAACAAACAGCCCCACTAAAACATCCCTCTATGCCAGCCACTCAGCCACTGCCTCAACAAAGCCTTCTGATTGGCCAATTACACTTGACAAAAGTCACTGCAGCAGCAGCACCGCTGTGGTCCCTACCGCTTTTGGAATCGCGCATGAAGTTGATCTCTCAATTTTTTTTCGCTCTTTAACTTCTCTTCATCTCTTTCAAGTGCTTTTAACCCCCAACTCACAACTCACAACACGAACTCCCCGTTTACCACGTGATAATAAATACATCACACACAGCTCACAATCATAAAAGGCGCTATGGATTCCACAGATCCTTCCTCTTCAAGCTCAGCGCCTTCTTTGAAGAGATCATTGACTAAAGTCAAATCTGTATTCAGTTCCAAGTTCAAATCAAACTACACACTCAGCACACAGGACGATCTCAGCTCAGAGGGTCTCTATGACGAGAACCCAGTCTTAAAAAGCATGAAGTATGAAGAAACTGACACAACTTCACTAAGCGGCGAAAGCTCTGTTGCAAATACAAGATCCAACAGCAATATATCGATCCCTCAACTCGATGATCTTCAACAGCAGCAACAACAACAACAACAGCCAGAGTCACTTCTTCCCAGTGTTACCCCAATAAGATCCATATCTCCTCGTCCTTCAGAAAACGAGAGCATCGACTCAAGAATAACCATTGTTGAGACTATTAATATGGAAGCACAATCGTTAAGAAAGCCGTCAATAGAGATCAACATAGTCCAAGATGACATACAATCGCTCGATCCAGCGCTAAGCAGCTCAAGCACATTGTTTCCTATTCAAAAATTAGAAGAAGAGCGAATCGAGAAGAATAAGATTGAAGAACAGCAAGGTTTGAAATCATTGGATGTTAATACTGATTTAGGAAATTTGATATCACCACCTATATCGCCTGCCAAACCTATTTTTTATGAACCTGCTTTGAACTCCATAAATGAAGAAACTGATGCACAACCTCCTACATCTGCAGAACAATCATTGACAGAAGATAAATCTATTGAACAGGAGATTGTCAATAGAGCAAATGATTTCGCAGATGCGGTTGCTCAGAGTATCCTTGATCAAGTTGATGATAACAACGTCTCGAGTGATTGGAAAATATAGATTTTTCAATCCTCAATTAATATTTGCTAATTAAAGCTAAAAAGAAATAATGCATATAGCTATACAATGGCTAGAATCATAGACATAAACTATTTAATGAAACTAATGAACACCCCCTCACTTTAATATAACACTCAATACATTTGTAAGATGTTTTTACGTTAAGTTCTATGCATTGAAAAACACACACATAATGGCGTGTTTCATCTTTTGTTATTTATCTCTAAACTAAACTATCCCCTTCTTTTCTTCGTCTAAATAATGAGCATGTCAGGACACACACCTCTCCTCACCACAAAACATATAATAATATATCGAATATTCAAAAACCAACAACAGGCTTTCCTATTTAAATAATAGACAAAAAAAATACCGTAGACTCCAGAGTCTATACCGTTTCATTCTTAATACAATAGACAAGACCAAATCTAAGCTCTAACTGATCTTAAACCGGCTGGGGATCTGAAAATAGCATCACCTTCGGAATAACCTCTACCTAAACCGAAACCAACACCTAACCAAACTGGGAAAGCTCTTCTTTTGAACAGTAAAACAGAGGCCAACACACCGACACCGGCACCAAGACCGGTCTTGACAATGGTGTTAGAAAACACAACGTCCCATCTGTCATTCAAGATGGTTTGCGATGGGGTGCTAGTGGCGACTTTGACTTCAGACATTGTATATGATTTTGGCCTGTTGTTTGTTAGTATGGTGCGAAAAATTAAATGAAAAATAATAATGTCCCGTTTCCAATCCCGAAGAAACACCAGCAACTCAACAAGGTCAAGTGCGAATATCCTAAATCGGCTATGTGAATCACAACTAACGAGATCAAACTTGAACTTACTTCTTCCTTGAATTGAAATATTCCAAATTTTGTGTCAATTGAAGGAATCTCTCCCATTTTTTTTTTCGAGACTTTTTTTTTATTCAGATTTATTGGCTCGGCACAATCCATCAAAACGCGGTCATAGTTTTTGCCTATGGCGACGCTTATGCAGAAATTGTGTATAAAACGTATCAGTTAGTAGTTAAATTACAACAAATAAAGAGCTCAATTCTTGTTGGTTTTTATGCCTCGTGTTCATAAAGGCCTCGCATTAACAGTATTAGCATCTGCTGTCTGTTTGTATAGGGTTCAACCGTCAAGTCTGCTCTCCAAGTTTGGATTTAATTCGAATTCATTCACAACTTCTACTAGAGCTATGTCCAGTTTAATTCCACCACAAACTCCACCAAATTGGAATAAATCAGCCACTGAAATTGTCTCAGCCACCGATGATTATCTTAAGCGTGCTAATGATCTTGATGATTTGATTGCCGCTGTTGAAGAACCTACAATTGAATCCGTTTTGAAACCATATGCTGAATTTGAGAATGCTTATAGTGGGGTATCTAATGAGATTACTTTTTACCAACATGTTTCAACCGATAAAGCATTAAGAGATGCTTCAACTGAATCTGAACAGAAGATTAGAGACTTTAGTATTGAATCTGGGTTGAGAGAAGATGTTTATAAAGTGTTCAATAAGTTATATGAAAGTACCAAAAATGATGAAAGTTTGAATGCTGAGACAAAGAAATATATCAAAAAGATCAATGATTCTTATCGTCGTAATGGTCTTGGATTACCTTTGGAAGAAAGAAACAAAGTTAAGGAAATTTCCAAGAAATTAAGTATTTTAAGTTTGGAATTCAGTAAGAATTTAGGAGAAAGTAATGAATTCCTTTTATTTACTGAATCTCAATTAGAAGGCGTTCCTGAAGATGTTGTTTCACAATTTGAAAAAGATGGTGATAAGTTCAAAATGACTTTCAAATATCCTGATTTATTCCCAGTTTTGAAATATGCGAAAGATTCAGAAACTAGAAAAGCTGCATTTGTTGGAGATCAAAACAAAGTTCCTCAAAATGAGAAGTTACTTGTTGAAGCAGTTGATTTAAGAACTGAATTGGCAAAAGTTTTAGGATATAAGAATTTTGCCGATTACGTCCTGGAAGAAAGAATGGCTAAAAATTCAAGCACTGTTATTAATTTCTTACAAGATTTGAAATCAAAGTTAACTCCATTAGGTTTAAAAGAACGTGAGAATTTATTAAGTTTGAAAAAGAAAGATTATGAAGAACGTGGATTGAAATTTGATAATGAATATTACGTTTGGGATCATAGATTTTACGACAATTTGTTATTAGAGAAAGAATATCAAGTTGATCAGAAAAAATTAGCAGAATTTTTCCCAATGGAACATACCGTTTCACAAATGTTAAAATTTTATGAAACTTTATTCAAATTGAAATTCGTTGAAGTCACTGAAAATAAATCAACATGGCATGAAGATGTTTCTCAATTCGCAGTTTGGAAACTTGATGATGAATCAAAACCTGAATTTGTGGGTTGGATCTACTTCGATCTATGGCCAAGAGATAACAAGTATAACCATGCTGCTAACTTTGGAATCTGGCCAGGATACACTAAACCAGATGGATCTAGATCATACCCTGTGACTGCATTGGTTTGTAATTTCTCCAAACCAACAAAGGATAAACCTTCATTGTTGAAACATGACGAAGTCACTACTTTCTTTCACGAGTTAGGTCATGGTATCCATGATTTAGTCGGACTTGTTGAATACGCTAGATGTCATGGACCAAGTGCTGTCTCATGGGATTTCGTTGAAGCACCATCTCAAATGTTGGAATATTGGACATGGTCTAAAGATGAACTTAAGAAACTTTCAAGTCATTATCAAACTGGTGAACAGATTGATGATAGTTTAATTGAATCATTGATCAGATCCAAACACGTCAATGGTGGGTTGTTCAACTTGCGTCAATTACATTTCGGTTTGTTTGATATTACATTACATTCAAATAATGCTAAAATTGATATCACCAAATTTTGGAATGACTCTAGAAAAGAGATCGCATTAGTTTCAAATGGAGATTCAACCACTAAAGGATTCAACTCGTTTGGTCATATCATGGGTGGTTATCAAGCAGGATATTTTGGATATTTGTGGTCTCAAGTTTTTGCTGCTGATATTTATTACACTAAATTCAAAAAAGATCCATTGAACTCAGATGTGGGTATTCAATACAGAGATATTATTTTAGCAAGAGGAGGCTCTAAAGATGAGACTGATAATTTGAAAGAATTGTTAGGAAGAGAGCCTAACAATGTTGCGTTTTCTCAAGAATTGGGATTGAAATGATGAATTGAACTTCCATCCTTTGTACCGAATCTTGGTCAGCTACTATTTTGTTTACTCAATCTACGAATAAGTATGTTAACTGTTATCACTTGTATCAAGCAACTCTATGAATATCTAAACTTGTTTAAAAATCTATTCGAAGGTTGGGAATGGTCTCCAGTCAGGAACGACGAATCTCTTTTCACCTTCAGTTTTGATAATATCAGAAACTTTTTGTAAATCTTCGTCTTTCAAAGCAAAGACTTTCAAGTTTGCTTCAAGTCTTTCTTTCTTGATGGATTTTGGTAAGATGACATAACCTCTCTTAACACCCCAGTTGATCAACAATTGGGCAATTGAGACACCATAAGAATCAGCAATGTTCTTCAAAGTTTCGTTGGTTAATAAAGTGGTATTGTCTGAACCTAATGGAGAATAAGCTTCGTAAAGAATACCATGTTCTTTACCAAATTCAATCAATTCAGTTTGTGGTAATAATGGATGAATTTCAACTTGGTTGACAGCTGGGACAACAGTAGTAGATGGAGCAGCTAACAAAGTCTTCAAGTTATTGACAGAAAAGTTAGAAACACCAATGGCTCTTGCTTTATCTTTTGGTAATTTTTGAACTAATTCCCAAGTTTTAACGAAATCCCAAGTTTGGAAATCAACTTTTCTTGAACCGTCTTCATTTTGTGGAACTGATAAAAAGTCGTCTTCAGTGCTTAAACCTTCATCTTTGAAAGCAACTGGCCAATGAATCAAGTATAAATCAACATAGTCCAATCCTAATCTTTCTAAAGATTGATTCAAAGCTTCTTCAGGTTGTTTGTGTTGGGTACCCCATAATTTAGTGGTGACGAAAATTTCCTCTCTTGGAATACCGGAGTCTCTGATGGCTTTACCAACTGGTCTTTCATTTTTGTAGATGGCAGCACTATCAATGTGTCTGTAACCCAATTTCAAAGCGTTGGAAACGGCTTCGTAGGCTTCTTCATCAGTTGATTTCCAGGTACCTAAAGCCAATTGTGGGATTTGAGCACCGGTGTTCAAAGTGAGGGATACAGTGGAGTTCTTGAGTTCAGTAGACATTATGAATTGATTCAATTGATTGAATTGTGAGAGTATAAAAAGAATTCAATAGAAAAAATTAGAGATTTTAAACTTTTTATATGAAGATTTTCCAATCCGCAAATTATACCCTTTTGGGAAATGACGTCGTTTTCAACAAGTTTGAGGTACACAACAATTTTCGCGAGAAACAGTTGAAGACTAGTAGAATTTAATGGAGCTCACTGTCTACCTATAAGCTGTTACTCGAGTGATTCATGAGCCATTGGTTATTTCTTGTTGGAAGTTATACAAAACATTGATTTGTCGGGCCTTTGTTAAGAACAAGTGCGTTCAATCGGTTTTGATGGTGTTTGGAGAAGTATTTCGGATAAAACTGAAGGAAACAAGTATGAAACGAGAGCAGTGAATCGAGTTTACTGTTTAAAGTTGAAATCTCAACCATGGTGTATGGTAATATGGAATAATATTTGTTTTGATGTAATTGTTAGTACAAGCTTCAGGTGACACATAAGAAATTCCGACTCATGACTCATATGAACCGGAAGTGGAGAATATAAACTGAAGTTGTACTTTCTAACAGTTCATTGTTATTCTGAACAGTTGATCCAGTGATGAAAGTATGACGACCCTTAAGTTGGATCAGCTCAAGGGCCTGTTTCCTATGGTCGAAGACTCCACGCTACTGGAAGTCCTGGTGACATGTGGTGGTTCTTTGAAATCCAGTGAGGCATTACTATCTGAATCATTCCCCAATTACAAACCGAAGCTTCAACAGAAGGGTAATATCACCAGACAATCTAATATCAAAGTCCTGTTTGGAGACACTGAGAATGATGAAGCGTTGCATAAAACTACGAAATCGACAAAACCAATACATTTATACACCAAGAAGGATATTGAAAATACGTTACAATTTGTCACTGTTCATTTTAACTTCTTGCCTGATGATCTATCTGATAATTTGTTAAAGTATATCATGGATGATAAAGAAGGATTCTCTCCACCAGAATTTTATCTTTTTGGGAATAAGTGTACTTCTAACCATGCCAACAAAATATACGCTTCGCAGTTGTACAAGAATTACTATTACAATGGGCTTAAAAGTGATTTTGACTATGCATATAATGATAATTTGAAGTTAGCGTCATTACTGGTAGAGGATCAGGTCAACAATGAGATTGAATCCTCAACAAGATTGCCTTTTCAAGACAAGGGAAGATGGAAAGGAGACATTGCAGTTTGCAATAAATTTGAGTCCAAATCAAACGATTTAGATTGGCATAGTGATAGAATGACGTACCTTGGACCTCATTGTACAATTGCATCCATGACTCTGGGTGCATGCCGAGAGTTCAGGATAAGGAAACAGTACACTGATGATGGATCCCCCTCAACGATTTATGCAGTACCCTTACCACACAATACTTTAATTATAATGCATGCTGGATTCCAGGAGGAATATAAACATTGTGTTTCTTCAAGTACAGAGTTTCAAAGTCATGAGATTTCAGGATCACTAAGGGTTAATTTAACATATAGAAATTATATTGATAGATTTAAAACGCATTTGCCCATGTGTTCGAAATGTGGCAATCAGATGGATTTGCGAAGATCGTATAAGAATCCACAAATAAGAGGAAAATATGTGTGGTTGTGTACTGCCGGTTATATGAATCAGAGGTGTAATGGTTTTCAATGGGCAAATTTCCATAACAAAGATCTTATTTGTGATGATGCTGATGATTGTTCAACATGGATTAATCGAAATGATCGTCTAGCTCTTCAAGCATTTAGGGAACGTATGTCCGACCGCTTAAAGGAAAAACATTAACAAGATTCATGATTCTGATTCACTTGATCTAGTCATTCTATAAATACTCATTGCTGCACTAATCATCCCCACAAATTTCTCTAATTTAGGATTGATCTTCCAATCAAAGATCTCTAGAGACACAAAGAATAAATCATTGAAGGTACCAGCCAACTCTAATGATTCAGTTACAATATCACGTTTTATTTCATCAATTTTCAATTCGTATCTGTTGATAATGATCTTTGATAATTCATAATTACTTGAGCTTGATTCGCATTTCTTCAACTCTTTTAAAATATTTGACTTCAACTTCACAAGCCTTATAATCTTACTGACAAGGTTCTTGATAGTGAATAGTAGCGTCACAAACCAAACTTTACTTGCATTTTTAGTGACTTGTTGAATAAATTTTGAATTCTTGCCTATTCCAGCTTTTGTAACCCAATGTAAATTATCCATAATCGTTGTAATAGTCTCCAGAGAATCAACCAAGAAATCATTTGACTTGTTTCTGTTTCTTCCACTTCTTATTAGATAGCTCATATAGAGCACCGATCGAACGAGTTGTTGGCTTGTTCTCTTATTGCTGCTGTAATTATGATCCATCTCCAAAGTTGGGGAATCTGATATTTTGAAAGAGTAGGGCACTGGATTGCTGATTTCGGATGATATTTGCGTGCTCTGGAGTTCAGTGATCATCTTTTCTATCTGTTCTTCTGCCATGACTATGTAAGTTGCTTCACTAGATAGTAGAGACTAAAACATATTCCGTTCTCTATTGTTTCTCCTTTTGAGTCTTTAAAACGCGAATTAATGTGAGGTGTACGGATGTTTTCTATTACTATTGTTTATTGTTTACATTCTAAACAGTTGTTTGATTATCATTTGTTGACGTCCCCTTGTCTCTCGGAAATCCATGCTTTGTGTTCCTCGAGCTGCTGCTGGAACTCCTCTTTAGTGCCTTCTGTCCAACGATACTTGTACGCTATGTGGTCAGGACCTACAAAACTCTGGGTTTCCTTTCCAGACAGGTTTTCTCTGAGTGTTCCACCATCAACTGAGTAGTCATCGATTGCTAGGCCTCTTGTTCTCAACTCAGGTAGTAATAGTTCAAAAAGATCATCAAATGTTTGCGGAAACGTTGCATAGGCGAAATTGAAACCATCAACTCCAGAAATATTGGCCCATTTCTCCAACTCATCAGCAACTTCACTTGGTGTGCCTACTAAGACAACAGATGAACCACCTTTTACACCAACAAGTCTTGCGAATTTCTCTTTGGTAACAATTCCTTCAATACCATCAGTGAAGGCTTGAACAATTGCTCTATCAAATGGATGTTCAACTTCTCTCAAATCTTCCTCATCTGAATATATGCTATAATCACGACCTGTCCAGCCACCAATCAATGCGAAAGTCCCCTCAATATCGACATATTCCGTCAATGTTTTATATTTTTGCACTGCTTCCTCATGAGTCTTACCTATAACTGTTTGAACCAAAGTGATTACTTTAATGTTGTCTTTGTCTCTACCATATTTTGCATTTCCTATCTCTTTGATGAGATCAACTTTTTGTTTGAGAGCTTCTGGACTTCCTGCAGTGGCAAAAACAACCTCAGCATGCTTAGCAGCAAACTCAATTCCACTGGTTGAAGACCCTGCTTGGAAAATAACAGGGAAGTTTTGAGGTGATGGTTCAGTATAAGATGGACCTGGAACAGTGAAGAAATTTCCTTCGAAATTAATCTTTCTAATAAGATCTGGATCTGCATATATCTTTCGTTTTGGATCGTTCTTAACAGCGTCGGTTCTCCATGACGAAAGAAGAAGTTCATAAACAACTTGGATATACTCTTCAGTTTTCGTGTATCTTTTTGTTGATTCTGGCAATTCTTCACCATTCAATAAATTCTTAGCTGCACTTTCCAAATATGAACTAACAACGTTCCAGCCAATTCTACCATCTGTCAAATGATCCAAAGTTGCAATTCTTCTAGCAAGATGGTATGGGTGTTCTGAAATAGTACTGAATGTGACTCCAAAACCAAGATTTTTTGTAACTGCTGCCATTGCACTAATTACAGCTGATGGGTCAATCCCGGGGAACTGAGCACCTGATCTAGCTGCAACTTCATAATTACCTGGTCCTTTATAAATATCAATATGTCCTAGAATATCAGCGATGAAAATAGCGTTGATCTTAGCCTTTTCTGCCTTTTTAGCCAAATCTGTCCAATAACTCAATTTTTTATAATTGCTTGATTCATCACCCGGGACAGTCCAAAGACCACCAGTTTGTGTACTTAGACTTCCTTGCTCAAATATGTTGATGATCCATGGTTTGTTCTTTACTCTGTCTTCAGAAGGGTTGACTTTCTGTTTCTTTAACACCGACTGAACAAAGTCTTCGTCCAGGAAGATTCCTCTCGGATTTTGGTTCATGGACATTTAATAGTGGGGGAATACTTTATACTAACACCGGATTTGTGTATATTGGGAGATACACACAGGTTTATATATGATATTGATTGTGAGCTCGGTTCTAGAGAGGGACACTTACGGTCCCGCACAAACAAACAGGCCATCGCGTCGGATACATGAAGCCACACAAGACTATGAATTGCCATAACGTTTTGTGTCACCATCACCGTTACATACAACGGCAGTTTCTGTTTATTGATTTACCGATTCCCGAAGCCACTCCAGAGGTCCTTTGGACCTTTTTGAGCAGAAGTGGTTACTTCGTTGGGCATGTATTGGATCACATCGGATCGGAAGACTCTCTTGGAGTACGGGTTTTCCCAGACCCTAATGAATAGGATGCATATTCACTGAGTTTATTCGCTTGCATGTGCTCTGTTTTTGGTGGAGTTAGTTGGTGATTGCAGTACTATTATCTATATCGAATCACAAATTGTCTACTTTGAAAGAGAAATTACGCTTGTGAACTGTGATGAAGCCACTACTGTGTTTTGTTGATGCCAATGGTGTCTTTGACATTAGTTGGTCTTCATATATAAATACGACCAAAGACCTAGTTAAGTTTACGAGTACACAAATAACTAATAACAAATCCCGTTACCATGTCTTTCGAAGAAACAGATAACAGAGAGGTTCAAATTAAAACATACGATGAATGGTATTGGAAGTACTTTCCTCATTACAGACATGTTGTTGATCCAGAAGAAGAAAACTTTCTTTCAGATGTTAATCATGATAAGGAAAGTTTTTCTTCCGAAATCTTGGATCCATCAATTTACGAGTTTAGAGATGAGGCCGATAGAAAATGGTGGAGTTTCTTTAACGAATATGAGTATCGTTTTAATAAGTATGCTATTGCGAAGAAAACATGGTGGAGATGGTTTGATAAAGGTACTTCAGTTGCTGAGATGAAGTTTTTGATCAAATTGGACTTTTTGATCGTTTTGTTCTCTATTGCTTCTTATTGGTCAATGAACTTGAACCAGGCCAACATTGCAAATGCTTATGTTTCTGGTATGAAAGAAGATTTGGGGATGGAAGGGGATGCTTATTCCAATGCAGTTGCTTTATATAATGCTGGAGCTGTTATATTCCAATTGGTTTACATGTACATCTTCCCAAGAGTCCCACTACATTATCTTTTTGCTTCAATTAATTTGATTTGGAGTTGTTTAACGCTCTGTACAGCAGCGGTTCAGACTAATCCTCAACTTCTTGGTTTACGTTTCCTAGTTGGTGCATCCGAAGGTGGTTATTTCATGTCTATTCATTATTTATTGGGATCTTGGTATAAAGCTGACGAGATTGGAAGACGTGGTGGATTATATTATACAGGTCAGATGTTGGGTTGGTTAACAAGTGGATTTTTACAAGCAAAATTATATGAAAACTTGAATGGAGTTCATGGTCTTGCTGGATGGAGATGGCAATTTTTGATTGATGGATTGATTACTTTGCCAATTTCTCTTGCTGCTCTTTATATGGTTCCTGGAACACCAAATGTTTGTCATTCTTTATTTTTAACTGATGATGAGATTTTATTATCAAGAAGAAGATTGAAAGAAGCAAACATTACCCCACCATCTAGAGATCCACCTCCATTCCTTAACAAAAAACTATGGAAAGGTATTCTTCTCAATTGGAGAATTTATGTATTAATGGTTTTGGATTTACTATTTTGGGCCGGTGGTGGTGCAGCTTATTATAATGGGTTCCCTCTTTGGTTACAAAGTTTAGGTCGTTACACTATTCCTGAAATTAATAGACTTTCAACAATTCCTGCAGCTTTAGGGATTCCTTTCATTCTTCTTGTTTGTTTTGGTGCTGATTTTATTAGATCTAGAAGTACCTCTTTTGCATTAGCAGAAAGTATTAATATGACAGGA
Organism: Gotozyma montana; assembly: GCA_003706615.3. Lineage (NCBI taxonomy): Eukaryota > Fungi > Ascomycota > Saccharomycetes > Phaffomycetales > Phaffomycetaceae > Gotozyma > Gotozyma montana. Next base: position 492,863 of record PPLU03000009.1, read on the forward strand.
AATGTGATTTTAGCCATTTGGACAGTTCCAGAATCAGCTAAATGGTATGCATTTTATATCATGTTCTTCTCTGTTACAATTAGTTCTGTCTTGTATGGATGGTTGAATGATATTATGAGACATGATCCACAAGAAAGATCTATTGTGTTATGTTGGTGTAATATTTTCAGTCATCAAGCCTCTGTTTGGATTGGTAGATTGACGTTCCCAACCTCTCATGCTCCAGAGTTTAAGCTTGGTTATACATGGGCGTCAGTTTTGAATGGACTGTTGATCTTGTGGGTGTTTGTAACTCTTGCATTTTACAAGTATCAAGAGAGAAAAGACGCAAAGAAGAATTTTATCATTTTGTACAATTCAAAGACTGGTGATATTCCACCTGAAGCAGCTGCATATCTTAATTCCCTAAAATCGAGTGGCTCATATCATAGATCTGTTGATGAAGAATCGATTGAACTGAAAAACCAGAATGTTGTAGGAGAAAAAGAAGCAGTTGTTAGTTCTGTTGAGATTCATGACAAATGAAGAGACTTTTATATTTATAATCATATGTTAGATTGATTTTTATTACTTTCAACTTTCCATTCTTGCCAACTGTAAATCTGTTCCATACTTCTCTTTCAAGAGATTGATCCTCGTCAGTGGTGAATAAATCAATTTCTTAAGAAGCTCATCATGCTACTCGTCTGTGTTGGGTAATTTTCGCGAAACGGTATAAACATTTTTTTTTTCGTTGATGAAAAAGTTGAAGAATTGAACTGTGATTGAATTGAAGTTTTATTAGTTTTAAACAGAAATCGATGTTGCGTAAACAACTGTTGAAGTCTTCCAAGAGACTTCTGGTCACATCTGCTGAAAATGCAGCAAAAACTGGCTCATCTTCTAAAATATGGGCGTCTCATGGAAAAGAAGTTGAGAGTTTCAAAGCTGGTGAAACTTATAGAGATACTTTATTGAATGGTGTCTCTACTTCAGGTCCTCCTTCTAAGAAGAATGCATACTTCAGAAACCTATATATCTCACCAAATGGATTGAATGATGCTTTTGATTCCGCATATGAAATCTTGAAAGCTGATTCTGAAGCCAAAATATCACAATTGAAAGAAGTTGAATCAAAACTTAAAGAAACTCCAAATGATGAATCATTAATAAGTCTAAAGAACAAACTTGAAGTACAATCAGAAATCAATAACCCTGAAGTTAGATTTAGTTTCACTTACAATGAAAAAATAGAAAATAATCCTCGTTACATTGACTATGAACAACCAGTTTACAGACAACTAAAGAAAGAACATTGGGAAAGTTATGGACAAATGTTATTGATGCAAAGATTGGAAACACTAGCTGTCATTCCAGATTCTTTACCAACTTTAGAGCCAAAAGCTGAAATTTCATTAAAATTTTTAAATCATACAGGTGCTAATGCATTCATAGAGCCAGGTTCTCTATTATCATCCAACGTTACCTCTTATGCCCCATCAATCAAAATTCAAGAATTCGAAGATGTTGACACTTCAAAGCAACTATACACTGCATTGGTTGTTAACTTAGACGCTCCAGATATTGAAAACAATACTTATAAAACTCAATTAAACTGGGGTCTTTCCAACATCAGATTGAGTTATAATGATAATTTTATTAACCCAACAAGATTATTAAATGACAAATCAATCAACGAGATCATCGATTACCTACCACCTACACCAGAAAAAAACTTACCAAAACAAAGATTCGCCGTTTGGGTTTTCAGACAATCAAAAGAATTAAATAGTAAGATAAATGAAAGAGATTTCAACATTAGAGAATTTGTTTCACAAAATGAACTTTTACCAATCGGAGCTCATGTTTGGAGAAGTGCTTGGGATATGAACGTTTCCAATGTCCGTGAATTATACGGATTACCAAAAGGTGTTACTTTCCATAAAGTTAAAGGAAGAGCATATATGTAAATACCATCAAACACGAATATGTAAATAAAATGTCAATTTGTACTACAATTTGTAGAATATTGGGGGGTTTTCTGTATGTAACAATATGGATTTGAAAAAAGTATAATAATACCAAACTTGAATTAAGAAGAGATTGAGTTCGCTTCAGTTAAAAATTTGTATCTTTTTGAATGTGAAATAAATATTAAAAAAACATTTTAATTTTGATCTTTATTTTCTCTATGCTTCTAATTTTTGAACAGCAGACAAGATAAGTTCAGCAAAGTCTAATTTTTCATCATCTAAGTTGATTTCAGTAGTGGAAGAAGCGTCAACTTTTGGAGCAACAGGTTCTGGTTTTTTGTTTAATTCAGCGAATTTAACCTTAGCTTCAGCAATAAGAGCTTCTTTAGCAGCATAAGCTTTGGCTTCGGCAGCTTTTTGAGCAGCTGATTTCAATTGAAAAGTGTGGTAAGCACCGTAGACAATACCAGCGGCTAAAGCAGAGTATCTGAAGACCTATAATCAAGACGGTTAGTATATCCGGTATTAACACACTGCATCTGGGGTGTAAATGGAATTTCAATTCGGGCCAAAAAGGAAAGGCAATAGCAATAACAATCAATTCAGGTCCATCCACACACACTAATCAGGCTCTCAAACGTACGTTAATGGTAGACATGATTGACAAATTCAGTAATGTTTTCTCTATTGTCAATTTTTCAAATTCGGTTTTTCGAGTTTTTTTTGATTCGCCAAAAAGAAGAGAAGGGTTACCCTGAATAAGTGCTTCCCAAAGAGGAAGTTTCCATATTGGGGAATATTTCACTCTTAAATTTTATACTAGTAAAGCAAATAAAGAGTAAAACCAAATTAAATCTCAATTGCTATGTTCTCCAGCACATTGAGAAGAAGTGCGTATATAGTGCTTGCTTTTGTTATAGGAACCATTGCTTACAGTGCAGCAACGACACATTTCAAGCCTCGTGCTTGGACTCAGGGAAGACAGAGCTTCAAAAGGGCTTTTGGCACTTCCACCTCCACTCCGAGTTATGCTGAGCTCAGCTCGAAGTACTCCGTGGCAGTGGCGTTCCAGCCAAAGGACAGAGACCAGAACATACTGCTGAACGAACATCTCAGCGAGAGACCTGGGTCCGATATATCACCATCTGGAGAAGACAACTATTTCGTCTCTAAGAAAAACTCTGATGGTTCAATTGCCGTTGGAGTTGCTGATGGAGTGGGAGGATGGTCAGATTTGGGGTTTGATTCTAGTGCGATCTCAAGAGAACTATGTAAAACGATTGGATCTATATTTGAAACGAATTCAGAAGAAGTAGGTAGTGATCCTAAATATTTATTAGATGAAGCATTTAAAAGAGTTCAGAAAGAAGGCATTGTTAAAGTTGGTGGTACAACTTCATGTTTAGGTGTGTTTGAGAATGATGGTACGTTAAAAATCTCAAATTTGGGTGATTCATGGGCTGGTTTATTCAGGGATAATAAATTAATTGCTCAAACTAAGATTCAAACCCATGCTTTCAATACACCTTATCAATTGGCAATAATACCCGATTTCATTTTGAATCGTCAAGGAGCAAAGTCTAAATTTATCATTGATGAACCAAAATTTGCTGATGATTACACTTTTAAATTACAAAAAGGTGATGTAGTTTTATTTGCTACAGATGGTGTTATTGATAACGTTGGTCCAGAAGACATTGAAATTTTTTTAAAAGACAATGAAAATGAGGATTTGAATACATTGGCAAAAGATTTTGTCACTGGAGTGAATAGATTAAGTCTTGATGAAACTTTCCCATCTGTCTTTAGTCAAGAGTTATCAAAATTGACTAAACAAAATTACTCAGGTGGTAAAGAGGATGATATCACTGTGGTGTTTGTTAAAGTTTTGAATTGAAAGAACCTCATTTAATCTTCAAACTTTGAACTCAAGATATATTTATTAATCTTTTGTTTTTCAACTCTTGCCTTCTCACCTAATGCAGCAACCGTGTTGGCAAATTTAACATCGCCCGGTAAGGCCAAACTTTTTGTTGCAATGCTCTTACCTTTCTTAGTGACCAAAGTGAATGGAACTGTTCCATTGAGGGTATTAGATTTAGTCTTATTAAGTTTTGCATTTTTAATTCCATTGTTAATTGAAACATTTTCATCTTTTTGTAATTCATCAAGATTTTGAGGAATATCAATATTAGAAGCTTTTGAGACATTTGTTCTGGTAGAATTCATACTTTCAGTTACCATTCTTTTGAATTCTCTTTCCAATCTCTCTTCGAGCATCTTTTCGTGTTGTTCCCTCAGTTTCCTATCTTGTGCTTCTTGACTCAATTTTGCAACTTTCTCATCCTCGTCTTCGTCATCATCATCATCATCATCATCTATGTTCAAACTTTGAACTGTTTCAGACAAGTCATTAGTTTCAGACTCTTCATCACCTTCGTCATCATCATCTTCATCCTCCTCCTCATCGTCATCATCATCATCGTCGTCGTCATCATCGTCATCTTCTTCATCATTTTCTTCATCTTCCTCTTCCTCTTCTTCATCATCTTCTTCGTCATCTTCTTCACTAGAAGCGGCTCCATTGTTTTGAGCAGTTGATTTTGCAATTTCTTGTAATTTTTCAACCGATTGTTTCAAATTCTCTGCTCTTTGAAACTCATACTTTTCGAAGATCTTAACAATTTTGAACTCGATATCTCTTGGTAATGGATGTTGTTTCAATAAAATGTAATAATCGAAATATGTTAACAGCACATTCATCTTCTTAACAAATGATTTTTTTCTAAAATCATTATCTAGCAGCAAACAAACCATTTGTATTCTGAAATAACTATCAGGAGGATCCAACTCTGAAACTTGAAGCCAAGTTGGATGATTATTAGGATGCCCATATGTTAAAAGCTTGAAAATCAACTCATATACTTCTTGCACACCAATCGTTTTATTCAGGTAGATCTCTATGATGTATTGAATTTGAGTCATTCTTAATCTGTTATGTCTATAATCATTGGCTTCAAGTCCAATGAATATTTTTTCAAAAAGTGTATCAATGATAAGAGTTTTAAAAGATGCACTTAAATTCTTCAAAACATCAGCCAATGGTTTGATATTTTCAAATCTTACCTTCTCTGGTTTACTAAATAGATAAACCATGGTGTGTAGTAATTCAGGATCTTTCAAATCCACAGTGGATAATATTCTTCTTACTGGAGTAACTGTGTTTTGATTTAGTTCATCACGAACCAAGACTTTCATGAATTCTTGTTCCGGTCTTAGTTCTTTTTGAGTTTGTAATGATTGGATCGTTGGTGGTTTAATGATCAGGAATAAATTAGCAATAGTCATTTTGTTTCCAATTGAAAGTCTATCGCTTTTTCTCTTGACGTTTAAAAGGTTCAACATTTCTTCCATTAGACTTTCATGTTCATGTAATAAGAATTTACCACAGAATTCAAAAAATATACTCAATATTTCAATGTTATTAGGCGTTGCTAGGTTTAAGATTAAAGATCTAATCTTATGGAATGTCACATGTTCTGGAATAAGTTTGAATTTGATAAGTTCACAAAAAAAGACAATGTTTCTAAAATTAATACCATTATGATAAATTTGAGATCTGAATCCTTTATCAAGAAATTCCACAACTTCATTAATAACATCCGTGAAATATGGTTCATTGATTTTCAAAACTCTGGCATATATTTTTGATTTACCAACTTCTTTACTTGAAATCAAATGTTTTGCTAATCTATTTCTTGAAGCCTTATTGTTTAATTTCAATTTCCAAAATTCCAACACTGTTTCATCCACATCTTTAGCAGTTGAGCATGCTTCTAAATGAATCAAAACTTCAGTCATTTCTTGAGATCTATTATCCTGATCTAATTTATTCTCTTCAATCAATTCAGGATAAATTTCAGGAACAATTTCATAAAATCTTTTTTCTTCATCATTTACCCAAATGGATGTATCTTTGGTGATTATGACCTGATCGGATTCATTCGATTTGTATTCAAGATCAGAAGGGTCAAATTTAAAAACTTTTAATTTGAAGAATTCTCCCAATACGAGACCAGCTTTGTAAAAGTTATCAAATAATGCAGATAATTCACTGAATTCAGTCTCCAGTTCTTCCATAATACGACCTGTTCTTATTTGAGCTTTGAATTTTTTCTTTGATAAGTCCTTAAGTTTATTAGACATTCCTTCTGCCTTGTTGATGATGGCTTCACTGTATGATTTCAATATATGGTTAACCTCCTTATCAGATTCAGCCAACAATGGGAATCTCTTAACAAAGCTAGTTGCAATGTTGAGTGTGAATCCTTTTGAGATCTTATAACCCAATGCTTCTTTCAAAACGGATCCCACAACTGAATCACCGTTCTTAGTTCTGTTTTTCACATACACTGGAATATCATCTAGATAACTCAACTCATTGGTGAAGATCCCAGCATCCATGAAATCTATAAATATTCTAAGCAAGATCTTCACTTTGGCAATTCTATCCAACTCTTCCTTTTCAGTGAGTACAGCAGTTGGATTCTCCAATGATTTCAAGAACCATGTCTGTAACAATGGAGTGAATTCAGTACCAAATCTTTGATGCAATGCACTGACAATTTCCACAGCAGCTGCAACGTCGTCTGACTTAGTACACTTTGTAAGCCCTTCCTGTGTTCCCAATAAAATCTCAGCAAAGTATTTGCTCAGCGAGAGCGTGGCAATGTCCTTCAGCACTTGGGCAGAGGCTTCTTTGTTGATGGATGTCTTCAGTCTTTTGGCGAACGCCGTGTTCTTCTTCAAACTCGAGTCGAGCGACTTGGAGATTGACGGCAGCTCTTTCCACGCCGCCTCGTTTGTGCTTTTAAGTGGCGATGCTTGCTCCATTAGCTTCTTAATCAGTATGATAGTTTTATTGTTGAGAGCATCAATTTTTTTTATCTCAAACGATTCGGCCACACATCATCGAAAAAAATGGAGACTTTTGTTTGATAATTAGACATATTGAGCGTGCTTGAGTTTGGCAATTGGTGCGACATTGGTCATCAACGCTGCTTGATTTGAGTAGAGAACGGGAAGCTGACCAAACAAATCTTTTTCTGGGAGAAATTCGGTTACTTTTAGGCTCATGGACAAGAAGAGAGTGCTGGGGAAGCCCAGAAGGACAATTGGAGCGAGTGCTCCCGTGCCAGAGATCACAGTGGAGTCAGTGAGTGGGCCACAGCTGAAATCTCCAGAGAATTTGGTGCCCAACAGTCCCCTGAGTGGTGGGATTTTAAGCGAGCTGAACAGCATGTCAATCGATGAAGAGACACAACCTGTGAGACTCAATACACCAGATATCATCTTGTCTGATGCTGATTTCTACGATGGAGTCACGCCCAGCAACAACGACACACCACTCTCACAGCAGCATGAAGCGAAAGAAGACGAAATACAGAACGTGGGATCGTTTGCATGTCCCATTTGTAATGAGAACATGGTTACATTATTACAGTTGAATAGACATATCGATGATATTCACACCACACCATCACCATCGTCTCCACAGAAGTTGAACAATATCATCTCTCCCAATGATGAGATCAAGTCATGGTTGAAGAAGACAAGTGAGGTTGGTTCTAAGTTACAAGTTGCGTTACCTAAGAAGTTTGCCAATTTTGATATTTTCGACTCCAATCTACTTACGGATACATCCAGAGACAGTTCAACCACATCTTTGAATTCAAGTCAACCAGAGATTACAGTGACTAAAAGACATTGGAAAAGACCTCAACAGAATGAGATTTGCTCTTTTAGTGGTTGTAAGAAAAGACTCACTATCAAGAATGGAATTGTGAATTGTCGAAGATGTGGGAATTTATTCTGTAATCAACATACATTGTTCAGATTGAGACTTGATCAAAATGCACAATACGATAGCTCGGGTGTTTGGTGTCGAGCTTGTGAAAACTGTTATAAAGGGAAGCCAGGGTATAAAGATTTTGGTACAGTAAGAGATCTATCTTTGAGTTTCAACAAGAATAGACAGAAACATATTGATGAGAAACAACTTTATGAAAACAAATTACAGAAAAGAATCATTAACATGGTGCGAGTTTTCAATAATATCGATTATGAACTACGAACTGAACAGTTTTTCCAGAAATTAAAAATCAATCAAAGGAAAAAAGAAGCAGAACAAAGATTAGTTCACTGGGAAGATGAACAATTTGTATTAAACTGTTTCGTATGCTCTGAAAATTTCACATTCACTTTAAGAAAACATCATTGTCGATTATGTGGGAGAGTGGTTTGTGGATCTGATACCACTAATTGTTCCAATGAATTCCCAATAAGCACAATAAGTAAACTTGTGCCTGATGCACCGTCATCAAATGATCCATATGCAATAAGGGTCTGTCATGATTGTGAAAATGTTCTAACGATAAGGAAAAATTTCATTAATGATTTGAAAAAACCATTATCGAAGTTGTTAAGTATATTTGAACATCAACAAAAGATTAAACTTGCAATTTTATTCTTAGTTCCTAAATTTGAGAAATTGATACATACGTTACAACATTCTGAGAAATTAAATGATGATATTTTGAAAGAAACTTCTAAACAAAGGAAAAGACTAGTTGATTCATTTGCACAGTTTGATAAATTGACTAAAGAGATGCTGAATTTACAAACTGATATCGAAGATGAGCAAAGAATTCAACAGTCTATCAAAGCAGAATCTTATGCTTTCATACAACAAAACATGACACCTTTGAAAAAACTACCCAAGATTCTTCAAGAAATTGAAAAAAAACAAAAAGTTTCACAACCTGTAAAATTAAATCATTCACAGATTCAACAAATCAAACAAAAAAGGGAAGAATTAATGGTTTTGAACGAACAAAAGTTTCTAGTTGAAGAAATGATTTCAAATTGTAAAAAACAGAGAAAATTTGATGAAATTGGAACTTTAGAACAAAATTTGAATGATTTGAATAAAATGATTCAAGAGATTCAACAAGGTTTGGGAAATGATGGATTTTAAGCGTTCTGAAAATTGCATTTTTATAACTAATGAAAAACAAAACATTTGACGAAAGTGGTATTAAGATAGAGACAGCTTTAACTAGCGAGTATCTCTTTCAATATTGTAGAATAAATCCATTCTAATATTAATATTAATATTTTACATCGAACTGGTCGTGGCCCGTACCAACAATTTATTCGAAATCAAAACAAAAACAAAAAAAGTTGAAATATCAGAAAAGACATAACTCAAATTTCACAGAATTTTACATTCAATGTCCTGTCCTGTCACATGCAGAGAGGACCAATACGAACTGCTGCGGGCATTCCTTCCCAGCAACTCACAATATGCACCAAAAACTCTTCTGCTACAAGGCAGCACATCTACTGGAAAATCACTCACATTGTCTCATTATCTCAAATCATTAAGGGCTAATTATTCAATTATTCAATGTGATCAATGCATTTCACCTAAGATATTGTGGAAAATGGTACTCACTGCACTTCAAGTTGATTCAGGAATCGTCAAGAAGCATAAAGTGAACATTGATCCATTGACAACCTCATCATTTCAAGGTTTTTTGAAAGAAGCTAAAGATTTTATAACGTTGAACAATTATAATACGTTACATTATCTTGTTTTGGATAGGGCTGATCAAATGCTGGAAGAAGATGAGAGGGTTTTCATTGATTTCAGTAAATTGCAAGACGTTTTACTAGTGGGGAACATTTCTGTTATATTTGTTGTGAATTCAAATACGCCTAGAAAATTAATAACATCATCAATACCAACGATACATTTTCCTAGTTATACAAACGAACAAGTGATTGAGATATTGATTAAAGATAAAATATGTTCGTTTCCTGAAAGTTTAATGATTGATGAAGAGACACAATTAGAATTTTGGAAGAATTATGTACGATTGATTGTGGATTCTTTTTTCAGTTATACTACTAATATTTTAGTATTGGAAAGAATTTTGAAAAGGTTATGGGATAAATTTATAAGACCAATTGTCAAAGGTGACGTTAGTCCTAATGAATTTCATAAAGTTTATAGACAAAATTATAAACTATTGACTTCAGAATATGCAGTTGATCATAATTCAACAATTGAGGAAGATAAAGATGAAGAATCAGGTAATGTTAGTTCAAATTTATCAATAGTTACAAAATACATTCTTATTGCTGCATATATTGCTTCTTTTAATGATTATAAACAAGATTGGAAGATTTTTTCTAAGACTAGAGATTATCAAAGAAGAAGAATGACTAAACCTAAAAGGGCAAAATTAAGTTCCAGATTGTTAGATGGTTCATCATGGGATTTGGAAAGATTATTAGCCATCACACATGCTATTTATGAATCTGAGAATTCCAAAACATTGTCAAATGATTTAGACTTGACTACCCAAATTGCTAATCTTTTATCTTTAAAACTTATACTAAAGTCACAAAATCAGGATTATATAAATCCAAAAGTTAAATGGAAATCCAACGTGAGTTATGATTTCGTTAAATCAGTGGCTAATGATATTGGATTCCAAATCGATAGTTATTTAATTGATTGATTCAGGAAATGATGATAATTAATCAACCCTCAGTGCATGCATTTCAAACTTGATATTAAATAACTCTTTTGAATAACAAAAATTGGGATAACTCAATAAACGATAATAATGAATATTTTCATATTGTATTATGAAACCTCTCTCAGAATTTGATATTATCTATATGTTGAAAGTTCTCTTCTCCCACTTTTCTAACTTCAGCTTTCCCATTGAAGTAGTTACTTTTCCAGTATATTATCTCTTTCAATCCATAAGGCCCATGAACTTGAGAATCACCAATCCATCTAAATTCCCATTTTGAATCATCGTCAATGAGATCAGATGGATGATTGGGACTGTTGTCTTGAGGAGTTGTGGCTTTGGTATTCTCCTCCTCGAGCTTCTTGGGTTTCGTATAGTTTTTACCTGATTCTTGTTTATATTTCAACATTAATTCCTCCTTTTCAAGTTCATAGACGTTTTTGAAACCTTTTTCTATTAAAGACTCTGAAAACTCAGTAATTTCAACAATGTTTCTTTCTATTTGTAATTCTTTTTCAGTCTTGATGATTTTCGTACTGTTTTTTTTCTTTCGTTGTTTTGAAGGTTTATTCTTGTTTAATCGTTGTAATGCTTCTAATGGAGATTCCACGGGTTCTAAAAGTGTTATGAGACGATATAAAAGGATTTCAGCTGTAAGATCATCTTTATGGTCTAATTTATCCTGTTCAATTTTTTCTCTTTGCTCTTGTGCAAATCTTGCACGTTTAATGTCTTTTTTCTTAACATTTAATAACCAATCATCACCTGTTGTTTCTTCATCTGAATTTTCAATGGGTATATAATTCCCATCAATATCAAACCTACCCTCTTTGTTTTCATTTTTAAGATTGAATGCATCGATTTTTGGCTCAAATTTAGATGTTTTCTTGGTTTTTCTTCTTTCTTCTGGATTAGTGTAATAATTTATATGTTCATCATTATTTTCATCATCTTCATCATCATCATTAGGATCATCATCTTCTTTGTCATCATAGTTTCCTAAATCATTACCAATCTCATTCTCTTTCTCAAACTCTTCTAAATCCATAAATTCTAATTTTGAAGCATTATTTTTAGTCTTTTGATCATGTTGTTTATCTTCATCATCACTTCCAAACATATCACTATCCTCATCAGAATCATCACCTTTATTTCCTGGATTATCTTTCCTCACATCGTCATCATCATCATTTTCATCAGAAGAATCATCATGATACTGAGTCGTATCAATTGCCTTTCTCTTCCTTGACTCTTTCATTTTCTTGTTCCCACCAATGTCCTGTTCCAAAAGGATATCTTCTTCGTTTTTCGGCTCATCAACATCACCATCGATTCCTGACTTTCTCTTGAATCTTAGTGGGTTATTAGGATCAAACTCAAGCGACATTTCAGAGTAAGTTGTTAAAAGTTGGAACCAAAAGACAATATTGATTAATCAAAACTACTAGGCCCAAAACATCGCTGGTTATGAGTTAAAAAAATTAGTCACGTGACTAAGTATCTTAAATTAGCCGGCAGATTCATAGGAGACAGAAGACTACACCTTACAAACCAACAGCTCTTGCCAGTCAAGAGCAGCCAGGAGATTTTGGAAAGCTATAAAACGCCCGGGGGTTTCCTCTTTTCTACATACTAAAATACACCATAGAAAGCTTTATAGTTAACCGCGAAATATCAATCACCGTTCAATATCATGGTAAACTACTAGACTCTACTCTCTAACTGTGGTTTTTAGTCTAATATCTGTTGAAGTCAGAATTACCCAGTACTGCAGTTGAAATTCATGATTCAACATCCCTGTGAACGATACCACACACAAGTGACAACTCTTTCCCTCTTCTAATCGATACACCCGGATTGTGTGCTAAAAAAAGAAAGAGACATGGTACTGTTCCATATAATTTGAACGTAGAGTTCCCTAATCGATTATTATCATGATGTCATTACAATTTACTTTAAATGCTTTATGATTTATCACAACAGTAAACCATTTAATTGATACCTAAAGGCTTGCTACACTATTTATGCTTTGCTTCCTACTCTGATATTGTCGCAGTCAGATTCTATTTAGTACAACTTTAGAACTTCTTTGAGAATACCCCATGATGCTTATTCGATATGTCTCGATTACATATTACTTAGGAGTCTATCTCTGTTTGAACTTTGAATTACTAATATGCATTTACCGTTTTACAATCAATTTCGTTAGAACTTATTTTTGTACTATCAAATGAACTGGTTCATCTACTGCATATTAATCCTGTTAAACTCGTTAGTTTTTACAGGAAGATATCGGATAACATAACGGGAGTAAATGGTAATTATATCATTGTAAGTTGTAACCAACTATTCAATAAGTTGTAACTATGTACCAAACTCCAATGCATCTACTGCAATTGCAAGTAACTATAATACGCATGCTTAATATTTTCAAGATCGTTATTTTTGGCAGAAGTTTCAAGATTCCAATTTAGAACTGGACTTAACCGGACCTAAAAAGTATGATATGAGATCTACAAGGACAACATTTTCGGCTAGCAACGGACGTCAGATTCATCATTCCAAATTAAAGGAAAACATGGCTTGGGTTAAGTATCAATTAGCAGTTATCCAAAGCTCGGGGAAAACTCGGAGATATTTTTACTATTTGTTGACAACTATTGTTAGGAATTCCTTTTTCATTTTAGTTTGGTTCCATGCCTATTTTGACCTTGTTGATCATGGGAGTGGGTCAGAAAGGTTTTTGACAGAGGAGAAGCTGCGAGTCAGTGGTCACTCACACGACGTGAGAGAAGGTTCACTTGATCACACTTTCCGCTTTTGGATTAAATGAGATACTGAGCATGGACTTAAATGAAGCTCAACTTAGATTCAAACAAGACCGAGTCAAGACTCCAGAGTCCACAATTATTGGCGTTCCTTGAGATAACCTTGATCAATCAGTGTCTAATTCTTTAAAATGCACTGTGCTTAAGTTGAGCTAACTGCATTCCCAATATCCAATTTGCTCGCCTATTTATTGGCTTTTTGTTCCACATTTGGAAATGCTTTAGCCCAACCGACACACTTCCTTCAGATGGCATAATATTGGCATCGCAGCGCTAAACAGAGACTTACCCTCATCATTTCTCTAGCTACACTCACACTGACGGTCAACATCAACATTCTAAACAAAGAACCGACTACTCCTTCACCTCACCTTAAATATGAGTTTTTCTAGTTTAGTTTTGTTAGTGAATATTCGAACAAATATGATAAAAGCAGATGAATTTCCATGCCCCAGCAGTTAGTTTGTCATCTATATTTGAATGAAATTCATGCAAGCGCATTTCTAGAGATAATTTTGCTTTCCTCAATCTTTGGTACTCTACAAACAGCCGCTGCGTGTTACAACCCACTAAATTAGATATATTAAATTCCTTATGCAGCATTCCGTCAAGGACCAAATTTATTCCCGAACCCCAATCCAGTGTGACCTACACATAGCACACATTAATAATATAAAAGGCTACCTATCACTTCTATTGGACTCAATTTTTTAGTTACTCAAACAAATATACTTTTTGCGGTTTTTGAATATCATGAAAGTTAGAAATAAAGTTCCTTTGGTTTTCTCATTGTTAGCCACAAGAACACTGGCTCAATATCAAGCTTGTACCGTTGCTACTCAACCATCAAGCACAGGTTTCGATGCTATAATCTTTGACTACCCAAATTATTCCCAAGAGTTCAGCAATCCTAATTATATGGCAAGTGGATATTTGGCAAACTCTGTCCAAGGTCGAGCAAACGGTGTTACAAACCCAGATTTTGCTGTCAGTGCTCCAACTTATGATGAAACTTATGGTACAATTTATGGTCAAAATGTCACTATTACCAACTATGTAATCGAGCTTGAAGGCTATCTAAGGGCTCCTGAAACTGGTACTTATCATATTGAAGGCCTTTCTGACAATAGTATGTCTGTCTTCTTGGGTCAGAATGCTTTCGCTTGCTGTGATCAAACTGACAGAACTGGAAGAACTGACAATGATGCCTACTTCAATAATGTTCTTGAAAACGGTCGTACAACTGGTCCACCTTTTACGTTACAGGCTGGTCAGTACTATCCTATTAGAATAGTCATTCTTAATTGGGCTGGCCCTGGTCATACTGATGTTGTTTTAGCTAGTCCTTCTACTAGATACACTAATGATTGGTCTAGTATCATCTATCAGGTTCCACCTGGTGACGACTCTTGCACACTAAGAACAACCACTATCCAATGGACTGGCTCTGAAACTTCTACGACTACTGTCGTTGCTTCTGATGGAACCACCGTTGAAGTTTTTGATCCATACTCAACAACCACTGTTCCATGGACTGGTTCTGAAACTTCCACACGCACTGTCACTGCTTCTGATGGTGCAACCCTTGAAGTATTGACTCCTTACTCAACAATCAGTGGAGCATGGACTGGTTCTGAAACTCTTACAACTACTGTTGCTGGATCTGGTGGAACCACGGTTGAAGTATTGACTCCTTATCCAACAACCACTGTTCCATGGAGTGGATTTGAAACTTCCACAACCACTGTTGCTGGCTCTAATGGCACAATTGTTGAAGTATTGACTCCTACCACTACTTATGTGCCATCCACTACCTCTAGTACATGGACCGGCACTTACACAACCACCAGTTCAGGTACAGATGGTACTGACTACGTCTTGATTCCTACTTCTTATGTTCGTTCTACCGCCTCTAGTACATGGACCGGCACCTACACATCCACTAGTTCAGGTGAAGGCGGAACTGATATCATCTTGGTTCCTTCATCTTATGTTCCATCCACTATTTCCAGTACATGGACTGGCACTTATACAACCACCAGTTCCGGTACAGACGGTACTGACTACGTCTTGGTTCCAACTTCTTATGTTCCCTCTACTGCCTCTAGTGCATGGACTGGCACTTATACATCTACCAGTTCTGGTCCAGATGGAACTAACTACATCCTGGTTCCATATCCAAGAACCACCGAGGCATGGACTGGTACTGAGACTGTCACATCCACATCCACCGGTCCTTCAGGTGCTGTTTTAATTGTAAAAACTCCTGCTACTCCTTCTACTACCACTGAGCCATGGACTGGTTCTGAGACTGTCACATCTACTTCTACAGGTCCTTCAGGTCCAGTTGTCATTGTTAAAACTCCTACTCCAACATGGGGAATTGTGACTTTGACTACAACCGTGTCATCTGGTGAGACAGTTACTGTTACTGTTCCATGCGTTACTGAGGCATGGACTGGAAGCTACACCACTGCATATGCCACTGCTGGTCGTTCCGGTTCATATGTTATTATCAAGACTCCAAGTACAACTGGATCATCAGAGGTAACCACAACTATTACTCAAGTCAATACTGTTTCCAGAACCACTCCGATCTTGAGCACTTTGACCTCCCGTGTCACAAATGCGCCAGGTGCTCCAGGTGCACCAGGCTCTGTGGCTAGTCCAGCTGCTCCAGCTACTGTTGCAACTGCTGCTACTCCAGGTAACCCAGCTAGTCCAGGAGCCGCTGCTACTCCAGCAACTGTCAATGTTTTTGAGGGTGGAGCTTCATCGAGATCATTCTCTATGGGATTACTATTTGTTGCATCAAGTTTTCTCCTCTTGTTCTGATACCTATTTTATTTTCGTGTTCATTCACTAACATTTTGTTTCACTATAGTGAATTTCTGTTAGTAAAATCAATGGTATCTTTTTATATCTTCTGCAAGATACCACTTTGGCCAATATAAACCTCTTTGAATGTTAAATAATTGTTCTCTGAGTTTTATAATGAGGCGTTAGTTTTTTTATATTAGAATAGTTACAGTGCAATGTTTGTACTAGCTTTTATCTTAATAGACATATGAACATAATGATTGATTTGTTTTTTGATCAACTAGAGCTGTATTTACGTAAAATATTCGTGGATAGTTCGCCATGCAAATTAGTTAAAGGTCCAGTATCAGGTAGTTTCACTCGACGAGACCGTACAGGGGAATAGTCGAATAATCAACGGCCTGAATAATGAATTCAACAAGAAACTGCAAAACAAGGATTACCAACCCATTAACGGATATAGTAATAAGGAAATGCAAGCTATAATATGAATTTCCCCAGAAATGCGAAGCTATACAAAATGAAAATACCTACAAAGGTGTACATAAAGACTAGCGTAAGACTCAAGACTCGGCATGATTGATAATTCCAAAATTATGTCCCGTTGATCTCATAAAACTCAGACCCAAACGTGTATATGATATGGATAACTCGTTCACCCAGATTATTTCTTTACCGATTCTGACCAATCTCCCAAGTTCAAATGAAAATTGAGCTGTGTTTGTACTGATATTTCTACTAACTCTCCAGAGACCAGATGGCAGACTTCAATTTGAGAGACTAGAGTGAGATTAAAGAGTTGTTGATCCTCTCTTTACATTACCTGACTCTGCTGAGTTTCATCTGACCCTAACATCTCGACAAACACAACACACAACAGCTCTTTCACTACGTACACGCGAATTTTGTATTCAAAAAAAGAGTCTACTATTTGTATTAACTACTACTACATGCTTATTGGATCAGCTGGAACAAGGGGAATGAAAACTTGTGAATTCTATGATACGTTGCCCAATTTACAACTGTATTAGGGAATCCTTTCCTATTTTGGCTTGGTACCATGCAGTTTCAACTTTCAGACCTTGTTGATTATGGGAGTTGTCAGAAAGCTTTGACCGGTTCAAAGTGAACTGAAATTGGATTAATCAGGTTAAATGTGATGCTGAGCATGGAGTTGTATGAAGAAAGCTAGCTTCGGAAAAGATCTGGATGACTCAATGACTAAAATTCGTTAAAATCTTCTGTGCTTAGATTCAGTTATAATCGCCTATTTGTTGGCTTTTTGTTCCACATTTGGAAATGGTTTAGCCCAACCGACACATCCTTTGGATGCATAATAGTGGCCCCTCAGTATTTTGCAGATACACAGTATAAGTGCTCTTCATATGCACTCACACTGACGGTCAATATCAACTCAAAGATCTTACTTCACCGTTACTCCAGTTTAGATTTACGCCTGTTCAAAAAGATCAAAAAACATGCCCAAACAGACAACTTGTCATGTAATGAATTCATACAGGTGTACTTCCAGAGATTATTTGAATTGCCTGCCTTAATCTTTGGTACTCTACAAATAGCCGCTGTGTATTGCGAACGTCCCAAATTAGAAATTGAATTCCTTATGCAGTATCCCTTGAATGGCCTACTCTATTCCCAATACAGTGTGACCTATTCATAGTAAACTTTACTAATATAAAAGGCCACACATCCTTCAATTAGATTCGATTTTTACTTTTCCCAGCAAAAACGTTTTTGAACAACATGAAAGTCAAAGCTATAGTTCTTTCAGCTTCATTGTTGGTCACAGGGACATTGGCTCAATATCAATCTTGTACTGTCGATACTCAACCATCAAGCACAGGTTTCAATGCTATAATCTTCAACTACCCATTACAATCACAAGAGTTTAACACTCCTAATTATATGGCAAGTGGCTATTTGGCAAATTCTGTCCAAGGTCGAGCAAATGGTGTTACAAATCCGGATTTTACTATTAGTTTGCCAGATTATAATTTAGCTTATGGTACAATCTATGGACAAAGAGTCACTGTTTCCAATTATGTGGTTGAGCTTGAAGGCTTTATTAGGGCTCCTGAAACGGGTACTTATCATATTGAAGGTCTTTCTGACAATTTTGTATCCGTCTTCTTGGGTCAAAATGCTTTTGCTTGTTGTGACCAAACTAACAGAACAGGAAGAACTGACAATGATGCCTACTTCAACTATGCTTACGATGCTCCTCGTGCAATTGGTCAACCGTTTACCTTACAGGCTGGTCAGTATTATCCTATTAGAATTGTCTCCCTTAACTGGGCGGGCTCTGCTTCTCTTGATGTTGCATTAGTTAGTCCTTCTACCAGATACACTAATGATTGGTCTAGTGTCATTTATCAAGTTCCACCTGCTGCGTCTTGTACACCAAGAACAACAACTATCCCATGGACTGGTTCTCGGACTTCCACCACCACAATCACCGGCTCTGGTGGAGAGACCGTTGAAGTGTTGACCCCATACTCAACAATTACTGGACCATGGACTGGCTCTGAAACCATCACAACCACTATCACTGTGTCTGGTACCAGTGTTGAAGTATTGACTCCATATTCAACCACCACTGGACCATGGACTGGACCTGGGACTTCCACCATCACAACCACTGACACTACAGGAGGCACTATCGTTAATGTGTTGACTCCTACTTTTACCCCTTCTTCTGATGTTCCTTCTTCTGACGAACCTTCTTCTGGCGGCCCTTCTACTTTTGAGCCTTCTACGTTCACCTCCTCATGGACTGGTACCTTCACATCCACTAGTACCGACACTCCTGGAAACATCATTGTCTTAACACCTACCCCTACATCTTCTACTTCTGAGCCTTCTACATTCACCTCCTCATGGACTGGTACCTTCACATCCACTACTACTGATACCCCTGGAAACATCATTGTCTTAACACCAACTCTTACTCCACATGTGCCGTCTACAATTTCCTCACCATGGACCGGTACTTTCACATCCACCAGTACTGATCCTACAGGAGACATCCATATCTTCACTCCTACCTCTTATGTGCCTTCTACTGTCACTGAACCATGGACTGGCACTTTCACATCCACCAGTACTGATCCTACAGGAGATATTCATATTTTCACACCTACTGCACCTTCTACCGTGACAGAGCCATGGACTGGTTCTGAGACTGTCACATCTACTTCTACAGGTCCTTCAGGTCCAGTTGTCATTGTTAAAACTCCTACTCCAACATGGGGAATTGTGACTTTGACTACCACCGTGTCGTCTGGTGAGACCGTTACAGTTACTGTTCCATGCATTACTGAGGCATGGACTGGAAATCACACCACTACATACGCCACTGCTGGTCCTTCCGGTTCATATGTTATTGTCAAGACTCCAGGTACTACTGGATCATCAGAGGTAACCACAACTATTACTCAAGTCAATACTGTTTCCAGAACAACTCCAGTCTTGAGCACTTTGACCTCTCGTGTCCCAGGTGTCCCAGGCTCTGCTGCTTCTGCGGCTACACCAGGTGCTCCCGCTACTGCTGCTACTCCCGCCACTCCTGCCTCGCCAGCTTCTCCAGCTTCTCCAGCCACTCCAGCTACTCCAGGTACTGCTGCAACTGCTGCTACTCCAGGTAGCCCAGCTACTCCAGCAGCTATCAGTGTCTTTGCAGGTGGAGCTTCATCGAAATCACTCTCTATGGGACTCCTATTTGTTGTATCAAGTTTCTTCCTCTTATTTTGATACCTATTTTATTTTCTTGTTCAACTACTAGCAATTTGTTTCACTATCTTGTTAGTAAAATCAGCGGTATCCCTTTTTATTTTCAGCAGGATAACCCTTTGGCTAATATCAACATCTTTGAACGTTGATTCTTGAATGTTCTGTGTGGTTAATTACTAGGCATCGTTTCACAGAATATTTGCAGAGTTTGTACTTATATTCCAATAGACACATTAATAGCGGATTTATCTTTTGATTAACAAAAGCTGTATTTGCGTAGAATCTATCTACATATTATACACACATTACATGTAGTTACGAGAGTGATCGTGTATATTTCGGTGTTTTACAAAGTACACTATAAAAAGGACACATTAAAAATGGTGGATGCTACGCCTACTACTTCAAGGAGAAAAACAACGTGGTCGACTCGAAAGAAGTATCATTGACGTTCCCAGTCTCATCATTTATGATAGTAAATACAATTAAAGTACAATATTATTATGAACTGTTCAAGGCGATTGATTTTAAAACTGATCAAGTATGTTCTACATAGTACCACTAGTATGATATATTTGAAATTTCGACTAATTTGATTTGAAACTTGCAACTTGAACAATGAAAAGTTATTAAAATTTAGTAACTAGTTATTAGTTGCCGCTGTAATTAATCACGACTAGGCTTCACCTTCACATAAACCAGGACATGACCCAAATTTTTCCACCCGCTCACTCTTTTACGTACTCATGAGTCATACCGTACTGTCACCTGTGTACATACCAAACGCAAATTCCAATTTTCACTATATGAGCCATGGTCGGTTCTTACTATCTAATAACAAAATAAGTACCAACGCAGCTAGCGCAGGTTGCCAGTAAATCTATTAAAGATGCATGCCTAATAAATTTGAATAGGGTGACTGGGAGGTCACATGACAAAAATTATAATTGACAACTGATTCTCTCTATTGTCGCATTTCTTTTCTATTTTAGTTTGGTGGACCTTGTTGATTATGAGTGTTGGTCAGAGAGCTTTGAAAGAGATGAAGATCAACGTCACGCTTTCCCAAAGTGAATTGTGAAAAGGCTTCAGTTGATAACATTTTCCGCTTTCGGATTGAAGTTAATTAAGGTTAAATGAAATCCTGAGCATGGACTTAAATGAAGTTCAACTTAGATTCAAGCAAGACCGAGTCAAGACTCCACAACTATTGGCATTCCTCAAGAATTTGTCAATCAATTCAGCGACTAATTCGTTGAACTGCTTAAATTCACCTAAGTGCATTCCAAAATTCCAATACCCAATTTGTTCGCCTATTTATTGGCTTTTTGTTCCACATTTGGAAATGGTTTAACCCAGCCGACACACTTCCTTTAGATGGCATAATATTGGCCCCTTATTGCTTTACACAGATTCAGTAACACCACTTTTTCAGATACACTCACCATGATCAATATCAACTCAAAGATCAAACTACTTCTTACTTCATCTTAAGTGTGGTCACTTCAGTTTAGGTTTATGCTTGTTCAAGAAGGATTAAATAGCTATATACAAGCTGTCAGCTTGTCATTTGAAATGAATTCATGCATGTGTATTTCCAGAGATTATTTGACTTGCCTGCTTAATCTTTGGTACTCTACAAATAGCCGCTGTGTATTGCGAACGTCCCAAATTAGAAATTGAATTCTTTATGCATTATTCCTTGAATGGCCAATGCTATTCCCAATCCAGTGCAACCTTTTCATGGCAAATGTTACTATTATAAAAGCCCACTTATTCTTCATTTAGATTTACTTTTTTACTTTCTCCAACAAAAGCGTTTTTTAAACATTATGAAATTTAAATTGGCTTTCTCATTGTTGGCTACAGGGACATTGGCTCAATATCAAACCTGTAATGTTGCTACTCAACCATCCAGCACAGGATTTGATGCTATAATCTTCAACTACCCATTAAACTCACAAGAGTTTAGTGCTCCTAATTATATGGCAAGTGGTTATTTGGTAAATTCTGTCCAAGCTCGAGCAAGTGGTATTTCAAACCCAAATTATCGTGAAATTACGACAAATAACGAAGTAACTTACGGTACGATCTATGGTCAAAGAGTCACTATTTCCAATTATGTGGCCGAGCTTGTTGGCTATATTAGGGCCCCTGAAACTGGTACTTATCATATTGAAGGTATTTCTGACAATTTTGTGTCTGTCTTCTTGGGTCAAAATGCTTTTGCTTGTTGTGACCAGACTAACAGAACTGGAAGAACTGACAATGATGCTTACTTCAATAATGCTTTAGGTGACGGTCGTTCCGTTGGTCCACCTTTTACGTTACAGGCTGGTCAATACTATCCTATTAGAGTAGTTACTCTTAACTGGGCAGGTTATGGAACTCTTGATATTTCCTTAACTAGTCCTTCTACCACCTACACTAATGATTGATCTAGTGTCATCTATCAGGCTCCTCCTGGAGACTCGTGCACACTAAGAACAACTACCATCCAATGGACTGGCTCTGAAACTTCCACAACCACTGTCGTTGCCTCTGATGGAACCACTGTTGAAGTATTGACACCATACCCAACTATCACTACCCCATGGACAGGTTCTGAAACTTCTACAAGCACCGTCACTGGCGATAATGGAACCACTGTTGAAGTATTGACTCCATACTCAACAACCACTGTTCCATGGACTGGTTCTGAAACTTCCACACGCACTGTCAGTGCCTCTGATGGTGCAACCATTGAAGTGTTGACTCCTTACTCAACAGTCAGTGGAGCGTGGACTGGTTCTGAAACTCTCACAACTACTGTTGCTGGGTCTGATGGAACCACGGTTGAAGTATTGACTCCTTATCCAACAACCACTGTTCCATGGAGTGGATTTGAAACTTCCACAACCACTGTTGCTGGCTCTAATGGCACAATTGTTGAAGTATTGACTCCTACTACTACTTATGTACCATCCACTACCTCTAGTACATGGACCGGCACCTACACAACCACCAGCTCTGGCACTGATGGTACTGACTACGTCTTGGTTCCTACTTCTTATGTCCGCTCTACCACCTCTAGTACATGGACCGGCACCTACACAACCACCAGCTCTGGCACTGATGGAAGTGACTACGTTTTAGTTCCAACATCTTATGCTACATCCACTAGTACATGGACTGGCACTTACACAACCACCAGTTCTGGTTCAGATGGCGTCTACGTTTTAGTTCCTACTTCTTATGTGCCATCAACTAGTTATGGATCGTGGACCGGTACTGAAACACTCACCAGTTCTGGTACAGATGGAATCAACTACGTCTTGTCTCCATACCCAAGAACCACCGAAGCATGGACTGGTACTGAGACTATCACATCGACATCAACCGGTCCTTCAGGTGCTGTTTTAATTGTGAAAACTCCTGCTACTCCTTCTATTGCCACTGAGCCAGGGACTGGTACTGAGACTGTCACATCCACCTCTACAGGTCCTTCAGGTCCAGTTGTCATTGTCAAAACTCCTACTCCAACATGGGGAATTGTGACTTTGACTACAACTGTGTCCTCTGGTGAAACTTTCACTGTTACTGTTCCATGCATTACTGAGGCATGGACAGGAAGTTATACTACGACATCCGCTACTGCTGGTCCTTCCGGTTCATATGTTATTGTCAAGACCCCAGGTATTACTGGATCATCTGAGGTAACCACAACTATTACTCAAGTCAATACTGTTTCCAGAACAACTCCAGTCTTGAGCACTTTGACCTCTCGTGTCACAGGTGCCCCAGGTGCTCCAGGCTCTGCTGCTACTGTCGCTACTCCAGGTAATCCTGCTACTGCGGCTACTCCAGGTAGTCCTGCAATTCCAGCTACTCCTGGTACTCCTGCCACTCCAGCTTCTCCAGCTACTCCAGCTACTGCTGCCTCACCAGGTACTACCGTTACTGCTGCTACTCCAGCAAGTGTCAATGTCTTTGAGGGCGGAGCTTCATCGAGATCGCTCTCCATGGGATTACTATTTGTTGTATCAAGTTTCTTCTTCTTGTTCTGATACCTCTTTTATTTTCTTGTTCAATCACTAACGTTTAATTTCACTAAATAGTGAATTTCTGTTAGTTACATCAATGGTATCTCTTTATATCTTCAACAAGATACCA
This sequence comes from Gotozyma montana, assembly GCA_003706615.3. NCBI lineage: Eukaryota > Fungi > Ascomycota > Saccharomycetes > Phaffomycetales > Phaffomycetaceae > Gotozyma > Gotozyma montana. Next base: position 516,971 of record PPLU03000009.1, read on the forward strand.
ATTTGGCCAATATGAACGTTTTTTAATGTTATAATGTTCTCTTAGGCGTTAATTTTTTATACTTAATTTGTACTTATATTTAAATAGACAACGAATCAATCTTTTTAAAATTAAAGCTGTATTTTGGTAAACATACTGGGCCTTTGAGAATCTATCTAGATTGTAATTGTACATAGGAGGTTTTAGTGAACGGGACGGTCTTATTTTATTGTGTAAACGGGCTGAGCTCGGGTAATTCGTAGGAAGAACCCCACTAACGGATATGTAATAATGAATTTTTTTACCCCAGATTTCAGATGCGGTAACTAAAATTAAAAATAAAAACACCGACACCCATTTAAAACGTGGAGTAAAATACTCGGAAGAAACTTCAAAAAAGCGTCCCGTTAACCTCATAATACCTCAAGGATTAGATGTCATATATGGATCACTAATCAGTTGAAACACCCCAAATGAGGAGTGACCATATGATCACACTCTTCAAATCAGTATAAATTGACTCAAGTTTCTACTATTCCCCTGCTAGGGTCTCCAGATTAAGAAAGAAATATTAATTAGACTATAATATGTCAAGAGCAGCATTAGTTACAGGAGCAGCAAGAGGTATTGGTAGATCAATTGCTTTACAATTGGCTAAAGATGGTTATAATGTTGCAATTACAGATATTGGAATTCAAAAAGAAGCTGCACAAAAGACAGTACAAGATATAACTAAGAAATATGGAGTTAAATCATTCTTTATTGAAGGAGATGCTGCCAATCGTGATCAAGTTTTTGAAGCTGTTGATCGTACATATAAAGAATTTGGAACATTTAATACAATTGTGAATAATGCAGGAATTGGTCATTTATCAAGCATTGAAGAAGTTACACCTCAAGATTGGGAAAAATTAAGTAGTATTAATATTGCTGGTGTATTATGGGGGATTCAAGCCGCTGCCGGTAAATTTAAAGAAATAGGTAAAGGTGGTAGAATTATCAATGCTGCTTCAGGTTATGGTCAACAAGGTTATCCTAATGTTAGTATTTATTGTGCATCAAAGTTTGCAGTTAGAGGTTTAACCCAATCAGCAGCTAAAGAATTAGCAGCTCATAAGATTCTTGTTAATTCGTATTGTCCTGGTTTTATTGATACTGGAATATGGCATCAAATTGATGATAGAACTGGTGTTGCAAGGGGTGAAACTGTTAAAGAATTCCAAAAATTGATTGCATTAGGAGAAGTTGCACAACCTGAGTCAGTTGCTGAAGTTGTTGGATTCTTAGCGAGTGATGCATCTAATTATATAACTGGTCAATCTATTAATATTGATGGTGGTGTTCATTTCTCGTGATTTTATGAGGAGTTGTTATTTATATTCAGTGTGTTTGCTTGAATCTTCCCCCGGTTTAGGTTATTATCATTTATGTATGTTATTTGTATGAAATCCACAGCTGTAGTTATCAAAGCACCATTATTGGGAAAACACCTTCGCCATACAAAAGAGGCAGAAACTAGTATAGAGCAATGTATATGCTCAATGTATCAAACTGTGTAGTTTCTTGGAGTTGATCTGATCTACATTAACACTGATATTAATGCTGATGTTAAATTTCATTAGGTTCTATAATCACCACATGCTATTGTCATTAAGATTGGAAACACTTGGTTCAGTAATTGTTTCAAGACCATTCACTTTGAGTAAAATTTGATCAATTGATTGTAAATTAAGAGTTTTCTTACTAGGTAGTAAATTTGTTAAGATCCTTACTTTATTACGGATCTTTATCAATAATTTTTCGTTATTAATAACGTTGCCGTATTCATTATCAATTTTAATTTCTTTCAATAGTTGATTAAGTTGTTGTAAATGTGAAGATATGGATGGTTCTGCAACATCTGATATTTCATTCTCTATCAGTTGTGTTAAGGCATGGATATGGCCTAAGATGAGAAATTTTTGAAATCCTGTTTGAATTCCATATTCTTTTCCCTCGATGTATGATTTTTTAGTGGATTCTGCTTGTCCTTCTGCAAACCCTTCTTGATAGAACCTGTAAATGTGGTTAGATGACTGAGTGGTAGTCTCATGAGTGATGCGACTTACTGTTCTTCAAGGTTCAACACATCGTCGAAATCCATTTTGAATAGAGGTATTGTTAAAGAGACAATTGAAATAATCGCGATGACTTATAGAAGTGATAGTACTAAGTGAGATTACTAAAGGTATTTTCCTAGTTTGAGGTTTCAACTGGTGTAGTGTTATAGCATTGTCATGTAATGAGATCTTTATAGAGTAAACTGGTAGCAATGTCTACATACATTCGATTAAAAAGATCTTTATTCATTATCCCATATTAAATTAAGGTGTGATTACAAGATTTGACCACCAAGGACCTCTTTACCGGTTTTCTTGATAGATGCCAGCACGTCGTCGTATGGCAAAGTGGAGAAGACATCGACTGTTTGGTTCTCAAGGGAGATGTCGATCTTTTTGTTCTCTTCCTTTTTAGAAAGGGCTCTGTTGACAGCATTAGAGCATCCTGTATAGAGATTAGTAAGAGCCACCAGCATTGAGGGAATAGTTGTACATACCTGAGCAGTGCATTTTGACGTTGTATTGGTAGTGAGCTTCAGACATGTTGATGAAGTAGAAGTAGAAGTAGAAGTAAAGAAAACAGGAAAAGGGTTTAATTTATATTCCGTTATTATATTACAAATGTGGATATTTACAGCATAAATAGCGCGCGAAATTTGCTCTGTGGATTAGTAGAAAGAGATAGTAGTAATAGTAAGTAATTATGGTAGTAATAGCTGTATCTACAATGTAATAAGAGTCATGAATTAATAAATTAAATATAAATTAATAAACTGTCATTATTGTTAGCATTTAGCACTAATAGTAATACTAGCACACTTAATGGATTGTTGTATCAGAGGTTTGATGAATGTTGGAAAAAAGTGTTATCATTATCGCCTAAAGGCTCAGAGTGAGCTGAGAAAAGGTTTATCATCAGAAACTTTCCATTGTGTTTGCTGCTTGAAGCTACTCACTTTAATCTTTAATTCTTTTATTCTTTAGTTAATTGTATTGAAAGAAAATTTGTTGGAAAAAAGAGGAAAATTTTCTTTATAAACCAGATCAGAAGGGGTTACCCGGACCACAATTTAATTTATTAGGGCACAGCCAATTGAAGTGAAGTTACACTTGCAGAAGTTGAAAGGGTCTCTGTTCACTGAAGTGAGTGCTTTATTTGTTCCACTAGTTACCACTTCAATTTTTTGTGTCTGGCACTTTTCACAAAATTGAGGGTTCAAATTGCTGTTTTCTTCCCATCACCACTCCAATTACACCAATAATGTCCTTTTACAGCCAGCAGCAGCCTTCACTGGACAGCTCCTCGCCAGAGCACCAGCCAGAGATCCAATGGAACAACAACTACAACCACAACATCCCCAAACTCAGCTCAGACTACGCAAATGGATCTACCTCTCCTTACACCTCTCCAACAAACCAGTTCAAGAACCCGTGGTACAGCCAGCACTCGCCATCACTATCTGCTGCCCCTTCATCATCAAGCTCAAACACACTGCTCCAAAACACTCCAACAAGAACAACTTTCAACTCAAACCTCCCAACAACTTACGAATACGACGATATGTCCACTGCTGCTGAAACAGCAAGGAAGAACTCGTTGAAACTCCCACCTACTCGTGTGGCTGCCCCTCCTCCCAATCAATTCATGCAACATCAGCACCATCTGGATCCAAACAGTCAATTCGTATACCCTGGTCATCATTTTGGGGATTTATCAAACACAAACGATTTACATAGAAGACAATCAATTGCTGCTGTACAGTATAACAACAATAACAATTTGAATCATGGACCCAAGATACGACAACAGCAAACTTCACAATTCTTCAACATAAGGAAACCATCGTATTATCAGCAATTGAAGCAATTACCTGCCCCTCAAATGCGTAAAATTCACAAAAATAAGAGTGAATTGAATCCAATCATCAACAAAATACCTAAATACAGAAGAGCATCCATGGTTTCAAACTATATTTCCCCATTATTATCACTAACTACTGAATTAACTACAACTTATTCACTTTGTTTGCCTACTTTCCATTATGAAATTTCTAAAAATCCTAAAAGAGTACTCACCAAACCAAACGAAGGTGTTTCCAATAATGGGTATGACAATTGTGATGATGATTATATCCTGTATGTGAATGATGTTCTTGGATTGGAAGAACAAAGGAAATATCTTGTGTTGTCTATCTTGGGACAAGGAACATTTGCACAAGTTGTTAAATGTCAAAATTTAATGACAAAAGAACTTGTGGCTGTTAAAGTGGTGAAGTCAAGACCTGAATACATTAGCCAATCATTATCAGAAATTTCATTGTTGGAACTTATAAACAACAAGATTGATCCATTGGATAAACATAATTTCTTGAGAATCAAGGATAAGTTTGTTCATAAAAATCATTTATGTCTTGTTTTTGAACTATTATCATCAAATCTGTTTGAACTTGTTAAAAAAAATAACTATGAAGGTTTAAATATCAAATTAGTTAGAACTTTTACCAAACAATTGTTGAATTCATTATGTGTTTTAAAAGATGCTAAAATAATTCATTGTGATTTAAAACCTGAAAATATACTGTTGATAAGTCCTGATAAACCAGATATCAAGATTGTTGATTTTGGATCTGCATGTCAAGAACGTGAAACTTTATACACTTATATCCAGTCAAGATTCTACAGAGCTCCTGAAATTCTTCTTGGATTACCATACACTTCATCAATTGATACTTGGTCATTAGGTTGTATCATTGCTGAATTATTCTTAGGTCTGCCTTTATTCCCTGGAAGTTCAGAATATGATCAATTGAGTAAAATCATTGCAACATTGGGATTACCACCATCATGGATGATTGAAATGGGTAAAAGTTCTAAAATATTTTTAGATAAACAAGAAGTTTTCAATCAAGATGAAAATAAACTAACATATCAATATTCTTTAAAACCACTTGATGTTTATTCCAAAGAGAGAAATGTTGATGAAAAAGAAGGGAAATTATATTTCACAACAACAGATTTAAATGAATTGATTGTTAATTATAAAATGGATAAAAAGACAATGACAAGTTCAATGATTGAAAAAGAAATTAAAGATAGAAAATGTTTAGTTCATCTGTTAAAGGGACTTTTAAATTTAAATCCATTGGAAAGATGGACTCCACAACAAGCTGTCTTGCATCCATTCGTCACGGAACAAACTTTCAATAATGATTGGTGTCCTCCTGGTACTGGATTGAAATTAAGAAGAATGCATTCAACGGAAATTTAATACCTTGGTTTGATGTTTTATGTTTTGGTAACTTTATAATGGCAAGAGAGAGAATGAGATTTTAATGTACTTTGATTTACGATTTATTGAGTTTCCGTAGGTTGTAGTTACCGAAAGACAGCTATGCCAGACTACAGTATTTCATGATTTATCGTATGCATAGTAACTGTACACCCTTTACCACATTATTCCAAAAAATCATCAAATCTTAAAACCAAACTTTCTTTTGAACCTTTATGAGTTAAATATTCTAACAATGCACCATTATGTCTAAACAATCTTTCTAAATCACTAATATCATTTTTACCTAAACTTTTTAAAATTTCAGAATTTACAAAATCTGAAGTATTTAACAAATATTCAGGTTTTAATAAATGACCAAATTCAGAATTTTCAGGATCTGGATATGCTAATAATGAAGAAATATCATTTAAATGTTCTTGATATTCAGTTTCTGGATATTGACTTCTTAAATGTTGTCCATGTATAATTGCTTCATTAATTTGATTTGATTTTATAAAATTTAGAAGTTTAAGACAATTTAATTTAAAGATTAAATTTGAATTTTTTTTATCATTAGTGTTGATGATATTTGGGAATTTATCATGAATTATATTAATAACAATATCAATATCACCTTCTAATAAATGATTTCTTATTGATTGTCTTAATTTTAAAATGTCTTCATCGATTTCTGATTTGATTGAAATTTTTTCATCTTCATAAACTTCAGATTTAAAAGTCTTGGAAATGTCAACATATCCTAAATGATCAAAATATTCACCAACTATTTCTTTCATAATAACATCAACATTTTTTTCATCTTGACCATTAGTCTTGATCTTATTAACATCTGTATTTAAAACTTTCTTCAAAGTTTGATTCTTCGATCTTGATAAATATCCTTCAATATCAAATCTAAATCCTTCACCATTAAGTCCAAAATTAACTTTAATCCCACCAATTGAATTCCCCTTGGTTCCAATGAGTGGAACAGGTCCAGATAATGTCTTATCTTCTTCAATAAATCCATCAAAACAATCATGAATTATATCACGAAATGCAACACCTAAATAAACTCCATTCTTGGTATAAAAAACAAGATTATTACTAAAATCTACCCCACATCCAATAACATCACCAATTCCAAATGATGATGAATATGATCGTATTGTAGTTTGATTAGCAAGGATGGACCCGTCTTGTGAATTGAATGCAAATGAACCTTGTTGTAAACCTGGCATTTTTAATCCAACTTCAGAATATCCAGAAACACAACCAATTGAAAGATTAATTGATGATCCTGAATTTGAATGTCTTGTTGTGAATTCAGATTGACTGCTTGTTGAATTGGATTGGAAATTTTGTGGAAGAATTGTAGTTTCAAAATAAAAGAGTCCTGCTCTATGTGAAATTGAATTGTTTGTCTTTATTAGTATTATATCATTGGCTCTAGAGTTATTAGGTAGTGTTAAAGTAAGTGAATCTTGTGATAATTGTGAACCGGTAACGGTACCCATTGAACCATTACCTAATTTGGGAGCTTCTAACTTGTATGGTAAAGTATAATATTTTAACAAATCTAAAGGTGTATTTGATGAGTTAGAATTATGGAAAATATTAGATTTACTTCTTGGTCTTTTACTTCTTCTTGTTGAAGTTCTTGTTAATTCACTCATGGTTTCATCGTTATCAGAATTCCCACCGATGGTATTACTTTGTCTTGCCTCATTATCATTATTATCATCATCATCGTTATCATCATCACCACCACCAAAAACACTAGAATAAGTGATTCTATCCGCATCTTCCAACTCCTCATCCAAATCTTCCTCATCATCAAAATCAATGTCCATCATTGCATAGTTATAACGGACACTGCTGTTAACAGTGGGTAATTCATCAACTTCTAACTTGACAGTTTCCCCAGCTTCCTCCTTAACATCTTCTTCTTTAACATCACCTTCAATTCCTCGATACTGACCCAGCAACCGCGACAGACTCTGCTGGTGGATGTACTTGGAAGGCATGGACCCCAAAACACCGGCTTTACTCAGCTGTTGAAGGTTGAAGTCCAAATCATCAGTGCTTGAGAGACCAGTGGCGTTGTTTTTAGCAAGAGCTTTCGTGAGACGCGAGAGCAAGAAGTCGCCGTACGCTGTCTGCTGGACGTACTGTGGCACCAGCGTGAGCGGTGACTGTGAGCTCATTCTCGTTGTTTTTGGCTGATATTTAGTGTAAATTTGATGTTTTTATGTCACTTTTATCTTTAATCGCCACTTTGAAATGTGAAATCTGAATAAATATTTGATGCCTCAGGGAATCGAACATGGAACGAAATTGAACATTCAATGGCAAATTGAAATTAGAAATTGTTAGAACAATTAACAATTAACAATTAACAATCAACTAACATTATTAGCAACTGATACCATGTCCAGCATCACAATGACAGATGCAGGCACAGAGGATATGTGTCCGATCTGTAAGACGGACAGATACTTGTCCCCAGACATGAAGTTCCTCGTGAACCCAGAGTGTTATCATAAGATGTGCGAATCATGTGTTGATAGAATATTCTCATTAGGACCTGCTCCTTGTCCATACCCTGGTTGTGGTAAGACGTTAAGAAAGAACAAGTTCAAGCTGCAGATATTCGATGATATCTTTGTTGAGAAAGAAGTTGATATAAGGAAACGTGTTGGTGCTATTTTTAACAAACGTTCTGATCAATTTGAATCATTGAATGAGTTTAATTCATATTTGGAAGAGATTGAAGAAATTGTTTTCAATCTTGTTAATGGTATTGATATAGAATCAACAGAGGCAAAATTACAACAGTATAGAGATATTAATGAGTCTGGTATAGTGGAGAATAATTTGAATAAAGAGAAAGAGATTCAAGAGTTTGATAGTGAACAAGAACGTCAAAAAGAGTTAAAACAACAGAAACTTTTGTTAGAAAGACAAATTGAAGATGAAGAAAGAAAAGAAAATGAAGAAGCAAAGAGAGAAATATTGAATAAATTATCAAATAGTAATAATGGAGATGCAAAAGCAACTATTAATCAAGTTAAGAAATCAGTATTGAAAAGATCATCAGCAAGAAGAAAACAACTGGAAGAAATCATGAAATCATTGAATTCAAATCCTGTTAAAGTTACAAACAAATCCAAAGAAATTATACCGTTCACTCCATTCAATGGAGATCGTCAACAAATCAAACAGTTTGTCGTTCAACCTGAATATTACGATCCTTTCATTGATGAATTGAAAGTTAAAAAAGATTATATCGCTGCTGGGTTCAGACCTGAATGGGTTTATGAACGTATTTTGAACGAAGCATTCACTGGTTTAGGATGTAATATATCAAAAGAAAGAGAGCAGGCTCAACATCAACTACAAGCAACGATATGATTTACACTTTCTATCATTTTCTTTCCCATTCATCATGCATTTATAACAATGAAACACACATTTAATATTAACGGTTTAATGTCCCCTTAGCTGTATAGAATTGACAATTAGTCTAGTTATATAACTGATATCCTTTGATTCTGATTCAATGTTATAGATTTGTTTCACTAATTCTAGATCACCACTCGTATTGAAATCTTCTTCAGTGACATCAACTTCTATACCATAGATAATCTTGTTCAAATCAGATTCAGAACTCTCTAGACCATTTATCTTTACCACAATTAATTCATCTATCTCTTCATTAATTCCAAAATTTATTAAATTTTCACCAATCTTGTTCCCTCTACCCAAATCAAACACAACTTCAGAATGTATCCCTTTGGTTCTTATACTATCTGCCTCTTGATCAAGTAATGCCCTATATATGGCAGATGTTAATTGTTCAAGTGATACAATGGTCTTTGGATTTATGAATGCATAGTCGTAATCTGAATTTCCAGCAAGTAGTTGCTCTTTTAAGAATCTAATGTTGGTGATTTTCACATATTTATATATTCTCACTGCACTCTGTGGGAACTGTGGAAGCTCAAGCGTCAAACTCATGGCTTAAATACACTTTCAAATCGGTTTAAAGCTCATCAAAAGTACTTTGGATCAAAAAAATTAAACGGTTATCACGTGACCATGGACTCCGGGTAACTCATCTGATTCCCACTTTTTTTTTTCTTTTCATCGAATTTTCACATTAGAACTTAAAGAGTCAAATCAACTTCAATCAAACTCGAAATGTCGGCTGATCATACAAGAGATCCGTGTCCTATCGTCATTCTCAACGATTTCGGTGGTGCCTTCGCAATGGGTGCCATCGGTGGTTGTGTTTGGCACGGTATCAAAGGTCTCAGAAACAGTCCATATGGTGAAAGACGTTTGGGGGCCATCAGTGCCATTAAAGCTCGTGCTCCTGTTGTTGGTGGTAACTTCGGTGTCTGGGGTGGACTTTTCTCCTTCTACGACTGTGGTGTCAAGGCTATTAGAAAAAGAGAGGATCCATTGAATGCTATCATTGCCGGTTTCTTCGTTGGTGGTTCTTTAGCCATCAGAGGTGGTTGGAGACATACTAGAAATTCAGCAATCACATGTGCCTGTCTATTGGGTATCTTTGAAGGTGTTGGTCTTATGTTCCAACGTTACATGGCATGGCAAAATAAGCCAATGGCTCCTCCTTTACCAGAGCCAATGGCTGCTTAGATTTTTGATGCTTTTAAAATGCTTCTGGGAGTACCGGATATTTCCTCCCTTCTTTAATGTTAATGAGTCTTGTTATGAGAGGTGTGATGCTTGTATATAATGAATGAGCCAAGTCGGTTTACGCTAGTTGCTGTTGTAGATGTTTAATCTCTAATCTGCTGAGTCAGCCATTCTGGCACGTGACCATCTCATTATTTCTTTCTGGAATCGAATAATTTGATTTAATCGTTGAATATAAACTCTCTTTAAATTTATCTCTATCACAATGTCAGACGAACTTGATTTCCCTGTGCCAGATCCAAACTTGAAATCCGTCATCACACACGATACTTTGAAGTGGATTTTTGTTGGTGGTAAAGGTGGTGTTGGTAAGACCACTTCTTCTTCATCAATTGCAATTCAATTGGCTTTGAACAACCCACATAAACAATATTTGTTGATTTCTACTGATCCTGCCCATAATCTTTCTGATGCATTTGATGAGAAGTTCAATAAAGATGCTAGACTTGTCACTGGAATGAAAAATTTATCATGTATGGAAATTGATCCATCTTCTACTATGAAAGACTTATCTGCTGAATTTGATTCTGGTAATGCAGCTGCTAATGATCCATTAAAGAGTATCATGGGTGATATTACCGGATCTATTCCTGGTATTGATGAAGCTCTCTCATTCATGGAAGTGATTAAACAAATTAAGAAACAATCAACTGATGATAAAGATGGTAAAGATCAAATCTCTTATGATACCATTATTTTTGATACTGCTCCAACAGGTCATACTTTAAGATTCTTACAATTACCACAAACTTTGTCTAAACTTCTAGGTAAATTTGATGAAATAACTTCAAAATTTGGAGGTTTACTAAACACAATGGGTGGCGGACAACAAGACATTGTTGGTAAAATCAATGAATTGAAAGAATTATCAAAGTTGATTAATGATCAATTCACAGACCCAGATGTCACTACTTTTGTCGTTGTGTGCATTGCTGAATTCTTATCATTATACGAAAGTGAAAGATTAATCCAAGAGTTGAACTCATATGGAATTGATGTTAATTCAATCGTTGTGAATCAATTGTTATTTGCTCAAGCTGATGATCCATGTCAAAGATGTCAATCAAGATCAAAGATTCAAACTAAGTATTTGAACGAAATGGATGAATTATACGAAGATTTCCATTTGGTTAAAGTTCCATTGGTTAATTCAGAAGTTAGAGGATTAGAAAAATTGACAAAATTCTCAAACTTCTTGATCAACCCATATAAACCAGGTGATTCAATTGAATTATAGATGATTCCTTATTGTTTCCTCACTACTAATGAACAAAAAAAAATGCTTTATTATCGTTACTTATAGTTGTAGAATTTAACAGACATTCTCAATAACAATATCTTCACCATCATTCTCTCCTAAATCAAGTTTTAATCTTCTGTCAAACAATTCAAAAAGGAAACCGAAACATGCACTGGTTATAGCACTATCATATCTTCCCTTAGATGATTCATCCCTGACAAACGCATGCTGAGCATCGTTGACTTCCATGAATGTCAAATTAACACCATTGTCTCTTAACACTTTTCTTATTAAATCTCTTCCTTCTGGAGGAACATGATTATCCAAAGTTCCAAAGATTAAGATATTCTCCAAATTTTTTCTAGCTAATAGTTTTGAATTTGATAATGTATCATCATTTTCACCAGCACCTAATGCATGGATATGAATATCGGTAGCAAAAAATCCAACAGTGGCAGTGATTCTCTTATCATATCCTGCACGGAATGCCAAATGTCCTCCAAGACACATACCAGTGGCACCAACCTTACCTGAATAAGTTGGCAATGATTCCAAATAATCAATGGCTAACTTGGTATCTTCATCATAACTCTCCAAAGGTTTTTCAGCTTTGTACTTGTTACCGTTATCTGTCCCTTCAACATCATAAGCGAGGGCCTCCCAAGAGGTGAAGTTATGGTAAATGGAAGGTGCTACAACAATGTAACCTTCACTGGCGATCTTTTTGGCGAATCTAGCAACTGGACCCGTGACTTGATAGATTTCAGAGTAGACAAGCACACCTGGGAACTTTGCCTTTGGATAGTTTGGGATTTTTGGGTGGAAGGTGAAGAGTCTGAGAGTTGTGTCGTAGGACGTTTGAACGTCGTAGTGGCCTTCGGTGATGAGCATTGTGATTGGTCGATGTGAATTTGAAGTTGGGAGTTGATGGAGGACTGATTTCCAGGCTTTATTTTTTTGGTGACAAAATCTGTCACAAAAAATGGGTCTTTCTTTCACGCTTAATTACTACTTACATGTTGTATGGGAAACTATGGATATTTATTAATAAAGAGTGGTGTAGGTGTATAAAGATAAAGTACATGAGTACTTAAAGTCTAAGGCAAAACAGTCAAAACAGATAGTCACTAAATCAGACGCAGACAACGGTACTATTGGCTAGCAATGAGGAGCTCAAGTTATAAGATAAGTCACACTCAAATGAAGGCACTGATTTGTGGTTGGAATGGGAAAGTGGAGTTCAGAATTGGAAAACTATGAATGAATTTCTTTATTAAGACATGAAAGGGAACACATAAATGTTCAGCTGACTTTAGGAAAGACATCACAGAGAACAGGTAAGAAGACAAAAAAATAGTGATAAAAAAAAAGAGTCCATAGTTATAAGTAAGGGCGATTACAAAAGCTTTCTTCTCGATTGAGATACTTAAGCAATTGTACACCAAGCCCAACCACCCCAGACCATCATGTTGTCGGAGTTTTCAGAGTTGTCTTTTGGAGCAGCAGTGTTGATAGTAGTAGTTGGTTGCATTGTTGTAATAATAGTTAGTGAATGAAGAGAAGGAAAAGAAGTTATAAAACAGGGAAACAAGAAGGCTATTTATACACGAAACTAACATGAAACTACCACTGCATCTATCCAATGGGTTCAAAATGAGTATCCTTGGTATCAATTTTTAATCCTATTGTCATGTCCATTTTAGGAAATTCATAAAACACATCAAACAAATCTAATCATGCAAGTGAAGAAAATAAGAATAAACGACTTGCCCAATTTAGCAGAGACAATGTAAATATAGACTAAAATGAAACTAAAGATCTTTATTGTGTTGATCCGAAAAGGAAATTCCTGGATTCAGACAGCAGATAAAAAATAAATATACTGTGAAATGAAAAGATTACTTGCATAATCATAATTTGAACTGATCACTTCGAGGTTATTTGATTTAGAAAAGCTTGGAAATGGTTCACGTTTTGTCTTTAGTTGATTCATACTCCAATTTAAATCGATTACTTGCATGACTGCTTGTTTCATATACTGTTGCCTTTTTAGGACCAGACATTGGGAAGTGAATACTAAATGACTATCTTCTATTGATTGAGGAGAGTGTTTGAGGCAACTAATGTCTTTGAATCTTTGATAATGATCAAGGGCGTTCCGATATCACAGATTGCATCTACAAGAGATGTGTGTACAAACTACGCAAAGGATATGACCAATAAGTTTATATGCCATTCATGTCTTACAAACAAAGAGCGACTAGCTGGGAAGTTATTTATTTACTCTTAAACTCTCAACAGATCCTCAAAATTTGATGGTTTGTAAGGTCTTGATTTTTTCTGGTCCTTATCATCCCAAAAACTGGCAAGAATCTTTCTATCTCCTTTTTTATATGGATTTCTTCCATGATAAACAGAATAATTATCCAAGATGATGATATCACCATCCTCAAATGCATGCGTATATTCCAACTCAACTGATTGTTCAAACAAATAATCGAGGTATTCCTCTGGAATTTTCTCCCCATTTCCATAAGTAATCTCAGGTGGTGATACCTTGGTGGCTGAATCAGAATGTTTTGACTTATAGTATCCTGCCCAGTAAGTTGGAATACTGCTGAATATTATAGGTAAGTTGGTGAATGGATGGATGTTAACGATATCATTTCTTTGATGTAAGATAAGATCGTTTTTCTCATTAAACTCAACATGGGAACTGACTCTTTCATTTGATAGTTTTATAGCTTTTTCTTTCAAAATCTCTATATCACCTTTTTCAATGTCTTCTTTAGTAATATACTTACCAAATGCACACTCATCAGTCCATGAAAGTTTGAATTTTGATGTACTTGAAACTTCGTAATCAAATTTTTGAGATAGATGATTTCCATTTTTATGATAAAGATCTTTTATGAATTGAGGATATTTTGAGTTGACTTTATCAAATAACTCAGTAGCATGAGTTGTCGTTGACTCTCCACCTCCTAATAAAGGCTTTTTTTGACAAAAGAATGTAAGGAAATGAGGATATTCTAAATATCTTGAGAATTCTTGATGCGAATTTAATTTTCCTTCGTTTTTACCTAATTCATCATCAACACCAACAGTACTGATAGACCTGGCAATGGCTTTTCTTGGTGCTAAAAGTCCAACCTGTTCAAACTCTTCATAGTTTGAACTATTGAAATTACTGTTCACAACTAAAGAATACGTATCAGGATCAGTTGTACCTAAACCTTTAATGATAACCAATCCATGAGTTGTTGTTAGGCCTGTTAAAATTTTTTGTTTTCCAACATCTTCGAAAAATTCCTTCACGACACTATCAAACACAGGACCCTTTTCAAGAGGTGGTTGAATTGTGAACTCCAAAGATATTGGATACTCAAACCCTCTAACGTTTCTTGAATCGTTCAACTGTTTCTTTCGAAGAGCGACATTGAATGATTGGTATTTACCCGATATTTCTGGCAGATCGGTTTTCAGCAAAGGCATTTCCGAATTTTATATGAACGTGGAAATACACAAGAGGAAAAGGTAAGAGACCTGGTTTGTATTATATGAACGTGCCGTTGAAAGTCAAAAGAGGAAATAACAATTCAGTGGAAGATGATTGTCTCAAAAGTGATGCGGAATAGCCTATCATTACACCATTTCGGAAATTTGTCTCAATGTTGATGTGGCCGGTTAACAAAAGCGAAAGTATGAAACAAGCCTCAGTTCAGTTATCTTTTGATACTATGGCGCCCGCAAGCCACTTTCTGTGGATGGGGAAAGCTTACAGAAGTTGACCGTTGGTGGAAAATGCAATTAGACGCAGTGGCTTCAAAGGTATCGTAAGCATGTTGAAGATCGTTTGTGATATAGTACTAACATCTCTGCTCTCTCAACTGTGAACTTTTGAAATCTCTTCTAGCTCAATTTTCGCAAAAGTTCCAAGATAATTGAGATGGTTGGAGATATTAGCACTGTAAAGGTCTACTGGGGAGTTATTGGTCTTGGAGATTTCTCTTTGAAATGGCTAAGTGATGTCTTTATCAATTATCAATCGGATGAGATAAATGGGAAAAATGTTGAACATCATTTAACTGCTGTTGTTTCTACAACATCGATTAAAAAAGCAGAAGATTTTGTAAAAAGACTTCCTAAACAAGTTTTTGAAACAACAACTACTCCTAAAATCTATTCAAATCTTGATGAGTTTTTTGCAAATGATGTTACAAATGTTATTTATATTGCCGCTCCAAATGCTTTCCATTATAAATTAACTTTGGATGCTTTAAATCATGGAAAGAACGTTCTAGTAGAGAAAACATTCACCATTAATCAAAAACAGGCTATTTCTGTTAGAAAATTAGCTTTTGAGAAAGGTAAATTTGTTTTAGATGGGGTTTGGACTCGATATTTACCAACCACAAAAGAATTAGTTTCTTTGGTTGATGGTGGTATTATTGGTGATGTTCATAGAATTAGTTCTGATCTGAGTCATGATTGTCCCTTTAACGAGTCAAGTAGATTATATGATCCAAATCTAGGAGCTGGTGTCCTCTATGACAATCTCATTTATTCAATAACATTGCCTGACTTGATACTAGGAACCAAGTCTAAAGAGGAACCTTTGATTAAAAGTTGGTCAATTTTATCTGATAAGGTGAGTGGGATCGATACATCAACTGGTATTAATCTTATTTACAAAGATATTAATGCCATTGGCACAGCAACTGGATCTTTTGAGGTTGAATCTACAAAAGATGGAACGTTGATTGAAGGTAAAAAAGGATACATTAGAATAGAAGGTGTTTCCAGACCATCAAAAGCATTTTTATACCTAAAGGGTGATAAAGATGGGAAAGAGCTAACAATTCCACGAATTCAAGGCATTGGATACTATTATGAAGCCAATGTGGCTGCTTATTTACTTGGTAAATCTTTGATTGAGCCAGAGGAATACCCACTTTCAAGATCAATCAACATCTTGAAGATTTATGATCAAGTTAAACAGCAAAATGGAATATCTTTCCCAGATAGTATAGAACAGGTTATTTAGTTTATTGAGGCTACTGAAACATTTAGCATAATTATATTTATCATTTATTTGTAAATAAAGTCTCTATAAAAGACCTTCATAGCCTTCAAGTTTAACTTCACTATATAGTTTTGAATTTGGATCAAAGTAAGGACGTTCAGCTTGTGAAATAACTCTTGTTCCATGTCTAGTCTTTGGATAATAGTCAAAAATCCCAGTATGGAAATGAGATCTGTTATCCCAAATTGCAATTGCATTCTTTGTCCATTTGATACGAGCTTGGAATTGTAACGATCTTCTAATGTGATCAAAAAGATATTGAAGTATGGTATCACTCAACCTTTTCTCCAAACCCACAATTTCAGTAGTAAAGTTTTCTGCAACGTACAGAGACTTTAAACCGGTGATTGGATTAGTTCTAACCAATGGATGTTCAGTGATTATTGGTGGTCTTCTAGTCTCTAAACCACTTGATTGGGCAACTGCTGCTTGACCAAACCCACTACTTTTAGCCTTCAAGGTTTCCAAAAATGTTCTAAACTGTGGATCAAGACTTTCATAGATCAAGTAACCATTTGCAAACAATGTATCACCACCAATAATTTCCCCGTTATCGGATTCAGGTAATACATCGAATCTTAAAGTAGATATACCAGCACTATTGAGCTCATATGGAACATCTGAGTGCCAAACCTGAGAAGTTAAACCATTTTTTGAGTTTTCATCTTTATAAACTGGATGAACCCAAGGCAAATCAGGAATGATACCACTTTGATGGTGAATATGAGGTTCACCATAATATGCAGTGAATTTGATTTGTTCCCTAATATCAAGATCATCTTGATCCCTAACTAGAACAACCCCTCTTTCTGCAGCCAATCTTGCCAATTCATTCTTTTGATCATTAGTGAGTGTTCTCAAATTAATACCAACCAATTCAGTTCCACAATATGGGGTAAGATGGTTCACTTTAGTAGCAGCTTGAAAAAGTGACTTCTTAGCAGGATCGGAACGAAGACCTTTGTCTGAAAAGTTTTTCTTTTCAACATATGGCTCTATTTTCCATTGTTTGTAGTTTGGATATTCAATGCCTTGTTCTTTTGCGTATAGATATGGAGAAACGTTTGATGGAGTATGGTAATCTGGAAATAATTCTCTCAATTGTGGAGGTATCTTGAAATCAAAGGTACTCTCATCTTCATCAGCCTGATTGGTGCCCCCTTTAACTTGTAAAACTGGCTCTTCTGTAGTTTCTGTGTAGGCCATTTTTGATAATGTTTTGTACCACTTCAGGAAACAAATTCAAGGTTAGAGGCCAGTATATATATCGTCCGTGATCCGAATAAATGAGCCTCATTGGCCAGTACTCAAGCCTCAAAATCATGTGATATAACCCCGAAAAGCCAATTTTGCCCAGACCGTATTAAGCAGGGGAAGATCAAATTGTGATTACTGACATTCTAATTCCACGTAAAATTGACCACAAATTGCAAATGGGATATACGAGCTGAACGAGAAACAATCACTTGCCACTGTGGCCAGTGCTTGAATACTCAATCAATTTGGTCTCAAACAGCACCAAAGCGGATATCATTACCATAAATTTTGCGGCTAATTGATCGATTTCGTATTCACTTGCCACAATATTGCATATGCTTAATCATGCTGGAGAAAAGATGAATCAAAGTCCTGGATATGAAACGTTTTCAAATACGATCATTGGTCCATGATAGTGGCTGGATCGGTATTGAGTCACCATTGCTGAAGCTGATCAGCCACCATTAACAGCCACTATCCCAGCCACCACAGAGGAAGCGATGAGGTTGATGCCGATGCTAAATATTTGTTTACTAGTAATAAAATTCAAAACTGACTTCTCAGCTCACAATTTGCTGGATTTCGTGATTATAGCCAACTATTGAAGCTAAATTATCTATTTAGTTGCAAATAACACTATATAATAGGAAGGTTGTGCCTTTTAGATTAAAAGATAGTGTGACTTTAAAGATAAAACTTTATCAAAGATGAGTTCTGATGAAGATTTGAAACCTACTGCATCTATTGCAGTTTCATCTCTTGATACTGATGATGAATTCAAATACAGACCAGATGATGTTGATAGTTTACAACCACCGCTTGCTTTTGACTCAACTCCATCATTTAGTTTGAATAAATTCAAGAGATGGTTATCAAAGTCGCCAAACAAAGATGATTTGATCGCTACTAGAAAATCTTTCTTTGAAGATCCAGACCCAGATATTGCTAAATCATATTTCCCTACAAAGAAGTATGAGAATTTCAGCTCTTTCGATCCATATTTCCGTTGGACTGTTAAACAAGACAAAGCTGTCACAAGAAAAATTGATTTAAGAATTTTTACCATGGTTGTTAGTTTATTCTTTGCCTTGAATTTAGACAGAGGTAATTTAAGTTCTGCTGTGTCAAGTACTTTCTTGAAAGATTTGAATTTAACAACAAATCACTATAACAATGGTAACACATTGAGATCGATTGGTTTTATCGTTGCTGAGATTCCATCTCAAATGATTGGTAAAAGATTTGGACCAGATTGGTGGATCCCAATTCAAGTCACCGCTTGGAGTTTGGTTGCATTGTTTCAATTCTTCTTAACTGGTAAAAGATCTTTCTACGCAACAAGATTCTTATTGGGTATAACTCAAGGTGGGTTCATTGCTGATGCAGTTCAATACTTATCTTATTTTTACACCAGAGATCAAATGAGTTTACGTTTATCTTTATTTTGGCTTACTGATGCTGCTTCTGGTATTATCAGTAATTTACTTGCTGTTGGGTTCTTGAAGATTCACATCCATGGAAAAGAAAGTTGGAGATGGATGTTCTTATTTGATGGTTTGATTACTTTAGTGTTTGGTATTTCTTCTTTCTTCTTTATGGTTCCAGGTCCAACTCAAACAAAGACTAGATTCAACAAGACTGGTATATTTAATGAAGAAGAAGAGAAAATTATCACCAATAGACTGTTAAGAGATGATCCAACCAAGTCTGATATGCATAACAGAGAAGGTATCACAGTCAAACAGTTTTTGAAAACCTTGACGGATTATGATCTATGGCCATTACTGATAATATCTTTTGTGTATCAGATTCCACAAAATCCAATCAAGGCATATTTGAATATCAATTTGAAAGAGTTGAAGTTCAGTACTGATCAGATTATCTTTTTGAATATCCCAATTGAAGTTATGACGAGTATCACCATTGTTCTAATAACTCTTTTTTCAGAAGCTGTCAATGAAAGATCTCTTGTTTGTTCCATTCAACAGATATGGGTTTTGATTGTTGTTGTCATCGAATATACTAGTGTTAAATCTTTGAGTCCATGGTCACAATACGCCATCATGTTCTTTGCAATTGGTAACCCATCTTCACAAGCAATTATCGTCTCATGGTGTTCAAGAATCTCATATTCTGTGAGAGCGAGAGCCATCTCTGCTCCAATGTCAAACATCGGGATTCAATTGGCAGGTATTGCAGGTAGTTACATCTACAGAGCTGATGATAAACCATACTATTTCAGAGGTAACAGAGTGATTATTGGAATTGCATGTATGAATATAGGTTTGTATGGGTTGACCAAGACCTATTACATCTTGAGAAATCGTTATAAGAGAAACAAATGGGCTTCCTTCAGTGACGAGGAGAAGGAGAGATATGTTATTGAGCACAAGGATGACGGTAATAAGAGACTGGATTTCTTGTTCGAACATTGAAGTCTCTACTCTCATTGAGTTATAAATTGTATGGAATAAATGTGTTTTTATCATCTTTTGAAGTAGCAAGGTCCAAATTAAACCGGGATAAAAATAAATTTGTAGTATATTATAGCACATAGCAAGAGTAAGAGGAAACGTCTCCCAATCACACGCTTTCTTCACACGCTTTCTTCACAAATCAGCTTTCCAACACTCTTCAATTCTCACAATAAATCGAAATTTCTACACACAGATCACTAAATCCGAGGTAAGTCCGAGACAATACAATTTTCCATCGCAAAAAAAAACGAATGAAAAATTGTGAAATTTGCTCCTTCAAATCACAAGTATCCACAGAATCTTTGATACAAAAAAGCCAATTCATAAATTTCCAGCCATTACAATGTCACAGAAATCACTCAATCTCCCATTGCTCACTTGGAATGACCCAGTCAAGACCGGTAAAGTCTTTGGTGGTCTCGTTGCTGCCCTTATCGTGTTGAAATCCGTCAATCTTTTATCGTTGTTCTTTAGATTGGCCTCGCTGGCTTTAGCTGTCTCAGCCACTGCTGAATATGGTGGTAAATTGGTCCTAGGACAAGGTCTTGTCTCTAAGTTCAAACCAGCCAAACTATCCTCTAAGTTCTCAGACAAGGCTACCGGATATTTGGAACAATTCACCAGAGAGTTGCCAACTTTGGAAGCTGATGGTCAAGAATTGTTATACGCCGTCAACATTGAAAAAACTTTGAAATCAGCTGGTTTGTTCTATGTTTTGTACAAGATCACTTCATGGGTCTCTCTTTACTCTTTAGTCTTCACTTCAGTCATTGCTGCCTTCACATTGCCATTGGTTTACGAAAAGTACCAAGTTGAGATCAATGCTGCTTTGAAACAAGCAACTGAAGTCGCAACTGAGAAATACAACGAAACTTCCAAGATTGTTGGTGAGAAAGCTGCTCCATACATTAAACAAGCTGATGAAAAATTGGGTCCTGTTTCTAAATTCGTTAAGAACCAATATCAAGTCAGAACCGCCTCTTCCACCGTTGCCAAAGACGAAAAAGCCACTTCCACCACTGCTCCTTTGACTTCTACCCCTGCTGCCTCTGGTTTCACTTCATCAGCTGAACCATCTGCTTTCAAATCCGCTTCTACTCCTTCCGTTCCTGCTACCGTTGAAATTCCAGTTGAAACCACAACCACTACCGCAACCACCACTTCATTCCCAAGTGTTCCAAATGTTGAACCACAAACTTTTGTTGAACAAGTCAAGTCTGTTGCTGAGGAGACTGTTAACGTTGATGATTTGAAAAGTGATTTGTTGAAAAACAAAGAAGCAGCAATTGGTGCTAACTTCTGATTTGGAAAGTTTTGATCTTTTCATTTCACATCTTTTTTTTATGATCCCACAACTGATTTCTTTCTTATAGGTTTTATCTATTTATCAATTGAAGTGGTGCTTCTTACTTCTCTATTTGCTTTGTTTTTGTTTTATCTATTCAGTTTTTATCTTTGCTTAAACAGGTGCGTGGGATTTGGTGTTTTATATATCATTCAATTATGACATATACTCAACAGGACTTCAATACAGCTATATAACCAAATCCCAAGTCTATTGATGAAAAAGGTAAGTGAGATATGAGTTATTCAAGGAAACTGACGTGCTTTGAAATTGCGTTTATGCCCTTCAAATATGTATACTCTTCTATTTTTATCAGTGTAGTGTTTTTTCTTTTGTAAAGTTCTTGTGGTCGTGTGAGACTAAGAAAGTTTTGTACATGGTTGAATTAATCAAGAGTAATAACGTGCTTTGAATTTAATTACAAGTATATATAGAGTTAGCACATGTTATCGTCTGTTATCCACTAAGACAACCGTGACAGATCAGACCTTGACACCAGAAGAGACTTCCAAATCTGGAGAAATGTAACCAAAAACATTCTCGTGCAAATCAGAGTCTTTCAAAGCCAATTGTTCTTCAGTCCATAATGGAGCTTCAGCAACGTAACCTGGAACACCAACGTTGCATAATCCTCCAATATCTTCCAAATCTTTGATCTTTGGTAATGATAATTCTTCGTAGATACTTGAGACTGATTCGATCAAGATGTCAGACAAGTCGTTGAAATGACCAGGGGTTGGAGTGATTCTCAATCTTTCTTCTCCTCTTGGGACAGTTGGGAAGTTGATAGCTTGAACGTAGATTCTGAATTTATCCATTAATAAATCAGATGCTTGTTTAGCTTTTGCAGCATCACCAATAATAACAGGAACGATATGGGAAGGATTTGGCATGACAGGGACACCGATTCTAGCCAACTCTGACTTAACATAGTTGGTATGAACTTGTTGCAATTGTCTGTCTACCAATGTTTGACGTTGATATCTGATAGCTTCAGCGGCACCGGCCATAATAGCTGGTGGTAAAGTGGTAGTGAAGATGAATCCTGGTGAATAAGATCTTAACCAATCGACGATTTTTCTATTGGCAGCGACATAACCACCAACGGTACCAAAAGATTTACCTAATGTTGCAGTGATGATATCGATTCTGTCCATTGTTGTTTTGAAATTAGGAGATTTGATACCTGTTTCCAAATGGGCTTTGAAATCGAAATGTTCAGCAACACCAGCACCATGTGGACCATATAATCCAACGGCATGGACTTCATCCAAGAAAGTTAAAGCACCATATTTGTCAGCTAAGTCACAAATTGCAGGAATATCAGCAACTGAACCTGACATTGAGTAAACTGATTCAAAAGCAATAAGCTTTGGTGTAGATTTCGGATATTTAGCCAATCTTGCTTCTAAATCAGCCAAATCATTATGCTTGAAAATCTCTTTCTTAGCTTTAGAGTTTTTAATACCAACAATCATTGAAGCATGATTATTTTCATCACTGAAAATGACTAAACCAGGTAATTTTTGACCTAATAAAGTCAAGACTGCATCATTTGCAACGAAACAAGAAGAGAAAACCAATGCTGCATCTTTCTTGTGCAAAGTAGCAAGTTCAGATTCCAAGTTGATACTGTGTCTGTTATGACCTGCAATGTTACGGGTACCACCAGCACCTGCACCATACTTATCTAATGTCTCATGCATTTTGGCAATCACTTGCTCGTTTTTACCCATGGCTAAGTAATCATTAGAACACCAAACAGTAACTTTATCGTCTTCCAACTTTCTATGGGCCTGTGGGAATTCCTTAGCAAGACGATTGATGTTATTGAAGAATCTGTACGAATTGTCTCTTCTCTTCTTAGAGACTTCGTCTTCAAACAACCCATCATAGTCAAAAGATTCTTCCTGAGATCCGGTGTTGGTCAACAAGACGGACTCATCTTCAAATTCCTCGGTAGCACTGGCAACCTGAGCTTTTGAAGATCTTGAAGAATGGTAAGATCTCATAGCTGGACCCATGACTGGACAGTGAGAGGCTTGAGATTTCAAGGAATTTGGGGAGGCTCTGAGAGCAGCAACGGCATTTGATTTGACACTTTGTGCCATGAATGGACACATCTGGGCAGACTGTCTAGCAAGAACTTCCATTTTTAGTTCTTTCAAACTTAATAGTTCTTGAATAGTTTTGTTGGAGAGAAAAAACGATCAATTTTTCAGACTTATTTTTTTTTGCCTTTCTTTTTCGCATCGCTAAATTCGTATAGGAACAGACATGCAAATGCGGGCTTTGTATGAAGGTAAAATCGGCAGTTGTTTCACTACAAGAAGCATTTGTTGAACCATGTGTCTGTTTCTTTTATTAATGCTGACCATAACTGGCTGATTCGAGCCAAAGTGCCCCGGGTTTGTTTTCCCGATTAGGAAAAGCGGTTTTTACAACGGTTTTTTTTTATTTTATTTTTGTGACACTAAAAAAATTCAAGCTTAAAATTACCTCGAGCCTTAGTAAACTGGGCTCTGTGATTGGCCCATTTTGAGATGCTCAGAAGACAAAGACCTGGTCGTCACCACGGGACGGAGTATTAGTCTTAGCAAACCCGAGTTCCTCGGTGATGCTCTTCACAAGCGTGTTGAAGCCTGGAGGACCACACACAAGAATTCTGGTGTCGTCAGAAGGTTTAGGCAGGTACTCTTCGACAAGGGCCCTGGTCACGAGCCCAGTATGGCCTTTCCATGAAGAGCTTGGTTTGTTCAAAACGTAATGAACAGAGAAGTATGGGTATTTCTCGTTAAGGATGTCGAGTTCTTCTTTTAGTAAGATATCATTCTCTGTTTCGTTGGCATAGATTAATGTAACTTTAGTGAGGTCTTCTGGAGTGGTTGTAATTTCACTCAAGACTTGTAAAATAGGAGTGATCCCTGTGCCTGCAGCAACGATTCCAATCTCTTTAACATGGTTTGTTGCATAGTTGAATCTACCAACTGGTCCTTTGAATTTGACTGTTTTACCTGGAGTTAATGATGCAAGATGTTTGGAAACATTACCATCTGGGTATGATTTGACCAAGAGATCAAACGCACCTTTTTCAAATTTACTGGAGATTGGAGTATAGTATCTGACAGTGTCGTCAACTTGAACAGCCAAATGATGACCAACTGGGATATCCAAAATTTCTGTTTCTCTGTTAAGTTTGAATCTGTAAATGGCAGAATTCTTGGACACAATGGTTTGATCAACAAGCTCTAAAGATGTCCATCTGTCAGGAAAGATGGTCTGTCTGTTGCTGTATGAGCTCAGCACTCTGAAGGCCAAAAATGCCAATAGAAGACCACCAGTGTATGGTAAATATCTCCAATCAATGATCACAGTACCGATGATGACCAATGCTGATGGAATATAAATCCCATGCAGTGGCTCTTTCAAAAGATCCATTTTGTTCTCGTATTCGGCAGACATGGTGTAGCAAGTGTGTCTATATATGCAAAGCGTACAAAAAATGCAATTGACCAAATGAAAAACACCAAAGTTGCTGGTTTTTGATGGATATTGTGAACAAAGGCGATGAGTTCTCTATTTTTTTCTTGTTTTGATTTCTGGAGATTTCTTTTTTTTTCTACTCTCACCGAAATAGGCGGTTAGATCCGAATAAATCCGAGATAATGATTTACAAGAGTTTTAATTCATAAGGTCATTGATAAGTTTTATGTACATCGAGGATCAGGTCAACCCCAGATCATCTTCTTGAATTTATACTCGATTCCATCGACAAAGTCATTGAAAGTGTTGAGTTTAGCTGCATTTTTCAAAGTCAAAATGTCTTGAGATTCAAGTGTACAACCACTAGTCATGAAGGTTTTTGATGTTAGGTTGATAATGTGTTTGATATTGGCGTATTCCATATCCTGAGGAAATTTAACTGCTATGAAATCATCGCTCACTTTCTCAGAAAGTAAATCGACCTCATTTTCATTCTCTTGATTCAGTGATTTTTTCTTCAATATGAATTTCAACCCAATGTTTCTCTCGGGCTTTTTGGCAAATGAATCAGTATGTAGCCCACTGCTGCCATTCTTGAAGTATACACCGTATTGTATAACACTAATCTCATCTTTATCTATCTTTATAAAGTCCTCGAACTCTTCTCCATCTTTTGTAAAAGTGATGAAAAATATCGCTTTATTTGTCAAGACAATCCAAACGTCTCCCTTAGAATTCTTATCAGCATCGTTAACCAACCTTAGTTCATTCAACGACATTGGTGATTCAAAACCATGCCATATCCCAACAAGAACTGAGTGTGAGATTCCAGAATCGTTCAACTTCAAATCATCGATGATTTTAGTTCTTCTTTTCATCTCTTCCAACCCATCATGATCAATACCAGAATCTTTGACATCGAAAGATCTTTCAAATTCTAGAAAAACCTCTTTCCCCTTAACTCCAACCAAATATTCGATCACACACTGTTTGAAGTAATCACTGATGTATCCTGAATAGTATCTGCTCATACTCAACCATGCATCTTGCATTAATCCTTTGTAATTTCTTTTTGAAGTTCTGGTGTAATCTCCCTTCAATGCGTTTGTGCTTGCATATTGACGAGATATGGAATCCCCATTATCAGCCCATATGTTATTGAATTGACATTGGAAATCCTTTTGGTCAGTTGGAATCAAATTATACTTCACAAATATGACATTTGTTAGTAAATATTCTGCAAGAAACTTTGAGACAAGATTAGTTCTATCCAAACAATCAATACAATTGACTCTAAAAACACCTTTTTGTTTCTGGTTCTTCAAAGAGTCAAAATATCCATTTACCAGTAGTTGTTGTTCAACTGTATATCCATCGTTTCCGAACTTCGTATCAAGAATCTTGGAAACGTTATCAAATTTCATGCCCGAACAGACTTTATGAAAGTCAAACCACGTTATGTTAACATTGTTTTTTTCACACATCTCCAGGAAAGCATCACCAATAGCTGATTCTCTCTTACTTCTCTCAACCAATGAAACGCATGAAACATCCCCGTATGAATCGTGTAATTTTTCAAAATGAGTATTGAATGATTTTTTAGTGTCTTCGTTATCCAAATCTTTAGTCAAGAAAGGAATAGGTTTCAAATTTGAAGGGTCTTGATTGAAAAACAATGGAATAGATCCCCTAATAATATCATATTTGCAAAAAAGACCAATTGGTGTGTCTTTCAACAGTTCGTAATCTTTCATGATGAAGATTTGTGAAGTGTGGACAAAATTGGCCACGTTGGAGTTATCGTCAATTCCTCTCCTCAAATATCTTAGTCCAGCCCTCTTGATACTTCTTTTGGAAATGAGTAATAAATTTGCATCTCTAATTGATGCAGTATGTTTGATCTCCAGATTCATTTCAAAAGAGTTTATGAATCCTTGTACCAATTTCTTATGAGGAGTTTGTAATTTCACAAATTTCTTCGTGATGAAACGATTATACCAGAATGCCTTACCCGATTGTATTTCATGGTGGTCCTGTTTTTCATTTGTGGTGTCTTCCTCTATTTCATTGACGATTTTGCCGTCTTGAAAAACTATTCTTTTAGAAAGGTCCACTTCATCAGAGTAATAGAATCCTTTCGAATTGAAGAAAGTTTTCAATTGTTTTTCAAATTTGTTGAGCATTGACCTAGTTATGTCTTTGTATTTTATATCATTCGGTTTTTCCTTACCACCAGTTGTTGTTACTTTCTTTAGCGTGATTGATCTCTTCACTCTGAACGAGGAAGCATCAGCAGCTGAGGCACCCTGACTTTCTGAATCATTCACACTTCCTCCTTCTAAGTCAATGAGTGGGGCAGCAGAAGAATCTTCAATGTCATCTTTGAAACTAGGTTGAGCTTTTTGGTTAGATAAGGTCAATGATGCACTGGATTTCAAATCATCTGCATATACTCCCAGTTTACTGAATAAGATATCCTTATTCTTCTTCATCTGGTCCACAAGTTTAGGTTTTGTTTGTACCCCTGGTGAATTTAAGTCTTGCAATATCACTTCAATGCTGTCATCATCCTCTTCGCCATTACTCACACCTTCAGGAGATGATTCCTTGCTCTTTCCACTTAAAAAGAAAGATTTGCAAAGCTCGTACTTCAAAGGGATAATTGTTGTCCCTACAACTTTGTTAATCTTGACTTCCTCATGTTGGAAAACGGTCTCTTGTTGATTGATCAGGATGAGATATCCTGGTCCTAATTCTACTAGACCAATGATCCCATATGTTTGAAGATCTTTCCCCAAAGGTGGTGTGAATTTGATATTGACTGATTTTTCGTTAAGCTCTGAAATTGTGAGGTCTTTGAAACTGATGAAGTGGGTGTGTGACTCGGACGCTATCCCAAGTCCAGTTTTGAATAAAGTTATTGAGGAGGGCATTTCTTGATTTGTGTATAACAACTGATGAATTTGAATGAATATTTGAAAATATTTACGGACCTTTCAGCCTGATAATTTCAAAATTGAGGGTACAGTGACCGAATCTTCCTGCAAAATCTCTCAATAGATTGCCAATAACACAAACGATCAATTTATGTTGTGGTCGTAATTAACAGAAAATTATTTGTGTCATTTTGGTCGAGAAGACAAATAGACATAACCTTTCCTGAAACGGAAAAACGTAAACAAACCATATCTAAAAAATAAAAAATATTCAACTCTTATCTAGTTGTATAAAAGGCTGCTGTTTCTTCTCTTAATTGTAAGTGGTGCTTTCATGCTTTGAACTTACCAGCTAAAGTGTAATAATGAGTGGGAAAGTACAATGTGAAGGGATAGCAAAATCCACAAAACAGCAATGCAAAAAAAAGGTTGATCCTACAATATCGAGATACTGTCATTATCATGCTCATCAAGACTCATCTTCCCCAGACAAATTTACAGCACACTTAAAACATTATGACCCTTCACAGTACCAGACTGGTTTCATTTACATCTATACTCTTCCACATTTTCTTGATGACAACCCCAAAGAACAACCATGGTTGAAGGTTAACACTGTTAAAAAAAAATATAATCCACGGAAACAAATACTGATCAAAGTTGGTCTTACTACAAAGACAGTTCAGGGAAGAGTCAAGCAATGGGAGGCCCAGTGTAAACATAAGTTATTAGTTCTGAACCCAGACATTGATGTTCAGAGAAACAGTTCATTATCCAAAATGTTCAAAAGGTTAACAATCCGTTCTGAAAAAAGGCAGGAATTCATAAATTTTGATCCGATGGGACAAGGGTTTCATACAAAGAAAGGTCTCGGGCTGATTGAGAAGGCGATTCACAAGAAATTGCGAGAAAAGTATGGAGATGGTGAAACGACATGTGATGAATGCAGGAAAGATGGGATAAGTAGTGGGCTTCATGTTGAATGGTTTTTGATACCCAGAGACCAAATGTCTAGTGTGTTTCAACTCATTGATCATACAATTACGATCATGAACCAGGTGGGAAACTGATGATGTAAACTCCTCAGGTCAATGTTATGATTTTTTGGCACAAACAATTACAGCTAAACAGTGCATCTTTCACTTCAAGATCACGATCATAATTATACATAATCGAATATCAAAATGATATAATACAAAATCCAGTATACTTATAATAGATATCAATAAATTTCAAATAAATAATTGGCGCAATTATAAAATTATTAATAATTATATATATTATGTCGATGATCAATTGATAATATTTATAAGTAGTACAATTTTATTTATTTTTCAAATTTATAATATGGCCAGCGTTATCTTCTGAATAAATTTAAATTTACTAAAAAATTGTTCGAATTTTATTATAAATTAAAAATTATAAATAATTTGGTCGACGACGACGTCTGCCCCAATATGACTGAATGCAAGCTGTGATATCACTCATTTTACTATATTTTCAGAGACACTATCAGTGTAGGAACAAATATAATTCTTGTACCAATTATATCATCAATATAATTATGAAAATTTATTTCATATGATTTTTATGTCCTATTCTGTACTGTTCCCTTTGAGAAACTACAATCAAGGAGTGTAGAATAAAACAATGTAAAAATATACCGTCAGCTCAAACTTGACGAATTGTATATCATATATGTGCTACAACTCTAGTGAAAAGTGACATTGTTCTTCTTTATTTTCAGCTACCTGGATGTATTAGGGATTCGTACTCTTTTAGGTATAGTGATATCCAATCTTCAATCCAACATAGTTGAACATAAATGGGGAAAGCATCAAAAGATCCATTCAAAATATGGAAATATAGTAAAAAAATTCAAAATTTCTATTGATCAGCAGCGGTGTCTGCGTTCAAGATATATTCATAAATGAACGCAGTTGATTCCAAGACAGCATTGAAAGGAACGTGTTCGTTTATGCTATGGATTCCCCATTTCTCGGTTATTTCTAATCTAGCTGGATTGAATCTATAAATGTTTTCTGTCAAATCTGTATACTTCTTTGTGTCGGTGTTTGCAGGCATCAAGAAAGGAGTTACATGAAGAGTTTCGTTATTGGTAAAAATCACTTCCTCGTATAGATGTCTCAATGTTCCTGCAAACACATCCCATACAGGGCCTTCACTTGGAGAAACTGGTAAGGATTCGATGGCTTGATCAAGCGTGACGTTAAAGTAACCTTTTGGTGAGGTATCTCTGAGAACGGCATCCACATAGTTGACGCCCAAGTTAAATTCATCAGCGATTTCAAGAACATGTTTCAAGACGTGCTCCACTGTTTCATTGATAGATGAGTCTGTGGATATACGTGAGTTGAAGACAAAATAGGTATACTCTGGTAATGCATTTGATTTCAACCCACCATGGATAACGTCAACTGCCTGAGAACTCTTGATCAAATATAAAGCAAATGGATTCTTTTTCAACCATTCAATAACAATTGCTTTTGAACGCTCATCAAATTGAGCTCTAAGGATTGCAGTTTTCAAAAAATCAGGTAAAGAAGTGGAAATTTTAGCAAATTCTTGTAAATAAATCAACAATGGATTCTTCTCAGTAAAGAAAGGTTCAAATTCATCGTTTTCAATCAATGAAATAAGTTTAGAAATAATACCAATGTTTGTATGTTTTGGAGGGATAGATGAATGACCGCCAGGTGTGCTTAAAGAGACTTTGATGTTGACAAACCCCTTTTCAGTGGTTGCAGGTAATGCAAACCATTCGTTATCAAATTGTGCAATGATTGGACCTTCATCTAACAATGAATAGATGGAGTTTGGTCCATATCTAGTATATAGGGTACTATTGATACTAGCAGCACCATGACCACCACTTTCTTCATCATAACCAAATCCTAACAAGACAGTTCTATCTGGGATGAAGCCTTGTTCTAATAATGACTCAACGGCTTGCAATTCACTAATCAATAACAATTTGCAGTCGATTGAACCACGACCCCAGACGAACTTACCATCGTAATATGCAGAATATGGATCGTTTGTCCATTCTCTTGCAGCTTGAGGGTCAACAGGAACAACATCCTGATGTGCAATCAAAAACAACGGTTTCAAGTCAGGATTCTTGCCTTCCCAAGTATATAACAGATTGACTCCTTGTGGCTTTTCCAATTTGAGGTTTTGATGAATTAATGGGAAAGTTTCAGCAAGATAATCGTGGAACTTTTCAAACGTAGCAATAGTTTCTTCACTAATCGCTAGATCATCGTCTTCGTCTTTGTCAAATGACTCTGTTGGAATTTTGACTGCCCCTTGAAACTTGGTCAAAAGTGTGTCATGGAACTCCTGGTTGTGAAGGATCTTCTTAACCTCAGATAGGTGATCAATGCCAGCCTTCGATGGTGTCAGTGGTGGAGCAGGAACCTTGTCGAGCAATTGCTGGACTTTGGCAGCGATCTTAGCCTCTACTTCAGGATCGACAGTGGGAATGTTGATATTGGAATATTCCTGATATTTTTCATACGCAAACAGGGATAATGGGTACAGGACTGCAAATACCAGTGCTAGTTTTATGGCTGTGCGTGTAAACGACGTCATTGCACAAGTACAATATGGTACGGGTTTAATTGAGATATCTAAAGAAGAGACAAAGAGTTTTTGTTTATAGTTTTTCCAGAGTAGTACATGTCTAGGAAATAGACAAGCAACCAATGAACTCTCGTAGATTGGTGCTAGAATCGACTACAAAACGTGGGAGCTCGAGAGACTGTATTTTACCACCAACAACTCCACATTCCACCGACTTTCCACCAAAGAAACGTCACCCCCACCCCTTTGAACCCACTCAAACTGCCAACTGAACCCTTTCTTTCTTCCATTGTTCGTCTATACTTACTAAAATTAAGTTACGAGGGTGTGCGCGAATCAATATCACGTGACTACCTCGGTTTTATCTTTTTTTTTTCCTGGACAATTTTTTTTTCAATTAGATGAAGCTCAAAAGAACCAGTTGGATCAATAAACCAGCTATATCATCGTCATGAGACCACTATTGTTGAAAGGTCACGAGCGTTCGCTGACGCAGGTGAAATACAACCGTGAAGGTGATCTGATCTTCACCGTCGCTAAGGATAAAGAGGCCTCTGTCTGGTTCTCGTTCAATGGTGAACGTTTAGGAACCTTTGTTGGCCATTCCGGTACTATTTGGTCCATTGATATCGATGCCACCACCACATATGCCTTGACTGGGTCTGCTGATATGTCCGTCAAGTTATGGAACGTGTCCAACGGTCAAAACCTATATACTTGGAACTTTGATGTTCCTATCAGAAGAGTCGAATTTAACCAAGCTAATGATAAATTTTTGGTCATCACCGACGCTGTTATGGGTCATAAAGGTTCTATTTCCGTTTTTGAACTAAACAGAGAAAACCCTTCTGCTCAAAAAACTGAACCATCATTGGTTATTGAAACTAGAGAAGGTTTCACTAAAGCTACCGTTGCTGCATGGACATACAAAGACAAACACATCATTGCTGGACACAACGATGGTACCATTTCCAAATTTGATGCTGAAACCGGTGAACTCATCTCATCCATCAGAGAACACGAATTATTGATCACTGATATACAGTTTTCAGAAGATAGAACTTATTTCATTACTTCATCAAAGGATAAATCATCAAGAATTTTAGATGTTGACAATTTAAACGTTTTGAAAAAATTTGAAACAGATGCACCATTAAACACAGCTGCTATAACACCAGTGAAAGATTTCGTTGTGTTAGGTGGTGGTCAAGAAGCAAGAGATGTCACAACAACTTCTTCTAGTCAAGGTAAATTCGAAGCCAGATTCTTCCATAAAATCTTTGAAGATGAAATTGGTAGAGTTAAAGGTCATTTCGGTCCTTTAAATTGTATCGCCGTCCATCCAAAGGGACTTGGTTATGCATCTGGAGGGGAAGATGGTTATGTTAGAGTTCATGTTTTCGAGAAATCATACTTCGATTTCAAATACGATGTTGAAATCACAGCTGAGGCAGCTGCTAGTATTGAAGCATAGAAGATTAAAGCATTCTGGATTAGTTAATTGTACAGTAATAAATAAGTCACTACTATTAAATGCGTGTTTATTTTTGTTTTGGTCGTATATCGTAGGGTTGCAATTATGTTTAATTGCCAGCTGCTTTTCTGGCATCAGCTATAAATGTTAGTATAAATGTTTGAGTGATTCCTATTAGATGGTTAAACAATGGACTTACCTGCTGCTTGCTTTTTTCTCAAGATCTCAGCTTGTTCTTCCATTCTTTTCTTTGGATCACCTTCTTGTTTCTTCTTCTCCTGAGCTTGTTTCTTCAGGTTTTTTTCACGTGATTTATCTCTCTGGTTCCCACGGGCCATTATTATAGTAAGAATTGATGAACTATTTGCAAAGTAACTTGATTGGGCAGTGAATTATCTGTATGATTTTGGAGTTTGATTTTCTATGAAAACTATCGTATTTTTTTTTGTTTTGATTTTTTTGACCATCAGATCGACTGTAAGCACTAGGACCAAGTATCAAAGAGACAATGTCTGAGGAATTGGCAGAACAACAGAGACTTGAAGCTGCTAAGAAGAAGGTATGTTTGAAATCGTGGCTTGTTGCTAAGCAGCCTATGTGCATAGTCGTTTATTAACATGTGGTTGTAGTATGAAGCTTTGAAGAAAAAGAACAAAAAGAAGGGAAAGAAGAGTAAGAAGACAGAACAAGAAGGTGATGATGAAAAAGTTGATGAATCTAATGATAAAGAAGAATTGGAGGTAGAGAAGAAGCAGGAGGAAGGAGAGTCGAAAAACGAGGAACAAGCAGATGGCGAGGAAGTAAGAGAAGATGGTGTTAAAGAGGATGCCACTGAAGAAGAAAACATCGCAAAGGAGGTAGTTGAAGTTCATGAAGTGGAAGAAGAGCCAAAAGAAGAAGAATCAAAAGAAGAAGAACCTAATGAAAGTGGAGAGGGAAAAGAAGAGGACACGAAAGGTGAAGTTGTAGAACAAGTTAGAGAAACTACTCCTGAGAGACCAGTTGAGGAAGTCACCAGTAAACTTGATCAAGTTGTTCTTGATGATGATGAATTGCTAGAGGATGATGATAACCAGTCTGTCAAGGAAGAAACCAAAGATGTTGATTCATTATTTCCTGGATCAGATGAACAATCCTCATTCTTAGAGACCTTGAAAACCCCAGAACCGCTACCAGAAGTTGGAAAAAGCACAAGCTCACCTCCTTCATCGAAATCAGAAGGAGAAAATGTCATCAACAACGATGCTTTTCGAATTGAAGAACTTTCCAAGGAAAACGAAGCATTAAAATCAGAAGTCAAATCTTTGAAACTTCTCAAGCTGGATCATTTGGATCAAATTGAAACTTTACAAGCCCGCGTACAAGATTTAGAATCCAAATTATCTAGAAGATCGCTAGACATTCCACAGTCCAACTATCAACAACAACAGCTGTCAGGTTATGATGAGGATAATTTTACGTTATCGCCATCTCCACCATTATATCAACAACCAAATTATTTGGAAACACAGCAGCATTTCCATTCAAACCTCAACAGCGAAACTAACATCGAACAAATTTCGAATAATCTACAAAAATTTAAAGGCTGGAATGTCGATATGACCAACTGGAGAAGTATTGGAGAGGGTATAATTGTGAAACTATAAACACTTCAATAAATATAACGAGATATCCTACGTAAACGTCAAGTAAACTTCCTTTACATTTCTTGCTTTCTTTATTGTTTTTATTTACAAGAACTAACTATAACAATGCATTTTTCTCTTTAAAGATTTAATATCACCTCATCAACTAATACGACATAACACTTCAACGTTTCTGTGTTCCTGAATGGCCTGATTCAATTCCAAGATCTCATCTGTGTGGTTACATCTGACTAGCACAAGCTCACTAGGTGTCAAAGGTCTAATGTTTCTGATATATTTCCCAGCTGCTAGTTGTTTCAATTCTTCGTTTTTCATATGAATTCTCAAACTAGGTTTTGATATCAATTGAAACTTGGAAATCACACTTTTTGAATCTCTGTATTTGAGACCCAGCCAAAGTCTTCTTGTAGAGATATTGTCTGGAGTCACCTCTGTAGGGATTACATCAGGACCTTCAATAGAGCCTTTTCGAATAGAGGAGATGAAGCCCTGGTTGTAAAGATGTGCTGCCACCTGTAGATGAAGCTTTGTGTAGGGGATGCTTGTGGATGACAAATGAACACGGGTCACGTTCTGTATATGTGCGGCGACGTTCGCTAGTTTAACCAAACTCATTGTGTGTGTGTGTGTGTGTGTGTTTCTAGTTGATTGTCTCTCTTTCCATTCAAGTGAAAAATAATCTCGATGTTTTTTTTTCTTCAAATTTCGTTACGGGCCACATCAACCGAGATCATTTCGAAATAAATTTCAATATTGTGACAAGTTT
This sequence comes from Gotozyma montana, assembly GCA_003706615.3. NCBI lineage: Eukaryota > Fungi > Ascomycota > Saccharomycetes > Phaffomycetales > Phaffomycetaceae > Gotozyma > Gotozyma montana. Next base: position 552,361 of record PPLU03000009.1, read on the forward strand.
AGTTGGTTTTTGTCGAAGTTTGAGACATGTTCAGACCAGTATTGAGACCAATAAGCAGGAGACTAGTGCATAATACCCTTAGGGCGAACACTCTGCGTTCCCAGAGTACAAACCAGCCAAAAAAGAATGGGAATACCGTTGATTTCAAAACATTTGTGATGGTATCGATCTTTGCATCTATCATTTTGACACAAGTTGTGGATGCGGTGAATCAGGAACAGCCACGAGGACAGAGAGGAATGTCAGAAGCGGAGTACTACAAGTTGCAGCAGCGTTTGAAAAGAAAAGTCAGTTTGTTCACTCCAGAGGAGAAACAAGTGGTTTTGTTCAAAGATGGGACTGTTGAAGATGTTGATATTGATGCATTGAAGGTCAAAGGTATTGAGGTTTTGGATCCTTTGAAACTAGTCCAGGGAGAGAAAGAGGATAAGTCAAGTAAGTTTTATGATTTGCTTAACGATCCGGAGCTCAAGAAACTACCTAGAGGGCTTGCAGTAGAATTGTTAGGCAAAGCAATCAGTAATTCAAGCAGTTCTCAATTTATAATTGTTGGATTTCCATCAGATGTCAAAGAGGCCATTCAATTCGAGGAGAAAGTTGTTACGATCAACAAGTTGTTGATTTCTTCAAAATCAGACCAAAACGATAATGTCTTCAAATATTACAAGACAGTTAACAAATCAGCTGTTGCTGATGCTAAACTTGACTGTTTACCGGATGGAAAGTAGGCTAATAGCTCGGATGAGTCCTGAACAAACCTGCATTTATATATAGTCATTCTCCCCTTGTAAATAAAATTAATACTGTACTACAAGTGTAACAATTATTCTGTTTTGAAGCTTAGTTCTCATACAAATTAGTGAATATAGTCAAATGCTAGGGCCCGATCAATGATCATGTTCAAATTTGTATCAACAAAACCCCGAAGGCCCAGTAATAACTTTCAAGTGTAAATAACCAAATCGAAAGCTCTTGTATGCTGTAGCCGTTACTGACTCCTTTGGGTAATTTTCGCGAAGAGTTTGTAAATTTAACCACCAATAATTAATCCCTGGCACAATGATTTGCATTGATCTACATGCTTGTATTATTTGCAAGTTACCTAATACCATGGACATCTGGGACGTATTGGGACAGAACGGGAATACGCTTTAATATCTATTATGTGGATGGCCCACGAGATTACTGAAGAGCGACTATTGATAACTTATACTCTTAAGTAATGTTGAGCCATCATTAAAAACCAATTTGTTTGGTTTCATGCAGGTCTAATCCTGTTGATTTTGGGTCCGGGATTGGAAATTGCAATAACGCTGGTGATCAGTGAAGAGATTCCATATCTCATGGTCATATAGTAACGAGATTGAGAATTCACATCATGTGTTCCAAGTATTTTTTTTGCATTTCAGACAATAATGCTGGTATAGTTCAACCTAAATGCCCCAAAACCTGATCAGCTATATATTCAGGTGATTAATGATTATTAGCCTAGGTCATGAATCACTCACTCCAATCAATCCAATCAATGGCCATATTAGTCCGTTCCCTTATTTCAAATCTACAGATCTACCATGCTAAATTTCAATCGTCATTTTTTAGTGACTTTCAACGCGGTTCCTACATATATGGCTGATACCTGCATAATGTGTGCCAATTATAGATCATTTGAATCCACATTCTACTGCAACTACGATTACATATGCTTCAAATTAATATATCACAGTTTTAATAGAAATCTCTGACATTTGATGCTCACCACGTCTTTTGGACTTAATGAAAACTGGATCATTGGCGATATGATATTTAATATCTTCACAAACAGGATCAACAGTCCGCTTTATAACATCTTGATAGTATTTTCTAGCTATACTACAAGTGTTATAAGATACATGAAATTTTTACCCAAACGAAAATCACAAGAAAATGATATATCAGTACCCTGTTCAAGCTACCAAATTCTGTTTTGCAAGCCCAAAATTCATGCAGCTCTGTTTCCACAAAAAGCTTTTCCCGCCAAAAATCCTTTGGTACTGCACCACCGACCTTACATCAAAATTTTTCAACATTACTCTTGCGTTCTGCATAAATAGATCAAGATGGTTGATCAAATTCTCATACGGTATACCTTGAAAAGCTGGCTTTGATCTACACACATAAGTGGTTCACAAATGGCACAAATTACGAAACCACTTATGTATATAAAGGTCGATTGATCACTCGATACATTCAGCTTCAATGTTATATTTCTTCAAACAAGAGATACTCTCGACTTTTTGAATACCATGAAAGTTGGATCTCTAGCCACTTTGGCTTTATTATTGATTGCTCCAGGCACAATGGCTCAAGTCACTCTTGATTCTTGTGTAGTTGGTGTTCCTTCAAACACAGGGTTTGATGCTACAATTTATAACTATAAACTAGCCTCACAAGAGTTTGACAATGCGAACTATATGGCAAGTGGTTATTTGGCTAATACTGTCCAAGGTCGAGTAACTGATGTTACAAAACCGAATTTTAAGGTTGATGCAGACACTTATGCACTAACTAATGGTAAAATCTATGGTGCTGCTACTACTGTTTCCAATTATGTGGTCGAGCTCCAAGGTTATATCAAAGCCCCAGAAACTGGTTCATATAGTTTTGAAGGTAATTCTGACAATGTTGTGTCTGTGTTTTTAGGCAAAGATGCCTTCACATGTTGTGATAGTAAAGAAAGACCAGGAAGAACTGATGATGATGCTTATTTTATTACGAAATTAAAGCCAAATCGTGTTAAAGGCCCTTCTTTTACATTGAAAGCTGGCCAGTACTATCCTATTAGAGTTGTTTCTCTTAACTGGAGGGGTCCTGGGTCTTTAGAAATAGCATTAGCTGCCCCATCTTTCACTTACGTTGATGATTGGTCCAAGATTATCTATCAGTTCGAAGATGAAGATGCTTGTCCACCTCAAACAACAACGGAGGTATGGACTGGCACTAGAACTGTTACCACCACTAGTACTGGTTCTGATGGAACTATAGTTCATGTTTTGACTCCATATCCAACAACTACTGAAGAATGGACTGGTACTGAAACTTCAACCATTACTGTCACTGCCTCTGATGGAACCACTGTTCATGTTTTGACTCCTTCCTCTGAGCCATCTACTATCACCACTATCTGGACTGGTTCTGAGATTTCCACAACCACCTCTACTGCTTCTGATGGAACCACTGTCTATGTCTTGACTCCTTCTTCTGAGCCATCTATTGTTACAACTGTTTGGACTGGTTCTGAGACTTTCACGACCACTTCCACTGCTTCTGATGGAACCACAGTCTATGTGTTAACTCCATATCCAACAACTTCTGAGCCATGGACGGGAACCGAAATTATTACCACCACTAGTACTGTTTCTGATGGAATCACTGTCCATGTCTTGACTCCATATCCAACAACTTCTGAGCCATGGACTGGCAGTGAAACTATTACCACCACTAGTACCGCTTCTGATGGAACCACTGTCTATATTCTGACTCCTTCTTCCGAACCATCTACTGTGACCACTGTCTGGACTGGTTCTGAGACTTTCACGACCACTTCCACTGCTTCTGATGGAACCACAGTCTATGTGTTAACTCCATATCCAACAACTTCTGAGCCATGGACGGGAACCGAAATGATTACCACCACTAGTACTGTTTCTGATGGAATCACTGTCCATGTCTTGACTCCATATCCAACAACTTCTGAGCCATGGACTGGCAGTGAAACTATTACCACCACTAGTACCGCTTCTGATGGAACCACTGTCTATATTCTGATTCCTTCTTCTGAGCCATCTACTGTCACCACTGTTTGGACTGGTCCTGTGACCTCAACCAGCACTGTTACTGCCTCTGATGGAACCACAGTCTATGTTTTGACTCCATATCCAACAACTACTGAACAATGGACTGGTACTGAAACTTCTACAACCACTATCACTGCATCCGATGGAACTACTGTCCATGTTTTGATTCCTTCTTCTGAGCCACTCATAGTTACTGAGCCATGGACCGGTTCTGAAATTGTTACATCTACTGGCACTGCCTCTGATGGAACTACAATCTATGTCTTAACTCCATTCCCAACTACTACTGAGCCTTGGACCCGTTCTGAAACTGTCACATCCACCATCAGCGGTCCTTCCGGTACTACAGTCGTTGTCAAGACTCCTACTCAAGTCTGGGCAAATTCGACATTGACTACAGTTGTGTCTTCCGAAACAATTGTCACTGTTGTCCTTCCATGTATCACTGAGGCTTGGTCTGAATCTCATGCCACTACATACACCACAGCTGGCTCTTCTGGTTCATATGTCATTGTGAAGACTCCATCAGCAGACACATCAAATTCCAAGTTGACATCTGCTGGTAATGGGGATGTTTCTACTGGATCATCAATCCCAACCATCACGGTTACTGAAACCAACAAGGTTCCTGGATCCAATCCAACATTGAGCACCTTGATTTCACAACAAAGTTCTACATCAACAACAGACTCCTCTGGCTCTCCACATTCACCAGGTGCACCAACTACTTCAAACACTCCAGTTATCAGTATCTTTGAAGCTGGAGCCTCAGCAAGATCGGTTTCATTGGCCTTGGTCTTTGTTGTTTCAGGATTCTTCTTTTTTTAAATGGTCTACCTGAACTTTCATTCATGCTTTCTACTAACATTTACTCTTTGCTGGGTAGAACGTTTTTTTTCATATGTCCAGTGAAATACCACTGATTTGGTCAATGATAACTTTGGAAATTCTCAGAGTTCATTCATTTTAAAGTTTATTATATAGAATTTGTCAAAATGCTAGTCTATTTTACGTTATTGATAGTAGTAACAGTTTCTTAAGTTATATAGAGAAAATTTAGTTATACAGTAGGCAGATGACTTCTTGAGCTGGAAAATAGCCAGCCCACTAGCACCGGAGTTTGTAATGTTTTTTGATGAATTATAAGTCAAACTGAGGTGTTAAGTTGTTTGTAGTAGAATACCAAGTGGACCGTGACTTGAAGTCAAGTCGACGAGCTAAAAAGGCTTTTGAGATCCAGATCACATTGAAATTAATTACTCTTCTGCAAATTTTACTGAACGATTCTGACCACGGTAAGAGTTATCTCGAGAAAAAAAGATAATACCTGTTGCTGGAGCTAATTTTTTTGCATGAAAACGGCTAAATTGTCCAACAGATTTCTCCATTTATGTGTCAGATTTGTAAATGAACGAGATAAATGTTTTCAGGCTTAATATGGTTGAAATCATAACTTTGTACCGGTATGATAAGTTAATATTAACGAGTTATTAGAAATGATTGTACAAATCTGGTTCCTAATACCTATTACCTTCTACCTGGTGTCACATTTCCGTTCGTAATAAATGAAATACTTAGTTTCTCGTCTACCTCCAAGGTTGAATGAGGAAGGAATAAAGATATAGTTTATGCATAGTTGAGTCAGATTTAGGTACAGTGTACAAATACGTGTGATCTTTGAAGTTTGAACCATGGAGCTCGGCCTCCCAACTCCTAAATGAGGCAATATATATTTACAATTGGATATCCAGTGAATTGATAGTTACACACTGCAGGAAATAAGAAATGAGACTTTGGGGTTCCGAAGGCTTCTAGACAGTACAGTGTACTATCTATTAATACATTAAGACACACAACGTTGTCATTATTTAGATTCGTGATTTACGGTTGAGTTCATGAGATGTCTCGGATAGCAACGGGTTAACACTCGAATCCTATAGAACTAAAAATTAGTGAATTATAAAAACACATATAAAGACTGTTATGTACACAATAAAACACGAGAAAGGAGTATATTATAATCTTTCGTTCACTAATATGCTCAGTGCTGTATGCTCATTGTTTGTCTGATAATAAGACTGAAACAGATAAAGAAATAGGAGCCATTTACTCCACACTCAAATATTCGATCGTCGAATCTTGGCTCCGCGGTACCAATATTTGCAAGTCATTATGTTCTAGAGATATGAAGGGGGTTGATCGTTGCAGTGAGGGTTGAGACCAGGGGCTGGAATCTAGAGCCTCGATTACAGTCTTTGAAAAATCTTCCCCAATATGATCTTTCACAGATCTCACAGTGGAAGTAGGTCCGTTGTCACTTTTAACTTTTGAAGGGTCCAAAATAGTTGTCAGGATCTATTGTCTCGACTGAATAAGAGTTTCCCAACAATCTCCCATAACGGAATTGATGTAAAAACTTCAAGCTGGTCAGTGATAGCCACAGAACTAGCCACTGTCAGACAGTAGACTCCCGAGCAGCCAGAGATTCCACTAAACACCAGGGTGGTACAGCGCAGTGATGGCTTCCTACAATCAGAGCCGTTAACCACTACTTCGGGGAATTTTCGCGCAATCGAAAACCGAATAATTTTATGGAAACCCCCAAGTATTTTTAATGCTTTCGTATAATGCACATGTTATAACAGATCAGATAATGCACACCTTCTACAAATCGTGCAGAGTTCCGTGTACATAAATGATAGCCTGCATTGATCATTGATTGGCACGTCAGTGACAGGCTACAGCTGTGGCCTATGTATCAATACGTAATGAAGAAAATTTGTTACCTGGTGTCAACAGTCAGAGTCATGTGTTGTGCTTTGACAGCATTGTTACTGAATTACAATGTGGTCTTCCGTGAAGTTCTAAGTAACAGTCTAAGCGAATTGCAATCTACTTACTACTTAGCAATGCAGGCTTGACTGGTCTGATATACCCTTTACCTTGTCGGTGTTGGAGATGGGCGTGTATACCGGATATTGAGAGTCACGATCTTTATTTTCCCAATTGGTTGCAATTTTCTCCTTAAGGAAATCACTTTAGCATAATCAAATTCAATGGAGTTGAAAGGAATGATGGATGAGACTCAACTGTTATGCAATTTAGAGGCGGTCAATAATTACAATATTGATGTACACCAGGAATTTTGTCAATAATCATAGAAAATTAATGACCGATCTGTTCAAGTGCACCATGCTAAACTTAAATTAACTACACATTTATTTGCTTTTCGGGTAAGACTATTATTTTTAAGAGGTTCCGAATGCGGCTCATGACTCTCATTTATCTATGCCTGCATGAGGAAGATCGATCAATTGGGAGCTACCTACCTTTGAAAATAAAACATATAATCCTAGAAAGTTTAATTAAGACATTTGGGGATGCTGCAAGCAATCATCTCGCTGGTTTGAGGAGCTCAAACCTGGTATTTTTTCCACATTGGGACATCTCTTTCCTACTTGATAGATTTATTGCCACAAAACTTTACAGGACCAAAAAAGATTGATCACATGTATTGTCAGAAGGATATATTCTATTTCAGCAAGCTGAGCTCAATCAGCTACTCACAACTAGGGGTTAATAGTTCAAGAACCAGTTTGGTGCATGAGCCATGATAGAGCTGCGAATATTCATTTTGAGTAAAAATCTCAAATAAAGATATAGTACTATGTCCAAGTGATCATATTGTCCCGCAAGCCTCAATATAATGCATGTGAAGTTACTACTGGGGTTGTTTGTTTGCCAATACTATAGTTTGCCTCTATCAACTTTGCATATTTTTACAAACAGCTTGCTGTCTTTTCCCAGATTGGCATGAATGGATTCCTTATGCAGTATAGCTTGACAAACTTTAAAAAAATCTAGAGACTTGCGTGGCTCGTACATGGTACCAAATAAGAAATTGTCAGTATATAAAGGACCATTCACCATCATTTTGGACCGAGTTTTGAGTTTTTTGTTTCTCTACTTTCAAGATTTGTGAATACAATGAGAACTAAAACTACAGCCTCTTTGGCTTTATTATTGTTTGCAGCAAATACATTGGCTCAAGATGCTTGTACCGTTGATGTTCCACCTTCAGGATCGGGTTTTGATGCTACAATTTTCAACTACCCATTCAATTCATTGGAATTTCAAAACGATCCTAATTTTATGGCAAGTGGTTATACGGCATATACTGTCCAAGGTCAAACAACAGGTGTGACGATTCCAAACTTTTCTATTATTTCACCAGTTCTAACTGAAACTTATGGTTCAATCTATGGCCTTGAGGTTACTGTCTCCAATTATATTATCGAGCTTCAAGGGTACATCAGGGCACCGGAAACAGGTTCATATCGTTTTCAAGGGACTGGCGACAACCAACTATCTGTCTTCGTGGGTGAAAATGCTTTTGTTTGTTGTGATAAATCTGAAAAACCAGGAACCACTGCCAATGATGCTTACTTCAATTACGTTTTCGAGGCCCCTCCTTCAGTTGGTCCTCCTTTTACTCTACAAGCTGGGCAATACTACCCTGTTAGAATTGTCGCTTTCAACCAAGAGGGTCCTGGAAGTATTGCTCTCACATTAGTTGGTCCTTCTACTACTTACGCTGATGACTGGTCTAGTATTATCTATCAGGTTCCAGATGGTGATTCTTGTACATACAGAACAACCACTGAACCATGGACAGGCTCTGAGACTTCAACCACCACCAGTACTGACCCTACTGGAGCTGTTACCGTTCATGTATTGACTCCATACTCAACAACCACTGAACCATGGACTGGATCTGAAACTTCCACAATCACTACTGATAGCGTCGTCATTGTTCTAACGCCATACGCAACAACCACTGAGCCATGGACTGGATCTGAAACTTCCACAATCACTACTGATAGCGTCGTCATTGTTCTAACGCCATACGCAACAACCACTGAGCCATGGACTGGATCTGAAACTTCCACAATCACTACTGATAGCGTCGTCATTGTTCTAACGCCATACGCAACAACCACTGAGCCATGGACTGGATCTGAAACTTCCACAATCACTACTGATAGCGTCGTCATTGTGCTAACTCCATACTCAACAACCACTGAACCATGGACTGGTCCTGGAACTTCTACAATCACCACTACTGACACTACAGGGGGCACTATTGTTCATATATTGACTCCATACCCAACTACCACTGAACCATGGACCGGTTCTGAAGCGTCCACAACCACCAGTACTGATGACACTGGGTCTATTACCGTTCATATATTGACTCCTACTGTCACTCCTTCTTCTGATGTGCCACCTCCTGACGAGCCTTCATCTGATGAGCCTTCTTCTGGCGGGCCTTCTGCTTTTGAACCTTCTACATTCACTTCTCCATGGACTGGCACCTTTACATCCACTAGCACTGACCCTACTGGAGACATTATTATCTTAACACCTACACCTACCCCTTCTACTTTTGAGCCTTCTACGTTCACCTCCCCATGGACTAATACTTTCTCATCCACTAGTACTGACCCTACTGGAAACATCATTGTCTACACACCAACTGCTACTCCAGATGTTCCTTCTACTATTTTCACACCATGGACAGGTACTTTCACATCAACTAGCAGTGACCCTACTGGACCTATTTACGTCTTCACTCCTACTCTCACTCCACATGTTCCTTCTACTTTCACCTCATCGTGGACTGGTACTTTCACAACAACTAGTACTGACCCTACTGGAGACATCATTATCTTAACTCCAACTGTTACTCCACATGTTCCTTCTACTGTTTTCCCATCATGGACTGGTACTTTCACATCGACTAGTACTGACCCTACTGGACCCGTTTACGTCTTCACACCTGTTGTGCCTTCTACCATCACTGAGCCATGGACAGGCACAGAGACAGTTACATCCACTTCCACAGGCCCTTCAGGTCCAGTTGTTGTCGTCAAAACTCCTACTGCTCCTTCTACTATCACTGAGCCATGGACAGGTACTGAGACTGTCACATCCACTTCCACAGGCCCTTCAGGTCCAGTTGTTGTCGTCAAAACTCCTACTCCAACATGGGGACTGATAACCCTGACTACTACCGCGTCCTCTGGCCAAACGGTTACAGTTACACTTCCATGTATTACTGAAGCATGGGATCAAGGTCATGTGACTACGTACGTTACTGCTTGTCCTTCTGGTTCTTGTGTTATCGTGAAGACACCAGCAGCAGCTGGATCACCAGATTTGACGACCACTATTACTAAAGTCAATACTGTTTCCAAAGCCAATTCTACTTTGAGCACTGCTATTATTCAACACAGCTCTGCTTTGACACCAGGTTCCCCAGGTTCCCCAGGTTCCCCAGGCTCTCCAGGTTCCCCAGGTTCCCCAGGCTCTCCAGGTTCCCCAGGCTCCCCAGGTTCCCCAGGTTCTCCAGGCTCTCCAGGTTCTCCAGGTGCTCCAGGTGCTCCAGGTGCAGCAACCCCAGCTGCTATCAGCACCTTTGAAGGTAGAGCTTCAGCCAAATCTGTCTCGTTGGCCTTGCTGTTTGTTATTTCAGGATTCTTCTTCTTCTAGTCGACTTGGTACTTACTTTATTTTCTAAAAATTACTAACATGACACTCTGATAGTAGTTTTGATGGTTCTTCTTTATATTTTCAGCAAGATACCAATTTGGCCAATGTCTACTCTTGAAATTCCAAGAGTTTAATCATGGGACTTTTCTTAATACACAATTTTTTATCAATCTCTTATTGTAAATGTAAAACACTTATGTGTGCTATGAGATCAAGTAGTTACTAGTTAGGTAGGATTCATTCTATTTGGAAGTCTTAAACTCTAGTCTGCAAGAAAAACTTGTACACTTTGATATTTACCTAAGCTTCTTTTTATTGTTTCGGTCTATTAATAATTATAAGTTACTATCGCAGGCTTCGAAACCGTTCATGTTGCAAATATGATGATAAAGTATAGTAGATACAAGTTTTTGATTGTAGAAAAGAAATGTACACAGAGAATTCTTGTACTGGATATTCAAATTTGTTAGGCGAGAGAAATGTTTTGTCTTTTAGCTGGTAGTACAGAAGTTATCAGTACACAATGAACACCGAAAAGACAGACTACAGTAGAATAGATTCTAGAGCCAACATTTTTGGAAGGTCGATAGAAAAAAACGATCATTTGCGGTGTTTACTTGTGGAAAGAAGGAGTTATCATGCTTTGAAGACAAATTTTTTGAAGGGCCACATCGACCGAGACCATTTGAAATAAATTTCAATAAATATTGTGACAAGTTTAGTTGGTTTATTCCGAAGGTTGAGACATGTTCAGACCAGTGTTGAGACCAATAAGCAGGAGACTAGCCCATAATACCCTTAGGGCGAACATTCTGCGTTTCCAGAGTACAAACCAGCCAAAAAAGAATGGGAATACCGTTGATTTCAAAACATTTGTGATGGTATCGATCTTTGCATCTATCATTTTGACACAAGTTGTGGATGCAGTGAATCAGGAACAGCCACGAGGACAGAGAGGAATGTCAGAAGCGGAGTACTACAAGCTACAACAGCGTTTGAAAAGAAAGGTCAGTTTGTTCACTCCAGAGGAAAAAGAAGTGGTTTTGTTCAAAGACGGGACTGTTGAAGATGTTGATATTGATGCATTGAAGGTCAAAGGTATTGAGGTTTTGGATCCTTTAAAACTAGTCCAGAGAGAGAAAGAGGACAAGTCAAGCAAGTTTTATGATTTGCTGAACGATCCTGAATTCAAGAAATTACCTAGAGGGCTTGCTGTAGAATTGTTAGGTAAAGCAATGGAGAATTCAAACAGTACTCAATTTATAATTGTTGGATTTCCAACAGATGTCAAAGAAGCTATTCAGTTTGAAGAGAAAGTTGTCACTATCAAGAAGCTATTGATCTCATCAAAATCGGACCAAAACGATAATGTTTTCAAGTACTACAAGACCGTCAACAAATCAGGTGTTGCTGATGTTAAACTTGCCTCTTTACTGGATGGAAAGTAGATTAATACCTCAGATGGGTGCAACAAAATCTGCCTTTATATATAGTCATCCTCACCTTGTAAATAAAGTAATAATGCACTAGTATTGTAGTTTAATAGTTGTGAAGTTTTGAATATGGAACTGGTTGGAAACATGGCTTTGACCTTGGCATTAACTGATTACTAGTCTCAGGTCAAGTCTAGTGACAGTATAGTAGATCGTGATTTAGTACTATGCATATCATGGCTGGAAGCTGGTATCATATATGCAAGATTATTTTGATGGGATTACCACTTTTGTATTGAGTAGTATTATTGTTGGAGGACCCAACTGAAGGTGCATGATGCACATTAACATGTGTGATGCTATATCACATCGGGACAATATGAAGCGCAATATGTGATCTTTAGACTTTTATCTACTAACTTGGTCCCAGTACAAACTTAATGAGGCCAAATTAATGGAAACTTGAAACCTTCACTCTGCAAGCTCGTATGAAAATAATGTTAAGGGAGGCTCCTGTATAACGTGCCTTGAAATTGGAAGAGCATTTTAGAGTCTCACGATGCGTGTGGTCTGGGTCAATCCAACTTAGGTGTCCCATTAACTAACAGTTACCTGAAAGAAGTGAGGATATAGATAGGAAACTGTTTTAACTTATCATTATTCTTTGAGATGTGGGGCGTGATGACTACCGTTTCGATGTATGCTGTAATATGACATGATGATTTATGAATTGTCACGGCTTTTCATTTTAAAATATATCTGACTTCATAAATATATTTGAGTGGATTGATCAAGTGTCTTATGGTAATAGTGCAAATTACTTGTAGAATTATCATATTATGAATGTGTCACACTCAAGATTGATCAAATATATCACAACTCGAAACAATGAAAATTGAAGCTTCTTCTCCTGTTTGAATTCAAATTTATCACATAGCACTAGTAGAGCTATTAGGCCTCATCAATCTAGTTTCCGTAAGAACATTTGATAAATTTATGGGCTCCAATCCTGATCAGATATTGGGTCCACTCAATTGTTAGGCAAGGTGATACTACCCAGATCTAGCACCTAGTTTCACTATTAAACCAAGATACAACATAAATATCCGAATCAGGTAAAAGCTATAGCTTGGTGTGGACCTTACGGCTCACAGCCTGCATATAACACGTTACTCAGGGCCTATTAGCCTGCAGAATCTTCGTGCAGTTTGCAGTCTGAATTTATCGGCCAGCTGAAAAGCATGGTTGTAAATCTTACAAACCACAACACACACCCTGGACAAGGACCGACGCAAGTCTCAAGTGGATAAATCTTAGCAAGACGCGACTCGCAAGTTCCTAAAAGCTAAATCATGCCTTTCTGTTTGCAATAAGAGGTCATATGGGGCCAAGCTACTTCTAGCTTCATACTAAATAAAATTGTGAGCTGTAGCCGTTATCTACTTCTTCGAGGAATTTTCGCGTAATAGTGATAAATTAAAGCACAACTTCTGTAAACACGCAAAGTTACTTGTGCATGATTTGCGTTGATTTACATGTTGAAACAACTAGTGCAAGCTACCTGCTATTTACGCATAAGCATGGAACAGTGCAATTGAAGTTTGAACACTCCATGAATACATGTGAGGGGATCGAAAACTGTCAAGTGACAACGTTACTGGCTCATTCTTAAAAAATGGTTAATTATAAAAGAATTTGTTTGGCTTTATACAGTATTGATCTTATTGATTTTGGTTATTAAGTTGCTGATAATGCTGGTGCTGCTCGTGCCTACTGTCTACAACTACTATACATACAAAGCTTGACGGAATAGAGAATCGTGATCTTCACTCGGTCCCAGTTGAGTAATATTTTTTAGGCAATAACGCTGGTTAATTCAACCTAAATAGCAACTTTGGAGCTAGAGATAATTTTGAGCATGTGATGAAGTAACATTAAGTGGTTGAGGACTATAAACTACTCCAAGAAAAATTTCATAAATTCAGTCAAGGACCAATCATTGGAGTTTCCCTTAGTTCAAATCTGCATATATGCACTGAGCTAAATTAATGATACCAATTTTGCTTATTCTTAATGCAAACTAATTATTGAACCTGCATGAACTCCTGCTTCATAACTCATATATGGAACGGGTGTGCTTTTATGGGGATTATTGCCACATTTTGGACCATATTTTGCAGACACCATTATCATCAGAAGCCAGATTGAGGCATTGAGGTAACGAAAGCGGAATTTGCTTTCAATGCGAGCGAAAACCCTCTTGTTTTAACGATGATCTCTGTCTCACATAATGTTCGCATGATGTTGGTATTTTGTTCCACATTAGGACTTTTTTTTCCCTAATCGGCACGCTGCCTTTTAATGCTAAAGTTACTTCCACAAAGTCTTTTATCAATGAAGACTTCGTCGGATACCCAAGTTGCGGTGAACTTTGTTGATATAGACCCATACTCTGCCTTTTAACATCCCAACTCATTACTTCAACTCGTACTACGACTATAGAAATCGATATGATGCTTGAAATGCGATGAAGCTTTTATTTGAAAAGAAGTCACATGAAAAGGATATGGTACCCTCACCAAGAGATGGTACTTTGCTGCAAGCCCAAATCTCATGCGGTGGCAATTACTTATTTGACAAAAACCATCAAATCACTAAAGAATTTTAGTACCGCTTTTGACAAACTCACATCACTTTTCAAAACACTTGCAGTTTGCATACGCATATCAAAGTGGTAGATCAAATTCGGAATTCCTCAGAAAGCTCGCTTGAGCTCTAACCTAGCTCCTGAAAGTGGTATGCACTTTATTTCGAATGCGAAAAAATTGGGTATATAAAGGCCCATCTGTTACTTCATACCTCTTGCTTCAAATTCAAATTTTCTCATACAAAAGATACGTCCAACGTTTTGATCATCATGAAAGTCAGAACTATAGCCACTTTGGCTTTATCATTGCTTACCCCAAGCACAATCGCTCAAGATACTGATGGATCTTGTGAAGTCGGTGTTCAACCTACAAACTCAGGTTTTGATGCTACTATCTATAACTATCCAGTAGGTTCACAAGAGTTTAGCAATCCAAACTATTTGGCCAGTGGTTATTTGGTTAATACTGTCCAAGATCAAGCAGCTGGTGTTGCAAATCCCAATTTTTATGTTACTGGTCCAGATCCTGAACTTTCTTATGGTCTGATCTACGGTGTCAATGTTCTCACCTCCAGTTATGTGGTGGAACTTGAAGGATATATAAAGGCCCCAGAAACTGGCTCATATCATTTTGAAGGTACAGCAGACAACTATTTGTCTGTCTTTTTGGGTGAGAATGCTTTCACATGCTGTGACAAATCCGATAACGGAGGGGCAGCTGACGGTGATTCCTATTTGGATGGTCGTTTTGAAGCAGGAACTGCTGTTGGTCCTTCTTTCACACTGCAAGCTGGTCAATATTATCCTGTTAGAGTTGTTGCTCTCAACTGGCGTGGTCCTGGGTCTTTAGATCTTTCATTAGTTAGTCCTTCTACTACTTACACTGATGATTGGTCTAGCGTCATTTATCAGTTTCCAGATGATAGTGATGCTTGTACACTTAGAACAACCAGTATACCATGGACTGGCTCAGAAACAGTTACCACCACTGTTACTGCTTCTGACGGAACAACTGTGGAAATCTTGACCCCATATCCAACAACCACAGAGCCATGGACGGGTACTGAAATTATTACAACCACTAGCACTGGATCTGATGGAACTATTGTTCAAATCCTGACTCCATACCCAACTACTACTATACCATGGACTGGTACTGAAACCATCACCACTACCAGTACTGGATCTGATGGTACTACCGTTGAAATCTTAACTCCATATCCAACAACCACAGAGCCATGGACGGGTACTGAAATTATTACAACCACCAGCACTGGATCTGATGGGACTACTGTTGAAATCTTAACTCCATATCCAACAACCACTGAACCTTGGTCTGGTAACGAACTTGTTACAGCTACAAGTACTGGACCTGATGGAACAACTGTACATATTCTGACTCCTTACCCAACTACTACTGAACCTTGGACTGGTATTGAATCGGTCACGACTACCAGTACTGGATCTGATGGGACTGTTGTCCATGTTTTGACTCCACTCCCAACTACTACTATACCATGCACTGGTACTGAAACCTTCACTACCACTAGTACAGGCTCTGATGGGACTACCGTTGAAATCTTAACTCCATATCCAACAACCACTGAACCTTGGTCTGGTAACGAAGTTGTTACAACTACAAGTACTGGATCTGATGGAACAACTGTACATATTTTAACTCCTTACCCAACTACTACTACACCATGGACTGGTACTGAAACTTTCACATACACCACCACTGGTCCTTCTGGTGCTCTTGTTGTCGTTGAGACTCCTTACCCAACAACCACTGAACCTTGGACTGGAACTGAAACTGTTACTACCACAAGTACTGGATCTGATGGAACTGTTGTTCATGTTCTGACTCCTGATCCTTCTTTTGTGCCATCTACTGTTTCTACACCATGGACAGGTACTGAAACTGTCACATACACCACCACTGGTCCTTCTGGTGCTCTTGTTGTCGTTGAGACTCCTTACCCAACAACCACTGAACCTTGGACTGGAACTGAAACTGTTACTACCACAAGTACTGGATCTGATGGAACTGTTGTTCATGTTCTGACTCCTGATCCTTCTTTTGTGCCATCTACTGTTTCTACACCATGGACGGGTACTGAAACTGTCACATACACCACCACTGGTCCTTCTGGCCCTGTTGTAGTCGTTGAGACTCCATATGGAACTACTACTGAGCCTTGGACTGGAACTGAAACTGTCACATCTACTAGCACTGGATCAGATGGAACTGTTGTACATGTTTTAACTCCATACCCAACCACTACTGAACCATGGACTGGCAGTGGAACTGTCACATCCACAAGCACTGGTCCTTCTGGTACTATCGTTGTGGTCAAAACTCCTACTCAACTATGGATCAATTCAACTTTAACTACCACTGTGTCTTCCCAGACAATCGTTACTGTCGTTCTTCCATGTATTACTGAGGCCTGGACTCAAGCTCACACTACTACATACACCACAGTTGGCCCTTCCGGCTCATATGTTATTGTGAAGACTCCCATAACTTCTGGATCACCAGGTTTAGCCACCACCACCACTACTCAAATTGGTAATGTTCCTGGCTTTAACCCAAGTTTGAGTACTGTTATTTCTCAATACAGTTCTGCATTAACTTCAGGTGTATCAGGTGCCCCAGTCGCTCCTGGCAGTCCATCTCCATCAGCTATCAGTGTCTTTGAAGGTGGAGCTTCAGCAAGATCTGTCTCACTAGCCTTTGTCTTGGTTATTTCAGGATTCTTCTTTGTCTAGAAACCTTAACCTAATTTTACTTTCAAGCCTTCTTGTACTAACAATATGTTGATGTTGTTACTGAAATCAATGGTTCTTATTTAGATTTTCTGAAAGATACCATCTTGCCCGATGATTATTTTTATATTTAGCGACTTTGAAAGTTCTCAGAGTTTAATCATTGGGTATTACTTTTATACAGAATCTGTTATTTCTATTTTTTATTGTAGACAGCTATTGATTTCTGGTTTCAGCTGATTATGGTATTGATCGATTCAACGGTATTGTTGTGTTTCAAAAGAAATCCTCAGGTATTTTGAAGTCAATCCCACAGTTCTTTGCAAAAACTAAATCGCTATCACTAAAATCAGTTTTCCTACCAGCGGCATCACCGATATAAAGAACTTTCTTCACGTCTAGTTCCTGTTTCAAAATCTCAGCATAGTCCTTCTTAAACTCTTCATACATCCCAACCTCCGGTTTTCCATATACCTGGGCTATACTTCTACCAGTTTTTTCAAGTTTCCTCTGTGATGCAGCAGAAAGCTTTGTGCTAGCATACACCCACACGTTAATTATATCATTTTTATGTAACGCTTCCAGAATCTCTTTGATGCGCTTCAGGAATTTGTACATGCTCTTGGAGTCTTTCTTATCGGTTATAACACCACCTTGATTAGTGAAGATGACAATAGGATTTGAATTTTGTGCTAGACTGTTTAATTTTTCTATAACAGTATCAAAACACCATTTCCAATCATCATGCATAACAGGAAATGTTTTCCCTGACTTTGTCTTGACAAGTGTTGAGTCCAGATCGAATGAATATATGGTTTTGTCTGGTAAAAGAAGTGTTTTATCTTTTGGTTGAATTTTAATCAGTGAGTCGTATATGTGAGTGTTATGAGTGCTGACCTTAACGGAAGGAGGAGAATGATTAAATGGTGTGGATTTCGTTGTTTTGGGCAGTAAGTTCTTCTTCCCCAAATGACGAAGGATATCATGTGACATGGTGATTGAAAACTCTAGTCCTTTAACAATCACTTGAAATGCCTACAATACTTTTTGTAATTCTCATCGACACTTAATTTTTTTGTTTTGATTTTTTACAGCAATAAACTTCAGCTAAATATCGTTATAGAAAACAGATCAGTACGATGTCTTTTGGTAGAAGGACCTGGGACAAAGAGGAATATGCAAAGCAGGCTCTTCTGCGAAGACAGAATCGAGGCAACGATTCCGGGAAAGTGGTGAAGAAATCAACGATATCGAAAGAGACTCTGAATTTCACTAAGGATTTAAACAAGAGACAGATCATAACAGGAAGTGTGCTGAATACAAGAGGGAAATCGTTCGGTTTTTACTGTGAGGTGTGTAACTTGACTTTCAAAGATAATTTGAAGTTCGTTGATCATCTCAATTCAAAGCCTCATCTCATCAATTCTGGTGAACTTGATAAACTGAGGAAAAGTGTCACATTAGAAGATGTTAAAGAACGTTTTGAAATGCTTTGTAGGAAGCTGGATGGGATTAATGAGCCGAAGAAAGTACCTTATAACAATCCCAATGATGAAATTAAAGAAAAGAAAGACCAAACGGCATCAAGCAATAATGATAATGAAATCAACCAGTTAATGGGGTTCCAAGGGTTTGGAACTACCAAAAAATAGTATAGATAATGATAATACAAAGAAACAGCAATCCATACTCTAACAAATAGAATAATCTACTACAACAGAAACCAGTCTAATAAGACTCGATTTCATATATCAACAAATAATTTTGTTGTAAAGTTTTCACCTTTTTCTTTTAGCTGTAAAATCATAAAATTAACCATTATTTATAAAACACATCCCCTGGTATTAATTAAAGATTCAATCAGTTTATTCGTCTTTGATGATGGTTCCTTTAGCAGAAACGTAGATACCATCCAAGAATTTTCTGATATCTTTGTTTCTAACTCTACAGATTTGTTGAATGTCAGCAGCAGTTTGGGAAACATCTTCGACAGAGTTACCAGACAAAGTGATTTCATCTTTTTGGGTAGAAGAGAAAGAAGCTTCAACACCTTCTCTGATTTTAACCAATCTGACGTTTTTGTCACCTAAGAAATTTCTGATTTCAACGTATTTGTCACCATCTTTGTCAACAGTGTTAACGTTAATTGGGAAATGCGCATAGACGTATCTCAATTTGTATTCGTAACCTTTAGTGACACCGGTGATCAAGTTAGCAATCAAAGATTTGACGGTTCTTAAAGCAGCAACGTGTTTTCTGTCACCGTTGTGGACGGTGATTTGAATTTGTTTCTTGTTCAATTGGGTGAAGGTAACATTGATGTGGTTCAAGTTTTTCTTCAAGGTACCTCTTGGACCAGTAACAGTGATGTTTCTAGCGTTGATTTTAAGGATGACGCCTTCTGGGATGTCTAAGACTTGATCAGTTCTAATGTATTTCATCTTTGGCTGCTGTTGATATCTCCATCACAGAATTCACTGAGATTTTTCAGAATTTTTCACTTTGTGTGTGAACTATATTCACCCAAACACCACACATAATATTTTTTTCAGATACAAATATAGAAGCCCTAATATAAGTCACGTGAATATTACCAATAGCCCTACTACATATCTGATACTAACACCAATAACTAATTACAAACGTCTGTTCATTACCGTTTTATACATACTCATTAACATTCAATAGGAAACATTCTTGTACTTCCGCTTCAATTCATTGTACAAGTTTCTGATCTTTACGTAGTTCATATGAACCTTACCAAGGAAATGATCACTCAACCTTCTGTCAGTATCTATTCTACTTAAGTAGAATCCACATTTTTCACAAACTTGGAGTTGTTGCTGAGCTGATTGACCGATCAACTTCTCAGTCAGTTCATTTAGTTTCTGAAGCTCTATCTTCTTCAAAAGTTTTAAATTTGCAATCTCTTTTGCTATCGTTAGTTTTAATGAATCATTGTTGAAATCTTTCAATTTCAGTATATTAGTCAATTCATTCATCAAAATATTCAACCTCGTATCGATTTCTTCCAATTTCTTTTGCTGTTCACTCAATTTGGATCTTTCTTCTTCTGGATACTCTAGTTTCTTCTCTGCTGCTCTTACATTTGCATCACAGACCCTAATAAATTCATCCAGTTTACTTAATGCCTGTTTTTCAATGCTTATTAGATCGGGATCTTCAGGATCCGCGCTCTGTTTGAAGTTTTCATATTGGATTCTGTATCTGTCTATATGCACTTTCTTGCATCTTCCAAAACTTTCTCTGGTTCCTTGAAATAGATCATATGGGCACACTCCCATCAGATACGGTTTACAGATATCAATATCTTTAAACGTTTGTTCTTTGTGACGCTTGTACTGATTACGACCATATCTGGCCTCTTTCCCCATCAACTGTTCAATGAGCTGCTGCTGCTCGTATCTTCCACGCATTGCTTCGCCAATTGGACAAATGTAACTTGAATTAACAACTAATTCTACTAATTGCCTTTAAATGATAGAGATCCAATTTTTTTTGTTTACATATTCACGACTTCCGACCTTGGGCCCCGGATATCAAAATCCATAGATTTATTTTAGTGCGATTTTCCACTAAACAAACGACATTTACTACCAGTTCGACAGAAATGAAGGAAAGAGTCAGGTTTGCGGGGAAAGTCTTCTCATATGTGCTTAGGGGAGGGTGTCTGGTGCATGTCGTTCAATCACAATTCTATGAGTTCACAGAAACTCGAGGAGAATCAATGTTACCAACTTTACAAGCACATGGTGATTTTGTTTGGTCTTCCAAGTATTATAGAAATGGGAGAGGTATCTCCAAAGGTGATTGTATTGTTGCTTTGAAACCAACAGATCCAAATCAGAGAGTGTGTAAACGAATCACTGGTATGCCTGGGGATTTGATTTTAGTTGATCCAAGTTTGAGCGTTGAGGTTGACTCACCATCAAGTGAGGACTCTATGAATAAATACATTGAGGTTCCAAAGGGTCATTGTTGGGTAACAGGTGATAATCTAGCTCATAGTTTAGACTCGAGAAGTTATAATTCGTTGCCATTGGGTTTGATCAAAGGTAAAATTATAGCTGCCAATGATTTTAATAAGCCAGTTCTTGACAATGGAACTCTATACGGGTTTAGATGGATACAAAATAATTACGTCCATGAAGATGTTTGATTAACAAAAGTTCTATTCAAAGTGTTCCAAAAACTGATCAATTGCTCTTTTGAATCAGTTTGAAGATTGTTGTTTTCAAAAATAAGTCCGTACACAAATGGTTCTTATTGGCTTTTAGAAGGAGTATTGTTTTGGATATGATAATCATTCATACTATCATCCATTCCACTAACTATTCTCGCAATTTTTGTCACAGGCCATGGCATAGATCTGAACAATGGTAAAAAGTTGCCATATAATGGTATCTTATAGTCACCACGTTTACCAGCTTCACAAAATGAAATTATTTTGTCTGCAAGATAACTTGGTTCAATTCCTGGA
Organism: Gotozyma montana; assembly: GCA_003706615.3. Lineage (NCBI taxonomy): Eukaryota > Fungi > Ascomycota > Saccharomycetes > Phaffomycetales > Phaffomycetaceae > Gotozyma > Gotozyma montana. Next base: position 574,096 of record PPLU03000009.1, read on the forward strand.
GCAAGTATGTTGGATGGAGTTTGAACGTCTTCAAACATTCTGGTTTTCAATTGACCTGAACATAACAACAACGTTTTCACATTTTCTGAGTAATATCCCAACTCATTTGTCAATGCTTCATGCATTGCAATCAAACCTGATTTTGAAGCACCATAAGCTGTTAAATTCGCAGGAGACATATACCCAAGCACAGAAGCAATGGTAACAATATATCCTCTTTTGATGGCTATCATATCTGGTAAAAACAATTGGTTTATGTATAAATTGGAAATGAGGTTGATATGTATCACTCTCTCAATCTCATGAGCTGTCATTTGAATCAATGGTTTACCAATCATTATTCCTGCATTGTTGATGATACAACTGACAACACCTATTTCAGACTTGATGAACTTTTGAACTTGTTGGATTTGTTCATAGTTGGAAACATCACATTCGAAGTAATGAACGTTGTCGTACTGATGCTTGTGACCCAAGTCAATGTCAAACACCACAATGTTGGGATACCCACGTTTCAACAATTCAACCACAATCTCTTTACCGAGACCAGAACAACCACCAGTGACTAAAATCACATCCGTCTTATTCAAGACATTCCCAACTACCTTGTTGGAGTAATAGATGGCCGTATTTGCTAGTTCATAGACCTTAGTTAGCATCTTATAGACAGATTTTTAATAGCGATTTCAATATTTTGAGTTTTTGAGGTAGACTTTCGCTAGATCAATGATTGTTTTTGTTTAGCAAATAGCGAGTAGAGAAAGAGGAGTTAAAAGAGGAGAAATAAGTAGTAGTTATTGTCACACAATTATTCGTCTTCCCACAAAAATTTGTAAAATGTTTTTGTGTCAAAATCTCAAAATTCCATGGCTGCGTAACCATTCCGTTTTCGGACAAACGAAAACAAACTTGATGGAAAAAAGAAAAAAAACGCACTGAACATTTCAAAGAGTTTCGATCATCATCGAGAGATAGTTAGTGGTTGGTTTATTGTCTTATTTACTTGGATCAGAAGGTATTAATCTGTTATAAATTATGCCTGCCATGTCTTTCTCTGAACTTCCTGAATTTGTGCGAATCAAAAGAAAGAGAAATCAGGATTCATTACAAGCTTTAAGTAAGTGATCGTTCAATACCGTTTTACAACGGTTGGGTATAAAAAGCTTAATATTAACCGATCCTTAACAGTATTTGAGCTGCCAAAGAGCAAAAGGGTGAAGGATGAACAATTCGGTAAGTTGAACAGAGATCAAAGTTTATCATTATTGATAACAGAATACTAATCAGACATATAGTTTTCAAACTTCAAAGAACAGATTCTCATTTGGATCTAGACGAAGGTGCTGGAAAACTGCCACTTCCTTTGTTACAGCAGTCCGAAAAGGATAAAGTAAGTTGATTGATTTTCAAAGTGTGTAAATCTAAACATAATACTAACATTCATTGAAGGATAAGGAGAATACTTTTATAATACCAAAACTTGAGAAGAAAGATGAGAAATTACCAGAACAGTTCACGGAAATGCTTGATTCAATATTGAATCAACAAACTGATAATTCGAAACATGGGGAAACAAAGTTGAAGAGAAAAGCGCATAGAGGACCAAACAAGAGTTCTAAAACTATAAAAAATACAGACGTTGAACTGGAGTATGTTTATGACGTTTATTATAGAGACAAAGCAGTTCAGCAAACTTGGGAAGTAAGCAGGATAGGTTATATAAAGTTCGAAGAGAATGGAAATGATTTGGTCAATGATGATGATCAAGACTCGTTGCTGGCAGTTTCTGATGATGAGGATTCAAATGCAGAGGATTTTTATCAGAATGATTATCCAGAGGATGAAGATGCTGGAAATGACAATGATGGGTTGGAGAATGAACCCGAGATTCAAGAAGAAGAACCAGAAGAAGAGGAAGAAATATTCGTTGAAGAATCACAAGTTGATGATAATGATGAATTCACTGATCTGTTTCAAAAGCATTTTGGGGAAGATTCAAATGATGGACCTCCTAAGGATTTTCTCAAAAGTTTACAAGCGGAGTTCGAAAGTGATGACGATGATGAAGACTATCATGGTGATCATGACATAGACATTGATGACATGGAAGAAGATTTCAAAAGACAGAACTTTTTCCCTGGTGAAGAAGATGATGAATTAGCCAAACATCGGGACAAGATTTTTGGAAGATTAGAGAAAATGATTGAAAAGAGCATATGAAATAAACATGCATTTGTTGTACCTATTCATCTACAGTAGTTCATTAATTTCTGAGTGTTTATTTTTCTCACCTAAGGATTGAAATAAAGAATTGAAAAAAAATGGGAACATATATCAAAATACATTCTTCTATAACTAACGTCTAACAACTCATAATATCCTTCACCAGTTTGAGATCATTACCTGAAGAAGAACAGAAATTATTGGTATCATCACATCAAGTAAAATAAACGAGGACTTAAGCATCGAGCAAGAACCACTTTACATAATAATGGATTCTTTTTCAACGTTAGTACCGATGGTTTTGTGTGGTAAGACTTTACCACCGTTAACGTAGATTTCATCTTTGACTTTAACATCGTCACCCAACACGGTAGTACCTTCTAATCTAGCCCATTGACCAACTTCAGAGTTCCAACCAACAATGGTGTTTTTAACCCAAGCATGATCTTTGATAGTAGAGTTTGATAAGACAACAGAATCTTGAATTCTGACACCGTTTCCAATGACAACGTTTGGACCTAAAGTGACATTTGGACCAATTTTAGCACCTTCACCAATTTTAACAGATGGATCAATCAAAACATTACCAACGTGACCTGGAGTTAATTTGTCTGATTTCTTTTTTTCCAAAGATTTCAAGTACAAAGTAGTACCGGCAAGGAAATCTTTTGGTTGACCAACATCCATCCAGAAACCTTCTAAATCGAATGAGTATAAAGATTTTTCTTCAACCAAGATTGGGAAAGTTTCTTTTTCAATAGAAGTTGGTTTCAATTCAATCAAATCAATGACATCTGGGTTTAAGATGTATAAACCTGCATTAATTCTGTTACCAACGAATTCAACTGGTTTTTCAACAAATCTATCGATCAAGTTTGGTTTAGCAATGTCGTGAACAATAACACCATATTTAGATGGTTCATCAACTTTAGTAGCAACAATAGTACCTCTACCACCGTGAGCTTTGTGGAAGGCGACCAACTCTTCGAATGGGTAATCACAGATAACATCAGAGTTCAAAACAAAGAATGGAGAATCATCTTTCTTTAAAACTTCTTCAGCTAATTTCAAAGGACCAGCAGTACCTAATGGTTCAGTTTCAACAGAGAAAGTGATGGAAACACCGTATTCTTTTTCGTATTTCTGTAAAGTGGAGACCATGACTTCTGGTCTGTAGTTAACAGCAAGAACGATATCAGTGACACCAGCATTAGCCAAAGCTTCAATTTGGTGTAAAATCATTGGTCTGTTTGCAAACTCCACTAATGGCTTTGGAACGGTTAAAGTAAGAGGTCTCAAACGAGTACCGTAACCACCGACAAGAATTAAACCTTTCATTTTGTGCAATTAAATTAAGTGTAATGTAAATATGAAGAATTGCCTTCAAAGAGAGAAATTTTTAAAACGTGAGAACTGAACTGGAATTTGTTTTTGTTTTTATACCTCGAGTTTTTTTTTTGTCGACGTGGAAAAAGTGCAAAAAAAGAAAAATCCAGCCAGTGTCTCGTGTTTGTCCGCATTTTTCGAGACAAAATTGGTGAAACATTGAGAGAAATAAACAGAAAAAGAGTCGTTTCTTTCCTATTATCAGTTGCATTAAAGTGTGTAGAGAGAGATCTCTATCTACATATGACTTACTACAAAACAGGATCAAACCAAAGAGAAAAACACGTAAGATTTAGCACCAACCACCAAAACACACCACTGCTTACATAATGTCCCGGACATTTCATGTAGAAACGAACGCACGCGTTTCGGACAAATCCGTCAAACATAACTAAAAATGAACAAGAGACGCGCCAATAAAAAATGACAAGAACTAGAGTTGAAGGGTCCATTATACACAAATATGAACCGTTATTTCATCAAAACTGTGACACAAAAGGTTATTTAGAGTACAGTACTGACCAGAAATCTACAAATGTAAGCATAAATGTTAGCAATTAGCATTAATTTAGCGTCTAAGCTGTTTTTCAGTAATCATCACAATCAACCGTTTGGCAAAATCAACTTTATCATCATCAGCTGGGTCTTTTGATTCTCTTTTTTCTACGAGACCGGAAAACAACTTCTCTCTTCTCTTTAATGATTCTGCTCTTTTCTGAATCAATGGTTCAAAATGTGCAAGTTTTCTGTATCTCTTGACTTCTTCATTGTTGAAGATTATATCACTCAATTCACTTCCTGTAGACACTTTGACAATTTCAGAATTTGGCTCAGTGGATCCTGGTTTTAATGTCAATTTCAACTGTGAATAGATAAGATCATCTTCGTTAATCAATTTTTGAACTCCATATTTATACTGGGATGAATGATCAGATCTGGTATTGGATTTACCGATATTATCAACTTTTCTGATTTTGGAAGGTTGTTGAGAGTTAGGTTCATTCACTGCTGGTCTCTCACGTACACGTTTGTTGAATATTGGATCATGTGGTTGATGAGTATGTTGTGGTTGTTGAGATGATGGATTATAGCTATTGGAATTACGTGACTTTGAGTAGCTCTCTTCTTGTTTGTATGGAGTATAACTTTTGTTGGATGCTTGTAGGTTCCCTTTAGGTTGGAAATTGTTTTCCCTTGGTTGAGATGGTTGGTTGATTTGATTAGGATATGATCTTTGTGGTTGTTGGACTGGTCTTTGTTGACCGTAAGTTGGGTTGAATTCCTGGTTTGGAGAACCATGTTGTGGTCTTTGATGTGGTTGTTGGGCTGGATATGGAGAATAACCTGGTCCCGTTGGGGTGCGCTGATATGCATAAGTTGGTGCTTTTGATGGTCCTGCTGGTGGTCCACCATGACCACTATAGATAGGCTGTTGAGGCTGAATTTGATTATTTGGAGCATAGTTGTCAGGTCTTTGTTGGGAATGTTGTTGATTGGGTTGAGGTTGATGTGATCCATATTCTCCATATGGATGAAGTGGAGCACTTGGGAATGATCTCTTTGTAGAAGTTCTTTGAGTTGGATCATGTCTAGGAGCATCTTGGTTTATTGGGTAACGTCCTTGGTAATGACCGGTATTTGGATAACTATTGTGTTCTGCACTTCTATAGCCTGATTGATAACCATTTATATCATTTCTACTTCCTTGTCCTGGGGCAGGCCAATGTTCAGCACTTCTGTTTCCAACATCAGGTCTTCTACTAAGTGCAGGTATTGAAGATGAGGAAATAAGAGGAGTGTTGCTGGATGATGATTTTCTTGAATCCCAAGTTGACAAGAGTTTATCAATTACTGGAGCATGGGCATTGAATCTTTTTTTAAACGTCTCTAAAGTTGGTCTTATCATAGAGATATCTGCAATTGATGAGTCAACGTCTTTCAACTGTTCCAAGCGAATGATTAATTTTTTCATTCTTTTGTCTTCGGGGCCTTTAACTGCCCTCATTAAACTTAGAAATTTTTCAAGCTCTTTTCTAATAGACTTCATCTCTTCAATTGTTTGATTTCTTGCTTGGATCTTTTGTTCGTTTATGGCTCTTTGTTCATTTATAACTCTTTGCTCATGTAACTGGTCCGAATTTTGAGTTGTTTGACGAGAAACACTCTCTTTAGGGATTGTTGGGTTATTATTTTCTGATTTAACGCCAATAGAATAGGTTACATTGAACAAATCATCTAGTTCATCATCGTCATCATCGTCTTCATCAGCGCCAACTTCTATCACTTCACGAATAACGGTTCCATCTTTGCTAACTGTGTTGGCTTTCGTTTCATCAGGATCTGAATGATAAGGTTCTTGATCTTGCTCATCACCCGAAGATTCCTCATTTACAAAGAAGTCATCACCAGACTTTGATTGGGTTGTGATATCGCTCTCTTCAGTGGATTGAGCTTGTTGATTTGCAAAAAATTCAGCTTCATCTATAACACTAATATCATCCTCAGATTCATTATCATCAGGAGCGTCATAATCTGTAACTTTCAAAAATTTCAGAACATTTTTAGACAAGTCAGTCTCTTCAATGGACATATCTCTGAACAACATTCTAGCATCTCTACCTGAAATCCATAGTCCATTAAGAGTGATGGCTCTTGAACTGACTACTGGTTCACAATCCAATGATTGGACGTAATCCCTGTAGTAAAGCTCGGTCTGAGTAAGCATGACTGGATCTTCTTTACCCAAATCTAATAATTTGACCCTTAGCAAACTGCAAACAGTAACCAACGTGTAACCATTAACCCAACCATCAGAGTATCTTCTAACTAAGTAGAACTTGAACCATTCATCATTACTTTGTTGAGTATACTCTGAAGTAAATGCCTTTTTCTCCAACAATTCGTCAGTTCTAAAGAACACTTTCTTACTTCTTGCATTGTTTATATCTTGTAAAGCTTCAGGTTGTGTTGGGGCATGACCGCCACCAAATGATTTAGGAAATCCAAAAAATTCATCATCACATATAGATGCTTTCCAAAATCTTCTTTGACTTCCAAGAATTTCATCAATTGCAATATCCCCTGATTGATCAGGTGAAGTTGCAAAATCCAAGATAGGTCTCAATCTTTTCAGTATACCATGTTGTTTACAGTATTGTCTGACGGTGGTACGATTAACCCAATACCCACCACACAAAGTATGATCATTCTTTTGACTAATCTGGTCAGGATACTTAGACTTTAGAGTAGCATAGAAATTTCTCCGTTGTAAAGCCACTTTGGCCTCTTTGCCCTTGAGTTTTTCATAGTAGTTGAATATTTGCTTCATGTTGACTTTATCATTATTAACATCTCTCAAAATCCTGATACTCATATCTGTGGATGTGTGTGCAAAATACTCCCAAAACTGACGCCCAGAGTACTGGACCAATGCGACACGTTCAAACGCAAGAATTGGAGCGAGTTCTTGCTCAATATTGTGTAGTTTGGCCAATGCCCTTGCCTCTTTCAAGTTTCCCCATACACCATTGTAGCGCGGTTTGTTGGGCTCTTTCATCTTGTGGAAACGGGCCAAGTTGGTGCGCAACTCGAGCTCGAACTCCTCCAAATCCATGTCCAGGCCCTTGATCAATGGGAAGAAGAGGGAGAAGTTGACCCATCCTCCAATCTTACGCCTGACAAACTCCAGGTTGCTGCTCCTGTCCTGGTAGACGTAGTACTCCTCGTTCCTGAAGACCTGCGACTCGAGCGGTACGTAAGAGCCGATGTCGGGCTCACGTGTCCGATCTTCAGCCATTTCTGTGCTTCTTTACACTAAACACTTGATTAACTGACTATAACTTATAACTTATTCTTTTAAGTGAGTTGTCCGGGTAATGTTTTTGTTTACATGGGAAAAAAAAATACGTTTGGGATACTGAAATACTCCAGACAAGCGATAGAGTGCCTGTTGCTGCTGTAAACTCGGTGCTGGCTGTGGCTCTACGAATACAATCCCCCCAATAGGGCTCTCTGTGCAAAAAGACAGAAGAAAATCGGCTCTAGCACCCCAGAACGAGGGAAAGGGCTTCACTACACATCGTTATCAGGATGGATAAGCTGAACCAGATATACTCGGCCACGTACTCCGGGGTCGAAGTGTACGAGCTCATGGTGCACTCAGGCTCGGTGATGAGACGGCGTAATGATGGCTGGGTCAATGCTACACATATTTTGAAAGTGGCCAACTTTCCAAAGGCCAAACGTACCAGGATACTGGAGACTGATGTACAAACAGGTCAACATGAGAAAGTGCAAGGTGGATACGGGAAGTATCAAGGCACATGGGTTCCATTGGAGCGTGCACGAAGTCTGGCGAAAGAATTCGACGTTGAGGAACCATTGCAAGGAATCTTGAACCTGGTGAGTACCAATGGTGCCAACTCACCACCTCCTGCTCCAAAACATCAACATGCATCGAAAAACAACTCAATCATACCCAAATCTCCAACACAAACGTCCACAAGAAGAGCAGGTCTTGCGAGAAAGACTGCTAGTATGCCCTTGTTGAAGAATAAGAAGGAAAAGTTGAATAAGAATAAGGAACCTGTGCCCACTGTGTCCAAAAAGAGAGGAAGACCTAAAAGAGCAGATGCAGCAGCTATTTCCAATCCAAACAAGGGAGTATTTGTCGGAAAAAAGATCAATTCTGGTAAAAACTTGGGCGAAGAATCAACAATATTTGATGACACAACCGTCAATATTGGTGAAGGCCAGTACAACGACGATGATGATGATGACGATGATGAAAATACTCCACTCTTAACAAACATCAGTATAAACGATGGTCTTTCGAGTGAAATTGATGATGAAAACAACTTGAACTATTTGAGTTCTTCCTCACCCAGTGAATTCATGTCTGATACTGACTTGGCCAATGCTTTGAAATCACCAAACCAAAGAATAAACCAAAATGCAAGAGAGAGCCTGGAAAAAGCAATATCATCACAAGTTAAAGCTGTAAGCACAGGAGAAAAATGGTATGATACAAATGGTGAATATGTATCCAGGCTTTTAGATTATTTCATGGCGCCTAATGAAGAATCAAACACAAATTCAATTTCATCAGTTCCAGATTTTATATCAAATCCACCAAAAGGTATAAACTTTGATCAAGTGATTGACAGAGATGGGAACTCCTTGTTTCATTGGGCTTGTTCAATGGGTAATGCTGGTGTCATTGAGACTTGGATACGGCAAGGCGCTAACTACAGAGTCATTAATAATGCTGGTGAAACTCCATTAATGCGTTCAGTTCTGTTCACAAATTCATATAATCAAAAAACGTTTCCCAAATTAATTGATCTTTTGAGTGAAACAATCTTTGAGTTTGATTCCACAAACAAAACAGTTCTACATCATATTGCTAATGCAGCAGCTTCTAAGAGCAGATTTAGTTCCGCTTATTATTACATGGATATTCTACTGGCTAGACTTTCCGCTCAATCATATGAGAGACTTAATGGATTTTTGAATTTGCAAGATAACAATGGTGATACTGCTCTTCATTTATGTGCTAAAAATACAAATAGAAAATGTATCAAACTTCTTTTGGAAAACAAAGCTAAACATAATTTGAAAAACAATCAAGGTTTGATTGCTTCTGATATCTTGTTGAGAAATGACAAGACCCCTCGAATCCAACAGAGATATGAACTTCATATGAGAAATCAACGTGAGAAAGCTATTTTGCAAGATCAAGCAGAGGAGCATATTGAACATGATGGTCTTTATTTCGTTGAGCCTCACGTTTCAGAAGCTGCCATAGAAGCAACACACAAAGTCTCAACATTCTTGATTGATTCGCTCAAAGAACTATCCGCAACATATGACAAAGAATTGCAAAGAAAGGAATCTGATGTTCAAGAGGTTGAAGAGTTATATTCGAATATGAACCAAGATATTAAACAAACAAGATCTAAAACAGAATCTCATTTAGGTGGGAAATTTACTGACAGAGAGATTGAAGATCGTCTAGTATCCATGAGAGTTGAACTCAACAAATCAGTTAAACAAGTAAGACATGATAAGAATAAGCTAAAGTATATTCATGAAAGACTTCAAACTTCTAAACTGAAAAAATTGGTGTCTCAAAATGAGTTGGAAGAAAGAGATGAATATGATCAATACGAAGGATATCCGGATTATAAGAAACTTCACGATGTGGTTATTCTATCCAGATTACAATTGCAAAGAAAAAGACTCATCAATGAAATAATTAAACGTCAAACTGAAACTTTCAACAGTTCCAAAATCCTAAAATACAAAAAATTAATATCTGCTGCTTCTGATGTCACCGTTGATGAGGTGGAAGACAAATTGGATGGTTTGTTACAGGAAATCGAAACAAACATATGAATTCGTCTACCCCTTATCACTAATCAACCCCTAATTTAATGCTACGTGTACTATAATTTAATGAACTTGAACTCTTTTTGTACTTATACATCGTCGGCTTGCCTCTTTCCGAAGGCTTAGTCAGTATCTTTTTTGACACAAAAATAATGGAGAAGGTGGAAAAGAAAGCAACAACACTTATTAAGAGGAATATATTTGCCAGTTTTGATTGAATTAGCTTCAGCAATGTGGTTTACAACAGGTAAACAACTCCAAACACTTGTTTCCTTGGTCACTTTGCTATCAGTTGGTTCAAATGTTAGGAAAATTGCAGATTTAGGGGTACGACAGCCCATTTCGCAGAGTTTGTATAACAATCTTTCAAAACAGGCACATTTGATGGATATAGCGTAAGTTTGATATTGTTTCAAAGTCTATGACACTAAATTGTCTATGGATATACTAACCACGCACTATAGCTATTGCATTTCACCACTTACCAGGATTGGAGACCCTTTTGATTGTGACAATGGATGTGATGAGTTTCCAGATATGGAGATAATAGACCAATGGAGCACTGATGATATCAACATCATACCGAAGAGTTTTGAAACTTCAGGTTATATTGCAGCAGAGAAAGTATCTAAAGAACTTTTTATTGTTCTTCGAGGAACTAGAAGTTTTAAAGATAGTTTAATTGATATTGGTGTTGATATGATTGATTACGTCGTTTCAGATTCAGATATAGGAAGCGTTACAAAATTCGGTTGTGAGTTGAGGAATGGTGAATGTAAAGTTCATCGTGGGTTTTATCAAGCTTATAAACTGACTTGGGAGAGAGTTTTTCCAGTACTGGAGACTGTCAAAGAACTGTTTTTAGAGAAAGGTTACAAAGTGAATATTTTAGGCCATTCTTTAGGCGGTGCAGTTTCTGTTTTACTTTCAATTGAGATGTTGAGTCAATTTGGAAACAATGTGGACGTTAATTGTGTAACAATGGGCCAACCAATGATTGGTAATAGACAGTTTGCAGAATATGTTAACCATAAGTTCAATTTAACCCAGTCTTCCGATGCGGATTATTATGAGTCTTTCCATATTGGTAAAATGATAAGAGTATCACATTTAGATGATCCAATTGTTAAAATGCCATTTGATGATTATCATCTTATTGGAAGGGATGATTTTTTCCATTTTAATAACGAAATTTTCATAAATGAACTAGGGAATCAGCCACCAGCTTTGAAAAACGTCTATTACTGTGAAGGTAATTCGGATTTCAAATGTGCTCGTGGTATGAAGTATTCATCCAATAACTACGAGCATTTAAATTATTTTAGAAGAATGGGAAGATGTGGATTTGGGTATGCTATTATATGAAAATCCCAAGTTCATGCTCTAAATCTAAACCTAGGTGCATCATCATCATCATCGTCGTCCTCATCTTCATTATTGTCATTAATCATTAAACTGTTTGTCTCACTTCTTTGTCTTGCATTAGTACCATCACCGGCTTCAAATCTTCTAAACTCAGGAACACCAGCACCAGGTGTTTCCATCACTCTGACATTCATACCTAATCCATCAGAATTATGAAGACCTTCTATATCTGTAGTAAATTGAAACCCTGCAACCTGATCATCATCCTCTAAGTCAGAGTCATTAACAAACAATGCTTCTGAACGAGCATTGAAGGAATTCCCAGATGTAGAATTTGATTTGATTGAGCTTGGAAACCTCTGTGCTTTTATTTGGCTTACTTGTTTCTTTTGACTTTCATTCAATTCTCGTTGTCTGTTACGCTCGTTACTATCTAGAAGATCATCATTGACTGTTCTCTTATTAACAGCATCCAGCTCAACTAATTCCATAGGAACATAGTTTCTAATATGTGTCTGGACAAATGTGTTGGTCCTAGTTGCACTCCCTTTCTTGGTAGTTTTAACAAAAATCTTGAAATTTTTCCTACCTGTCCATTGTGGATCCCAATAGTTATGTTTCATCTGTTCTTGTAACGTCGTTGTTTCCTGTTGATGTTGATTTACTTTAGGCTCACGAAGCGTTATCTCAACAGATTCCACAATTGCAAGATCCTTCAAGCCTTCTATTGTCTCCTGATCAATATTTTCAATGGATCCTAACTCTTCTTGAATTCTTTTATTGGCCTCCTCTTTCGTGTTCTGAGCAGCTGCAAGGAACGAACTCTGTTTGGGTATTATTGGTTGTGATGGAGTGTCTGATTTTGGTTCAATACTTTTGTTTTCTTCAGGCTCATTTGAAATAGGTTCATCGACCTTTTTATCAATTTGATCAACCGGTATCTGAGGGGGTATATCTTGCGAAACCTTCAATTTGAACTCTTCTGCACCATCTATCAGCCCATTTGTAAGTGCTTTGACTCTTGATCTTGATTTTTTCTTTGGAGGTCCTGAACTATCTTCTACCTGTACATCATTTGTTTTCTCTTCCTGGATGGTCTTAAGAGGTGCTTCACTATCTGTAGTTTTCATGGAATCTGGAACTTGTGTCATTGCACTACCTCCACCACCAAAGTAGTCCAAACTGTCTAACGCTTTTATTTTACTTCTTCTTTTCTTCTTTGGTGGTTGGGCGGCATCTTTTGATATAACAGATGGTAATTTGGGTATTCTCTTTCTAGTTAACGCATCGAGATTCAAGTTCAGAACCGAGTTGAAAATGTCCTCATTGGTAACAAGATACAGCCCAATTTGTTTGGCAGCTTGATTCAATGATTCTATTGTGGATTTAGATTCAATGGTGTCTGAATTTGAAAGATCTGGATGCACAATTACTGGTTGTTTACCACTAGCCCTAACACCATCAACATATTCTATGAGTTCAGTGATATTTGAGTAATCTTGTCGCAGAGTTGTGACTGTTTCTCCAAGACTCAAAATAGGAGTTAGATAATTGTATTGATTTTGATCAAAGAATATGAAGCTCAAATCTTTCAGTAGCTGTTTTCTCTCCTGATTCGGAATGTATAATGGATCCAGTATAAAATCTTTGGATTTGGGGAAATTAGCTTCAAGGTCTTGTTTGGATAGCTCAATTCGATCAATCATAGCACTAATGAACTCTGGTGTCACTATTGGTGTGCATGTTAATAATGCAGCTAGAATGTCTAAAGAACTGTCAGCCTGGTTTTTGACCAAATGCGTCGTTTCTGGCAGGTAAGTGACCGTGTAAGGTATACCCAGACTTTTAAGACCAGTTTTGTAATTATTCTCTAAATCACTGCTTATCTTCAAAAGCATTGGTTTGTTGTAGAACTTAATGGTGACTCCACTTATTTTGATGAATATAGTCTTATGGAAGACTTGATACTCTTGTTTTGCTCTCTGATCTTTGGAAAACTTGGAAAGGTCATGAACTTCGTCTCCAATAGTGGCAGACTGTCCTAACACTTTCAATTTCAACACCGGTGACCGCATTGGGAACTCAATTGGATCAATTATGAACTTCAAATGGGTAGCACTTATAGTGGGCTTGTCCACTCTAAACGTGTTTTTTGAGACTCTTCCAAGAGAGAATTCAAGGCCAGTTTCGAGAAGAGCAGTCCTTGTCTGAGATTCTCCATTACTTTGCTTATAGCTATACTTCAACCACCACATTTTCTTCCCAATCCCTCCTTGAAACTCCACAAACTGTCAAGTCTTCTCTTCTAAAGCAGAGAAACGATACATGAAAAAAATCCTGACTAAGCAGTCCGGGTGATACCCGGAGTTTCTCGTCAATTTCTCGAGACTTTGTTAAAGTGAAAAGTTCAAAAACGAGACATAAATCAAGAAGAAATCGAGTTCATTCACCAACCAATGGCACAATCTACCGAACCGTTCCAGGATTCCTATCTAGGAAACCAGTCCACAAAACCTCTTCTCTTGAATCAGGTCACTTTCACAGGTGCAGAGTTTGCAGACAGCTACTACCAGTCGCTTCTTTCCCCATTACTCCAAGAAAGAAACACCAATGTCATCACACTAGCTCAATTGAACGAGGAGTTAGACAAAGTGCACCACAAATTGTCATCCACTGGGCTATTCAAAACAATTGATATCAATGTTGAAGCCATCAAGACCCCAGTAGAATCAAGTATACTTCCTGTCAACTCGAACATCAAAGTCGAACAATTACCAATTTTCAAGTTCTCTTCATCCACTAAGACCACCGATTCCAATGCCACCTTTGGATTCCGTTACCTCGACCCAAATCTTTTAAAGAAAGCCATCCCTTTGTTAGTTGATATCAATTTCAACTACGATCTCATCAACAACTCAATCAGCAGTAAGATCTGGAATTTAACATTATTAAAACCATTAGAAAAACATACAAACACAAGAGCTATCTTCAGTCCAGTTATCTCATCAATTGATGCTAAGTCATGGGCCAACCATGAACAATATGCAGCTGGTGCTCTACTTGGTTTACAGTCTTTCAAACAACACAAATGTTCAGCAAATGCCACAAGTCTTTTCACAACTGACATTTCTTTCATCAATAGACAAATAAAAAACGTTTCAAATTCAGCTAGTGATTCTGTTCGTGCTGGTGCAGGCAGTGATTTCAAACTTGGAGCAAATTTCAACTACAGTTTCGATTCCAGAACTGCCATTAGTAGATTCATAACTGATGGTATTTTGTTTGAATTCACCAATGAACTCGCCGGATACAACACTGCAGATATATTTGCTGAACAAAACAACACTCCTTTAGAATCTTTCAACAAATCAATCTTGAGATTCCAAGGTTTCAAATCATTCCTTGACGATGCCATCACTGCCGAATTGGATTTCGAATCTGGTGTCATCTTCCAAAAATCTAGTGATTCAATCCCATTAATTGACAGGTTCACACTTGGTGGTTTGAACTCTTTAAGAGGTTTCCAATTGAACTCAGTGGGTGTCAAAGATGGATCTGATTTCATTGGTGGTACTTCCACTTTCAGAACAAATCTTTCTCTATATTCCAAGATTCCAAATGTTAGCGCCTCCAATCCTTTGAGATTACACGCTTTCGTTAATGCTGGTGATGTCTATGATTTCAAATCTTTCAATGAATTCACCAAATATGCATCCAACTCCATTGTCTCTCAAACTCCATTGGCTACCGGTTTAGGTTTGATCTATAGAGGAGAGAACGCTATTGCCGATTTGAGTTATAACGTTCCTTTGAACTTGAGAAGTTCTGATATTGCCAGACCTGGATTTGGATTCTCCGTTGCTTTGAAATTTGCTTAAATATTCTGAAAGATGTATCACTACAAAAATATATATGACCGATAGAAGTAACTACAAATCCTCAAATGTAACATAAAATACAACTATAATATTAGACTAATGTACAAGATCTTTCTTCATCTCTTCGTTTTGTTTTTGTTTTTTTTATCTTTTTTTGTTTTATCGTTTTTTGCTCATCATTAAAAATTTAATGCTTCGATCATAAATATGCCATCCATAAAATATCACTTGCTGCCAAGTTTCTAGGATTAACCGCCTGTTGAATAAAGTCAAGAATGTTTTGAGTAGCAACACTGTTTCCATTACTGGTACTGATTTGTTTGACCTTTTTGCTGATCAACTCAACGTTAACACGAACAATTTCACGTAATTGAGGTTCTTCTGCAGAAGGACGATGTTGTTGAGTGTACCAAGAAATTGTTTCATCACGAACAAACAATGGCAAGTGGATTGTCAGCTCTGATTCTGGTTCGGTTAAGGCCTTTGCAATGGATAACAAATGAACAGATAATATACCTTCTAGACCAGCTTCCCCAATCAACTGTTGAATATTTGGAGTCAATCTAAATGGAACACTTTCAGTATTGTAAAAGATTGGTGCAGAATTTTGAGTTGCTGAATCTAACTCGGAGTTGGCAAAGAAGTTTGAATTAGCTTTGGCACTGGAGATTTTAGATGGCAACATCTCAAATGTAGTAACAGAGCCAGATTTCTCATTGACGCTAATCTTGTGAGGTTGACGTGCTGAAATACTCATCATGTAAGTCATGAAGATAAAGGATGCATATTGAGAAGTGAATTGCTTTCTGAATAACCAGAAATCTTCAAATCTGAAATAGAGTTCAGTGAAATGGTTCTTAATAATTGAGCTTGGAACCAACAATGATTGAATTGCACTGAAAATTTCAACTCTGATATTCATGATGTCAGGTTTTGGTAAGTGTGGATCAAAAGCAGCTCTCATCTTCTCGTTGAAATAGATCAATGGTTCATCACTATTCAACCCTTTCTTGTTGCAATGGTCTTCATAAATTTCATACAATGAAGATAAAGCAGGTGTGTCATCCATGATACGAATATGTGGTGCCAATGGAACAGCAATTGGTAGAGTAAACTGGATGTTTCTCTTTCTTGTTTGAACCTTTTTGGACAAAGTATCATTCAAAATACGGTACAACTGGAAAATTCTTTCTTCTCTTCTGCAATGTCTTGCTGCTGGATATTGAACAGCGAATTGACGCAAACTACCATCATGACCACGAATCTTAATCCGTTTGTAACAAGCATGAGTGCCTCTAATCAACTCCAATGTTGGCAAAAATCTCTCAATCTTAACGAAATGAGAGTTATTATCCTTGTTCAACAAGTACTGACCAGGAATTTCAATGTCTTCGAATTTTTGATGATGGAATTCACTCAAATGAGGACAAACACTTTCTAAATTCACAGAAGAAAATCTTCTATCCAATTTATCTTCCAAACGATCTCTCCATTTTCTCAACTTAGAGATGTAAATCTGTAAAGTTGGCTTGTTGGCAATGAAATCTTTGACAAACTCGGATCTGATGTGTTTTGGCAGAATGGTATCAGCAAATCTAGAAATGTTTGTTTCAGTGCTGGATGGCAATTTAGCATCTTCTCTTGGATTTGCCAAACGGTTGAAGTATTGAATACCGTCATTTAACAAAGCCATAACCAGTCTGTATGCATCTTCATCTGCACTGCACTTGAATCTATGATTGATTTGATCAACCAATGATTCCAACGATAATGCCAATAATGGATAGGCAGTTTTCAAAATTCCCATAATCTCATCAACATACTCCCATGGTTGGCGAATGCCACCATTCTGACCAGCTGGAACTTGTGAACCCGCTTGTCCATTGACCTGAGGAGAGTTTTGTGGTTTATCAGTAGATTGACCATTTGTGGAACCACTTGACCCATTAGCAGGTTGTGCGTTATTACCAGCATTATTTTGAGCAGCTGGGCCTTGTTGTGTGCCATTTTGACGATTAACAACTTGTCTTTGAATGACACCAAAATCTTCTTTGGTGGTACGTAATTGGAAATGTAAGGCTTGTGGATAAGTCTTTGCAATTCTAATCAAAATTTGACGGACCAACTTGGCTTCTTTATGAGATAGTGATGTCAACAATTGAGGAATGAAGGTAATCCAATACCAAACAGGGACTTCACCTCTATATGATTCAAAAGCTTGTGAAAGTGATCCATTCTTGTCATCTAAACTGATCAACCACAATATACGGGATAATAAACTTCTTGCTTTTCCATTCTTGTACAAACCAGCAGCTTGTAAGAAACAACTAATTGCATTATTTGCATAAACCATCTCGTTTGGAGATTCTTTGAGACGACGATCATTGAAATGACCCCATTCAGCCCATGCTTTGGCCAAATTCAAATCAATTTGAACAGCTGTGGCAAATGCTTGGTTGGCTTCATCTTGTGCCTTCAATTTGGCTAAGAACATACCCTTCAATGTGAAAAACTCAGCCTTTTGTTGTGTGGCAAAGTAGACCAGATTGGTATTACTGATAACATCTAGACCAGTGTTCAATTCATTAGGATTTTGGTAATGACATTTAGCTTGTTCTCTCAATTTTAAGAAGGCTTCTTGAATTTCAATATTTGGCAAAGTGTAAATCTTGGTCAATTGGTTGATACAAACATCTGGCATATTGTGCTTACGTGCAACATGAGCAAATCTGTTAATGACCCAGGCAATTTCATGATAACCTCTGTAAGCATAACTTGAAACGTTACTATTACCATTTGCTTGTTGTAAAGCAGGGATAAATGGCATGTAGACTTTGTTGATCACACCAAAGGCATGTTGTCTCCAAGTGACTAAATCATTCCAGATATTAATATCATCCCAAACATTTGGTAAACGTTCTCTCCAGGCTTGTAAGACTCTCTTCAATTCTTGGGATTTGTTATCCAAGTTTTGAGCATTGGTAGTCAGTAATGAGCCATAAACTTGAGAAGCTTCCATAAATTCAACATATTGCTGGAATGAATGCAACAAAGGAACATGGGCATTTGTAAATCTGCTTGGGAGAGCATGCCATTTGTTCAAAGCTAACTGAATACCCTCATCACATAACTTCGATAAATCTTGGAGTGTCTCTTTCTGTTGTGAGAAACCTTGTAAACATAAGAAAGTCTCAAAGATACGACGACGTGGGGTAGGAACATCCATGACAGTTTTGACAGATTGCTCTAATGGTTCTTTATCAGCAGACCAGTCTGCAACTCTCCAACCACATTCCAATAATAGATCAGTGAAACCTTCATGTTTGGCTAATTCAGTCAAGATATCCCAATGTTGAAGCTTTTCAGCACATAAAATCCAATTATCCTCCCATAATGAGTACTCAGACTCACCGTAAGGCAATGTACCACTTCTGGCTTTAATTTGAGCAACTTCGTATAACTGCAAAGCTTTATCCCACAAACCAATCTGTTCATATGACAAAGCAGCATTTGTTTCTTGATATTTAGCTCTTCTTCTCCATTGACCATAGAACATGTCATCCTCCTGCAAAGAAGCATACATTTCAACCAATGCATCTTGATTAGTCTCACGAACAACTGTGTTCTCAACAATAGGATTTTCTTCAATGGATTCCAGAATATTCAAAGCTGGATACCAGGCATCAAATGTGGCACCCAAATATTTAACCAAATGAGGAGGTAACTGCAAATCTGGACATTGACCAATACCTTCCAATAATGATTGGATAACATTAGGACGTGCTTCAGCTTGACGAGTGAGGTAATCCTTGGACAATAACAATACCAATGCTTCTTTGAAACTTTGGATCTCACGACGACCAATTGAAGTGTAAACAACAGGGAAAACGTTGACCCAAGTCTTATGCACAACTTCAGAGCTCTTGTAGAAAAGATCCACTAATGGTGTCAAAAGATCACCAGCCTTGATTGTACTAGTTTGCTCCAAGAATTTAGCTTGTCTAGCAATTAAATCATCAACACCATCAGAAGGAATCGAGTCTGTATCTTTAACCAAAGTTTGGATCTGATCCAAGTAAGCAAACTGATATGAGCCTTCCAACTTCAAAATATGATCATGGTCATATGAGCCATAGAATAATTGTAAAGCTTGATTCAACCAATTGTAATCAGCTAAGAATTCCCAATTTTGTTCTCTGATAACATAGTTTAATCTCTTACCAATATCCTTTTCTAAACTTTCATTCAAAATAGACATCAATGTAGTTCTAATGCCAACATCTGCCAAACGGGTACCAACAAGGAAAGGTTGTTCCATTCTAACAGTGAGTTCAGTACAAGCCATAGATTTATCTTCAAAGATATCAACAATGATTTGATAAAATTCTTTAGATAGTGTCATTTCACCTCTCAATTCAAACACCAACATCTTGATCAAGATTGCAGCCTTTTCTTTAACAGTTGGGAATAACTCACCTGGTGAAAAGACCCAGCCTCTGACAATATCAATAATATTTCCCAATAATTTGATATCTAATGAACGATCAATCAATTGAGCCAAAAGGGTCAAGAAGATACGACGTTGGTCACTCAATGAGGAGATTCTCATTGAAGAAATGTATAGAATCTTACCTAGTAACTTTGTGGTCATCTTAGCTTCGAATTCGGCTTGAGGAGAACTTGGGTCAGACTGTGAGATAGAGATGTGATCTTTGCAAATCTTAGCGAATGTTCTGATGATACTTTGAACCAATGGATCAAGACTTTTTGGATAATGATTAGCCAAGGTCCATGCCAATGTAACACCTGCAGCAATAGAATTTGTGTTCTGCAAATCTTCAGCAACAATTGTGCTCAATGAGCTTAAGAAATTTTTAACTTCTTCGCTTTGAGTTTTCTCATCAGTACCACCTTCTTTAGCGATCGCCTTCAAGACGATTCTCAAGACACGTTGCAAGCCTTCTTGAACATCATGGTTATCAGAGTGCAAACATTTGTTCAACAAAGTTTGGATGAACTCAATGTTTTCAACAATCCATTCTGAAGTTTTACCTTCTAATGCAATACCCAATACATCCAAAGCATTCAAACAGTAGCCAAGGACATTTGAACTTGAAAAATCAGCATTGACCAAAAATTTCTCAAAGAATTGAAGTTTGACAGTAACCTCAGACCAGAAACCTGGACTCAATAATTTGTACAAGATGTGAAGAGCCTTTTGGCCTAATTCATTTTCAGAGGCTCTTTGAGAACTCACACAGATAGTTCTGATCAAGAATGTAACACATGCTTCTCTTTGTGCAAATGGAATGGTGTAATTGCTTGGTGTTGTAATGTCAGAACTTGAAATCTCGGAAACACCAGAACTACCAGTAGCTAGCAACTTTTCTTCATCTTTCTCGGTCAAGTTTGAGGTAGCAACAGGTGTAGCTGAAGAACCAACTTGATCCACCACTGCTTCTTTCTGGGCTTTGATCTCCCAATTTAGAATCAATTCAGCCAAATCGACAGACAAAGTCTGGTGTTCTGGAGGAGGATTTGCCATTGCTGTCATTCTTGTCATTGTAGTGATAATGTTTGGTATGAAATGATCTCTTGCAATGTAGAAGATATCAGAGTGACGAATCAAGAACTGATAAACATTGAGATTTTGAACATAGTTGCTCTCCAACAACATACGTCTAACCCATTTGATCCAACCAGTAGGTGAACCTTCTTGAGCCATACGTTGTGGCATAACAGGAGCTAATAAGTCCAATGCTTGTCTAGTTAAATATCTAGCCTCAACTGAATGAGATCTCAACAGAGCAACAAACACCTGGGTAACAATTTTAACTGGTGTTTCATAAACAGAGATAAAGTATGAAGTGACAACATAAGCAGCTTGTTTTGTCAAGATATCATCTAATTTGATGAAATTCCATGAGAATTTGATAACGTCTTTTCTTAAATCAGCAGTGAGTTGGGGAGCGTACTTGATTAAGATAGCAGTTAGCTGCAAGAATTCATATCTAATACTATCCATTGAACCAGCTGTATGGTTTTGGGTCATTTCATTATTAGCTCTCCAGACCTTTGTATGAACCAAATCTAACCATGCAGGAACTTTGGTTCCAGGGGCTTTATTTGAGGTTAGAGCATCCAAGTTACCAGATTTCAAACTCTCATTGAGAATGATTGGGTTGAAAATATTCTTTAGTATGAATATTCTTGAATTCAAAGGTTTGGCATCAGTTGCAAAAATAATCGATTTAACCAAAAATTCTTGACGTAAATCACTATCTTCTGATCTAACAATTTTCTCAAAAATGAAATCTTCTAATTCTGAAGCAATAGGAATTTCAGTGGATGACAACAAATCAATAAGACCAATGATAATATTGGCATCTTTAGGTTCATGGTTGAACAATTTGACAAATAACAATTGTAATTTTTCAATCCCTTGACTAGCACAGAAATGAATTGATGATGTCAATGGAGCAGATTTCTCAATATGATTGATCTCTTTGGAAAACGATGAGACATCGAGCAACAATTGCTTGTTATCCAACAACCATTCTGGTTCAGTTTCAGCTAAACTGTTTATCAAATCAATGAAGTTGAAAAATCTGATTGATTTATTTTCAGAGTTTGTTTCAGATCCAATACTGCTGTAAAACACAGAAATATTCTCTTTGATGGTTGACCTTAAATCACCACATTCTTTCAAAGAAACAAAGTATGATAATTTGGTACCCATTTTTCTGTTTTGGAATTGCTGTAAAAAGAATTGGAAGGTTTCGTTGGAGAAACGGTTCAAGAACTTGGCAATAGGTTCACGGAATGGAGATCCTTGTTCACGACGTAAGTTGTCTTCCAAAAAGTTCAAAGTTTTAATGATTTCTTCCATGAATGTATAAGCTTTTGGAGGCAACAAATGGAAGATATTCAAGATAGCAACTATCACTTTAACGGTTGGGTTGTGTTCCAATTCCTCTGATGCAATGGTGTGTAGCATCGTTGGTTGGGCCCAGGCCATCAAATGATCCAATAACTTTCTACCAATTTCAACTTTGAAATAAGTGATCAACAATTCCAGCAGTCTTGCTAAAGCTTCAAGCCCTTCAACTGTCAATTTTTTATGATCTGATAAATTCATTAACATTGGACGTAAACCATTCTGCAACAACTCTTTAGGTAGTTTAGCATTTTGGGACAACACTTGTTGTAGACCTAAATGTGAGGCATTGATGATTTCAGTTGATTTAGCACAAAGAGTTTTGAAGAAAACAGCCAAAATTCTAATTCTGGTATGACCTTGCTGACTGGATGTGAATTCTCTTTTGATTAAAGCTAAAGATAATAGTTGAATACAAACAACTCTCAACTTAACCAACTGTTCAGCAGTTCTATGTTCAGACACCTTATGAGCACTGGTCAATGATTCATCTTCAGCATCAACCAAAGTCAATGCTTCCATGAGAAGTCTATTGAGTTCATCATTGAAGACCAAAAATGAATTTTCAAGTCCTAAACAGAAAGTGATTGCATCAATATTACCAATTTGCATTGGGAATGGTAAAGCTCTCAAAGGTTTACCAAAAATTGGAGTCAACAATATGTTTTTGCACTTTTCAATGATGGAAGAGATTGGAACTTTAGTAGTTTCAGACAAGACTTTCAAAGCTTCTTGTGATGTCTCTCTAACCATTGGATTAGCATTGCTCAAATCATACACTAATGCGCCAACAATTGTTTGGAATGGTTTCTCAAACACTTCAGCTTCTTGGACACCTTGGTTAGCTTCAGCCAACACATACAAAATCAATTTCTTTGCATTGTCACAAACCTCATGAGGAGCTTCAGGATTTGTATCACGTAAAACATAAAACATGGCATGAATAAACTCGAACTGGCGAGGTTTGAACCAAGAAATTGGAATTCCAAGATCTTTAATCATGGTTTGTAAACCAAGTGTACTTGCCAATTTGTTGTAAAATGCTTCGTCATAACTTGAGTGAACAAAAGCATTCAAGAAAGATCTCAACATTGGGAATTCTAAAGCTGCTTCTTTGGAACCAAAGATCACAACAGAAGAGTTGAAAATGATTTTGATAGCTTCAATACCAGCTTCTCTGACGTCAATGATGTAAGAACTCAATGCGTAAATAATAGCATCAAAAATGATTCTTTCAGAAATGATAGCATTACCTTCTTTATCATCAACCATAAATGGTCTTTGGTTCTTCACCTTCTCAGCCAGAACTTTACCAACAGCTAATAAGGTCAAATGCTCAGTAATGTTCTTGATCAACTCAGTGGCTTCCTGTTTCAATTCAGGGATAGAGATGGCATAGAAGATAGACTTGAGAAGACGTAATGTCAATTCTTGTTCTTGATTGAGTTGTCTTTTGTTGATCAATCTCTGTTCAGTGATCTTCATATCATCTAGATTCAATGGTTCAGGTGTTATAAGCTTAACAGCAGCAGCCAAAGAAGCTGCATAATTTTCTGGAATTTTGTCAGATGCAATGAACAATAAGAAAGTTTTGGAAATGTAGTTGAAAGAACTGATTCTGTAATGAGAGTCCATTTGAGTATTCTCCAAAATTTCAAGAGCTTCCTTAATACCTGTTGTGATTGATAAAGAAGCATCACCTTGTGGCAATCCATTAATCTTGAATTTGGACGTTATGTCTTGAGTCAAGAAATCTTTGACTTCCAAATCATCATGTGGTTTGATGAAACGACGGTTTCTACCACCCAACTTACCTAAGATTCTGAAAGTGGTATGTGAATGTTGGTGATGGTAAGGCAATGGCTTCAAATGTCTCCACAAAGCCTTCATAACATCATCGATAACAGGCTCAATTATTGGGTCAAAATACTCAGCAGTCAAGTTATCAACACATAGTTCCAATGTTCTCAAACCTTGAGAGACTAACTCTTGAGAACTGTTCAGAGCTAAAACCAAAGGTCTCATCAAATAGTTTAAATGTGGAACTAAAACACTCAAACGAACAGGTACTGTTAAACATAGCTCAACGTAAATGTCACGTTCTTGAGAACGACGAGCGTTCAAAATCATTCTGTTCAAAGATTCCAACAAAACTTGTAAAAGAGGCATGATTTCTTTGTATAAATTTTCAAATCTACCGCCTCCAATACTTCTAAACAATGTTCTGATAAGATGGAAATATGCAATTGGTTCTTTAGAAGTGGTTGTCAATTTCAAAGAGGTAAGAATCAAATCATTCAAATGAGGCAATATCACTTTTTCATTGACAGTAGGGAACAAATTAACAGACATGAAACATAATTTGAACAAACGAATTAAAATATTTGTCTTCACAATATCTGAAGATCCTAATTGATCCAATTTTTCTTTCAAGAATGATATCAACAAACCTGAAAAATTTGGCGATGTGTTCTCATTGGCTAAGAAATATTGAGGGATATGAAGAAGTGCTGGATATTCTAACATAGCATCATATAAGAATGAGATCTCTGCTTGAACAATTTCGTTGAATGCAGCAGCATCGATATGAATGAAAATGACAGCAAAATTTTCCATCAACTCTTTTTCTTCTTTAGATGAAGTAACAGGTAATGATGGCCCAGTGAATTCCAAAGGTTGCTTTTCAGGTTTTGTCACAGCCTTTTGAGATACCGAAGAGAAAAATCTCATACCAGTGATGCATTCTCTGAACAATTGTCTCAAAACCATGATATCTTCATTTGAAAAATCTCTAGCAACATCATTCCACTTTTGATTCAATGCTTCATTATGTGTATTTGGTGGAGGTGGGTTAAAGTTTTTAAGACCATAAGAGATTGTTTTCAAGAATTGTAACAAAGTTCTGAACAGATAACGTGCATCCTTCAAAGGGTCATTATTGAAGTTTTGATGTATCTGGAAAGGCAATTCCTTATGTATATCGAAGACGTCAAGATCTTTAGATTTATCACCTTCTTTAATTTCTTCAACCTTTGTATCAGAACTTTTGGATTCTTCCCCATCCATATCAACATCACCGTCATTATCTTCTTTCTTTTCTTCATCAGAAGAAGCTTCTTTCTTGTACTTATGTTGAAATTTTTTGATCTTATCCAAAAACTTATTGATTTCATCATCTGGATCGAATTGATTTGGATTATCCTCTTTCAAGATTTCCAAATTCTTCTTCTCTTTGTCAGCTTTATCCTGTTCAATTTGATGATGATGTGTCATAATGTTACCATATTGGCGGTTCAAAGCCTTGAATCTTTTGGTGAAAGCATCAATGATCAACATGAATAGCTGTCTTCCTTCAGATTTCGAGTTCAAACGCATGATACGTTCAACCAAGTTCAATAATAGTTTGGCACACATTATTTGAACACTGAGTGCTACTGAAGAATCTTTCAAACGGTTGCAGTACATTGTTATCGTTTGAAGAATTCTCTCCGTTGATAATTCATTTCTGACATTATGGACGAAATCAGCAACGATACTGTATGCCAATGGACGTAAAGTATCACGTTCAGTCAAAGCATCACCAATTAAAACATTGTCATCAAACAATAGATCCACTTTTGGAATGAATAGGTTTCTGTCTGATGTTGACAAAATGTGTCTAGTGGCATGTAGTAGTTCTTTCTTTGGACCTGGTAATTCACTAGGACAATCTTGTAACAATCTCATAATCACATCTGGAATAATCTCTGTGTATTTCTGAAGTAATGATTGAGCATAACGTCTAATGAAGATGTAAGCTAAGAATGAAGCAGCCTTAACTTGAGCAAGAATAAACTCGCCATATGCAGCTCTGTTCTCAATAAGTGAAGAAACAGATGTTAATCTTTCGCCTCTTTCTTCAGCCTGTCTTCTGGCCTCCTTCTGTTGTGGGACTTCTGATTGCAAAATGGCAATAATATGAGGAATGAAGTCAGGTAATGATGTAGCCACAAGTTGTTTATGAGAAGAAGTTAAAGTGACCATAGTGATTGGACATTCAGCGATGGTCTTGAATGAGAACATTGATTTAGCCAATTGTTTGGCTTCTTCGTTGTTTGACAAATCAGGTGAGCTCTTGTTATTGCTTGACTCACTAGTGTTAACAAAAGTAGTGTATACCAGTTGGTCCATATTCTTGTACATGTCAATAATGACTTGAATGAAAGGTTCAGCTTTATCAGACAATATGGTTTTATATGTCTTGAAAAGAGTTGTAAGGATCTTCAAACAAAGAACACCATTCTCTTCATTCTCAACGGTCAACAAATACTGGAGAGATTCATTGATGTCAAGTGCATATGTTTGAAAAGTTTCATTCATTTGAGAACGATGCATCATCTCCAAGATCAAGTTTCTCAATTTATGATCAGGGGATGATGACAAGAAACTGATAGGCACAGTCTTCAACAGATCCAAATATATTGGAATAAACTGTGATAAATAGTGTTCATACTCGTTTGGACTAGAGAATGCTTCAAACATATCAGATAACTCGGACACGATCGAGTGTTTGGTCTGAGAGTCCACATCCTCAGTGAGCCTTTTGGCAAGCGCGTCTATCTGAGCTGTGTAGGCCATCTTGTTCAAATAACTAATCACCTCCAAATTGAATCAATTGTTGTCAACAATAGATCTATACCCAGTATCCACGACGTAAACAGTAGATGAATGATTTGAAATCAAAGAACCACACAGGGAAAAATTAACAGTGTAAGCACTCAGACGTGTATAATATTATTCTCTTGTGAGTGGGCGCGTGTAGTGACAGCCGATGGGAACCGCGGGTGAATAGTTTTTGGTGTGCTTTTAGTTGTTATTCTGGTTTACAACTTCACAGTTTTTCGCTTTTTTTTTGATTTTTGAGCTTTGGGAAATTCGAAAAAGCCAAAAAAAATGAAACTCACGTGATTTGCACGTGATCTATGGTTATGCTGCGCTTACATAAAACCGGGTAACTCTTCGATTCCCAAATTTTTTCCAAAAAAATATCGAAAAGTTGGAAAATAATGAAAGATTTAGTGAATATTGGTTGTTGACTTGATTGTTTTGAGCTACAGAGATGATGTCCAAGACGCTTCCTAGTATGTTTCCATGCTTTAGCGCTCATACATATTTCATATGAGTGTGTTTTCACTTCAGGGAGCCCGTACTAACGAATTCAATGCAGGTTTTAAGAGATTCTTAGCTACCAGTTCCAATGCTAATAGCTCGGTTGCATTGAACTCCGTCAGAGCTGCTATATTACTGACCCGTCAGCCAATAGTGACACCGGATCTCACTGACTTTGAGTCCAAATACTACAACTACCAAGAAGAACTCGAACGTCGTTTAATGTGGACGTTCCCACAGTACTATTACTTCAAGAAAGGTTCATTATCAGAACGTAAATTTGTCAAGGCCCAACGTGGTCCAGTTAGTAAACAGCCTCGTGTTTTCTACGAGAAAGGTATTCCAGACGTTGTACATAACAGAGAAAGAAGATTGAAACAGGATATCGTGATTCCAAAAGACGAATATGATGAATCAATGTCTGATATTTCCAAACCAGTTATACCAAATTCAAGACTAACTAAAGCTGATGAGCTCAATGATTTGAAAAGTTTGGAAAGAAAGTTGAGTAGAAGTTTATACCTTTTTGTTAAGGATGGAAAACAAGGATGGAAATTACCATCTTTTGGATTAGTTGAAGGTGAAGAAAAATTAGCATTGCATAGAAGAGCCGAAAGTGGATTAAGAGAATTAGGTGGTGAGCAGATAAATACATGGACAGTTGCTCGTTCTCCAACTGGTGTTTTGAAATATCAAGGTGACAAGCTCGTCTCTGGAGAAAACACCGCTAGTGACCTAACAAGAGAGTACATCATCAAGTCACATATCCTTTCGGGTCAATTCCAACCAGAAAATGTTGAATACGCTTGGTTGGTAAGAGAAGAAATTGAAGATTTGACGACGAAAGACTATTTCAATTCTACTGAATTTCTATTCTCTAGAGTCTAGACTAGATCAAAAGAAAAGAACAAGATTGAGTTCAAAAGACACATGTACATAATTTAATAGAATAATTGAAATTCTTTATGAGAAGCAAAATGATCTATATTAACTGTAATTTTTTGTTTATAATCATCATTAATGATCAATAGCCTTTTCGACTATTTGAATCTTGATTAACTGCAACATAGAGTTTACCTTCGGAAGTGGCATGGGCAAATGTTGTTCTGTTTGGACAGAATTCTAAGACTGGGAAAGTTTTAGTCCCTGCAACGCATCTGGGAACTTCATGCACCAAAGCAGAGTCTTTAGCATCATATATTCTAGCTGGAGCACCGTCTTCAAATGTTACACTGAAGTAACTAGCATCTCTTGAAATACCAACAGAGGAAATTGGCTGGTCAACATCACCAATTGACTTGATAAGTTTGAAGTCGTCTAGAGACCACACTGACACAATACCTTCTCTACTCCCTGACACCAACAACTTTGCTCTTCTGTCAAAGAAAATTGTCAGTATAGAAGACTTGTGGCCTCTCATAACATGTACTAGATTAAACTGGGAGTCCACTATATTGTAAACGTTTATATCTCCATCTGCCAGTCCAACAAACAAGAAGGAGGAATTGTGATTCCAAGTGATGGAGTAAATATCGATATCGAGTTGTAACTTATTAGCAATCTTCAACTTCTCCACATCGATCAACACAATCACATTTGTCTTACTGACAGCAGCAAGATATTTAGCGTCCCCAGAGTACCGTACCAAAAACAATTTCTCTTCTCCAGAGTCTAGTTTATTCAGCACTTGGCCTCTAGTAGTATTCCATTCAGCAACGTAACGGTCATTTCCGACCGTGGCAAGTGTGCTTTCGCTCGTTGGTTTCCACGAGAGACTCTCCACTAAGCGAGCGTGTGCCCTGTCAATTGCAAGCGGTTGTCCCCTGACTGGCTCTCCTCCCAGCAGTTTCCACACTTTGACAGACCCATTCGTTTTCGAGCATGCGATCCTCGTTCCAGACGCGTTCCACTGGGCCGTTATCACCTGGTCGGCGTAGCGTGCTCCTGCTGGATCGGCGAGCTCCACCTGCTTCAGCCCGTTAAAGTACTTCTCGTTGGCAGCGTGTGACGATAATTTCGACATTTTCTCTTCCTAAAGACTGTTAAATAGTAGAGATCTCGAAGAAAAAAAAACAGAGCGAAAAAAATCTCGCGTTGTAAACAAACATAAACATTTAGACCAAGATCTTAAACTCACATTGAGAAACAGCAGTCATGAAAAGAGCTAGTTTGACAAGCTCAGACTCGAGCAGTTTCACAAAGAGACCCAATCCAAAGAAAGTGGTCTCAAAAGCCACGATCTTCAACCCCATAAATGGATTCGGAAATCGTCCAGATTCGAAGAGACAGGCACATTACCAGCCCAAGAGAACAAAAGTTCAAGGCATTCGTGTGAGCAGTCCAAAAGATTTTGAACATGAATCAAGAAGCTCGCCTGTCCGTGAGGATGATTTCTCCCTTCCTGCTACAGAATCTGACTTTGCCACAAATAATATTAAAGAATTGGTAAATAAACCGACAATACCCACGCGCAATTTCGCGTCAAACCCAATCACAATCACATCTCCCGTCAAGAACGCTGGCTACACTGTGAATAAGGCCAACGCTCCTGCATTTCCACCGTTGAAGATCGAGAAAAAAGAAAAAACTGTTAAGAAAGATCATTCAAAAACTGGTGATTCTGGCAAGTATAGCATAGACTCTTCAGGTCCTCCTCCAATGCCGAAACTCAAAAATCCACATGTTCCAGATAAGATATTATTAGAAGAAGATTACACCAAAGAAGAATGGGAATCGATGCAGAAAGGTGAAAAAGCATCTGAAAAGGCAAACAAAATTGCAGAATCTTTAAAATCGTTTGATAAAGAAGCTGATTTTATAAAGAAATTAAAAGAACCAATCATTAAATATGGAGCTATCAAGACAATGGCTAATAAAAATGCAGAACTAGACTTTGTTGATCTTAATGAAGAGATTAAAGCAGATATAGATTCCAATCATAACATCTCGTTCAATGAAAATAGATCTTTTGAGAAACATTTAAAAGCTACAAAAAAGAAATATCAAGGTATCACATACCCTGGATCATTAAAGAAAGATGAAATTACCAAAAGGGTAAAAAACCAATTCCGTTACATAGGTCAACTTCTTGCCAGTGACGACTCATTATCATCATCCAAATTTTATAGAAAAGCACAAGAGATATCTCAAAACTCTACACATTCAACATTGAGTCTTACAGAGTTTTTGAAACTACCAATTGCAGACACATTCTCCATCGGATTTTATGGCTTGAAACGTCACTCTTTAATTGCAAATCAGATCAAGACACATTTCGAAAAACAGCTCAATCAACTAGTTAAAACAAATAGCGTTGTCCAATTCTGGTCTGTGGACTCTTTTGTCACTTACATCCTAGCATGCGAAGCAGCGGTGCGTATAGCAGTTGATGACTTGGATGTATCTCTTGTCGAAGCTTATGAGACGTTAGAGAAAACTGCAGATTATGGTAAATACATCACCGATGAGGAAGCATTATACGACTCAGACAATGAAGACGATCTGGATAGCAGCTTTCTACGCTAATAAATTCATCAACTCTGCCAATTCAATACAATGCATCCTATCATCAGATTTCATCAAACCTCGTAAGATTTATCTCCTCACTAATCATAAACACATCAATCTCGTTATCGCAATCTCATCGCCTGTCATAAACTCCGATCTCCGGATTGTTATTATGATTACATAACACTAACTCCGGGTGATCCTCATCGCCCGATGCGAAAAAAATTTTCGAATTTTTCGTTGGATGTCTTCTGTTTGACCAGAAAGCTTGAAGTCAGTTCAAAATCCTTGCAGGAGTCGAGTAGTTTGGACGTGTTTGAAGAGAAAGGAAGAATATTACGTATATAAAGATGGCTGCTGTTTTCCCAAGAACTTGTTACAAATGTGGTGAAGTTGGCCACGTTGCTGAGGTCTGTACTCAACAAGAACGTTTATGTTACAACTGTCGTTTACCAGGTCATGAATCCACTGAATGTCCAGAACCAAAACAAGACACCCAAAAACAATGCTACAACTGTGGTGGTGTTGGTCACATCCAAGCTGACTGCACTCAACAAGCCCAAGGTGCCCGTTGTTACAACTGCGGTCAACCAGGTCATATCTCAAGAAACTGTAACCAACCTCAACAGAACAATGGTATCCATAGACCAAGACCTTTCAACCCAAGATCCAACCATAAAGCTACCACTTGTTACAAATGTGGTGGTCCAAACCATTTCGCCCGTGATTGTCAGGCTAGTGTTGTCAAATGTTACGCATGTGGTAAAACTGGTCACATTTCTAAAGACTGTTCATCTCCAGCCGGTGGTGTCAGTGCTGCTAGCAAGACTTGTTACAACTGTGGTCAAAACGGACACATCTCCCGTGACTGCTCTGAAAACGGTGCTCCAGCCCCAGCCAACTAAGTGTGTTGTGTGAGTTGTCAACAATGATATTGGAAGTGGTTTTTTTATGACTTATTGTGATTTACTGCCCAGTCTTTCTTTTGTCAAGGTGTTGGTTGGGTTGTTGTGCTGGAAAATTTCTTATGAATTTACGACCAATAACTCATTACTTTTTATGTCCATATATACTATTCCTTTTTGTTTGTTTATAATTATATTCTTTGAGGATCATTTCCTTCACTCTATTTGTTAATAATCTGATCTGTACTATTCTCCTTCAAATATCTACAATTGTAAGAAATCTCACACTAGAAACAATATCTATAAAATGTCTCTGTACAATGCATCACCAATGATCAAAACTTTCTTTACTTCTTCAACATCATGAACCCTGACTATATCAGCCTGGTTTCCAACACATGACATGATAACTGCACCAGTGGTCAAAACTCTTTCTGATGGGATTTTCTCGTTCGTAAGAGTACCTATAAATTTCTTTCTGGATGGACCTAACAATATAGGTAACCCTTTCAAAGAGTTGAAAACTTTCGTTGATTCGTTGAAATTAGAATAGTTTTTCAATGCTGGAATACCTCTTATGATTGACAAATTTTGTTTCAAATCTTTAGCAAATCCAATACCAGGATCCGTAATAATCTGCCATCTTTTAACTCCTGCAGAGATAGCTTTTTGGTACTGAGTTGACAACTCTCTGCCAATAGCATTCAACAAAACAGTGTCATCATGTTTCAATGACCCATCTCCAATCTCTCCAGTATACTCAATCAATTCTCCATCTTCATTAGGAGTATATTGGTTCAAAGAAGACATGGTTGCAGGTGTTCCTCTTGTATGGTTCAAAATATATGCAACACCAGTATCAGCTACAACATCAAACATCTTGGAGTCATATAATCCACCACTAATGTCATTGATGATGTCTGCACCTGCCTTAATTGCCTCCAATGCAATGTTTGATCTATAAGTGTCCACGCTAATGATGACGTTCTTTAATTTCTCATTTGAATGAGATCTGATTGCTTTAACAATAGGAACAACACGTTTCCATTCTTCTTCCTCAACTGGCTCGACAGATCCTGGTCTGGTGGAAACACCGCCAATATCAATGATATCAACACCTGCATCGATCATTTTCAATGCATTTGCAATGGCAATTTCAACAGAGGCATTCTTACCTCCATCACTGAAAGAATCTGGTGTTGTGTTCAAAATACCCATCAGCTGCGTACGATGTGAATAATATAACAAGTCGAATGAAAGACTTCTGGACTCTGCAAACTCATTGTAGTACTTGTTATACAATGGCACATGGGTCTTCAAAAGATTGGATTTTTGTTTGCTTTGATCCACAGAGGAAGCATATAGTTGGGCTAGATGGTTATGGTATGGTTCTGCAGTAACAGGATGAATCTCTTCAGGGGATATCAACTCACATAAAGGTTGTAGTACAAATGTACGTTCAATCATTCTGATATGAGGGATGATGAGGTCTGGTTCATTGAGCACCAAGTCATTATATAGCAAGATGTCAAGATCGATTGATCTTGGACCATTATCAATGATTTTTTCACGGTTAAGGACCTCATATTCGATTTTTTTCAGTTCTTTCAAAAGGTTTTGTGGAGAAAGATTGGTTGTTAGTTTCAAGGCACCATTTATGAATTTTGGCTGATCAAGATGATACATTGGTTCTGATTCGTATAACGATGAGGTTGCAAGGACTTTTGTGTTTGGGATTGAGTTCAAATTATCAATAGCAGTGATAATGTTTTGGATTTGATTTCCTATATTGGACCCAAATGCAAGGAAAACGGTATTTTGAGTATTCTCAACATACTGGGTTTCACCTGTTGGTAGGTTGAACTGGTCAATGGAAGTTTCTGGAGATTGGTCAGGTATCTCAATGCGTTCGTAGTTTTCAAACTCAACTGGGGTTCTAACAACTTCAACACCAACCCCATCAGCAAATGTAATGGCATTAGGTTTTTCAACTCTTGCACTTACTCGTATCACATTGTCAAACTGGCAGACTATCTGTGCAACTGACTCAATTAAAGCTTCAACCGTCTTGAAGTTGGAAAATTCAACATACTTAGAGACGTCATCAATGATTTGATAAACGTTTGAATTCTTGCTAAACTCAATGTCCAAATCAAGAACCACAAACTGTTTCTGGAGTCTTTCAAAAGTGAACACTCCAATAATAGTAGGGATACTAAGTCCCTTAACTGTAATCCTGTCATTAACATGGTTAACATGCTTAATAATACCGTTCTCTTTAACTCTATTCAAAATCACCTGAATTTCACTGGCTTTGATCTCTGTTTTTGAGCCAGATACAGTCACTTGGGCCGCATTACCACCACCTTTCTTCTCATCAAGCACAACCTCACTGACTTCCGCAGCTAAGTTTTCAAAAGATTTGAAGTTAGTGGTCTTCTTTACTTCGAAGAAATTTAATAGATTTCTTGATATCACTGCGTAGTTTAAAGAATGTTTAAGGTCATCACTCTCACTAGACTTCTTAAAATCGGTCCTCAGCTCAACTGACACTTCAAGAGGTTGGACAGTGGGTCTATTCCAGAAGTCTTTACCTGTGATGGCCTGGACATGCAGCTTGTTGATGAGTACTATGTCTTCGCTCATTGTTCTGATTGTGATGTTTCGACGCAAGGTTGTGGTAAGTACGGATGAAGGGATCCCCACTTTGGCAATTTTGCTGGCAAACACTTTGAAAGAAGTTGAAAAGAGCTCGATTCACAACGAATGGGATTAAGACCAGTTCAATGAATAATATTGGGAAAAAAAATTATGAATGTCTGTGGTCACGTGACTCTCACTCTATTTTCACCAAAAACTGATGAGTTTATTCACATCACCAGAAACTTTTGTTGAAGAGAACTATTCACTATGAACTTCCTTCTAAGACGAGGTCTGGCCACCGTTGCTGCCTCTTCGGTTACCCACTCGCCAAAAGTCGTGGATGTGCTGATTGTTGGTGGGGGTCCTGCTGGTTTGACCCTAACTACAGCTTTGAAGAACTCCCCAGTGACAAAAGATCTCAAAATCTCATTGATTGAGGGTTTCAATCTAGAGCCGGTGAAGGAGTTTTATGTCAACACACCTGAAAACTATACCAATAGAATCAGTAGTCTGACACCACAGTCAATTGAATACCTCCAGAAAATTGGAAGTTGGAACTATATCAAACAGGACAGAATCCAACCATATGATTCGATTACTGTAACAGAAGGTCTCAGTGACGCAAGACTGAATTTTGACTCATATGAACTTGCAACCATGTGTGAGAATGTTAATTTACAATCTTCATTATACCAAAGAATAAAGGAACTACAAGCTGAGCAATCCGATAAAGATTTTGGATTGGATATAATAGATAACACAAGAGTTGAACAAATCACCAAAGATGAAACTGATAAATGGCCAGTTGTGCATTTATCCAGTGGTGAACAGATCAAAACACGTTTGTTGATTGGTGCTGATGGGTTCAATTCACCAGTTCGTAAATTTGCAGGAATTGAATCAAGAGGTTGGTTTTATGAAAGATTTGGTGTTGTGGCTACCATGGAATTGAAAGACATACCGTTCAAATCAGTTGGATGGCAAAGATTCTTACCAAATGGTCCAATTGCACTTTTACCATTGACAGAAAATCATGCCACTCTTGTTTGGTCTCAATTAATTGAACTATCCAAGCTGTTGACTGAAATTGATGATGAGTTGTTTAAAAACTTGGTTAATGCTGCTTTCATTCTAGACGACGTTGATATGAATTATTACTATAACTCTATTAAGAAAGGTGAGACTGAAGGGTTGGTGGATGACATTCAATGGAGAATTGAATTAAAGCATCAAAAATTAACAGAAGAAGAAATTGAAGACAAATTTCCTCTACCAGTGGTTTCTATTGACCCTAAATCGAGAGCAAGATTTCCATTGAGGTTATCGCATGCTGACACTTATGTTTCCGAAAGAATTGCATTGGTTGGTGATGCTGCTCACACAACGCATCCATTGGCTGGACAAGGTTTGAATATGGGCCAAGGTGACGTTCAATCATTAGTGCAAGCTTTGGAAAAAGGGGTTCAAAGAGGTCTCGATATAGGTAATGTTCTTGTTTTGGAACCATACTGGGCCGATAGATTCCCAGAAAACAATCTACTTTTGGGAGTTGTTGACAAATTGCACAAATTGTACTCCGTCACTGCAGAGCCTGTTGTTGCCTTGAGAAGTTTTGGCTTGAATTTGGTGAATGAACTCACTGTTTTGAAAGACTTGATGATCAAGCACGTTTCGGGTAAGTAGTACTGAAACTACATTGTAAATATAAAATGAAGACTTGTATG
Source organism: Gotozyma montana (assembly GCA_003706615.3). Classification (NCBI taxonomy): domain Eukaryota; kingdom Fungi; phylum Ascomycota; class Saccharomycetes; order Phaffomycetales; family Phaffomycetaceae; genus Gotozyma; species Gotozyma montana. Next base: position 610,202 of record PPLU03000009.1, read on the forward strand.
AAGATAAATAAGTTGTTGTAGACAGGCATGGAAACGAATAAGTGGATTGTTCGTAGATTCGTTTGGTTTGAGTGAGTATTCATACTAAATTGCATTTGGTCGAAAAATCATGCTCGTTAAAACAATTCCATTGGTTTTCAGTAGAACAAAGCTCTTCAGAGTTTTAGGGGCCAGTGTATGTACTCTACTGTTTCTTCAAGTTCAACACAGTCGGTATCATCTTTGTGGTATCTTAAGTTAGCAGGATCTTGCATAGTGGTGCTGTAACTGGTGTTTGCCAAATTTTGGATTACAGAATCTTGATGTTGAGAGCTGGTGCCAGCAGCTTTACTATGAGAGACACCTGAACCACCTGAAGTGTGATCCTTCTTATCTTGTTTGTTCTTATCGTGCTCATCTGATCCAGTTGATTGATCTTCACCAAACAATACTTTTACCACATTTGATATGAGTTCATCATTATCACCATCATCAATTTCATCAATGGACTGGTTGATTAGATATAGCAAAAGCATAGCCGCAGTTGGTTTTCTATATTTGGATTTAGGGTCAGTTTGTGTCCAATTGTCGATTGTGTAATATTCAACTTCGATTGATCCTGCGTCATCATTTTCAACCAGCTTCTTGAATTCAAATATACCGAAGTATCTTCCATCAGCAAGAAGGAAACTTCTTTTTCCAAGCTTTGCAGCATACAGCATGACTTGTCTGAACAAAGAACCAATACCTTCCTTTGGATCCAATGAATGCTGTTTCTTGGCTGATATGGTCACGAAGACTTCTCTCAAATTCTTCGCTTTGAATTCAGCTATAAGTAAACATTTCTTATCTTGACTTCTCACATCGAAGAGTGTTAAATCAGGCTTTACAACAGATGAGTCTGCTGAATCATCTATGCTGCTATTCCATTCTGTGTTTCTTTCAACACCTCCCTCGAGGATCAAGTTGGTAATTCTCTCCACCTGTGACATTTCCGTGATATTGATGAATCCAACACGGTCAGCCTCCGACATAGAGTTCCAATTGTCAACGATGGAGTTTCCATCATAGGCTGTAAATATCATTGGCCATATTTTTTGGATAATCTCCATTCTCAGCTCAAATGTAGTTGGCTCGGCGTCTTTCAATTTATCAATGACTATTTTCATCTCTGAATAAATTCTTTGATGGTTTAATTGAGTGAAGTGCACCTTGATTTCACCAGGGATCTGCTCAGTGACTTTACTGATTGCTCCTTTAGGTAAAGGTCCTGTTACACGTGGTACCGCACACTCAGGTTTCAAACATTGGAACCGAGGCGTGGCCATGAATAGTTTTGCCGTATCAGCAACAGTGACATTTTGAGCGTACTGTTCATATGCTAAAATAAGCTGACACTGGGTGGGTTTCTTGAAATATTCTCTGATTAATTTCGAACCAACTGATTTTGAAGAAATATCAAACGTGTTTATTTCCTTTAATACGTTTTGGATATGGAAGAATTCTTTCAACAACCTTAAATTTTCCTCTTGAAGTCTGGAAATTTTCTCTTCCAATTCCTTTTCTCTGTATTCTAACAGCTTCTGACTTTGAAGCCACAGCTTCTGACTTTCAAGCCACATCAGCCTGTAGAACCAAGCATCACTCTCTTTGAGTTTTGGAGTTTCTTCAAACATCTGTTTTTCCAATTCGTTGATTTGAGACATGCTTTCAACAGAGGGGCCAATCTTTTGCTTTTTAGCCTCTATAGGAATAGCGTCTCCAGCAGCAGCAGCAGCAGCAGCATCATCTCTCGACCGCTTTTTAGTTTCTGGTGCCATTGAAATTCCTTGTTTGGGTCTTGAGTATTCCACTTGTTGTGGAATGTTATAAAGAAAGAGCAATTCAAAAGTTCTTTTTGCTTTTGTTTTTTGAGGGTTTTGTGTCACTTTTCAATAATCTTTCTTTGTTTACCTTTTGTGGCGCGTACCGAAAATATCGTCAAACAGTAAACAAAATCTCCATCAACCATCCATCGTCTCTATATGTGACCGCAAGGAGTGTAGCTCCAACTTCAAGTGACATGGGGACCGGGTTCACAAAATACAATGTATTCAGGGTACTTGGTGTATACAGGGTTTAACTACATGGTGCTCCAAAGACTCCATGTGTATTCATTCATAAGATGTATATGATGTGTTTCTGCTTCTTGATGCGCTCCATTTATTATGTACTAATTACTTTTAGTAATTACTAATTGCTACATGCTCCATGCTCTAATTCTATATTAGTTGTGAAAAAAGGTAAATATTAGAGCGGAAATTAAAGCGGACATTAATATGCAGGTAACATCATACGTTGGTTATAATGTAATTAAAGTGATCAAGATTCAAATGTCTTTGTATAAGAAGGATAGTAACTCCTTGTATTGTATAATATTAGATAGAAAGTATTAATGAATAATAGTAAGCTGACAGATTGATTATTCTCCTTCAAACGACTCCATTGGTTTTCAGTAAAACAAGGCTCTTCATGGTTTTAGGCGCTAGCCCCTGTCTTTTATATGCCAAAATAGCTCTGGTAATATTGATCAAAGGTTCAACTGAAGTACTGGAAACGGGGATGTTTAAGATTGATACTGCAAGCTTCATTAGTTTTGGATATTTTTGTGCAGTTGACGATCTCCAAAAGAGTAGGATGTCAAACTCGCCTTTGGAGTCAAAATATTCAGTGAAGTCCAAATGACGTATCGTGGGGTCAACTAGGTAAGACTCAAATTCTTGACTTAATGATTGGGTTCTATTTTTCGATACCTCACCAAGTGTGGTTTGGAATGAAGAATTGGCAAAACTGAAAGCAGATCCATAGAAAGATTGAGCAAAGCCTGTTCCAGATGATTTCGTAGTGATATCATTAGCTTGCTCTGACCACTCTTTGAACATAATATCGCCCAGTGTTTCTAGTCTTTCATTGATTTGTCTCTTGATAGATCGCGATTGATCAGAATCACAAATATTGTCTTTCATAACTGCATCCCTTTTTCTCGGATCTAACATGGTGGCAAGATGGATCAGGTTACTTTCTTCATATATATTGAGATATAGTTCAAGTTTCTCTTTGGCAGCTGATAGTGAGATTTTTGGGATTTTGACGTTAAAAAGCTTTTCAAATTCAGTAGAGTCTAAATTGGTGTAAGACTTAATGAACAAGTCGTCATCATCACTAATTTCATTGTCATCTTGAATATCTGCTATAATGAGAAAAAACTCACGTAGACAATAAATTGTTCCGATAACTTCGTTAATCATTACTTTTTTGCAACTGAATGATTGCATGAGATGATTCAATGGGCGTAAAAGAGTTTCCAACGCTTTCAACACTGTAATTTCATCTGAGTCAGATTCATCCAGAACTACTGATCTGATTTTGTCAATCTTTTTCGGGTCGACGGTTTTGAAGACAGAATAAGCATTCTTAACAAACTGTTTCTCAGTCTTGGTTCCTTTCAAGCCCTTCAAGAACTTTGCATCATAATCGTCACCGAAATATCGGCTGTTGAAAGATTTTATCATTCTGGAGAACGTTCAAATGACTCTCAAATGATCAAGGACAAACTTGATGAGATTTAAAGTGGAGTTCCATCTGACTGGTATATCAACCGGAGGTAATTTTGGTGGCAAACTGAGAGTGTGCGTCTCATATTTGTCATCACTTGAATTGAGTTCCCAACGAGTGACTAACCAAACTGCTTTGAACATATTGTAAACTTCAGTCGATCGTTTCATGTAGATGATCAATTTCATTATTTTTGTTACCACTGGGAACACACACTTATCAGCCGCTTCTTCCAACAACATATTTCCAAACTCTTGACCTGTAACACCGATATAAAGTCCATCATTAACTGCATCTTGTTCTGACTTTACTCCATCTAAACCTGAATCATCTTCACCTTCATCATCAACTTCAAATTCCACATCACCTAAATCTGTCTCAAATGAAGAACTTGGCCCGTACAAAATGTTTTTGGCAATTAAGTTTAATACATGATTAATACAGGGAAGACAATCTTCTCCCTGATAAGCTTTTGAAAACAATTTAGTCTGATCCGGCAGTGGTAAGCAGCTTTCAACTCTGACATAAAATTTATCTTGTAAGACCTTAAAGTATTTACTATTGTGCTCGGCCGAATCAGCTGTGATTGCAATAACCTTCAATTCGATATCAAAATCATCAAAAACATCCATCAGCCATACAGATATATTTTCAGCTGTAAGCCTCTTAGAGGTGACTTCCCTCATGTCCAAAGTTGATTTAACATATTCATTATCTGAAATGTAGTGAGCAGTTATACCAAGGAACTGATTTTTTTTGTCGTTTTGGGTAGACCAGGAGTCTATGTTAATGGCAACAGAACTAGCTTTGCTCAGTTTCTCAATCAATGTTTTCTTTAGGTGGTCAGCTTTTTCCCAGATTTCCTTTACCAATTGTTTTCTGGTACCTATCAAATCTGAAGGGAGATCTGAATCAGGGCCAACACCGGCATTAGACCTAAGAAATCTCTGGAAGAATGGTCTTTCCAGTGCAGTGAAAGGAATATTATCAGCAACAAAATATTCAAAAATGTCCTTATTCAAGTCACTGGTATTCTTTGGACCTGATTTGGCTGGAGTAGCTCTTTGAAGACTTTCTGGGAAAGTGATCTGAACAATGTCTTCTGCGTCATTCGAGGAAGCATTGTCAGTGGCAGTGGACTTGTCAGTGGCAGTGGAAGTGGCCAGGCGTTTCCTTTTAGTGAAGGCCCTCGTACGTTTTTTAGCTGGTGCCATTGTGCAATATGTCTCACGGTGTATGATAAGAGGTGATGAGATTCAATAAAGACGCGTTTTCGGGTTTCGCGTTTCGCGTTTTGATGCTGACATAAACACTTTCTAAAATTTTAAATCCGATCTCCGAAAGTTGTAATCTCATCTCAAGTTTTGAAAGAATTATTCGATTGCACAATGAGTGTTCTTCTTCAGACCTCCATAGGTATGTTCATTCGCTTGTGAATCTCTAGTGTCAGGACTAACCATCAAACAGGCAACATCGTCATTGATTTGGATACTCAAAATGCCCCTAATGAGTCGTTGAACTTCATCAAACTCTGTAAGGCTAAATACTTTAATTTCACTCCATTTTACAACGTCCAGCGAGGATTCATTGCAGAATCAGGGGCCCCTTTATATCCATTATCTAAAGAAGGGAGCAGTGTATGGCATTTAGCTGACAATTCAATTGACAAACAATTCAAAACGAAACCAAATGATTCTAATCCTAATAAGAAAGGTGCTGTTTCGTATATGACACAAACTATAGGTAGGGATAGATACGCTTCATCAATATTCTCAATTACCTTGATTGATATAGACCCAAGTATAAAGGCTCTTTCTGGGACAGTTGTATTTGGTCATGTGGTGGAAGGTTTGGAAGTGCTTGACAAGATAAATGAAACAATAGTCGATAAGAGCCATAGACCATTACAAGACATCAGAATACATCATACGTATATACTGAATGACCCTTATGATGATATTAAAGGTCTAGAAGTTCCAGTCAATAGTCCTGAGATTTCAAAAGATCAGCTATCGACAATCAGACTGCATGATGTTGAAGAGTTTAATCTGGACGCGGAAGAGGACCAAGATGACGAGAAATTGAGAGAGAAACAGCAAAGCGAAATTGATGCTAGAGCAATAACATTAGAGTTGATTGGAGATCTGCCCTCTGCTGAAGTTAAACCTATGGAAAACGTTCTGTTCGTTTGTAAGTTGAACCCTGTTACTAAAAGTGAAGACTTGGAAATTATCTTTTCTAGATTTGGAAAAATAATCTCTTGTGAAGTTATATGTGATTCAAAGACAGGAGATTCTTTACAATATGCATTCATTGAATTTGATAATAAAAAAAGTTGTGAAAATGCATATTTCAAAATGGATGAAGTTTTAATTGATGACAGAAGAATTCATGTTGATTTCAGTCAAAGTGTTTCGAAACTAAGTGAGGCTTGGAGACAGCGGACTAATAAAACTAGAAATAACAGAAACTCACTGAAACCATCCAATGAACAACAGGCTTTTTCTAAAAATGGAAGATTTAGAAAACAGAATTTCGGTAAAGACAACAGTGCTAATGTCAAGAGACTTAAATGGACAAAGAAATGAAGCAACAAGTGAGTCAGTTGGCTGATTATTATTTATATAATCCTCATTTATGCCGAGGATGAAATCATGAGAAAATAATAAACAATCACATTTGCAATAAGTCTAGAATAGATCCTCATGATAGTTACACAATTCCTGATAGTAGGCCCTTACATCTTACATATTTCCCCAGTCCTATAAACCACTGAAATAAAGTGTGTGTGTATTACTTCCTACATCACAATCGCTCCCATTTCATCCAATTCATCTCTATTTTCACTGTACAAATCATCAAAACTTTCAGCTAAAATCCACAAATTGTGTCAAAAACGGCAGTATTTTTTTTGATTGTGGTCCCTACCGGTAAAAATGTGTCCGCTACCGATTTATTTTTTAACTATGTATAGCAAATTTCATTTTGTCCAGTGGAAGTTACTTTACAGAGTGTTAATATCACTGTATTCTGTTCGTATTTGTCCTTCATTACACACTTTGCATGCAATAATATATATAGTACCAGCTAAGACCCTTTTAAAATGAAGAAATACACACCGTTACTAAAGTACGGAACATTCATGATGACAGGTCTTGTGACATCCACACTGACTGGGTCAATGATATTCACAGATTCTTCGAGTATAGATGGTGATGATGATTCTAAAACTTCACAAGTTTATAAAAGGTTCAAGGAAACTTTCACTTGGTCTAAAATAGATGAACCTAAAACTGATAAAGGATCCGACTTGGATAAGAGCACGAACAATAAGGCCAACTACATAAGCAGTCTTCAGTTGAAACAAGAGTATGACGCACCTAAATATCCGATTGTTCTTTGTCATGGTCTTTCTGGATTTGATAAAATGATCTTGTTGCCCTCTTTCAATTTACTCTCCAAGTTGATTACTCGTCAAGATCTCTCTGATTTTGACATTATTGAAGATAAAGGTGGTGTCGCTTTACAATACTGGTTTGGTATCAAGGAGGCTTTAGAAGCTAAAGGCTCTACAGTCTTAGTTGCTAGGGTTCCAGGATTTGGATCTATTGAAGAAAGAGCGTCTGAATTGAACAAATTCATAACAAAACATGCAGAAAAATTGAGATATAAATCCAAGAATGAAATCTATAACGATGATGATTCAGAGTCAACTAGTGAAGAAACTTTCAAAGAGAACAAAGAAAAAGTAAAGATAAATCTAATTGCTCATTCAATGGGTGGTTTAGACTGTCGTTATTTGATTTCAGAGCTGGAGAAGAAAAATTATGAGGTTGTAAGTCTAACAACAATCACCACTCCACATAGAGGTTCTGAAGTGGCTGATTATTGCGTTGATATTGCAAAGAACATATCTTCAGATCTGAAACTCCCACCAAGTATATACCAACTTACAACGAAATACCTGGAGACTTTCAATAAAACCGTTAAAGATGATCCGAACGTCCTCTACATGAGTTATGGGGCCTGTTTTGAACCAAAGTGGTATAATGTATTCTTTGGTAGTTGGGCAATAATTAATCAGAAAGGTGGAACTAACGATGGTTTGGTTAGTATTTCTTCTGCTAAATGGGGTACTTATTTAGGAACTCTCAACAATGTTGATCATTTGGATTTGATCAATTGGACAAATGTTTTCAAAAGGGTGGTAAGTTCTATAAATCCGACATCCAGTAGTCAGAAAATAGATGTGTTGGCTTTATATTTGGACATTGCCGACAATCTAGCAAAGAGAGGGTTTTAAAGGGTTCTCAGGTTAAAGAATAATATAGACTTTTAGACTAAATATAGATAATTTTTACTACTTTCCATTTTCTAAATAACACAAAACATTTTTTTTCTTCATAACTATCATAATAATCCAATATTGAGTTTCTTAAGTTCTTCATCACATGTTGAACAGTAAACTTTTAAGGATTCATCATCAACATTCAATTCACCAAATGCAACTTTGCAAGAATGTAATTCTGACAATAAGAAATTTTTATAACTTCCTAATGTCAATTCTTTTTCAATCTTTTCTAAAATCTTCAATTCAACCAACAATTCATTTCTTTTGATTGCAATTTGATGTTTTGAATCTTTGAATCTAGCATTCACAGCCGTTGAATCGTTATCATAAGTTTCACCATGAGAGACTAAGAAGTTCTCAAAACATTGAGCCGAAGTGTTCATCTGGACAGTTGATAATAAATCCAACTCATTCAGACTTATTGATCTTTCAACTTTGTTTAATTTAACTCCACTTTTGAATTTTAATAACAATTTCTCAGTTCTAAAAGCATTCCAAAAAGAAACTGTAGTTTTCCCTGTTAGGAAAAGATTCACTAAAACAGAGAAACCAAGTAATAAAATTATAATTCTATTAGCTGTTAAGATTTCTGATATTTTCACCAAAATTGATAATCCCAAACTCAAACTTTTTAAAATAATCTTGGAGAATTGAAAGAGTCCTACTCTCAGGTAATACTTAATCACCAAACTTTGTTGAAATTTGAATATGAACAATTCTTTAGGCACAAATGGTTCATCAGTTTTACTGAGATTACCATAAAGTCTGATTGCTTTGATGATCTTTCCATGGTTTCCCAGATCATCACAAAGAGTCTTTAATTCTGAAATAGTTGATTTGATTTCATTGAGTTGAAAATGCATGACAGAATTTTGAAAAAGCTTATACAGAAAACTAGGAGTAGTACCATCATCAACTAACTTGGCATAGAAGAATAGTTTACAACTTTTGTTGTCTTGTTCAATAATCACAAGTTTTCTGGATATTTTGTAAACTCCACTCCAAAACAACTGGAAACTATTTCTGTTTTCTTCAATTCTATAATACTTATTTTCAATCATTTCTTCAATTCTTTGTTCCATACGAGTTGACATATTGTCACTTTTGTTCTTGAATAGTAACAAATCATTAGAAAATCCAACTTCGAAATCAGTATATCTTACCAATTCACCATTATCGTTATACCAAGGGGTTGGATGATATTGTTCAACGTTAAGAAACGTCAATGAATCTCTCAACACTGATGAATGATCACCATAAAGTAAATGGAATAGGGCTTTTGCAGGAACGTTGAAACTATTGATTGCAACATAGTCATAATCATCTTTGTAATTTGTTCTCATGAATTTATCACCTAGCATCTGTCCTTCATAAGGCTGTACTGAATTCAATTCAAATCTTTGAGCATGAGTAGTGCCATTTGTATCATGTTTGGTTTCAGCATGAGTGATTGCTTTCTTCTTATGTTCCACTTCAATTGAGTCCATCTTCTCAAGGATTTCAAACAATTGGCTTGGTTTCTCTTGAGATAAATCATTGATTAGATACTTGAATTTTTTGGAAATCAATTTACCATCATCCAAAAATACTCTACCTCTCATTGTTAATCCATCAATGTCATAAAATTTCAAAACGTCCCAATTTTTCTCTGAAACGACCTCCACTGAAACGATTGTTTCAATATCTTTTTTCAATAATGATACAAATCCAGCGCTATTCAAATAGAAATAAATTCTTTTAGAAGTGACGAAACAATTGCCTGATAGTTCTTGATTTGGATTCAATGACCATAGACATGAAAAGGAAAATATCAGTAATTCGTTTGAATCAATAGCTGCATCAAAAAGTGATCTTAACTGTGTATCTTTCTTCTTGAGTTCGGGGGAATAACCATCTGGATAAGTAAAAGTTGTATTCAAAGAAGGATAATTTTTCTGTGCGGCTTTATGTCTTTCTCTTTCTTTGGTGATGGACTCTGTAGTTCCTGATAGGTAGTACAGCCCCCAATTGACACTTCCCCATATGTTAGCAGTGACTGCAGTTGGAACAATAGTTGGTGTCAAGAATTCATGTGATAATAATGCAACTTTTGATCTTGATGTACTGATTGGAGTGCATAGATTAGTTTCTTGTACTCCTGAGATTAAATTTGGATCGTCATAAGATGAAGCATCTTTTTTCATCAAATCTGCCAAATGGGAAGATGCAATGATGAGTTGTTTGTCATCAGTTGTTCTATTATCATACCTCGTGCTTGTCAATTCGCTGTCTATAGATGTTAGAGAAGTATTTGCAAATTCATAAAGTAATGGTGGATAACGACCAAAGGAAAACTTCCCTGATTCATTAGTTGAATTTTCAATAGCTCTTTGCTTTTCTGAAGTAAATACTTTTAGCCAAGCTCTTAATTCTTTGAGTGTTTCTGCTTGGAAAGTGATTGTTAGGTCAATTGTCTTGATTTCAAAACAAAATCTTCTGTCTTCATCAGGTGCGTATCTTATATTACATAGAAGCACACCAATTTTATCAGTTTCTTGAACAAATCTTTTTGAAGGAGAAAGTGAAAACAAACCAAAAATACCACTTTTTACAAAAACCCATCTTCTTACCCAAATTGTTCTTGATGGTTTACCAACAGTTGTTTTCATCCATAACCATCCATGTTTCTCAAATGCTTGATCTTCAACATCACCATCAATTTCTCTATCATAATGAGTCAGAGTTGCTGGGTTTATTGATGCTGGACTATGTTGTTTTAAATCTCTTGACGGTTCAAATTCCGCAATTGTAACGGATTTAATTTGATCTTTTGAACGATTCATATCATCTAGTAACGAAGTGACTGATTTAGAAACGGCATCAACCCAAGCTGTAACTTTTGCAAAATACTCCTTCTTATAATTAGATTTCCCTTTGAAAATCAATTCTGTTAACTTTGTCAAGTTTATGTTTAAAATGTCATGAATCTTAGAAATCTCCAAGCACATGTCTAAAGAGGAAGCAAGATAAGATTTTCTAACTTCGAATAGTTGAAATGCATCTTCTCTGAGTGCAGAGGGCTCTTTATACTTCGACTGTGCATTGTATTTACTCAATAGATTATCATATTTGGACTGTATGAATTCGAAATTCTTCTTGATCTCTTTAAACCGTTTCAAATGAACTTTCGATAGGTTAGACAATAGTTCAGTTGTATCAGCGTATGCGTAGTCCAATTGACTAATTGATTCTGTCCAAAGATCCTCCAGATCCTGTTTGGCATTGTACAGAATTGAAATAGTGTTCTCTTCATCAACGAGCCCAGTTCCTAGGAAATCAGGCAGCAATTGATTAATCAGTACATTATTGAACTCTTTGAAATCCGCCAATTGCTGTGGGTACTTCTTGGAGAACTTGATCAGACTGTCGATCCACTGGTCGGTGTGGTCCACCTGGGACATGCAGTAGTTCACGGATGCCCTGAAGCTCGGAGAGTCCAGTGCTGCCTCTTTCAAACGCACCGATATCAGCTTGATGAGCCTCTGCTCGACGTGAAGCTCGTTGATCGGCACGGGAACGCTGCTCCTGGCTGTCTCGGAGAAAGTCTCGGGCCGTGGCACAAGAGGCGTGTTGTCTGCCATTCTGTAGCTGCAACTGCCCTTCAAATTGCTGCTTAATTGGTGAATTAGTGGCTAACTACTTGTTAAAATCTGTTTCTCCGTGTTTTCATAAGCAGACCCTCGGAATAGAGTATTGACCTCGGTTCTTATCCTGTTTTATTTTGTTGATGAAAAAACAATTCAAGAATTAATTTAATTAGAAGTCAACGAGTTTACAATGAACGTTTCCACGTCGACTTCTGGTGTCAGAAGAAGAACGGTGAAATCCGCGCAGGAGCAGGAAGAAAACTCTGCTGTCCTGAATCTCGGGCCGGAGTTCGGCACCAAGCAGATCAGCCACGACGGGGAAGTGACAGACCTCATGACACTGAACTTGTCAGAGGCCAGAATCATCATCAGAAGTGCGTTGAAAGAGAGAAAGAAGCTGATGAATGCGAACGGGGAGTTCAAGGACGAGGCACAGATAAATAGAGATCTTGCGAACCAGGCCGACGATGATGATGACGATGATGACAACGATGATGACAATAATGAGATTGCCAAAGCTGCAATTGCAGTAGGAGCTAACGAAGTTTTAAAGAAAACGTTGGATTATTTGTCGACATTTGCAAGATTCAAAGACACTCAAACGTGTGCGACTGTTGAACAGTTGTTGAAAGCCCCAGAAAATGAGAATCTACATCCTTTTGAAATTGCACAGTTAGGATCTTTGGCTTGTGAAGAAGCCGATGAAGCAAAGACATTGATTCCAAGTTTGACTGATAAGAAAACAGATGCTGAGTTGCAAAATATTTTAAACCAATTAGCAAGACTAGAAACCCCATACTAAAAAAAATCCTTTTTTTTGCATAGAGACAAAGGAAACAAAAAATACTGATAAGTTGACTTATCGTTGTACAATAATAATAATGACAAAAGAACTGAACAAGTGTATTTGTAATATTTGAATCTAGCGGTTGTTAGGTAAGATCTACAAGACTGAGAATGGTTTTAAATACTTTTCATTTTCTCTAACATTCAAATAACTCCTTTCTCTTTCATAAAAGTTTTTCCTCCAACTCTCCACCATCTGGGTAGACAACTATGCTGTTCGACATCAATCACGCTTTCATCTTGAGAATCACAAATACATCTTCCTTTTAATCTAACACCTTGACTACTTGGACAATTTCCAAAAGGAGCATGATAATATCCCAAGTCTTCAAAATAATGAATTTCATTCTTATCAAGGAATAAAGACACTGCAAATGAATGTACAGGAGCATCACCCCATCTTTCGTAATAAAATCCACCTTTTGAATCCAAATATTCGAAATATTTTTGATATGTATCACTTCTAAAGAAATTCAAATCACCAATTTCAAAATTTGACCAATAATGGCATAAATTATAATCATTAGCCAAATCAATTCTTATCTTCATATTACTGAAAGTTTCAACATCTGTTAAGAATTCCATTGAATTATTTGGATGTAAAGCATCAGGATTCTCTTCAATGAAATCCATCACTGTGTCATATAATGTAGGTATCGTTTCTTCATATTCATAAAGCGTAATGACAAATCCATATTTTTTCTTATTGAGTCTCATCACTTTAAATGGATCATATTGGAAATCACAATAATATTGAACACCTGGTTCAACTCTGAAATAATAATCATAATCTTTTAATAATTCTTGTCTGTAAAAAAACCCAGAATTGAATCGACACATGTTTCTATATGATTTCGAACTAGCATATAACACATCTTTTTCCAACAATTCTTGGATTGATTCATCGTATAACGTTTGATTGATCCAACCAGGTGTGTCCCAATCATCCTTCGGTATCAACCCATATTGAGTCTTTCCGGATGCCATCAAAGTAGTTGCTTCAATAAACTCCTCAGTGAAAGGAACGTCGTTAAGGAACGTCCATGTGTATCTATATTTTCTATTGAATCTATCCTCTAATGATCTCATTGATTCTAATGCGTCATCTAATTCCCAATTTCTAACAAGCATTAATATCGTGGCATTTTCCCTCTCATCACGAGAAATATCATCTCTTGATTCATCCAGTAGGATCTTTTGTGAATATGAATTGGTAGCTAACTTCGTTTTGAAGATACGTTCAGGATCATAACTCCATTCACGAGATTGTAAATTCTCAAACAATGCTTTAAATAACTGTTTCTCATATGTTATACTATCGAGTCTATCACGTACAAAACTGGTGGATTGTAGCAATATACCAAGGATGCACGTAATGACAATCCATACTTTTTGGAAGAACCTCATATCCAATCCTTCTTCCTCTTAATGTCCTTGAAGCTTTACAATTGAATCAATTCTCTATCCAAATTCTCTCCAGATTCAAAAAAATTAAACACTTCTCGAGAAAGAGAATTCAAAAAAAATATATCGACAACTGCAGGACTCGAACCTGCGCGGTGAAACACCAAAAGATCACTTTTACGAATTCGTATCAGTTCAAGTCTTTCGCCTTAACCACTCGGCCAAGTTGCCTAATTGTGTGAGTTGAAGGTGATTCTGCACCTAGTAGCAGAAGTCCGCCATCCAGTCACGTGACATCCCCAGAAAGATGCTAATCCAGTGATTCTAGGGGTTCCGCTCCGTTATCTTGATCCAAATGAACATTACAAACGTTTGAGTTCCAAATTACAATTTGCAATCCAAGATGGTCTTCCATTACA